>OX493264.1:81787864-82419655 GCA_950370525.1 Bellardia bayeri | reverse complement strand
ATCATGTAAACAGCGTGAAAATAACATTTTTCAACATGATGCCATGCGAATTTTGTTTGTTTGTTTGGCTGCTGTTGTATTTTGTTATTGCTTTAGCTGCTTATTGTTCAAAATTTTTATGAAGTGGTAATTGAAGAACATCAGCATATGGTAACTGAGAACGAAGTGAAACTGCTAAAAATGCCATTAATTTTAATTAATTGTGTGTGTTTGCGAAAGGGAGTTGAAAAAAATACAATTATCACTAAAAAAAAGGCTGCGTTTTGTTTTAAAACAAAACAAGAAGATTTTTTTTGGTCAGATTGTTTTGAAAGAGGGTGTTGCAAAATATACGCAATTTGGTGTAATATGGTGTAATTAGCTTTAATTGCAGCTTTAAATAAGGCTGACAATTTTTATAATAGCAAATATTCTAGTTAATGGAAACTATTAAGTTGAATAACACTGTGGTAAATAGTAAAACAATAATTTTGAATGAATTAAATGTAAAAATTCGAGGAAAATGTCCTGGCTTACAACACAAAAAAACAATAGTTTTTCATTAAGAGCATAAAAGTGTTTTAACAATGGCTAAAATCAACAAAATAAAGTACGAGTTGGTTAACCACCCACCTGATTCTCCGGATTTAGCTGCCAGTGCCTTCTACTTGTTCCAAAATTTAAAAATATTTTTAGCTGGCAAGCGTTTTACCGCAAATGAAGATGCAATTACAGTTGTAAACTATTATTTTGAAGGCCTTGAGGAGAACTATTTTAATCAAGGGATAGAATTGCTAGATAAGCATTGGACTAAGTGTATTGAAGTTTCAGGAGATTATATTAAAAAATAAAAATATTTTTGAAAAACTAACTATTCTCTTTCTGTGCTAGACTAAGAAGTTTCCGTACCGCCCTCGTAAGTGAGCTGTTTACTTTACAGCCGCCTGCTTACCTTACCTAGCTTCCAAATACTTCTATGAGAAAAAACTTAGTAGAGATTTATTGCGTTATTTAAACATTTTTTAATTGTTGCGGTAAAACTGTTAAATACATTTTAAATAATTACATTTAGTTATATTTATCAATATTAATAAATTGTTTTCGCTCACAACATTTAATACAAAATAACAAAAGTTTGTCATCCTATTAGAAATTTAAGCAAAATATTAAAAAAATTATTAACACTTAAAAAAATACCACAATAAACCCAGTTAATAATCCTTTTTTATACATGTGGCTGTCTAAAGTTTTAAATCATTTGCATTAACATTTGGCATTTATAATCCATTAGTTCTGATTCAGCATCAGTCAAGCTTTAAATTCTATTTTTGATTATTTCATATTTACATATGTACATATGTATGTATATATTTCTACTTTTTTGTCCTTAAACATTTTGTTGTCATTTATATGACCCAGCAATAAATATGCCGTTTGTTAATGCCAGAGTATTAAATTCTTAGCTTTTTTTTTTTGCTTATCACATTTTGTTAAATATTTTTATTAGATATCAACATAAATTGAAATAATATAAACATTTTATATACACAAACGTGTTCTGTAGTTTTTTATGATAATTAAATTTAAATATGTATTTTCATTAAACAATAAATGTAATTGTTAGCAATATAAATATAAATAGTTACTTTTTTAAACACATTAGTTTTTTTTTTTAAATTTGACAAAAAATTAACTAAATTTATTAACCTACAAAAATAAATATTTATGGTAAAATGCGAGTATGTATTAGATTTTAACAATTTATAATAACTATATTATAAACATTGACACATGAAATAATTTAAAAGTAGACTACTAAAATAACTACTAACAAAAATGGAAATTAGTTGAATTGAAAATACGAGGGTGGTTCGGAAACTTCTTGGTCTAGCACAGAAAGAGAATAGTTAGTTTTTCAAAAAAATTTTTATTTTTCAATATAATCTCCTGAAACTTCAATACACTTAGTTCAACGTTTATCTAGCAGTTCTATCCCCGGATTAAAATAGTTTTTCCCAAGGTGGTTTACAACTGTAATTACATCTTCATTTGAGGTGAAACTCTTGTCAGCTAGTATTTTTTTTAGATTTGGGAACTGGTAAAAGTCACTGGGAGCTAAATCAGGAGAATAAGGTGGGCGGTCAAGCAACTCGTACTTTAATTCGTTGATTTTAGCCATTGTTAAAACACTGTTGTGCGCTGGTGGGTTGTCTTGATGAAAAATTATTTTTTTGTGTTGTAAGCCAGCACGTTTTTCCTGAATTCTTTCACTTAATTGATGGCAAATGTTGCAACAGTCTTCTGAATTTATTGATTTACCCTTTTGCAGATAGTCGATCAATAAAATACCTTTGAAGTCAAAAAAAAAACCGTTGCCATAACCTTACCAGACAATTGAATTGTTTTTACCTTCTTTGCAACACTTCCTAATGATTCAGTCCATTGTTTAGATTGTTGTTATGTCTCATGAGTATAGTGGTCGATCCATGTCTCATCAATAGTTATGAAATGATGCTTAAAATCCAGTTTAGTTTTCTTAAAACGATCTAAACCAGATTGAAAAATTTTCATTCTTATGCGTTTTTGATCGCCTATTAAAAATGCGGCACTCATCTTGCAGAAAGCATTTTTATCTGCAGTTCTTCATGCAAAATAAATAGACTTGAGCATTTGAGATGCCCATGATATCAACTATTTCACGCACTTTTATTCATCGATCATTTAATACCATATCATGCACTGTGGCTACAATTTCTGTTGTTGTTGCTGTTTTTGGACGTCCACTACGTGGTTCAACCTCAATGCTTGTTAGACCACGTTTGAATACAACAACCCAATTTTGCATATGAAGAAGCGCTTTCGCCTAACACATTCACCATATCCTTATGTGTTTCTTGTCCCAATAAACCTTTTTTTATTTACATATTTAATGATAGCACGAATTTCTAATTTTTCGATTGTAAAAAAATCGCAGATGCGTCTTTTTTGAACACATGTTTCAATATAAAGGAATTTCCAGATCGGAATTAAAGTTGTAATGTGTTCATAGCACAGATGGAAGTATCCAAAACCGTTAACTGTTTTCTGTTTATACGGCGCTTTGTGAAGTTTCCGAACCGTCGTCTTAATGATAATATTAGTATATTTTATTATGAGCTAGTTTTTTTCGCAGATGCGATATCGTAAGCAGTGAGGTTCTACCGAGGTGCGATTATTGCTAGTTGAAAAATTGAACCAATACCCCGCCATGGAGACGTAAAATACTGCCCACTACGGCAAATTTTGCTAACTTTGCTAAATTTCTAATGTAAAATTAATGAAGCTAGAATCAAGACAAATATACAGTTGGGACAACAAATGAGTACTTATTATTGCTTACAAATAAAACTAATAAAGAAAATTAAAAAAAGTGTCAAAGATATTTATTTTCTGTTTTATATTACACAAAATAATTTATATGTACGTCAAAACTAAAAGTATCAAGTTCAAAGGAAAAAGATAAACGTAACGAAAATAACCCGCATGTAGTCAATTTTTCACTAAACAAAATCTTTAATACGTTTTTGGCATACTTTCCATTAAATTAGCATTAAACCTTAAATAGATTAGAAAAAAAACAGTCTAAAATTGTCTTCATATGTATAACAGGAACTTTCAAGAGTAAGTGTTGCTTTTTTCATTCTTCATATAACGCATTTCATACCAAAAAGATGTGGGTATTTTAGTTTTGTGATTCCGTTGAACATCGTCAACGACGATCCAGATTTCCTCAAAAAGGTCATAAATGGTGACGAATCATGGGTGTATGGCTATGACATTGAAACCAACGCCCAATCATCCCAATGGAAATGTCCAGAAGAGCCAAGACCGAAAAAACACGTCAAGTTCGGCCACATGTGAAGGTTTTGCTCACTGTTTTATTCGACTGCAATGGCGTATTGCATCATGAATTCTTGCCACAAGGTCATACGATCAAAAAGGAATACTACCCTGAAGTCATGAGCCATTTGCGGAAAGCAATTCGTCAGAAACGCACAGAATTGTGGTGGATTACTTTGAGGGATAAAATAGTTATTGATGAATAAATAAATAAATACTTTTTGAAAATAACAGTTATTTTTGATTAGACGTCGTATATGTTTGGTATTGCAAATGTTTAATAGCAAACTTATGTGTTCCAAAAATATAACAAAATATAAGCAACGGATTAGAATATGTGCAAATCTTTGTCTTTTTCATAGTACTTAAAATAATTGGTGTTAAGTGATTCGAAAAGAAGCTTTTGTCCTCCATGAACTATATCTTAAAATTATTTGTTTAGTATTTGTTAATGATTCATTCATTTTCTTTAGTACTAATGAATGGCATTTTCTTTTTTTTTCATTTTAGGTAAGTTTACATTATTTCCCTTTATCTACATAAGTGTAAGTAAATTATATATTTTACAAACAAAATAACTTTAAGATTTATAAAATTCAATTATTTTTGTTAACTAATTTACAAACAATACTTTTACAAAACATAACCATACATTTCTCAACATAATTAAACCATTGAATAAAATATTAAAAAAAGTCTTTCCTCCATAAAATTTTCCATCACGAACAAAAATATTTTCATCAAATCAATACATTGCTCGTAAGCATTTAATTCTTTCTAAGTAGAAAAAATACACTTAAATTGTTTAAGGCACAAACTTATGAAAGTAACTTTGTCTAAACTTCTTTTTTTATTTTAAACATTATTTTTTACTTTGTGTTTGATATAAAAAAAACGAAACAGATGCAAAAAATAGAATTAAACATTTTCCCCAGGTTGTGTACAAATTAAACGTTCAGTTACACGTGACTTCGTGTCGTTTTATATATTACAAGAAATAAATACATATACAAGAATAAAGAAATGTGATTTAAATTAAAAGAATTTAAGAAAGAAATATCAGCAACCTAGCAGTTCTGGGCGATTGTCCTATAAATCAGCTATGTTAACATGTCCGTCTCCTAGATGGACGGCAAATTATAAAACTCCGAATTACAAAAGAGAAGCTTAGTAAACATTTTAAATTCTATAACCGATTACTTTAGATGTGTAAAAGAACTACCTATACTTTAATCAGTACAGAAAAAGTTTGAAGTGACTACACTCCACATTACTTAGAGATACAAAAAGTAGCCAATTGGCTGTTCTTTTCAATTTAAGGAACACATACATGCCACATGACACGTGCCTGGAAAGCTTGTCAAAAATCCAGCCATTTTTGTGGGTTAAACAATTAAAAGCTGTTTGCTAAATTCACAACGACAAATCGATTTAAAAAAAAATTTGTGCTTGTGTGTGCTTTTTTAGTATTTCAATGATGATTACACCATTTAGTTGTAAGTACAAAGGGACTTAAAAGCTTACATGTGTCAATAACGAAGAATTATGTTAGATACACTCAATGAGAGTGTACACAACCGACCAGGAAATGTCTCATGTAGTAATTGTATGTATTGGGTATGTCACCATGTCGTTGAAAATACATGTCGTCTACATCAATATTATTTAATTTTGGCAGAAGGAACCTGTCGTGATATCGAGCACCACTTCTTGTCCAGTTCCATTTTCGAAGGCCTTCAGCCTTTAGGTTGCTTGTGAAGACATGATTTTTATTATTGTTGAAATATTTGTCACAGTGGACAAGAGGGAAAATAAGTTAGTCAAGTTCTACCATATATTACCCTACAACGAGTATGCGAGTACAAACAGTTTTTCAGAAATGGTAGCGACCATAGTACCTTGAATTCTGTGAGTGAAAAATTGCATTAAATCAACACTTGTAAAGGATTTATGCATGTTAAAGTGATCTTCAGAAGAGGGTCTCATAGGGGAGATATGACCAATTATACACCGATCGTTGTAAAATTATGTGTCATGATTTTTATATATAAGCAACATATTTATGTTGAATTTTATTTTGACACCAACATTTTTACCTTATGTGGTGGCTAATTATGCACCGATCATCATAAATTTGGAAGGAATAACTTGTGTATATATGAAACATATTTGAATGCCAACGTTTTCTAGAAAGTTATAGTTCCTAAGTGATTTTGAATACGCTTCACGTATAACTTTTGTGAAACTTTTATGGATATCTGCAGACATAAAATATTTATGTCCAATGAACCCTACTTGGGGGGCTACTTTAGGTAATGGACCGATTGCAACCAGTTTCAATTCCTTCCATCGTTGGGTCGAAAAAATACCATATACCATATAATATCGAAATATCTTCAAAATTGTGACCTGTACTTTGCGCACAAGGTTTACATGAACATCCAGCCAGCCAACCAACCGGACATCGTTAAATCGACTCAAAAAATGATTCTGAGTCGATCGGTATACTTTGATTTGGGTGTTAGATAGCTAATTTTGATAGCTACAAACATCAGTTCAAAAACAATATACCCTCCACACTATGGTGGTTTAGGGTATAAAAAATTGTATTTTCTTGTATAATGCTCCATTTTTACCAGATGCAAACTGGAGCAGATTTTGGAACACCCTTTTAAAAAAACTACAAAGTATTAAGTTAAAAAGTTATAGACTCCTTCTAAACTACCATGTTCAAAGATCTTCCAAATTTCATTTAATTGTTTTACTCGCTGACAATTGTGCCGACAAAAAATTTACTTTAACTTTAATAAGATAACTAAAAGTATGCAAAAAAAAAAAGAATAATAAAACAAAAAGCAAATGATTTACCACCATATAAAATTAAATTATAATTGTTATTTAATTGGTTTTATTTATTTAGGCTTTTTAACAATATTTTTTTTTTTTTTGGATTGTAGAAATGTTTCACTTATGACACAATTTTGCTGGTGACTTTATTTTTATTGTTTAAAAGTTCAAATTTATTTTTGCTAAAATTGTTTTGTTGTGAAAAGTTTTTATCTTAAAGTTATAAAAGAATTTTTTTTTTTACTTTCTGATTTATGGCAGAAAGAAAAATTAATTACAATAATTTGAAGATTTTCTTGTTTAGGTTAAAGTGATGAGAAGGGTCTTATTAAAATAAAATGTTGTGAGAATTTGTTAATCAGGTCTGAACAAAAATCTTGCGAACAACCAAAAATTTAATATAAATATTAACATAAAACGATTGTTAAAGTCGCAAATGTTTGTTAACCACTGTCAACTTTAATAACAATTTATAAATATTGAAGTTAACCCATATTATGCTATCGTCCCATTTAAGGTGCGCTAGTATTTGCTCTCCAATTAGCTACTCTTCTTGTATAAACCGTTACTTAAAATTGTTTACTTGTTAAATTAGTTTATTTTTTATTGCAGACACGTTAAGTTTGTACATTTCGCATTTAAGTTTGTGCATAACATAGTGAGTAATGAATTCAATTTTATATATTTTAGATATTGTCTGGCTAGTACAGTATATGACGTTATTGATTGTATTGGGATCAGAGTGTTGATACACATTACCTACACAGAAAAAACTAAAAATGAGTTTCAATTAAAATATTTGTAGAATTAATTAAAAATTTAATTGACATCGGACCTATAAACAGAATGATAGTATCAATTAAAAAAAATTTGATATTTAATTGAAAATATCAGAAATGAATCAATTAAAATTTTAATTGAAAATTATTTTAAAATCAATTAAAGGTTTAATTGAAAAAAAAGGATTTTTTTCTGTGTAGGAGTAGCATCACGTATGAGTCGTAACCGATTTGAAGAACTTCTGCGCTATTTTCATGCTTGTGATAATAGCAACCTTCCTCCTGACGACAAGTTTGCAAAATAAGATCGCTCTGGAACAAAGTGAGTAACGATGGCTTAAGTATTTCCCCCGTGAAAAATATCTATGAGTTCATGTTGCCGTATTTTGGAAAATAGGTAGTTAGACAACATATCCCTGGAAAACCAATTCGCTTTGGAAGCAAAATCTGGTCACTTTGTACACGCTTAGGTTATCTTACATTTGGCGAGCCATATCAAGGGGCTGAAACGGAACACCAGCTTTAGGTGTCGGAGGTTCGGTTGTGCCAAATCTAATTTCTAAATTTCCCGACGGATAATATTATAGCTTTTTCGTGGATAACTTTTTAATAGGCATATTATCTCACCGCTTCATTTAAGCTGCGCTTCCAAAAAACACCTAGGTATAATTAGGTGTATACCCTCATTCAACTCTTATAAGTTTTCATTCCGTGTATAACACTGAGAAATACTCATCTAACACCAAATAAAGTATATATATTCTTGGTCCTTATGCTATTCTAATGTCTGTCTGTCTGTGTAGAACACTCTCACGTCCAAAGGACACTGCAATATCGGTGCAGTAGCACCGACATGTAAGACAACCTCCATAAAAACTTGATATTCTTAAATATTTTTCTTCCAATTAAATATATTGCAGATAAACCATGCAATTTTGTATACGTTGTTTTTATGATAAAAAAAGAAAGTGTGAGGAAAAATAGTAAGAATAGGTTCATGATTTCTCATAGCCCCCATACAAAAATCTTCCCGAAATATTTTCTAAATTATACATAAATGCATATAAAATTGGAATATCAATACACAATTCAGCAGGAATATGTTTCATGCAAAAAGAAATCGCAAAACCTAATTTGTTTTTAGTTCGGTCCATATTTGACCATATACGCCATATAAAGTCCACTTCCAAAATTCACTGTAAGACGTATAAAACTAATATAAATAATGCTCAACGGCGAAAATTTGACATAAATAATCCCTATACGTAAGTAAATTGTTGTACTAAATTTTATGCTGGTCGGCCCATAATTGGTCATAGTTCCCATACAAGGACCACATTCGAAAAGGTCATTTATCTTTATATATATCGTATAAATATCGGTACCGACTCAAAACTCTGCACAGTTCATTTACATATATACAAAAATCATCCTACAAAATTTTGTGAATTGCGGTCCATTTTTAACCGTATCCCCCATAAACCCCTCTTCCGAAAATCATTTTAATACTCTTAAATAACGATACTGATCTAAAATTTTACATGGATCATTTACATACATGACAAGATCAAACTGCTAGATTTTGAGAATATCGGTCCATATTTGACTATATCCCTCACTTCTGAAATCCATATCCACATCGTGAAATATTCTCATATGCATAAAAATCACTGCTCCAAAATTCAAGAAGATCGGCCCATAATTTGTCATAGCTGCCATTTAAAACCATTTCCGAAAAACAAATAAACCCACAAAAATGTCTAATAAATATCTATATTGAACCAACTTTTATACAAATCAGTAATTTTAATCCAGATATCATAGCAATATCGGTTATACGGCAATTATGCTACTGAATTTTGTAGCTGTCTATCAATATTTGTAATAGCTCCCGAATTAAGTCCACTTCCGAGCATAAGAACCAACCACAAAATTTATAGATATGTAGATACGTTACTGAGATCAAATTCAAACCAAAAAGCCTCACCTTTATCTTATCCTTTTTATATCCTTTATATCTTCCACAACAAAGGTGAAGGGTATATAAGATTCGGCATAGCCGAATATACCACTCTTACTTGTTTATATTCTATTTTATACTCTGTTTCTTAACTTGTTGTGAATATGGAAAAATGTGGTTTTAATTTTATAAATTGTTAAATTACACACAAGAGCATTTTGAAAATCAGACAAACTCTCCAAATTATGGTGAGATGCATTGGTAATAACATCAATTATAAATGGTCAAAATTACATAAAACTTAAAAACCATCTTAAATAAAATCACATTAGTGAATTACGACCAACAGATAATATTATCTTTCAAACAATATATAAAATACTAATAAAATTTGCACTAAGACTGAATAGAAAACACAGAATAAGGATATTCTAGTCCTAAAACCAGAGTAGTTTCTGTATTTCTTATTACGTTTAGGTGGAGGGTATTAAAGATTCGGCACAGCCGAATATAACAATATAACTTGTTTTTTTTCTACATTTTCTCCTGTTCTGATGTAACTTTTTTAACTTGCTAAAAAAAATACAAACACTTTTTCGCACATCCTTTCAATAATTGCTGGAAATTTTTTTAAATGACAGATAATTCTCGCAAAGTAAAGCTACAGAAACACTTGTGTGAAAAAAATCCGTTTTTGTTGCAGTTCACTCGTTTTATGTGGAAAATTTTACGATGCCAAAAATACGGAAACGAGCTACAGAAATATGAACAATACTACAATGTGTTACAAATGGCAAAGCAAACTTAAAGTATAAAAATTATTGACTACATAAAATTAACAAATATATTCTCCGGTGTAGAAACCCAAGATGGGACATTAATGTATCTTTTTATTTCTACTGCTAAGTTTTGATTCTAAACACAACTACAAAACAATAGAACATATGATTATGAGTGAGTTAATAATCAGACAAGGGAGGAATTCAGCTAAATTAATATAATTCCGGAAAATTGTATATTTTCTATCTATCTATTTGAACTATCAGCTATATTTAGTTTCAAATTTATTTAATAACGATTGCTTAGCAAACAATTACAAGAGATCAACTAAAGAACCTGTACAAAACAAAATTATATTACAACACATTATAATGCACTACTAATTAGTGAGATAATGTTACTTTTGCAAAAATTATTTTATTTTCCAGCACTTTTAATATTTCTAAAATTAAAATTACCCTCCGGTGTGTAGACTATCTAATAATACTCTATATACGACTACTATACTATATATACGCATACTCACACACGTTTTTCTAACAAGTTTAGCACGTTAATTGCTAAATTAGCGCTTGTAAATGCCGAGTATAACATAAAATATAACAATTATAACTGCAGCAGTACATGTATCTATTGCCCTTAACAATTACATAGAAATACAGGATGGCTTACTACTTATGAGTATTTAACAATACCCATTGGGAAAAAATTACATGCTTTTTCAACATTTCTTTGTAAAAGTTTCTTTTTTAAAAAGTTGTGTTTTAAGAAACAAATAAGCAAGGCACGCCAAACAGTGGGGGAATTTGAAGAAAAAAACAGAAATAAATCTGTAATTTGTTTCCGAATTACCCCACTGTGCGTTATTTAAAAATAAATAAGTATATTACTTTCTATTCTTGTGTTTACAAAGTAAGACCCTTTGGAAGGCTTTTTTCCTATTCGGTATTTATACTTTAAACATAAGTATGTACGTGCACTTAAGTCATAGACATTTTACCACAACTGCTAAAGAGAATGACAGCAACAGCTAGCAGTCATACCGATGGATTTAACAGCAAAAAGTATTAAAAACACAAACACACAACAAATTTAAACTTTATAATTTTAATTAAATGTGGAAAATTATTCAACAACAACTACAAAAGACAAAGCAGAGTGAACATAATGTTAAACAGAGATTTTGAATTTTGAGTGTTACATGCATATGTGTATGTATAAAAGTTTAAGTAGTTGCTAGAGTGTAATGTTGTCAGTGGTAAGAGCGTGCTACACAATAAATGAGATTGAGGCAGAAAAATAAATATTGCAAGGCCAAATTAGATGCGTGGAAATATCCAAATGTTGTGTATCCTATTCTGGAGCACAGGATTTTTTTTTTTGGATTTACTTACCCTAAAAATTTATCGACTATAAATGAGTTTGATGTTGTTTTTGATTGAATCATTCTTTTTAGAAATTCACAAGTAAATATTTATTTTATTATATATTTTATTTATTTTATTAGATCTTTAAATGATAGCAATGCAACTAGCAAAGGGATTTGTATGATCTCGTAAATTTTCCATGTACACAAATACCTCGCTTTGCATCGTTTCGTTTTGCGTTGTTTCGAAGTTCCGACGCTGCTTATTTATCACTAATTTTCACTGTGCGTCGTTAGATTTTCGAAGTTGCGTTGTTTTGAGTTTTTTGCAAATCTGCAACATCATTACCTGAAATAGAGTGGTATTTCAGACAAAAGCAATAAGCTTATTTGATGACATACAAAGTAAAACATTACCCAACGATAATGCTAGGAAAGGAAAATTTATAAGGAAATTTATTTAACGTTGAAAAAAGCTGTTCAGCAAACATTGGACCAATTTTTAGTAAAAAGAGCCTACGACTTAGTATTTTCTAACCCTAGAACCTATCTTCGATCACTTTGCGTCGTTTTTTTTGGAACCTAACCCCGACGCAAAGTGTGGTATTGGTTTTCTAATGCACCCAGAAGCCCCTGTTGTTGTTTGTAAGAGTCTTGAATGTTTTCTTGGTAGATTTTCGATAGTAGAGGATGAAGCTGTTCCCCATTGCCGGATATCATATTTAGTACTGACTGTACTAGTGTTAGTTTAGATTTGATATGGTGGGCCCATTTTTGATAAGGGTATAGATGTTCATCTTACTTGGTTGTGTTCGGGAATTCTGATATTATTAATTTCAAAATATTGGTCATAGAACCAAAATGTATCAACCTATCTATGTATATGTATATATAATTCTAGGACGATTTATCTATGTATATCTATCTGTCATGGAGAGGACTTGGGAGTATAATATTTTTTTCAAATATTCCTTGTTGATAAGGTCTCTTTGGTATTAAATTTGTTTAGAAGCGGCCAAGTGGTATCACAGTTATGAACCAAATAATGAGAACACCTCCCAAAATGTATATATTTTTCAAAAATATTTAGCAGTATCATACAAAATTTAGTAGTTTAGTATTTGATGTTATATGTTGTTAACTGCGATTACAATCCACAACACTCACCCACCGGCTTCATCGTATGAAAAAATGCATGCTGTGTTGTAGACGACGCAACACAATATTTTAGTGTTGTGAACGATAATCGGGCCATTAGTTTAGATCGCTTCCGATCACTTAAATACCTGTTTTCAACAAATTTTGTTTAAATATTCACTGGGCAACAGGTTTAAATGATATTTTTAGTTTACACTTGTGCCTGTTTAATAAGACCTTTTCTATGGTATGTTTAAGGTATTTTAGACTCTGTTCTTTCATATTTGTAATAATAAAATGTTTGTTTGTATTTGTAAATATTTACTCGCACACACAATTACAGCTTAAAGCTATAATATTATTAATGACAATTTAAAAACAATTTTTTTTAATTATAACTCTTTGTATTATTATTTGTAATATCAAAGCCAGGAAATATAAAAATTAATTAACTAGTTTAATGAGATTCTATGCTTGATAACACCCTCGTTTAATTGTTAACACAGACTGTTTAAATGTTGGCAATTTGTACTATTTAGGGAATAAATAAATTTGATATTTTAACATATTGTAGCTAAGATATAGAAATATTAATTAAAAACTACAATTTTCATCATATAAAATTTTACAATTAATATTTTAATAAATTTGGGACGAATTTTCTAAATTTTTACTTTTAAGGAAGCTTTTTTAGTTATTAAATTATTTCGAAAATTAAAATCAAGAGTGTAATTGGTATATAAAAGATTCTAATGTTGTCAATTATAGACCGTTCAGTACAAAACTCATATTTAAGGCAGGAAAGTAAAGTGTTTTAGAGGCAAAAGTAGTTTGAAGTGAATATCAATTTCATGTCATTAATGAAGTTCTTAACCATACGATGCCTACCCAACTTTTACTACAAAAATACACACCCGGGATACGTTTGTGCCCTCTAGCTTAGTTTGTTTTTTTCTAATGTTTTCATGGCCGAATTTTATTATTGTTTTTTTGAATGCGTATATATGCAATAATATTACAAATGTTTTAGATTCATGCAAATATTCTACCTGGTTCAGGAGATATATACAAAAAAGGTCACGGGCATGGGATAGCCAAATGTTACAACAGGATACATTTGTACCCGAGTGTGTGCTCTAGAGTTAAATATATTATTCTAATCTTTTTATACGCTCCATCACCTCAAGTGATGAACAATGGTATATATACGTTTGTCATTCCGTGTTGTCTTTTTTGTCAGAATGTTTCGAATTGAAAATTATCAAAATCGTTCTAGCAACCTGAGTTGTGGACCAAAATATTTTTTATATTTTGTTAAAATATATTGAAGATAATACCATGAAATTTTATACAAATTATTTCTATAATAAAAGGACAAATAGTAATGAAAATAGTAAAATTCGGTTCATAATTTCTCAGCGACCATGCAAATTTCTTCCCGAAATATTACTCAATTATCTACCATTGCATATAAATTTACAATATCAATACAAATTTCAGTAAAAATACGTTTCATGTAAAAGAAATAAAAAAATATGAAATTTTGTTTGGTTTGGGGCATTTTTGACCATAGCCACCACATAAAGTCCAATTCTGAAGTTTTTGACCAACTAAAGTAAAAAAAAAACAAAACCACTAAGACCCCTTTCCACGACAATAAAAATAAATAAGCATTATTTTAAAAAATTTTCAATCATCATTACTTGTTAGACAGCGTTCTAACATCACTAACTTCAAATGCGTACAAAAAAATTTGTCAATAAACTAAAAAAACCTTGAAACCCAAATAAGCATCACAAGTAAAGTAAACTTCCGAGTATCATTATAATAATCAGTAGATAATTGAGATGAAATTTAATCTGGTACTGAAGATATCAGTCCATAATTGGTCCATGTAAGTAACGTTATTGAGCTGAAATTCAGCTAAAATACGCCTCACGTTATAACATTACCCTTTTTTCCTTAACCTGGCGAATATGGGAAAATGTTGCACCAATTTTTATTTTTATAAATTGTTACAGATAAGATTATTTTTATAGACACACAAAATCTGTGAATAATGCTAAGAATGAGTATTTACATCAATTACAAATGGTTAAAATTAGATAAAATTTTAAAACATTTGAAATAAATTACAAAGTTCTTTGGGTGCCCCGATAGACTAGGCGATAGTGTGCCGGACTACCAGTCAGAGGGTTGCGGGTTCGATTACCGCCAAAGACTCTGGGTGTTTTCTGCAGACAAGCCAAAAAGCTTCGCAGTTTGTGTTTGTTAATTATCAAAAAAAAAAAATATCCGGCAGAACTTTTGGCTGATTTTATAGGTCTAGAAATTAACGATTTTAAATTAAAAGTTGAAATATTAGGGATTTAAAAAAAAATACAAGAAAAAGTATTAAACTTAAATAGTGTGTTCTCGTTTTATTTCGGTTTCCTATTCCGAATGAATAGAGTATACAATCTTAGAAACAAGATTGCTACAAGAATAGAATAAAAAATTTATTAAATGTTCCTTTTTTAAGCTAATTAGGCCCAAACTTTACCAATGTAATTAAAAACTTTTATTTACTTTTGATACATATAGTGGTGGTCAAGCAAATCGTACTTTAATTCGTTGATTTTAGCCATTGTTAAAACACTCTTGTGCGCTTTTGTGTTGTCTTGATAAAAAATCATTTTTTTGTGTTCTAAGCCAGGACATTTTTCTAGCATTTTTACATTTAATTGATCTAAAATGTTGCAATACTCGTAATACTCTGAATTTATTGTTTTACCTTTTCCTAAAAACCCGTTGCCATAACCTTACCAGCCGATTGAATTGCTTTTGCCTTCTTTGGGGCATTTCCTCCTGCTTCAGTGCATTGCTTGGATTGTATTTTTTGTCTCTGGAATATAGTGGTGGATTCATGTCTCATAAACAATTATGAAACGACGCTTAAAATCTATTTTATTTTTCTTAAAACTATCCAAACAAGCTTGAGAAATTTTCATTCGTATGAGTTTTTGGTCGACTGTTAGCAAATGCGGCACCCATCGTGCAGAAAGCTTTTTTACATGCAGTTCTTTTTACAAAATTAAATGGACTCGATAATTTGAGATGGCCATTATGTTAGTTATTTCCTTGCGTCTTCCTTGAACACCTGTTTCTATATGATGGAATTGACAGATCGAAAAGAAATTTATAATGTGTTCATAGCACAGATGGAAGTTTACAAAACACTTAACTTGTTCTGTTTATACCGCGCTTTCTGTTCTAGGCTAAGAAGTTGACGAACCGCCCTCGTATATTGCGATAATACCATGGAATTGTATTTCTTTTATAAAAGAAGGATAAAATGTGATGAAAATTTAAATCATCTTACCAATTTTTATACTATTTTTTTTATCTTGTAGTGAATAAGGCAATGTAAACCTATTATTAGTATTATAATTCTTATGATAAATAGACAAACATGGTAAATAATGGCAAGAGTCGGTAATAACATCAATTATAAATGGTGTGCTAAGCCTGAAGAAACCTAGCCTAAGAAACACTGAATATTCTAGTCCTTACACATATCTTTTCTGTAATTTTCATTATATTTAAGTGCAGGGTATTTAATATTCGACACAGACAAATATAGCACTCTAATTCTTTTATTTTACTTGTGCCTCATGCACACAGACAAACATGTAATTGTTGGTGTAAACTTGGAAAAAAAAATAATATCAATTAATTTACTGTTATGTGCCTAAATATGTTAATACATGTGGGATTTTCAAACTAACATAATAATTATTTAAAAATTGTTAAACTTTTAAAATTAGACAGGTAATGAATATAAATTTTAAAACAAAAATTTTTTTTAAAACTTTTTATTTCATGTAGGTTGTGTCTGTCTGTCGGATATTACGCAATTAGATATAGTTATTAAATGCGAGTGATATTTTTACCAGACAAAGGATTTTGTTAGGGCGAACAAATATCATTCATTATACATAATGAGACTTTTGATTTAACCCTTTTGTGTGCGGCAAGAAAAAAAAACACCTGCTAATATGCTGCAAGGTACCTGGGTACCTATATGAAAGTTAAGTAGAGAAAAATAATTTTCGCACTAAGTACATTATTGGAACGTAGTTATATAATTTTATATAATTTTTCTTAACCCCTTAAGGTTTGCAAGCTACTAACAACTTCAAATAATATACTTGCAAAGGTACCCGGGTACCCTGATGCACATTAAAGGATGTTCAAAGTAAATTGGTCTCTCAGGCAAATTCACAAAAAAAAGTCAAGGCGTACGGCTGCAAAAAAACGAAATTATTTGAAAGTTAGTAGTTCTCAAAAAGTTTCAGATATACAAGTTATCAATTTCAATGAAAAAACTTTGACTAAAAACGCCAAAGGAACCCGGGTACCTTGGTGCACACATAAAAAAATGAGAAGTGAAAATAAGGCAGTAAAATTTAGTTCTTTGAGTTTTCATAAAATTGTCTCATACTTAAAAAAAATTAGAAGTGAAAAATTTTTCATATTAAGAAAAATGAGAAGTGAAAAGGAGGCAATATATTAAAAACTTGAAATTTCGGTGTTTTACCAGGAATTTTTTAATTTTTTTTTTTTTACAAACCACCTCCTGAAAATTTTGAATAGAAAAAAGAATCAGCCAAATTGTTCCAGCCGTTTTCACGTGATTCTATTTAATTTTTATGTATATAGATAGAATAAGATATTTAACAACCTGCCTGTTCTTATTGATTTGCAAATAAAATATCTAAATTTGTACAGAATACTTTAGGATCTTTTTTATTAAAGTTGACTGGACTCACAAAAAAAAAAAAAAATCCGAGTTTTACCCGGAATTTTTTAATTTTTTTTTCTTTACAAACCATCTCCTGAGAATTCCGAATCGAATAAAAAAAATCAGCCAAATCGTTCCAGCCGTTCTCACGTGGTGCCATTACACACATGGACCTCTTCATTTATATATATATAGATGTTTACAATACAAAACATTTTCAAAGTCCTTAAAGGCCCTTGAATCATTTAAAATTCTGCAATCAGGCCTCTAAACAAGTAGAGCTCTCAATCAGTTAGTCATTCATATACAAGTATGTGAGTATTTATGTATTCTTGTTTGTATAAAGATGTGCACATATATAAGCAAACAACCTTGGTGTTAAATAATAAGTGTTTCAAGGATTATCAACTACATACAAAATAATAACATCAACATCATCTTTTCACCACCACCAGCTCTACCATCAAGAAAAAACCCAAAAAGAAAAACTCAGCAAATGAAAATTAATGAAAAACTAAACTTCAAATGTCTATTCGTAAAAACAGAAACTTATACATAGACAGGCATTATTACTTATACACCTACATCTACACCTACAGCTATAAGATGTTTTCTTTTCAAGTACTTAATATGTTGTATGCGTACTTGGCAATAACATTATTTTACGAGTTTTCATTAACGAAGGAAAAAAGTTACCAAACTAGAAAACAAAATCTTCTAGATAAATAAGTAATATGAAGCTGTAGCAAAAGATTAAACGTAGCAATACTTATGTAAGTATAAGTGTCAGTCATTTAAAATAACTATTGTATGATGAGTGAAGACATTCAGTATAATGTGCATTTTCGAGAAAATTTAATTAAAATTTTAAATACATAATATTGAATTTTTGTAGAGCCAGCATTATTTAATTGAATTGGAGTTATTTTGTAAACAAATGATGATACATACATACATATCTATATACAGACATATACATAATTAATGAGTATAATCGTTAGATGTATGATAATTAATTTGAGTAAAGATATATGAAGAAATAGTATCTAATGATTTCATATAATAAGGTTAAACTATTTGAAATATTTTGTAAATGTTGTATTTAGTATTTAAAATTAATTATTTGTTGTTATTGATAACAACTGGAATAAACATTTTATTCATTCTAAGTTGATATTTTGAAAACGAAACGAAGTCTTTAGTTATTATACAAAATTTACTAATACTTATTTATTTTACTTTTTTATACCCACCACCCAAAAAATATTGTAGGTATACTAAGTTTCTCATTCCGTTTGTAGCCCATCGCTATAATGATCGTAGTACAAAAAACGTCTATATATTCTGGGTTCTTATAAGATTCTCAGATAGTCTAGCCTTGGCCTTTTATCTGTCCGTCTGCTGAAGGCACGTGAAAAGACATATCCTAGAGCAATGAAATTTGTATGAAACAGTCCTTGATCCATCGTAATGTTTGGTATTGAAAATAGGCAAAATCGGTTCAGTAGCATCCGACTTCTAGACCAAAGTTTTAGACAACCTCGATATTTTGAAGATAGTTTTTGCTATTTTCTTCAAATATAATGCAGATATCATGACAGGAATTGGTCCGCGATTTCTTATTTCTCTCGTCCCCATACAAATGTCTTCTCGGAATATGGCTTTATGGTATATAAATGTCTATATCAAAGGCGTATGGATACAAAATTCTGCAAAAATAATTTTCATGCAGACCGAAATCTTAAAACGGTCCATATTTTGCCATAGCCCCATATAAAGTCAACTTCCTAAAATCAGTTAAATGCGCATAAATCTTTTATAAAAAATAATATAAAGTTGAAATTCAACAAATGTAATTCAAATATACATATAAATCGTCATACATAATTTTATGACGATTGGTACATATTTGATCGTAGTCTCCATGTAGAGTCCACTTCCGAAAATCAGTTAAATGCAGCAATTAAAATTCAACACAAATAGTTCATACATATATAGAAATATTTATATTCAATTTCATGACGATCGATCCATATTTTACCGTAGTGTTACTTCGAAAAATCACTTAAATGCGGATAAGCCTCTTATAAGAATAATTATTAAGTGGAAATTTAACACAAGTAATTCTCATATACGTACATATAAACCATCGTATAGAATTTTATGATGTTCGGCCCATAAGAAGTCATAACTGCATTATGAGAACTATTCCCAAAAACTGATTAACCTACATAAACAACCATGTCGAACTAAAATTGTATAAAGATCAGTTGTAGGTATATAAAAATTATACTATTGACTTTTTTATAGCTCCCATACAAGCTCCACTTCTGAGAATAACTACAGAGTATAAAGGAGTGACAATTTTAATGTTTCAAAAAGCCAAAATCAGTTTCCTGCGCCTTTTTTGTACCTAATCAACTGTGTGTTAAAGTAAATCGGTTTGTGTTACATCCTAAAAAAAATTTAAACAAAGCGCAATTCTCAAAGAAAGCGATGATTATAAATTCTTGATTATAGCTAGAATATTTATAAGATTCTTATAAATGTTGTTATTCCAATGAATTCAACAAAATAAATATAAAATAAGTAGATACTACCGTACAATATTCTATAATGTTCGCCCCATAATAGGTGATTTAGTGGTGGGTATTTAAGATTCGGCACAGACGAATTTAAACCCTTACCTTTTTATTTTACTGAACTAGAAATGAACCGAATCGCATCTTCTGTTAAATATTGTTGCATTATTAAAACAATTTACAAATTAATTTTTTTATTTTATTGCCATAAATTATTTAAAATTCATGTTCAACTACGTTCCTAAATTTATGTTGAATTTTGTTTTGTTTTGCTTAGTTTTATTGTAAACATGATTTTGTTTTACACAAACATTTACATAGAAACTTTTCTGTTGCTTGTAATTGTAAAATATAATATACTTGATAAATTTTTTGTTCGTAGAACTGTGTTTTCAAATGCGCTCTGTTGTTTTTTTTTCACTTGATACAGATTTATGGTGAAAAGTTTTCCCTCAAGTCAAAATACACGCATAAAAGCACACATGTACATATGATAGTAATACTAACTTTACTACAAATAGAACTACTAATACTATGTTCAGTACTTTTGCAACAAATACAACTGCTCAAGTTATGCATACACATTTTCCCTTTAATATCCTGTGTCGCATACATGCATGTATGAGTGTGTATGAGTGTAATGCATACACATACGCACATGCTAATTAAGCATAACATCCGGTTCAGTTTTCTGCTATGATTTTTTTTTTAACTTAGCAAAGAGAAAAAACACACTTCATTTCTTTATGTGAGAATACAATTTATACCCCTATAAATGTATTTATTCTCTGGCTGTTAGTTTTGTGTTGCGCTGTTTTGTAGTTGTAGTTGTACTTGTTATATTTAATTCTATGTATTTTTCTTTCATTACCAGATGTAGTAATGAAAGTTGTTAAAATTTATTTAACTATACTTAAATGTGTTTTTTCATGTACTGCTTTAAGTTTGTGCGTCTGTATTTATTTGTCCTTATGAGTGTTTGCTTAAGAAAACAAATGTATGAGTGTCCCTGTGTGCGTTTCAGTGCTTGTAGGTTGTTCTTTTGCGTTGCTGGTGTTATATAAATTTCAGCAAGTGTTTAGCCAAATATTGTTTATATTTTTTACGTAATTAAAGTTGTTTAGAGTGTGAGTGTCATACAATTGGGAGTGAAATAATAGTATAAAATAAATATTAGATTTACAGTGTTTAAAATTAAAAAAAATGTTAAATAAATGAAAATGTCTATAGACTATATGTATGATAACTGTTTTGGAAGTTGCAACTCAATTTTTATATAAATCCTAAAATTAAATAAAATATATTAAAATATCTTAAAATTAAGTATTTGCTATATTCTATGCAGAAATCACATGTTGTTTGTATGCTATGAGTAATTATGGACCGATCATCATGAAATTGGGTCTAAAGATTTTTGTATATATAGAGCATATTTGTGTTGAATATTATTTTGATATACAAATTTCGAGAACTACATTAAAAAGCTACAAACCCACTCGAATCCGCTAGCTATAATTCTAGCTGAGAGCCAGACGCAGTCGAAGCTACGTAGTTAATAAAAAAAAATATATATTAAAATTTCTAAGATAGTTGTGCTCTTTAAAGTGATTTACGGCAATGGGCTTTATATGGGAGCTATAGTCTAGTTTTGACTAGACTTCCTGTGCAACCTATTTTTAAACAAATTTGTTTGAATATGTGCATAAATAAAACATTAATGACTGCTAAACACGTATTTCGGGAGGAAATTTGTATGCGATTTGAGGCGAATTCAACCAATTCCAATCACAACCGTTCTTGGTCAGAAAAACTATAATGTATCAATTTTTAATGAAATATCTTCAAAATTGCACAGATGCCTACAAGGTTTACATGGACAGCCAACCAGAAGGACGAATGTACTGACGTACGGACATCGTTTGTTCAACTCAGAAAGTGAGTCTGAGTCGATCGTTATACATTAAGGTGTGTGTTGGACTAATATTTATGGGATTTACAAACATCAGCATAAATCCAATATACCCTCTATTCTATGGTGGCGTAGGTTGTAATAAATACAAAAGCATTAAATATTTTTTACCCTACACCACCGATCGACTCAGAATCACTTGCTGAGTCGATTTAACGATATCCGTCCCTCCGTCTGGCTGGCTGGCTGTCCATGTAAAGCTTGTGCGCAGAGTACAGGTCGCAATTTGGAAGATATTTCAACCAAATTTGGTACGTGATATTTTTTCGGCCCAAGGACGGATGGGATTGCAACTGATGAAAACCGGTCATTATTTCACCTGGCCCCCGAAATAGGAGTTGGAATTATGTAAGTATTCAAACAAATTTCAACAAATGAGTAATAAGTAAAGATAAATCACATCTATAAATTTTTTGAAGATTGGTCCATATAAGCCATATAAGCCCCGTTTCCAAAAATCACTTTAAAGTGCATAACTCTCTTAAAAATATCGGCATACAAATGATATTGAACAAAAATATGTTTCGTATATATACAAATAATATGTTAAAATTTTATGGTCATCGGTCCATAATTAGTCGTAGCTCCCATATAAGACCCACTTCCGAAAATCACTTTAACGGACATAAATCTATTAAAAATGTTGTTATCCAAATAAAACTGAACAAAAATAAATTTCATATATACAATAATGATGATACCTAATTTTATAATGGTCGGTCCATAATTAGTCGTAGCTCCCATATAAGACCCTGTCCGTAATACACTTTAACCTCCATAAATCTTTTAAAAGTATTTTTATCAAGATAAAGTATATAATACGTACATAATATTTATATTGACGGAAGTCAATCATAAATATTATGGCAATTAATTTTTGTATGATCGGTCCATAATAGGTAATATCTCCCATCTCATTTCTGAAAAACTGTATAATACATATACTGGGTGTAGGGTATTATATGGTCGGGCTTGACCGACTATACTTTCTTACTTGGTAATATTTGGAAAATTCAAAATGATTCTGGCAAACTTCAAAATAATATTTTAATTTCTTATCTAAATTTCTTAGTAACTTACCATTAATATTTCATTCTTTGGTTATTTGCCCCATTTTACGTAATTTAAGTATTAAAAATATGTATATATATAAAATATATATATATATATATATATATATGATAAGTTATAATACTATATTCGGCAGCTCCGTATCGTGATATCTTTGGATAAAGATATATTTTTAATTGTACATAAAACTCAGAAAACAATCTGAATAAACTTAAGAGATATTGGGGGATAAACGGTAAGAATAAAGCGTAACTGGGGCTTGGCTGCCTTTATTAGTAATCAGTAGAATTAGTTGAGAGAGATTAGAGCCTAGATATTATGAGGATAAATAAATGGTCATTACCCATTAAGTAACTAGGAATTAGCTACTTTTAAATAAAGCTGTATTTATAAAAGTGTAAATGAAGTTAGCTGCTTTTGTTGATCGTGAATAGGATTAGCTGGGGAAATATCTAATCTACTGGAACCTGAAGAAAGTGGGATGAATAAAAAGTAACTAGAAGTTAGATGCTTTTATTCATATTTAAACAGAATTAGTAGGGGAAATAACTAATTCTATTGTACTTTATTTGGAGGAATTAAATTGCCAACGGGATGTTGGTAAGAGGGTATTGTGTGAGGTACAAAATGGGATTAAGGTTTTATAACTAGAATGGTTACATGGGAAGATTATGTGGATATCTTCTGGTCTTATAAGGGGATCTAATAAAAATAATTGACAGAGTTTCTTTTTTCTATATAAATTTATGTGACTTATTTTTATTTAAAATATACTTAGGCATATGTGATGGGATGTCAGCAGTTGTGGTCCTGCCTTGTGGTTTGCTATTTACTAACGAACTGAACGTTTCGTGGTACTCGTAACCTCAAAGGCTCTTTATTTAAAGCTACAAATATGCATTGAACTACAATTTTAATTTGTTGGTTACAAAATTCAATTACAGTAATAAGAATAGTTTAAATTCAATGACAATATTACAAACAGGGTTGGGAAATTAAATTTAAATAACAAAAGAGTTTATAATTTAAATATAAATTTTAACACAATAATTGACATTTATTTTTTTTTTGCATTACCTATATACATCAGGGCTGGGCAGTATTTGAAATACATGTACATATTTGAAATACCTATTTAAAATACAAATACGTATTTTGTATTTGTATTTTAAATACATGACGTGCAAGAATTTTGTAATTTAAATACATGTCAAGCAAGTATTTTGTATTTTAAATACCGCAAACCATCTATTTCGCCCAACACTGATCGTAGTCAATGCAAAAAAAAACCATTCGAAATTTGGAGCCATTATTACGTGGCGAGCCTTTCCACGATGAATTATCAAACATTCCTGAATAAAAGAAAGTCTAAATGCTTCATTCATTATGTTGAGAATTGCAGCTACTAACTACTATGTTTAAACACTAGTAAAGGGTGGTTAAATTTCAAGGGCCGATGTTGACTTTGAATAAAACACAAACTTTAGGAAATTATTGTAATTTTATTTTATTATGATATATTGGTATTACTCAATTATGTATGGAACAAAATATCGGCCAAATGGGCGCTGAGACCACGGCGGCACTCCTCCATCCGATGGTCCAAATTTTCGATGACTCTGAGGCATAATGGAGGTTCTATGCCGTTAATGTGCCGAATTATCTCATCCTTTAGCTCTTGAATTGTTGCTGGCTTATCGACGTACACCTTATCTTTCATATAACCCCAAAGAAAAAAGTCCAACGGTGTCAAATCACATGATCTTGGCGGCCAATTGTCATCGCCATTACGTGAGATAACACGACCATTGAATTTGTTGCGCAAAAGAGCCATTGTTTCGATAGCTGTGTGGCAAGTGGCACCGTCCTGCTGAAACCACTTATCGTCCTCATCCATATCTTCCAATTCGGGCCATAAAAAGTTCGTTATCATCTTACGATAGCGAACACCATTCACAGTAACTGCCTGACCGGCCTCATTTTGGAAAAAATACGGCCCGATGATGCCGCCAGCCCATAAACCGCACCAAACAGTCACTCTTTGTGGGTGCATTGGTTTTTCGACAATCACTCTTGGATGCTCATTCACCCAAATGCGGCAATTCTATTTATTGACGAATCCACTGAGGTGAAAATGTGCCTCATCACTGAAGATGATTTTCTTCGAAAATTGATCATCCACTGTTGCCATTTCTTGCCACCATTCTACCCATTCACGACGTTTGGAATGGTCAAGAGGCTTTAGTTCTTGAGCCAATTGCACCTTGTAAGCGTGTAAATGCAAGTCTTTATGCATAATGTTCACCAACGACGAGCGTGAGAGGTGCAATTGTTGGGCACGACGACGAGTTGAGGTGGACGGCTCTTCAGCCACACTATCGCGAACAGCAGCAATATTTTCTGCAGTACGAGCTGTACGAGCATGCACTGGTGTTCTCACATCTTCTACAGACCCGGTTTGCTGGAATTTTCCATGATTTTTGCGATTGTACGCACATTTGGACGATCAAATTGACCAAAAAAATCCCGAAGTGCACGATATGCATTTTGATTTGAACACCCATTTTCATAATAAGTCTGGATAACTTTAACTTTCGATGGGTGGTTATCGGCTGGACTGACAGTCAAAAATCCATTATTATAATTACTGGTTTAATGAAACTAAGTTTAAAAAAAAATGTTTTCTCTAAAGACAAAGAAGTATCGAAATATTAGTGAGAAAGGTCAAATAAAGTGTAATCAGAAAAACTAAGTTTTGTTAAGTTGTATCTCAAAGTATTTGCACAGACACGGAATTAGATCAATCTACTTAAAATCTCATAAACATCAAAAAATGATAAATATTGGTTTGGGTCTGAGATGACTATTTCTCCATGTTACATACGGAATAAAAAACTTGTATACCATCATTCGCCATTTTTGGTGCTGAAAGTTATAAACATAGTTTACTTCAATATTTAACATTTACTTATATTTAATGTATTAAAAAATTCTATGTAAAGAAATGATTACTACCACAGCCCTTCAAGGAAATTATGCTTACATTAAAATTGTTTTATTTAAAAACTTTAGCAACCAAAAATTTAAATAAATATTAACAAAATTCTACTCTTTTGAAAATAAATTGATAAAAAATATTTTTCATGGCTGTATAGTATTTATACAATATCGTATGGAGGGTGCAGTAGCAAATTGTATGAAACATTCTTTACCCTAAAAATTTGCAAAAAATACAATTCATAGAAATTGAAATATTTAACACACTTAGAAACAATTTTACCAGGTGAGTGAAAAATAAAAATTATAAAAGAAAAGGATGGTTAAAAAATATTTTCTAAAATTTATATAAATAGTTTTAAACTCATTCTCTTTGAGAAGAACAATTTTAACATTGCTTGAAAAAGGATTCTACAAAAAATGCATTAAATGGTAAACAGTTGCAGAACAGAAAATTCGTTTTACCAAAATTACTGATAGGCTGTTAGTCATGTTGTAATCAGGCTTAAACAACTTTCACAAATTAAATGAAGTATGTAAATGTTAATAAAGTAAATGCTACTTAACATTTAGTTTTTAGTTTTAGCATTTTATAAGTCATAAGCAATAGTTTTATACAGTGGATTTGCAATGATCTAAAATCCCTAAATCTATTTCTTGCAAAAGAAATTTGTAATGTTACTTGAAGTTTTTGCATTGATTTTATTTTCTCATAATTATAAATAAATACAAGAAACATAAATACATATGTATGTAAAGGTATGGTCACACATGGAAAATTTTTACTCAAAAAAGCGTAACCACTTGTTTTATCTTGCAAAACTCTTGTTTTGCAGCAACAAATAAAATAAGACTAAATAACTATTGGTCGAGTCTTGTCCTAAATAAACAAAGTTTTGTTTTTTAATAAATAAACGAGTTCAAAAATAATTTATTTAGTGTTTACGTCTTTTTCGGCAAATATTTGCCAAGTGTGACCGTACCTTAATAATCATAATGCCTGTTAACAATTTAAGTTTGCCAGCAATTATAACTATTATAACAATTTTAAGAAATCTTACGAACTCTTTTTTTTTTTTTTTGCAATTTTAAACAATTTAATTAATATGCCAAAGCCGTCATAATGAAAAACATTTTTAACAACTAAAATAAAAAACAACTTGAATTAAGACACACACATACTCAAAAAATAAAACAAAATAAAAATGGTTATTTTAGAATATAAAATTAAAATAGCAAAAATACATATAAAACAATATTTTTATTACATTAAATAAATGCTGCAAAACTTGACCCAATTTTGAAAATACTCAGTATTACATAAAACTGCACGCAGAAGCCAGAAATAGGGGGTAAACTGAAATAAAAAATGCATGAAAATGAAAAGAAAATAAATGTGTTTTATGCAGCTAGGTCGAATCTTATAAACACTTTACTTCAAATGATTTGATGCACAATTAAAATACAGAACATTTTTAAATAATCTTTTTATGTAAGTAAGTTATATATACATATATAAAACAAAGTTTATAATTTTCCCCTGTAAAATATAACCAACTGCTTCTCTGTTTACTAGATGTAACCTCGAAACTTTAAATTTTAAACATGGATTTCCCCTTATACTTGTACAAACTATATAACCAATCAGACTTATAATCTAGAAATAGAGCTGGTTATATAAAATATATTGCAACACTTTAACACAAATCACAAAAACTTTTGAATACACTAAAACAATGTTTTTAAATACACACACACATACATACATACATACATACATATAAAAATTACAAAGATTTTATGTTGCAAAACTTTGGAATTTAAATTAATATTATTTTAAGTTTGGTTTTGGTGTACATGGAGATTTTCGCAGAGTAATAGAAAGAGATAGAAAACAGAAAAACCAAGAAATAAAACAGAATGAAAGCCAAGTTAAAACCATGACAATGTTAACTTTTCTGTGTAATTATTTATATGTCTAATAAATTTGTAGGCTCAATGACTAACTGTGCCAAAAAATGTTTGGTAAACATTAGTTTTAGCCTTAAATTTTATATTGTAAGTTAAAAGTCAGTTTTTTTTCTTGCTAAAACATACCATATTAATGTAGGACATGCAGATAGTATGCTTTAAAAGTGATGATACCATTAAGAAATATAAAGTGGAATAGGCTTACAACTTATTGCTAATTACAGATTTCAATATGTTTAGATTATTGTTTGTTTAAATTTTGCAAATTTTGTTCACTTTATAATATTGTTACGTTTTTACATTTTAGTAAGGAAATTGGTCTTAATTTAGCATGGAGCTAGATCGGCTCTTCAATGACTTAGCTGTGTTTTTTGAACGTTTGAATGACGTAGTAGGTTAAGTATATATTTTTGCGAAATTTTTGCTTGAGACTTTTATGTTTTTGTTAATATTATCATTCTTTATTGTAATAAAAGCAAATGATTAATACTGTTAACACATTTTTTTAAGTTGTCCTTTTTTGCAAATAAATAGTTCAGTATCTGTTGGACTTGGTGAGTTCACTCGGAAGATTTTTAGACTATTGTGGTATTCACAAAAATGTTAAATTGTAATTGTTAATAAATATAGATAAATCGACAAATTTGATTAGATTGTGGCAAATCTTAAACAGCCTCTCATAGTAGGAGTTGTATCAAAAACATAACATTTTCTTCATTCAAACAACTTCTGCAATAATTGCTACGACTGATGTCCAATCATGTAGTAATTATTCCCATAAGAGGTCTAATCGAATTTCTACAAGTGTTCTATACAATTTTACTTTCAGATAGAGCTAGAGCATTTAGGATATTCTACCACACCTAATCGTTAAGTCTCTTTTAAAGTCCATTAGTTTATGAAATACATCTGAAGCAGATTCATTGCATTTTTAGATAGGTCTAGATAATTTAGGATATTCTACAACACCTAATCGTTTAGTGTTTTTCAAAGTTTATTAGTTTACCAAGCACATCTGAAACAGATAACTGCAGTTTTTGTTAAGAGTCGAAACCATGCATTTTTTCAACACTCTATATACCATGATTTGTATGTGGATATAATTTTTTTTTGATTCGTTTAAAACGCTTTTTTCATTTTAAATAAAACACTTAAAATAGAACTGGATGTAGGAATCTTTATCTTACAATCTTTGCAATTTACTTTACAAAAACAATCAAAATCATTCAACATTGCTAACGATATCTCGTTGACTGCACATAACGTTGAAGAAAACCACCAGGTTTTAATATCACAACTTCTAGGCGGCCAGTTAATAGGTGCGGACAGCGAAATTAGCTGCTCAGCAAAAGGCTTTATTATTATTGTAAATCCATTGTTTATTTCACATATTTCTCACAGCACGCTGATTTTCGTACTACAGCTGAATGATTTATAGTCGTTTTTGCGGTAAAAAAAGTTTTCAAACAAAATGGAATAAAAACAAGTAAGAAAGTATAGTCCCGATCATATAATACCCTACAACCAGTATACGTGTAAACACAGATTTTCAGAAACGGACTCTATATAGGAGCTATGACCTATTCTGTACCGATCATCCAAAAATGTAGTAGCATGACTTATGTGCTTATGAATATTCTTTGTGTTAAGATTTATCTCAATATAAACACTTATAAACGATTTATAGCTGTTAAAGTGATTTTCAAAGGGGATCTTATATGGGAAATTTCACTTATTGTGGACTGACCGTTATAAAACTAGTTGTCATGATTAATGTGTACATGTTGCTTATTTGTGTTGAATTTTATTTGGATACTAACATTATTATGAGATTTATGGTTGTTAAAGTGATTTTGCAAAGTGTAGGTACCAAATTTTACCGAAATATCTTCAAAATTACGACCTGTCCGACGGACGGATATCGGTAAATCAACGCAGAAAATGATTCTGAGTCGATGGGTATACTTTATGGTGGGTGTTGTACTAATATTTGTTGGCATTAAAAACATCAGCACAAATCCAATATAACCTCCCCACAATGGCGGTGTAGGGTATAGTAAGAGGACGACGAAATGAAAAACAAATTAAAACCAAAAACTTGAATAGATCACCCTACATATTTTTTTAATTCTATTAAATTTTTTGTTTTCACTTGTTTTCTGGGGTATATAAGGGTTTTTATTAGACAGCTTTAAAATACCGACATAAAACTTAGTTTAAATTTGAAATATAGGAAATTTATTTATTCGAGTTCATTTAAATTAACAGTTATTGGCACATAAATTTGAAATTTAATTTTAGCCCTTTTCAACTTTCAGCTCTTAATCTTTTCAGTATTTCTAATATAATACTTTGTACTTGTTTTTTATTAATTTTTCTATATTTAATAAACACATATTAAGAAGTGTAAATTTTTACTATTTACTATACACTCATTTAACAAACCAAAAACTAGTCAAAATATAATGACTATGTATAAGAGCCATAGTTAAGTTAATGCTTAAAATATTAAGCAATTTAATATGTACAACTCAAATTTTGTTCTATGCCTGTATGTTCGTCGCATGTAGTAGTAGTAGAATATGTTGGCAACATGAATGAGTTCATGTTGTTTTCGGGCTGTAAATTTATTTAGTATTTATGTGTGTGTGTTTATTTAGCTTTGTGCTGTTGGTAAGAAAACTTTCACAAGGAACTATGTTCTAAATATAATGATAATGAGCTTAAGCAGACAAATTATACATGTAAATTTGTTATGTTTAATTTTACGCTAAAATATTATAAAATTTAATATCACCTGCAGTCTTTATATCAACTGCTTAAATGTGCATACATGGTTTTTTTATGTACACATACAAGTACATATAGAAAGAAAATTTTCTAAAAGACATGATTAACAATTTAACGATGTATTTAAATTAACATTTACTTAATGCAAAAATAGTTGAAAAGCGAGGGCTAAATGAAATTGATGTTAGTAAATATTTTAATTACTTTGGTTTGGGTAATGAGTTATGAAGACATGTTTGTAAAAAATCATATAATCAATACTTAATCTTTAAATAAAATTTATTTAAACTTTTTAACTGCCGTATTTATAAAAAATTAAAGTAGACTTCAAGTGTACTTTAAGAAAATTTTGTATGAAAATTTTGCCTTAAAGCACACTTCAAGCCTTCTTTATTTTTTATAAATACGGCAGTTAATGTTTTTCCAATTATTAAATAACATAATTAATATCAATTTGTTACCCACATACTACACTCTGCTAAGTCGTCTTAACATGTTTATTTTTATAATACTATAATGATTCCTTGACCATTTATAGTGTAACCTAAAATCTTTAATTATCTAAAAAGAGTTATTTTCAAATTAAATGTATTCAGTGGATTTTCATTTTATATGACCATTTCGCTTTCTCATCTATTTAGGTAGTACTTAATAACTTATTTATATTAAACCCTCTTTATATAACCCTTTTTCCACACATCACTTAAATATATCAAGAAAATGTTCTAAATAATTCTGTGTGTATTATTGATAATTGTGTGGTTATTTTGGTTGTTTATTTTAGACACTAAAAACCTATGTCTTCCTATGTTTCTAGGTTTCCATCCCCTGTATTTAATATGTATGTCAAAAATTGTCAGCATGTTTGTGAGTAGTACAGACAAGTTATGCATTTATAATGCCGGTAAATGTCTTCTCTTGTATAAAGGTATAGTTATATGAAATTAATGTTTAAAATTACATAGCTAAACCCAAACATATTACAGGTAATATTACGAAACGTCAACAATGAGACAAAGGTTAATTGCTACAAAGAGCTAAAAACATTATTATTGGTTAACATTTTCTTATAACATATAAACTTGTTCAACTTGTTACCGCAATCATATAAATAATTACAATGACCACATTGTTAAAAAAAACTTGTGAGTATCGAATCTTAAGGAATGCGTAAACGTGCACTATATAAGGCCTATAAATGAAAGCACTTGCAATTTTTCCCTCTGGGATTGCTTATCTGCACTACCTGCATTTTATGTGTAAACCTACATATTTACTTTTACACATCCAAGCACATAAATGTGTTTAAGTTTATCTATTTATAAGATGTATATACATACATATACATAATTTTTACAATATAAGTACGTGTTCTACTTTGTCATAAAGCTGCTGTTCATACGTGTGTGCTGTAAAGTGTTATTAACATTACCTTAAAGTCATTTGCTTTAAATTCTACTCCATACACTTGTGTCAGCTCCCAAACAAGTTTCTTATATAAATATATGTTTATTTGTGGGCATGTAGGTGTTTAATAGTATATGTATGTGTGCATACACTCAACGAAATGTTTTATTACTTTAGTGTCAGTTTGTGGCACATACGTTCGTTCGTGTTTGCTTATTTGCGTCTGTATGTTCATTATGTGAAAACATTTTATCATGCCAACTCTGCAGTAGTTAACAATTTTAATTAAATAGTTTTTTTTTGTTTATAAGTATGTCCATACAGCTTTAGATGTATGTTTGTAAATACTTGTTTAATTATAAATGCAATATTTATTTCACAATTTTTCAACATGTTATGCAAATTTAGTGGTGGTAACTAGTTGTGGACATTGTATGCGTATGATTAATTTTGATTTTATTAAATATTAATCATACTACTAGTATGTACTTGCTTGTGTAGATTATTATTATAATTTTTTTTTGTAACAGACGCTACTTTAAAAATGTGTGTGTAGTCATTGAAAAAAAATAAAACTACATAATGTATGTATATATGTTTACAGTTACGTTAAAAATACTATTTTATTTCTTTTCACGACATTTAGCTAATTTTAAGGCTAAAATGATATATAGCCCCTTGTCTTGCACATATTTTCATTTTCACATTCGTAACGCATGAGGTCCAACCAGACCCACTTAGTTTTTCATGTACTTATATCCACTTTTTTTTTTTTATTATTAAATGTGAATAATATATGTAGCTATTATAATTTTTAAATAAATTATGAATAAATATTCATATGCTAAAATGTTTACTATCATCAACACAAACATAAAGCAGAGGTGGTGGAAAGTGTAACGACAGTTTTAATAAAACTTGTACCTTATGAATTAACTAGATGAAGTTACTTGTTAGTATGTTTATTGGTTTTTTTTTCCAAATTAACCTTAATAGATATAAATAGATATAAATAATTAATAATATAAAATTATAAAATTATAGTTATAAAATTATAATATAAAATTATAAAAACATTTCAAATTGAAAAAGAAAAAGACGAAGGGATAGTTATGTTTAACTATAAATAGCATTTAGAAAATAGTAGAATGAAAAAAATTAAAATAGATAATTAATTAGAGAAGGAATTAAACTAATATTTTATTTTTAAGAGAAAAGTTTTTATTCAGGCTAGTAGTTCGAGAATTTCTATTAAAGAATACTATTGTAACGTATTGGAACAATTGGCAAATTGGAATGCATTTTCTACCCGGCCAAGGGCGTTATCAGCAATCTTCATTGTCCATTATCAATCTGTAAACATCATCTATTAAACTCACTGTTTTTGAGAAATAGAATACGAGAATTATCATATTTCGTTTTTACGTGTTGTGAGTCAGAACGAAATTTACGTACGTTTACAATGTGTGTATATTCTTTATATGTTATTCTATTTATAGAATTTGTATTATTACAAATTGTTTTTGCTTTTCTTGCTACGTCTACTTTTTTGGTAGATCAATAACAGCAATGTATGTATGTTTTTTGTTGTCATTTCTCCTCTTTTCTTTGGTGGATTATGTTATTTATTATAATTTGCCAATTGTTCTAATACGTTACAATAGTATTCTTTAAAATTCTCGAAGTACTAGCCTGAATAAAAACTTGTATCTTAAAATAGATAATGTTTTCGATAGTATTAAGAATCTTAAGTGATTGTAAGACAGTAAAATCATCATACAATTAGACTGAATGATGTGTTTATATGTATATGAAACATATTTGTGTTGAATATTATTAGGATGCCAATATCTTCAAAAGAGTTATGCTTCTTAAAGTGATTTTAGGAAGTGAGGCTTATATGGGAGCTATAGTCAATTATGGGCCGATCTGCACTTAATTGTGGCGAAATTTGTTTGGACATAAAGAAATCACTTAAGACCGATAAATCCTATTTCGGGAGGACATTTGTATTTATAATGGACCGATTGTAACCAAATTCAATCATAACCGTCCTTGGGCCAAACAAAGCTTTTTGTACTAAATTTTATCGAAATACATATCTTCAAAATTGCGACCTGTATTCTGCGCACAAGGTTTACATGGAAAGCCGGCCAGCCAGACGAATCGATTGGTGGGTAATATACTAATATTTTTGAGCGTTGCAAACATCAGCACAAATTCAATTACCCCCCTGGTGGTGTAGGGTAAAAAATTGTTACTTATTTAGTAAACTTAAAATAGTAATTTAAGAGAATGCTTAGATTGTTCAGTATTTTTGACAACATAAGAATTTCTCTTGTCGGCATTTTTCAAATAGAAGAGACCCGCGACAATAAGTAATATATTAGACATTTAAAATGTCTGTTAGAAATTTCTAATTGAATTGCTTAAATGAAATGAATTCATTTATTCATGTATCTGTCTGTATAATGTTCATTTACACATGTATTGGCGAATATATGTACATAAATATGTACATAAATAAAGTATGCATTTACTTTACTGCAAACGGCTGACGCTTAACATAAGAATTTTTTTTTTTAAATTTGTATTATTCTTTTTCTTAGTAAAAGTTTTTAATGTTATTTATTTAGTTTTATGTAAATATGTATGTACCTATTTACCTTTGTGTTAGGCGCAGAGTCATCTTTGTGCAAATAATGTTGAAGAAATTAAAATATTCTAAAGGTGTGGTACTCATGCGCACATTACTTTGAACCGTATTGTGTGTGCAGCGTGTTTTCTAGATAAACAATCAAAGTTATTTACTACATTCTGTCCATAATGTATAAATGTTAAATTCTACAATGCTAAGAGGTCATCGAAATAAGACATTTGTTTATATTTTCTTCAGTTGTTCAAAAATAGTGTGAGTAAGTAGCAAAAAATTGTCTTAATTTCTTTAGTTATAATAATTTATGGAATTTGAAGCTGTTTAAACGCAAAATGTCACATTGTATGTAACCTTACACGAACTATTTTAGAAGACATACATATATGTAGTTCCAAAAGAAGCTAAAGCATGAAATTAAATTGATACGAAAGAAAACCATCAAATTTATAAACGATTAGTATCGTCCCATTTCTTTAAACCCCTGCTTATCCAAAGTGTTGGATAAAATAATAGCAAATAGATTATTGTGGTTTGTTTCTACAAACAAACTAATCAATAACCATCAATTTGGTTTTAGAAAGGGGAGCTCGACAATTGATAGTCTACTTTATGTAGACTATCAAATTGCAAAGTGTCTCTCGTCACGAAAGCATGCAACCATAGTATCGCTTGATTTCGAGCGGGCATTTGATAAAATAGGCATACATTCAATAGTCGAGCAATTGAAGGAGTGGAAGGTTGGTCCGAAGATTACTAGGTATATCATAAATTTTATGTCCAGTAGAAAAATTACAGTCCGAATTCGAAGCTGCTATTCTTCCTCCTTTCCACTTTTTAATGGGATACCCTAAGGGTCTCCATTATCGGTCATTTTATTTATTGAACCTTGACCGCATTTTCCATGACATAAATATATGGTGTGAATCCTCTGGAGCCACTTTCTCAAGGACAAAATGTAAATATATCCACATCTGCAGACTTAGATCCTGCACTAGTGCTATCCAATCATCCAACATAACACTTTCGAAAGTTGATAAATTAAAAATATTGGGACTTATTATAAATAAACGTTACCGATAGAACGATCATATAGATTATTTGGCAGCATCTTTAGCTCAGAGACTTAATATTATTAAGTGTCTATCAAGCACTAAGTTTAATTGCAACACCAACTCCCTTGTATCGATCTCAAAGGCTATTATTTTATCTAAAATCAACTTTGGTCTGCCACTGTATGGCTATGCGCCCAAATCCCTTCTTAAAAAATTGATATTATAATAAACTCTGCCATAAGAACTTCTCTAGGAGCTTTACGTTCAACTCCTGTTAACAACATGCTCTTTGAAACTAATATTAAACCGGTAAACTTACAAAGAGAAATATCAACCACTAAACTTTTCAAAATTCTACTATACGGTTCTAATGTACCAATATTAGACATTCTCAAAAAAGTAAAATCAGCTAAGAAAATACCCAAAATTCCCTCTGTTATCCTTAGAATAGTAGAAAATTGTAGAAAACTCAATATACCTCTACATAAACCCCCCTTTATAAATAAGGCTAAACAACCTCCACCGTGGTCTCTCCGGAGTCACTCCATAGATACTACACTCCAAGAATTTGTAAAATCTACCACAAATCCATCTTTTTTTTTTTTTTTTTTTTTTTTTTTTTTTTTTTTTTTATAGCCTTTATTTATTTATTGAATCTTCATATAATGAAATGACAATAAGTATTCAAATCTTAATACTAAAAAGAAAATAATAAGCCCAGCCAGTGCTAGACAAAAATTTTATGATACTAAAAAAATTTCACATCAACTGATCCAGTCATCTATTTTGCGGTTGAGTTAAAGCAAGGGTATCCCTCCTTCTCAACCGATTATGGCCACTAAAGTTAAGGATGTCTCGTGCAAGTGGGTTTGGGTGGTGTTCAAGTTTGCTGACATACTTTGCAACAAGTTGGGTGCGCGAATAATTCTCAAATTTTTTGTCACCAGCCGAGTCTTACGCAAAAGATCAACGCTAGAAGTTTCTATTAGCTGTAATAACAAAAATCAAATAACACTGTTCATTTTTTTTAATTAAAATCATAGAATATATTTATTGTAATTTCATTTTATTTTAAATTTCGTCACTTAATACTTACCGGCGAATTTAATGGTTGTAAAAATATGCTTAGCTCTAAAATCTTTTATAAGTTGACTAATATTTGTCCATAGGTATCAATTCTGGACACAATTTACATAAATTATACACTCTCAAATTAAATTAATAGGATTAAAGCATTGTTCACATAAAATCCGGTCACAATACAGAAGTAACACTTTCGTTTCAGTGTAAGTAACACTAGAAAAATTCGAGCGTATGGAAACGCATTATTAAGCACAAGGTGTTAATAAAACTCAGCAAACTGTTTTATTATGGACGATGAAAATTGATAAAAAAAAATGGAACTCAGACAGCTTGGAATCAAAGTTTCATGATGCAGCACGACCTGGAGTTGCGAATAAAGACATATGTACAAAACTGAATAAATTTAATAAAAAATGTCCTCTTCACTTTTTGTAACCTCTTCAACTATGATTAAAAAAACGTTTGCTGCCTCTTTAGTAATGTTGTGGTCTGGTTTTACTCAATGCTACAATTCAAGTGCAATGGTTTGGGGTATCAAAAAAAAAAAATAGTAAAAATAAAAATATATGCCTGATTGTCCCCAGCTTTAGCAATTTTAACAATATTGAGCTATTGCCAATTTTAAGTTGCTGATACTTCAGTTCTTAATAATACAAACTGTAAGAGATTTGTAATAAAAATACAGCGCAGATGGATCGAAATATTGTGCGACAGTTACGGAAATCTAGACAAAGAAAAACACGAGTTTTAATTAGAGAAAATTGATAATATTTTCTTCATTTAGCCTTTCTTAATTATTAATAAATAACTATCAATTTATGGTTCAAAAGTATTCAATTGCATTTTTTTGTTACATAAACATTAAGGCACTAATGCGACCGGATTTTTGATGAACAGAGCTTTTTGTGCACGGCATTGGGAAATATATGAATATCCTTAAAAAAAATTGGTCAATAAAATATCGAATTGTTTAAAAATGTTTTCTACTTAGATCGATCATCCTGAAATAGAAATCGTCATGTTTTTTTTTTAATAATACAAGTTTTAGTAGTTGAAGTAGTTTCTGCCTTTGAAATGGATAGTAAATGTATTGGCAAAAGCTATAACTAGGTAGATTTGTATCTAGATGTATACAGGTTGTCTATATTCAAATTCGCTAAATGGTGAAAGTATTTTTGAAAGTATAATTAATTTTTAATTAATATAAGGAGTGATTTCGGCTTTAATTTCAAAAAATACACAAAATTAAGAGAAATGCGTGAAATCTTTATTTGAGTGGATAGCACGTTCAAAGTTTAACGCCTGGCACACGATGTCGAACGATAACGTTCGCTTAGGTAAGACTTAAGACACACACTCTTAATCGTATGTATTTTTTATTCAATCAAGTTTGTTTATTCCACAATCAAGTGTGTGTCTTAAGTTTTATCTAATCGAACGTTATCGTTCGACATCGTTAAAGACGATTTCATGTAAATGTTGCAGCGGATACACAGTATTCAATTTTGGCATACTCTCTCCAATATATCGGTCGGTGTCGCACAAATAAATACTTTACAGCAATTTTGATTTTGTATTTATTCTTAAAGTTATAGAAATTTCTAAAACTTAATATTTTTAGTCCTGTTTCACACTTTTCAGTTTCAGCTTCAATTCTCTTTTGAACATGCCATTTTATTCACACACACAAATTCAATTTTCGTACTTTTTATTTTTATTCTCTTCTACTTTCTTATCCAAAAATACTTGTCTTGACGAGTTGAAATTGAAGAGTGTGAAAGCGTACTTTCTTTCACTAAGTCATAAGATAAAATGTTCAAATTGATATTTTTAAAATTCTGAACAAAATTTTCAAATTTCACACTCATGTTGTGCTTGATCTAAATATTGTCTTATTTTTTTAACAAAGTGTTTATAGTAATGACACGCTGTGTATATGGTTGCACTGTGGAGCCAATTTAGATTTGAGTTTTGTTGCAATTTTATTCAACGCAAGTTTATATTTTATTTTCTTACAAAAAAATGATTTATCAGTTTTTGATAAAAATAAATAAATTTGAACTTAACAGAAAACAATCTTATATGTGTATTTAAATTTAAATAGCAAAATCCAATGATTTGAAAAGATGTTAAAATATCATTTGAATTTTAAATCGACAAATCTGGAGTTGACAAATCTGAAAATAGCAATTTTTGCTTCGTTTCACTATTATGTTCAAAATATTTTAAAACAAACAATTCATGGAAACAATTATCTTTGATATAAATTTCGTTCAAATTTATAAAAGAAAATCATTCTAATTTTAAAATCACCCATAAAACAAACACTTTACTTATATGTATGTATAGCTGGAAGCTTATTGTTTTTTAAAACGTTTCTTAAAAATAATCTTAAAAAAATAACAAAAAACATACATAACGTACGACACATTTTACCTGAGGTAGACAAATTATAAGAGAAAAACACCAAGCTAAATTTCAATTTATATGGCAGAGGGAAAATAAAAAAAGCTTTATACTTTTTCTCTACATTATATTAAGCACATAAAAAGATTTCAATTCACTTTATGTAGTTTAAAGTCAGTACTTGCATATTTTTTCGCTCCACTTGTACAAAACATGTTCCACGCCATATATTTTACTTCAGGCGAAAATTGGTGTATTTTTTCCATTATATACCCAGTGCAAAAAAAAAAAAGTAAACTGCAAATTAGTGTGTTTGTGTAGGTGCTTTTCAATGCAAACAGCTTTTCCAAGGTCTAGTTAGATGTATTAAAAAACATGTTTATACACTGCAGGTTAAAACAATAGACACATTTGTTACATTTATTACACATGTATTACACATATACACAAAATCATTGGGCCTAATTTTATGATAATCGCTACATATTTAGTTTTAGCTCCCATATACACAAAAGTCATGTCAGCTCCCATAGAAATTGTCAAACTTTACTCTTTCTACTGCCATACACGTTTTAATGATTTGTATATAAATTCATTGCTTAATTTAATTTAAAAACCCTTTATTTTTTAGCTACTTATATCTTATTGCGCTTTATTGAAAATTTATTTTATTTTATTTAGGTTGGTATTCAAATACAAGCTTGGTATAGCTTATATTTAAATGTGCGCTTATAGTTGTAACACGCAGTGTATATTTGTGTGTAGTATTGAAATTCAGATGAGATTTGTGTGAGTATGTTTGCTTTAAATGGCTTAAAGCTACAAACACTCTTGTTTGTGAGTGACTAACCATTAAATAATACGAAAATTAAATTTTTCCAGTTTGAGCACGTTCGGTTACAGCCTTTTAAGTTCACCGTTTCATAAGGTGTTTATATGTTGGCTTATACTCCACTTATATTTATGTAGGTATGTTGATATGTACATATATATTTGTTAATATATATGTATGTAATTGTGTTAATGTAGCCAGAGGGAAATATTACAAGAGCTTCCATTTGTGGGCCTTATAGAAGACCTGTTTTTACATTCTCTCAGAAGTTGTTCTAGAAGACATTTTATACACATTCAAAATTACATTTCAAAAAAATATCAACAAATCATGATTTAGCCAACACGAATGGTTTCACAATTATTCCAATTGGTAGACCTGTCAGTTGACCTTCTATCAGGCATCTAACCAGTGCTAACTAGGCAACGCCTTGATTGTCAATGACAAAATTAAAACGATTTTCCAATTAGGCTGAAAGTTATTGTAACTGCAAAATAAAGCCTTTAGGAAGGCCTCTTTACACCATCTTTTCCCCGCTGGGTATAATTGTGTATTCTCTTATATTTTGTGCTTGTATGCACGTGTCTTTAGTTTGAATTAGACGACTCATTAGTGTGCTATACACCATCATACATATACATACATATGTACTTACACTCATAACTTCAAAGCGGATAATTGCAATTAGATGAAATTTAATTTTCCCTTTTCAAGCTTTTGCACATTTACTATTGAATTGCATTCTCTATGAACTGGAAACGTTGCAAAAGTTTTCATTTATTTATGTATGTAAGCTTGTAAATTGTAAAATGTGAAATTATGTTTGTATTGATGTGGATTTTAACAGTATAGAAAGTGCAACTAAAAGTAGACAGACAGCTAACATTTTATATTTGTTATTTAATTTTAATATTGTTTCAAAACTAAGTTTTTTCGTTATTAACATTTCAAAAATAAAGTTAAGCATTATTTTCAAAGTGTTTGGTTGTCTCGTTTCCTAAAGTTTAATCTGTATATTAAAACAATTTATGTATTAAAACTGTTGGTATAAAAAATAATCGTAGAATGAGAAAATGGCATTAAATATACATATGTATATACATATATATATTTTTTTTTTTTTAATTTGTACGAATTATATAGTGAATAACTGACAGTTCAACTCAACTGTTCAGTTTAAATGAGAAATTTAAAATTTTTATATTTTCAACTGACATTTTCAACTGAAGTAAACGTGTGTGGGGGTTCAACTGCACCGTTTTCAGTTCAATTTGTGTCGAGCAAGAGTGCGTATCATGCCGCGTAAACAGACCCAAGTGATAGTTGATTTTATTGCAATACATAGATCTGAACACTGCCTTTGGCAAGTTAAATCATGCTAGAACTATGATCGCGCCAAAAAATTCTGCCTACAACAAGCTGGCGAAGAAGTTACAAAAAGTAGAACCAGATAAATTTCGTTATAATAACTACTTCTTGCATCACCGCTTACGCTTTTTATTTTTTTTAAATTACAAAAAGTACATCGAGACCGGCCAAACCGTCCTGCTCGTTTGAATCCATATTAAAAACTGAAGTATTGAACTGCACATGTGTGTACATCTCAGTTCACAGTTAAGTCTGTCAGTTATAACTGAACAGCTGAAGCTGACAGTTAAAACTGTACGTAAGTGGCCGGCTTTAGATATATTGAAATATGTCGAAAGTAATTAATTTAGTCCTTTTTTTTATTATAAAAAAACACTTAAAAACAGCTTTAGTATTGCGCAAAAGAACCATCTGGGAAATTTAAATTTTTATAGTAATCTTTCCAGCATTGCTACACACATCAATACATAGCGAATTACGACTCTTTTTAGCAATGCTACAACTTTTGACTTCACATAACTGCAGAGTTCTAGATGTGGTATAGCTTCATTTCACACATTACTCACAGAAGGCTGAATTTCGTAGTACCGCGGAATAATTTGGAGAAATTAATGTGGCATATTACAATGACAGTATTGTACCAGTCTGTGGATCATAGAATTAGAACCCAGAACCATTTACAATACTGGTGTAACCGATATGCTACATGACAGTGTGTTAGAGAATGGGTCTGAGGGTTACCGGTTCGATTCTTGTCAAGAGCTTCATTAACATACAGTGGGAAGCAAAACTGTCCCAATGTTTTGCATTACGGACGGTGCTTTTAGATGCGCTTATGCAGTCTATGTCAATAGTATTCTTTTCCATCAGACCGGTATCGGTTGACTTTCGTTTCGTCGCTTCAAATAACCCATTCCCATACATATACTGTCCAATTTTTGTGGGTTTTACAGAAATGAAGGCGTTTTTTTTCACATTTCTATCGGAAAGTGCCGGCACTTTCTTTTTCACACTGGCTACTAAACAAATTATATTCAGTAAATTATATTTAATGCTCGTCTAACCGTCCAGGAACTGACATCTTTACCAATACATTTTACAGCATTTTTCGGGGTCTTATTTTCCTTATTATGTAGCAAACGTTTAATATGCCAGGCATCACCATCAGAAAGCAGTCTTGGTCGAGCACCTTGGTTATTATTGCCAGCTACATTACGCCGTTGTTTTATATCGTTTACTGTGGATTTACTTAAATTTAGTTTTTAGCAATTTTACAGCATGAATAATTATTTTGCAACAAATTTATAAATTTTTTATTTAAAAATCAAGTTAATCACTTCACAGGTCAAACACAGGCAAAAATAGAGCAATAAAAGCTTGATAACGACATCGCAATAAACAAAAAAAAGCAACGGATCAACATTTTTTAGTTTTTTTTATTTTTTTTGAAACAATTTATGTGAGTTTTTGTACTTTATAATTAAGAATATTTCTCAATTAAATACAAAAAAATACATAGCTACATATACATATTTGTATGACTTTCTTTGCCGTACTTCCATAATGCAAAATATCCCGACAGTTTTGCTTCCCACTGTAAATACGAAATTGAAAATATTAATATACTCTTTAAATGCGATTGATACTCATTTCTTTTCGGTGGCTTGATTAAATACTTTAAGCTGAAGTTGGCAAAAATTTGGATAACTAAATGTTTGTGGTCATGAAACTTTTTTTAACCACTCTACTAACTCCTAATAAGTTATATTAAGGTAAAATACTCCCTTCACTAACTAAGTTCGTATTTAATTTATTTTTAACTTTTAATATAATCATTTAAACAATTTCAAACGTCTTAAGACTTTAACTTCTACTGCAATATTAAAAACGAAATGTCAACAACGATTCAACTCTGTAGAAATTATTAAAATTTTTTCCCACAATATTTTTTTTATACATTATTTCTTTCATTTCTTTCAAAAAAAAAAAATAACCAAAAGGAAATCAAAATTTTAAGTTAATGTTAATGTCTTTTTTTACAGTTTTTGTACACCAAAGTAAATGCAAAGAACTCGCCTCAAAAAAAGATTTGATATCTTTATTTCCTTAACTTGGTCGGCTATACAAGCATCAGCACCATCATCATCATATTGGGATTTCTAAGTATTATTATGCTTTTTGTGACTCACATACTTTTCTATTATTTCCTGTACTTTGGCTACTGACATTTGATGACAGTCACCGAGTTACAAGAAATGATACGATAATTTCTGCAAATAGTAAAAGAATCACACAAAAATATTGTAAGAAAAACTTTAAGTTAAACCATTATGCAAAACCGAAAAAAAAGTAATCAAGACATTGAATATAAAATTGGCATTTGAAACAAAAACTGCCAACAAAGAACAAAGTGCAGACAAGAAGAAAAAAAACGCACACAAAAGTTATTGTAAAAAATTTGTAGTTTAATAATGATGGCAGCACAAATCAAATGAATTATTCAAACGCTCTGATACCACTTGATCCAGAACAGACAAAGCCATTTGCTAGTTAACGCGACTTCCATTGCAATATTTTATTTTTATTGTTACTTTTGTGGTTATTGTAACAAAAGTAACAAAATAGACAGAAAAGTCAATAGGAGAAACATTTTTAAATTGCCAATCAAAGTATTTATGTAGTTTATGGGAATAATATTGTAGAGAATTCAGCGCATGGGTTGGCATACATTTAGAGTTTTTTTAACATTTAAAAAATTATGTTATACTTGATTTTTGTTTTCAAATTATTAATTGAACAAATTGAAATAATTTATAAGGATTTATAGATTATAGTTAGTCAATATAAATATACACTGTGTTGCGAAACTACAAATACATAAAGCTTATCTCATTTTTTTTTTTAATTTAAAGAAAAAGTAAAACAGTTTAACATACATGTATGTGAAAGAAATAAAAAACTAATATTATTTAACAAGAAAAAAATATCGTTATTTTTTATCTTAACTCTTGAAAATACACTGAAAGTAAAATAACTTAAAATAATAATATTCACAAAAAATTTCAACTTTAATAATGTGTTACACTTCCTTTTTTTTGAATCAACTCCAAAATTCGATCACATCAAATTTATTTTTACATCTTCAGATATAGATCTTCCAGCATCTATAACAGTTTTTTTTTATAGGTGATATATGATTTCTTATGGTCGGTTTTCAGCATAAAGTCAGATTTGGAGAACATGCGAGCCATACAAATGCATTCATATATTGTTGGACGACTTACATGTTTAGCTGCGTTGTCTTGTTAAAACAAATTGTTTGTCATTACTACTATTTTCTAAAAATGGGATTTAATTCTCATCTAATTATTTTGTGTAGACAGAAAAAAAATCATTTTGGTGCTTGGAAACGTCAAATCAAGCATACTGTTTTCGCAAAAAGCCGCCGCCCAAATAAATATTTGAATAATAACCATGTTTCTTCTGTAGGTCTGTCCATCTCTCCATGTTGAAACCATCTGAACAATCAAGTTTAATGTGTTTTTAATTTTTTTTTGGAAAAAAACAACTTTAACAAAAACATGTTTAAATAGTTCCATTATTTATGGTTAAATACAGTGATTATGTGAGAAGTGACTACGAAATCAAAGCTGGAGTTCAACATGGGAATGTTCTGGGACTAACATTTTACTTGTAATACACCTCTGGTTTGCCAATGAGTGAAAATTTAACCATTTCTACATTTGCAGACAACACTGTAATTCTCAGCTCACTTGTGGATGTAAATGAATCGAAAAGTAGACATGTTACATTTACCCTTAGGAGTGGAAATTGTTCAACTGTTTCACTAAACAATGTGAATATCCCACAGTTTGATCATGTCACATATTTTGGCATACATCTAGATAGACGCGTTACCTGCCGCCAAGAGGGTCCATATTAGACGGAAATCTTGTAATCTGCACTGGCTAATTAAAGACCAATCTAAATTAAGCCTTGATTGTAAAGTCATCCTATATAAGACTGATTTGGACATTTTGTACTTAATTACAGGGAATTGCAAGTAATGTCAGTATTGATCTTATACCCGCTTGTGAGAGTACTTACTAGACCTCAATCAGAAACAAGGCTTTGTAGAACTGATTTACCACCCGACTAATTTAAGACCATTTGTCCATTATGGCTCTTTCAACTGAGAGCAAATAGTTTTTAAGGTTTAGGTATAAGATTTGATTACTTATTAGAAGGCCTATGACGTAAAGGCAGATTCAATAAAAAAAAGTTAAGAAAAGAGTGCAACTATAAATAAATAAATTATCTGTTTCGAGTTAGTTTTTAAGTTTCTTCTGGCGAATTCAAGTCTAGCAGTTTTGTGGCGGAGTAATAGCCTCTGCACAGACGACAGCTTTTATCGACTAATAGTGTAGGATTTTTTTTTAGCAATCTACATATGGTTGATTTGGACGCATTAACCTCACATTCATAATCCGACCAAGACTCTTTAAAGTGTTGCTGGTAAAGTTTTTAATTCTGCGATTGTCTCATTCAAAAAGCTCTTTTTCGGGCTGCTACTTTCATTTTTACCACAATAATCTGGATTTTTTGTAAAATTTGTTGACCGCTTTATTTTTTTTCATTAGCAATTGCTCGAAAACATAAATTTTAATTTTAAGTTTTTCGAAATCAGTAAGGTACGAACCACGTGGTATTTTATAGTATTTTATTTATGAAATGTAATTATAGTTATGAAACACTAACAATATGACAATGAAAAGACATAGTTAATCATACTCTTAAAAAAATTTACACCTTTTAAAGAACTGTTTGTAACTTTACAACAAATATCAAACATCAATTGTAATTATAGTAATGCAACAGTGATTAGATAAAAAAATGTTTCAGAACCAGACAAGCACGCTTATTGTTTGTGCTTGTCAAGCTGTCACACTTTTAAAAAACAACCGAATTGAACGTACATATTTAATTAAAATTTCGATGAACCTGCATTCAACACAAAATAATGCTTCCAAAGCAATCTCAAAGAAAGCAATAATTATGAGAAATCGGTAGCGGGAATGTATAACAAAACATCTAGGAAATGAAGTAGAGGCCAACATGTTAATTAAATATAAAATGAGATAAATATGGTCTGGTACATATAGAGATGACAATAACAAGAAACGGTTAAGTAATGGAATAAAATTTAATATAATTTAAGCTATCTTTAGAAACCTATATTAAATGTTTTTGTTCCAATATCCATAAAAATTAAAGAATGTTTTCCAAAAAATTTATTTTAAACATACAAAAAAAAAAAAATTCCAATCCTCTTTGTATAGATAGATATAGATTTCATCAAGATTGAATGACCACTTAGTTTATTAAATTAACTTTGGCCTTAAACATTAAACAAATGAACAAATGAATAGTATCAACAATACTTTGGGGTAATTTCATTAAATGGACCGCAAAAGTTTCTTTAAAAAATATATATAAATACAGACGGTAAAAGCAACGATATCAACACTGTGTACAGCGTCATAATAAAGACCCTAAAGGTAGTAATTTTTTCTTTTACTTTAACTTAACTTAAAATTCATTCATTACATTAAGAGGAAACTAAAAGAGAAAATGCAGAAAAAGATTACAAAAACTGTTAGAAGGAAAAAGCAAACAAAACAGAAAAAAATTAAATCATTAAAAGAAGAAATTAAGAATATTAAAGAAAAGAAAGTAGGTTGAGAAAACTTGCTAAATTAAAAATGTTTCAGCCAAAATGCGTAGAAAAAAAAAGAACAAAAGTAAATATTCTAGGGATAAAAACTGTATTCAAGACAAAATGATGAAAACAAAAACCACCACAAATTCTTAAATGCTGTTGTTGAATGGGACAGTTTACGTCTACTACAGAGTTTATGTTTCTAACGAATAAGTTAAAGTTTAAGAACAAAAAAATGTTACCAACAGGGGGACTTTTATTAAAGTATGTAGTTGGAGAAATACAAAAAATAAACTACTTACTAAGTATTTATCAACAATTGCATTGATATTAATGCTAGGTTCGAGCAGGAATTAATCAATAATTTAGGAAATTGGTACGTTAAGATTCGGAAAAACCATCAATCCCTCGAGTTTTATTCAACCTTTTGACTGCAAATTCAAACACATCCATTTAGACACATTTTCAATAATGTTGAATGGTTTTATAATGCTGAGACGAACAAAAATTTATATATAAGTATCGAGTACTTATAAAATCTAAAATGATATAGCTCTGCTATCTGCTTGTCCTTCAGTCTACAAGTCTGTTCAAGCGCTTAGGGAAAATAAACTAAGAGGATATAATTGTAAGTTTCCTGAAATATTCTCCGAAATGTTTGATATTGAAAATAGGCAAATTCTGCCCAACAACAATAAAAAAATCTGTAAGTCCTACATTGAAAAACGTAGCAATATAAATGTGTGAGCAATACAAATGCGATCTTAGCTGATAATTAGCCTCGCTAACAGCTTAAATCTGAACAGCAAATACTTTTTTGTTTTGTAATGATTACTACTTGCCACTCTGTAGTTAAAATATAGTTTTTAAATTTTACTTTTACCTCCAATAAACGTACTTTACTCTATTTTAGTCTTTCACGTTTTTCCTTTTTTGTTTTGATAACTTCATTTATTAAGCCATTCAATTTTAACTTGCAATATTAAAACAAAAATAACACCTGGGTAAAATGTGTACAAATTTTTTTCTGAACAAAACAAGTTATAAACTCAAGTTGATGTTTGAAAAAAAAGTAAGTTTAACACACACCTTTCTTTTCCTTTTATAGTAAAAATTAAAAAACAAAATATTCTATTAAATATTTAAAGACTTGAACTTTATTTTATAGAGAATGATATTCATGAGTATTTCTGCGTATAAGTAAAGTTTGTTTAATATTTTTTAGAAATTAGAGGTAGTATTAGTTTCTATTATACAAAGGTAATACTTGGCAGTATTTCGATAATAACTGCGTAAACTGTTTTTCAATTCTTAATTATAATAATATGGGAAATTAAAACAAAACTATCTCTAGACATGACAAAAGCAAATCATTTTGATTTTAAAATTTTATCCTTTCGTATTGGTAAAAATTAATATTTAAATTATAAGTTGGCGAATTTAGAACTCAAATTGACGTAGTTGTGCTTTAATTTGACCTCTTTAAGTTTAAAGTGTTTATGGTGTTATTTAAGTTCAAAAGCTATTGTTGTACTTTTTCCTATTTGAAAATAGAGCAGAGTCATCCAAAAATAAAAATTATTTTCTTTATTCAGAAAGTTGTGTTGGCATCCAAGTTGTATTTGTGTAATAGCCGGATAATGTTCATGGACCAGGTCTAAAATTGGTTGTCATTGTTTTAGTTCCACTCATTGGCAGTGAATTTTCCAAATTCAAAATGAAACCTTTCTGCGAAATACGCCATGATACGAAACTAAAAATTAAAAAATTCAATATAAATTTTTTTGTAAACAATAAAAGTCGTTACCACTAATTTTGGCAAAGTAACTTGTACAAACATAGAAATGTATTATATAAAAAGAACGGTTCTAAATAAAGTCTTGTACATAGTTTAAATTCCGCATCCCAAGTAATTATTGTGTATAGTTTTGACTGCAAAGAAATACAAAATTTTCTTTGAGAAAATGTTACTAATATATTGGTAAAGAGTATTTTCTATTTTGCAAATGATTAAAAAAAATATAAGTACGGCACCTTTATCCTTAAGAACTGATCTGAATTAGGTAGGGTGAGCAGTTGTGATTTCCGAGAATCATAATATAATAGCCACGATCATTTCTTGTCCGATACCTAGAGAATTTCAAAGAGTGTATTTTATTTATATGTATTTCGCAGTTGTTTATACCACCATTTTAAAATTATTTACGTACGTTTGAGTTAGACAAGCTATTATTAAGATCCATATATTTTTGGCAGTGATGTAAATTTATTTTGAAATCATTTTTCGAGAGTAGCACCATCCTGATGATACCAGCTCATATTATTGCCTTTTGAAAACAAATTTGGTATTTCAAGTATTACAACATTTTTTTTTAAACAAACAATATTTTTATTTTAACAAAAAGTAAATAAAAGAACTAAGAGTGTTATACATTTAAATGTCATCGAGATTAAAATATGTATAGTCTGTACAAGGTTCTCATACATTTTGATAAAAATTTGTTTCATAATTCTTCCTATTTATTTGTTTGTTTTTGGACGTTGATATTATAGGTTACCCTCGATAGGGCTTAATCGTGTTTTAGTTGTTCTTAAATGACAGCTTTTTGAGTAAAAATTATTACATATGTTTTGAAAAGTGTAAAATGTTCTATTGATATCAATATTTAGAAGATAGAAATATAGCTTAATGTGTTTTTGGAAATGGCTCTTATATCAGGCTTATTGATATCAAATTTTAATTTCAAAAGCTTATTTTGAAAGTGGTCCATTTATGTGAGCTATCACCCTTTATGGGTCGATCGTCATACAATTTTCTACACGCACTTTTATCTATGTGAATAATTTTTGTCGCGAATTTTAATCTGATAACTCTTTTTATAACACATTTATGCGTACATTTATGCGTACATGGGATTTTTGGAAATGGGCTTTATACAGGATCATTATCTGATCAAATATGGACTGATATTCTGGAGAGCTATAAGCTAGATTTGTATATGTATGTGGACTATTAATGACAATTTTTATGAATATTTGACGCTATCGTCTCTACAAGAGACGGACCGATATTGCTACATCGTCTTAGAATTTCATAAGGATGCAGAATATATGAAACAAATTTGTATTACATTTTGTACCGAGTTATTCTAATTTTTGGATCCCTTATATGGGATTTATTACATGTTATTTGATGAACGTTATAAAATATTTTACTGTGATTTTTATATATTTGAGTCTTATGTGGAATTTCAAATCAATATTTATTGGTGTAAAATTTCAACTTGATAAAGATGTTTATAAGAGATTGAGGCTATTTTCGGTAATGGACTTAATATTGAGGGCATGGTCAAATATGAAGCGATCATCATAAAATTGTAATTTGTTAAATTGTTAGTGTCGAATTTCAACTTTGTAGTGATTTTGATAAGGGATTCATGCGCATTTAAGCTATTTTCCGAAGTAGACAAATGCAAACAAGTAATCGTTTTATAATTTTTCTTATCATGAAATTTATGTTTGCTGAATTTCGTATTAATAATGCTTTTCTAAAGGATTTTTTTGTAGCATAGAGCCAAATTCGGTGAATACATTTATATGAGGGCTATAAGATATCGTGGACCGATTCTTACCATTTTCAACAAGACTTGTCTTCCTGTAATAAAAATGAAGTGTACAATATTTCATATTTTCTGCATTATATTTGAAGATATTAGAAAAAAATTTCTGAAAAGTATCATATTTGTCTGAAACTTTAGTATGAAACTCGAATCCTACCGATTTTGCCCACTTTCGATACCAAACATTTCGGTATAACAAAGTATGTTTCGGAAAATTTCATTGTTCTAAATTTTTTTTTGCAAAGCTCTTCAACAGAAGGCCAGACGAATGGAGATGGCAGAATATATAGATTTTTGGTTATATGACCAATATTTCGAAGTGTTACAAATGGTATGACAAATTTAATATAATCCATTCAATTTTTAAATTTAGATACACATTTTGAGCAATAGCATAACAAGTCGTTTCAAAGTCAAAAAATTAATATGGCTACACAAAAAATGAAAAATAGATTTAACGCATTCTATTTGTAACCTAAAGTACTCAAAAACCACCAGTGTTTTTTTGTTTTCCACAATTTTGAACATTACTTTTTAAATTATTAAATTGTACATAAACTTCACTCTTATATGTATGTTCTCTATTTTTGTTTTGTAAACAATGAAAATAAATATATGTACATACGTATGTGTATAAGTATTCAGACACAGACATGTCAGAATCAGACAATAAAATGTTGCAAAAACATATTTTTAGCTGACGCTTTTTATTTAAGCCAATACAAATAAGGCCAGTACAAAAATTAAAAAAATGTTAACAAGTAAAAATCTACAACAAACAAACGCTTGACAAAAAATCGTAAGGAATATGAAAAGGGAAGAAAAAAATAATGAAAAGTGTACAAATCAGTGTCAGATTGGCTTACACACGTAGAATTGTTTCCACACGAATTATAGAAAACAAATGTTGCAAGCAAAAAGCCAATGATACATATTTACCTAAAAAACGAGTAAAAAAAATCAAAAACTCACTCTCATAAGTAGCATTAGCAGTGGCAAAGCTAACATGAAAATAAAACAGTAAACGTTTTACAAGCATTTGTCATTTAAATGCCATAAGAGAAGTGAAGCTAAATGAGATACAACGACACAATTGCCAAATTTTGCTAACAACATGTCACGAACTTGGATTTGTTTTTCGGCGACAAGAAAAACATTAGGAAATAGAACAAAAAAAAAACAAACAAAATACTAAAAAGAAAAGAAAACCTTTTTTTTTGAAAAAATTCTTTACCTCCTGCCCTTACTTGGTATAAATGTCTTTTAAGCATTGGTAGCAATTTTTATTTGACTTTAACTTCGTTTCGTACTTTGGTGCTTCTTTTTTGTGTGACAACACTAACAAGCGAATACACTTATGTATGTATGTATATTAACAGATACATACCCATACATTTTACATGTGTCATGTGCACTTGTAGACATCTTGTGACATTCTAATCTTTACAATGTACTAACAAATACATACTAAAAAAACTTTTAAAGAATAACCGAATACTTTGCGTCAACGCAATGCTGCCTTCCTTAAAATCCGCGCTTCCTTATATTGTAATGTTTAAAAAATCTTGAGAAAAGTGATGAATAATGAAACTACTCACAACAGCAGTAAGAGTTTTAGCAAGTGCGAATGTTCACAGATGAGATCTTGGACAGTGGGTGTTATTGTTAAATGTGTAGTCAATTCTTTTGAAGATGGCCTTCATTCTGATTTTTGCTCCATCCTTAATGGCATATTTTTTTGGATGACTGTTATTGATTTGCCGGCAGAATTATTTGTAGGTAACTCCATATTATTATTATTTTGTTTATTATTTTCCCGGAAATTATCTAAATAGCTATTCTGCAAATCAAAAAAATAAACAGTTTCTAGAAATCGATAGTTAACGCCATGTAAATATACATATGTAGTCTTTAGAATAGTGCAGTAGTTTTTCATCATTAGATATCAAGTTTAATTATCATCATATAACTCAGCTGCAAATTCTGTTCTTATTCTTTATTATTCTCTGGAAGATCCATATACTTATATTTTAGCATTCAATTTGCTTGGCACTAAAAATATTCGGGACTTTCTTCAAGCTCCAAATGCAGCCGACATAATCAGAGATCTACCACCGTGGTTTCGCTTAAAACAATATAAACATATATCAGGACCAAATATCCCTAAACCAATACGTCTTGTATCACGCCAATGTTTATGGTGACCCCAAGCACCATCGAAATTAAATTTTTATTTTCAATTATTAGAGAAAATTTGGTTATTATTTCGGCTTGAGTTTATTTAATTAACAACTCGAAGATGACCATTGTAAAGTTATATTTTTCTAGACAATTGGCAAACTGGAATGCATTTTCTACCCTGCCAAGGGCGTCTCAGCAATGTTTATTGTCCAAGATCTACTTGTAAACATCAGCTATTTTGTTTTCATATCTAAGACCAATATCCTCTTTTAGCAATTGTTGTATACGCTGGCGGGTAACACTGAGGTCGATTTCTAGTTTTGTTTGCCTGCAGCTCATGTTGTTATTTCCTGTTACGAAAATGTCGAATTCGCAGCGTGCCTAGGATTGAAAACCGTCAACTGTGTTTATTTGTGCCTTAATTTTTTGGATGTTTTGGATGCCGGTTAATTGTACTAGAGATCTTACGAATTGGTTTCCCGGCAAGCCGCATTCCCTCAACACATCACAAAAGTATATACATATTTAATTGAAACTTAAAGGTACGGCTAAATATGTCAAATATTTGACGAAAAAACGTAACCACTAAAAAAATGTGTTTGAATTCCCTTACTGAAGACAAATAATGTATTTCTATTTAGTGCTGTTTGCTTTTACAAAACACTAGTAAGATTAAACGTTGTATGACTAATTTGTGCCTTAAAATAGTGGCTACGTTTGTTTGAGTAAATATTTGGCAAGTGGTACGGTCACACTAAGAAATATTATATGTAATAACTTTTTGTCATCTGAAACTCGACTGTCAAGCAATAACAAATATTTTCCATGTAGTTTTAATATAAGGCCAAAAATATGGACTTCAAAAAATCAAGTCCAAAAAAAAACTAATGAAAGAAAGTACATTACAGCAATAATTTGTGTAATTTTAAAATTAACGTACCCTTATTATTATATACATTTGCACATATAATTATTTCCCATATGTATGTTAGTATAGTTAGTATATTACAAAACGTTTCAATCAGCCCATACCAAACACATTTCAATTCTTAACAATTTAATATTTAATTTCGTTAGATTTCTCTGTTCAGTTTTCTTTTTGCCTTTACAGGAATTGCGTGTTTAATTTTATTTGCGTCAAAAAGGTGTTGACATTTTTATTTGCAGTCAAGTGAATTAAAGTTTTTTTGTTCATTTTTTTTTAAGTAAATTATTGTGTTTCTTTATTCATTTTGTGGAAACATCTTTAGCACAACAATGTTCAGCTTAAATTTCAACTGTTTTGTGTATTGGTATTATGTTTAATTGTCTATATTTTATTGATTGGAAACATGTATTTTAGTTGTCTTTTACAACTATTCATTAAAGTGGAAAAACGCAATATACCTACAAATATTAAATAACAAAATAAGGCATTGTTCACGTAAAGTCCAGTCACATAAACGTTTTAATATACAATTCAATTTTGAATCAATAATTGATACTCTTTAATTAATATTTAAGAAAAGCTAAAATACGAAACTAATATTAATATTCTCTTATCCAGATGCAAGTTATTTATTCATAACATTTCGATTAAATTTCTCTGGAAAATAGATCAGTATTATTCAATTTGCTAAAGACGGTGACGACTAGAGTGGTCTTTCATTTTTATATTACGTCGACCAACATTTTTTTGGATATCAATATATTGTAGCTTTTAAATAATGACAAGGAGCTAAATCGGTCAAAAATGTTTCTGAAGATCGATGACGTCTAAAAAGAGACAACAAACATTTCTTAGGGAAATATTTTATGTAAATCACGTAGTTTGGAGATGACAAAAGCAGTTCTCAACAATTGCAAATTGCATTGCTAAATCTATCCAAAATTTTATTGAAGATTGGTGACATCTACCAGGAGATTGCTAACGTTTCTGCATGCATTCTTTTATATAAAAGTTCAAAGTTTAGAGATGACAAAAGTGTAATCATTCTTTTAGGTGGTCCCTTTTGTTTTGAAATTCACTAACACTTTATTTCCCACAGTATATAAACTGTCACTGTCGCCATGTTATATTTAATAAAACACTTTTATTTATTTGAGAACTGCCGCTTGAGCGACTCTTCTTGTTGGAAGTTTTTTTATTAATTGATTTTTAGAATAAAACTTAAGTCTAACGTAGCCTAATTATAGTTACATATTTTATGGTTTCCATAGTAAGTGAAAACCGTTGAATACCCATGAATGTATTTTGTTACATTCATGAGCATTCTGTCTAGCCACCTTGACTACGGTGGGAAAATGCTGAGCAAGCAATACACATATTTGCCAGCTATATGCAGTGTGGACAAAACACTCCAACAAAGTATGAGTGTTCAGTTACACAACAAAAGGTATGTTAACTGCGGCTAGTCAAACACACTTCAAAAGAAGTACTCTTCAGACAACAACTGCAAATTGCAATACTTTGTTAAACTTGAAACGTTTTATTACATGATTTACCATGAGCCTTGTATTGATAATTAAATCCGACAATAATGGATTTTCATGGAATTTGTACACGATTTATATCTATTTTTATTTTCCATTATTCAGCTCTAATACAAATATTATTTTATACGATATTCATACGATACGTACCCTGCAGGAAATGTCAATTGTGAAACGTTACTCACTTACTATTGACACAGTCACCAGTACTAGTGACTTATAAAGCCGCAGACAATGCTAAGTACTATAGACAGTTAACATGTGCGTATCATTGAAAATCCACTACTGATATAAGTACTATTGACAAGGTAGTTCTTTTAGGAAGTTCTCTGAAATAGAAAATGAAAATGCATTTTGCTAACTTTCGGAGTTTTATAAAAAAAAATAAAATACTAAAAGGTTTTCCCTAATTAAAAATAAATTAGAAAACACCCAAAGTCTTTGGCGGGCACACTATCGCCTAGTCTATCGGAGAAAAAAATTAAAAAAAAAATAGTTTTTTATAATAACCATTGTGCCGCCGACACATTATCAGTTATCTGATGCCGCCATAATTTCTTTTTCTTATTAATGACAAATATAAATATGTAGGCGCTTTCTTGACAATGTAGCCAAACAGTCACCAATATATTAGACAATAGTGTTGACTTGGAGACACTTGTCCCCAGGTTTCCTGCAGGTTATGTTTAAAAAACAAAAACACTGAAAAAACGCGAGTGTAGTCAATAAGTTAAAAAAAGTTACTGAGGTTTGGCCGAAATTTATGTGAACAATGCTTAAGGTTATTGAAATTAACTAGATCTTAACTGTCTAGAAAAGTGAAATAGGAAACATTAAAACAATATCTAATAGGGTTTTTGCGTTTTAGTATTTAGCATGATACACTAATTATCTTTCAAACTCAAAGTTTTTTTACAATTATTGTTAAATAATCAAAAAAAAAAAAATAACCTCTGTAGGTCTAACCTTTTGTCAGCAGAAAAGATGCTCACGCTCATAGTATTTTTTTGCAAAAAATTTTCTGATTATTCTAAAGCTGGCTTTATGCCTTAAGGTACGAATTTATAAAGTGGAAATATATTAAAAGATTATTAGTTTGACAAGCAAATGTTAAGAAAGCAATTGATTTTTTGCTTTTATATGATTCAATGCATCTTAGGTTTAATAGAAATTTAATGTTTTTTGACAATTTTTAAAACACGTCAAATGATTTCCCTAATTTTTAAGTATAGACTATCAGTCTCCCATCATAAAAACATATGATTATTATTATATATGTATGTGTGAGAGAATGGTCACATATGGAGTAATTTTTTTTTTAATTTTAAAATTACATATAGATGAAGGGTAGCATTGTTAGCTGGGTGTTTTTTTAATTTTTTGGTGCGAAAAATTGCTTAGATGGTGTGCGGCGCGCTTTTTTTTTTGTTAATTTCGGTACGTTTTTAAATTTTTTAATAATTCATTATCATGTAATCTGTACGATCATAAAAAGACCACATTAAATATATCTTAAATACGAATGTATAATACATGAATACATACTATCGAATTCGTCACTTGAAGGTTATTTGCTAAAGGTGAAAATCTTTGTTTGAAAATAAAAATAACATTTTAAACATGGAAATAAAAATTCTTGTGTAGCATGATGGTTTGGTCTACTGAGCTTTAGACGAACAACCAGAGTTAGAGTCCCAGTGGAGCCCTAACAAATTTTATTGGAAAAATTCAAAAAGAAGCACTTAAAACAAAAAACAAAAATAATTTAAAAAAAATTACCAAATATGTACTGAAATTAGCCCATTTTTACCAATTACTACTTCACTTCAGAATAGCATGTTTTGAGTTAAATTTTGAGTGGGTAAATGCTTATTTTATCTGTATTAGCTCGTTTATTATATCTCTTTTTAAAAAGTTTTATATAGAATTTATGAAATTAAAAAAAAACACATATAGTACAAAGGAATACAAACAACTTTGTTTAGTTCTGTTTCACACTCTTCAGTTTTGGCTGAGCAGTTTTTGTTTCAGTTGTTCAGTTTTCTCTTTTGAACTTGACATTTCACACACGTCAATACAATTTTCGTACTTTTTCATACAAAGGAACATGCACGAAAGAAAAAAAAAAACAAAAAGAAAAATTGACTAATACGGTCGTTTGCACCACTTATATTCTCTTTTTTAATTTCATTCAAAAATACTTGGCTTGACGAGTCAGAATTGAAGAGTGTGAAAGCGGACTAAGTTTATTTTTTATTTTTGTTAAGTTTTATCATTTTTTTTTCTAAAAACACTGAACTGTAGAAGACTTTCTATGTAAAATTAATTCAATATTCTAAACAAATTCTAAATTTGGTGTGTTTTTTTAATGGCGCATTTTTCTCTCCATTTTGGTGCGTTCTGAAATTTAAAAGTTGACAACTCTATTCTATATGTCGAACCATGGTGGAATAATATCAGGAGAGTGCAAATCGGCAACAAATACAATACAATACAGAAAGAACAGACATTTTGTTTGTGTAAAATAGTTTACTACTGTCAAAAACACTTGACAAAATATTACTTTTGGCATATGTAAATTGTAAATAAAGTCAGTCAGCTGATGGGCTGATTAGTATTGGGCCAAATTACCGCATTCGATATCGAGTAAAATTTATTTTAGTTTTCTTATTTGAGATTATGGCATTCGATATCGAGCAAGAAATTTAGTACATTTTATCATAATTTCGATATCGAAATCAGTTTTCAATACGATAGCTCATTCGATCACGAATGCGGTAATTTGGCCCCTGGTCTATACAAAGTTTGTTTTATATAATTGTATTAATTTAAAACCCAAATTTCCTTAAAAAGTTGCTTTATAAATCGTTCACAAATCAATTATAAGTAATTATACACATAGTATCTACCTAAACCCAGTCCCTAATTATTGCATACGCCTGGCAATTCATGTACATAAAGTTTTAAGCTTTAAATAACTAAAATTGCTCTTTCTTCTCCGTCCCTAGCTGGTAATTTTAGATTATAATTTAAATAACACTGACTCTTCAACTCAGTTTAATTTACATTTTATCAGTTTCTTTATTTTATGATTAATTTTGCTGGTGCTGTAATGCCTAGACATGCCCCATTATTCAAGTACCTATTCCGCTATGCCTTTTGGCATCAGGTCAAAAACCTAAATAAAGATAATCTGTTTTTTATTTTCTTAACGCATGCCTTTGCGTTCATTCATATTTCATATTGTAGTGATTTAAGATAATTGCCTGTCACTATGTGGCGTATGACATCAATCAAAATGTAAAATGGTTCATCGTCATCATCATCATCATTTTTATCATTACAAGGCCTTTACGAGTATAACCCAAAATAATTTAAGGAAACAAAAATAGTAAAAATAGACGAAAAAAATTAAAACGTATTTATTTTGTGAAGAAAAATGGCAAAAGTATTTATATAAGATAAAGAGCGGGAGAGAGAAAGAAAAGCAGTAAACCAAATCAAGGCATAATAAAATAAAGTCTGATAATAAAGTAAAATTGAATTGTACTTGTACTTGTAGAGCCACGGCACAGTACTGTAAAAGTCAACGAAAAAATGAATAAAAATGATAAAGACTATATTTTGACACATTCATTTATTTTCTTTCTTTTTTCTCATACATTTTTTTTCGCTTATTTTTATATTGTTTATAAGCTTCTTATTAATTTTTTTTGCTGACAGAAAAAAAAATTACATTTTAGAAACAGGTGTTTTCGAAAATAGAGCAAATAGATTTGGATTCAAAAGAGAATTTATTTAATTTATTACTCTGGAAATGAGTTTCAATTGTTTTAGATGTACTGGTGCTGTGTCTTTTTAAAGAGGACATATTATTATGTAATTTGTCAAGGACTTAAAAAAGAAATTGTGTAAAAACAAATTGTGAAATAACTTCAATACAATATAATATTCTGTAAATATTGTTAATATTAAGCAATCAGACGATCTTAACGTTCTTGGCATGAGAATTCAGTGTGATGTCCACTGGAACAAACACATTTTTCAACTGTCAAAAGAAGCTTTCAAGTGCATTGGTTTTTTAAAACGGTATAGGAAATACTTATACTCTATCTGATCTTCTTACTATTTACACCACCTATATTCGACCGAAAATTGAATACAATTCTCATGTATAGGCCGGTGCTTCGTAGTCTGTTTTGGAGTTACTCGACCGCGTACAGGAGAGGGCGAAGATGCTTATCGGTGACAATAGAGTATCCAATTCTATTGATTCATTGGAGCATCATCGAAATGTGCGTTGTGTTTTACTGTTCTATCGATACTATAATGGAATGTGTACTGCTGAAATTAGGAAACCTGTTCCCAAAACATGTAGTTTTTTGCATAATACACGTTCTTAAGTCAGTGCCCATCCATTCATGGTCGACTGGACATGAGATTGCATAATACATTACTGGGAAAATTTGTTCTTTACCTACCAGCACAAGTATTCCCTGGCACTTTCAATATAGGAAAATACAAATCAAATGTTCACAAACTCTACTCCCTCAATTTTTCCTCCCACTACCTATTTTCCTAGTTCAACACAATGCATTGTATGAGTAGGGGTCGTTCTCTAAGTGCTGGTTCAAGCAAAAAAAAAAAATTCATTTGGTTTTGTTAGCTTTTGTAACAGAATCTCTAGAAAGTGTATATTTACTATATCTTATGTAAGTGTCATATCGACAGGAGCCTGTCATTTCAAGCAGTATCAAGTTATAAAGGAACATAAGGTCTAATCGTCGTATACGATATCAAGTAAAATGTATCGAAATTGTTTGTGTTGGCAATATGACATTCGATATCGAATCAAAAGCATTGGAATTTGACATGAAGGTATTTGATCGACTATTTTATTTTCATTTATTTATTTATTAACTTGCTATAATTAAAATTATAATAAATCCTAATAACTAAGTACTAGCAACTTAGACTATCGGCTTACTTTATAATAAAATTAGTTTATGTTAGTAAGATAGAATAAAATAATTACATTATTATTATTATTAATATTACATTTTATTTTATTATATAATATGTTGTAAGAACTTAAATGTTTTCTTAATATTGTCTTCTGAAGGTATTTTTAATAAATTTATAAAACTGTTATGCTTGGTTGTCACTATGTCATTTTTGTTGTCAAATTGTCCAAATTTTTGGCAATTGTATGAAAACGGGTTGTCATAGCATGATTGCAATCATGATTGCAAACATAGATGACGCCATATGACAACCCGTTTTCATACAATTATCAATAATTTGGATAATTTGACAACAAAAATGACATAAATGATGTAAAGATTGACAGTCAGATAATAAATGTGTTAAAGACCAGCTGTTGCAAAATATGCATTCTGGTAGGTTATCTCTAGAAAACAGTTATTGATGAGTCAGTTTGGATGTGTTAGACGTAGTCTAGATAGCATTGGCTTTCTAGGAGTGATGTTGAAATCATCTGGCAACTGATGGCTGTAAGTACCGAGTCAGTGACTAAAAGTTGTGAAGTAAGATTTTCTATAGCAAACCATGTAAATCTCGAAAATAGATTCTAGGGTTAAGAAAATACTAAGTCGTCTTCTTTCTGTCACAAATAATTGGTCTAATGTTTGCTGAACAGCTTTTTTTCGACGTAAAATAAATTTCCTTGTAGCAATGGTGTATATTACTATCACTAGCATTATGCCGTCAAATAAGCTTTGTGATTTTGTCTGAAATACCATTCTACTTAAGTATTCTCTGCGAAATTTGATTTTCAATCAAAATAGAAAGCAGGGATTTTATTTTGACCATCAAAGCACTTCTGGTACGTTTTAGCATCTAATGATATTGCAGATTTTGCAAAAATTTAAAAAAAGTTAAAAACTCGAACCCAAAACGATGCCACTTCGAAAATCTAACGACGCACAGTTAAAAATAGTACTAATTAGGCAGAGACGCAACTTCGAAAAACGCAAATGAAAAGACGCAAAGCTAGGTATTGTTTTATATATATTCAAGAAAAAACATTCTGTAGCTTCTAGTTTGATTAGCTTTTTAATATTATAATTAAAATTAACCCCCTTTCTATACAAAATTTGCTTTATAATCCTCTTATAAACCTGTTGTAAGTTTTATGAATAAGGTCATAAGTATATAAAATATGAGAAAAATAGTTTTTTAAATATAATAATGAAAAAATTAAAGTTTGTAGTTTTTTTTTATACCTATTTAAAGACAAAGAGAAGTTAGTTTGTAGCTATTATTTTGGTAGTTAAAAAAATAGTTAGTTTTTAGTTTAGTAGAAAGAAAGTAGTTAATTCTGTGATTTGTTGTGTTCTGCAAAGGTAATAGGAAAAAGAGCAGATATGTAGAAAATTTAGTACTTACTTTTAAAATCATCCAGCTCTTTCTGTTCACCTTCGGCAGCCAATGCTTAAGGTGTTTTCTTTTTTCTCATCAAATGATTGGGTTCATTTTGTGGCTGTATTGCTAATACCTCTTCTTTTTTCTTGATTTTATACTGTAAACAAAGAAAAGTAATTTAAATTGTAATATTTTTCTTTAATTTAGGAAACAAAAGTAACATAAGATGTTTTATCAAATAATCAACTAATTAATTTATTTCTGTTATAAGTTTTAGTTAAATCAGATCAGTAGTTTAGAAATGTATTTATTACCATTAATTTGGGCTTTATCACACAGAAAAGAAATCATGTTTTTTTCAATTAAACCTTTAATTATTTTAAAATAATTTTCAATTAAAATTTTAATTGATTCAATTACTTTTTCTGATTTTTCTAATATTTTCAATTAAATCTCACATTTTTTTTTAATTGATACTACATATTGTTTACAGGTCCGTTTTCAATTAAATTTGTAATTGATTCCACAACTCATTTTTATTTTTTTCTGTGCAGCTTCTGCGTAAAAGCTGAAGTTTGGGGCGTATGAGTAATTTGTAATATTAGACAAAAGCTAATGTTACGCATACGCATACATACATGAAAATTAATAAATTCGGTTGTGTATCATGAACGTTGCAATATTTTGTATTAAAGTAACTCATCATCAGTTACTCATATAAAAATGTTGCAATTAATACTTAAACTATAAGATACATTTTATAACACAATTATAGTTTTATTTATTGCGATTATTAAATTTTAATTTATTAAATTTCGCTTATCTAACTTGGGTTTATACCATTTGTTGGTACAGGATAGATAAAAACCAGTGGCTACCATGACAGCTCCTATGCAAAGGAAAGCAATGCCCATATAAAGGCCTATGTCGGGAAGACTAAGTGTCAGCTAGTAAGAAATGTTAAATAAAAAATGTATTATAATGAAACTAATGTAACATAATATCGGGCATGGGGGCATAAAATGTGTGCATGCCTTTTGGAATTCGGAAAAAAATAAAAGAAGACATCATAATAATTGTTAAAATCTTTGTCATATTTTTATAATTCAACTCACGTTATATCCTTATCCGGTTGTATTAGCAAACTAATTTGCACGGCAGCATTCACCTTCAATGGCACCCCCAATCTTGGCTCCATAGTTATAAAAAATATATTATTTTTCGGATCTGGCCCGTGGTGGTATTTTCATAGCTGGGATCAGCATACATAAAACTAACATGACATTCATACCCGACAATTATCTGGCTGTCTTTCTTTAGGACAATAACATTGCATTTCCGGATTTAGGTCACCACTATCATATGTATCGGGCTGAGTTTCATAGCGTATGGCTGCTTTACCCTCGATAACTTCAGTACGCACTGACACCAAATTAAAAATACGGCAAGTATCTCTTATAAATATAATACCCAGCTGAAGCTTTTTGGGCACAAACAAATCGGCCGTACTGCAATTGGTTTTACCACACTCACCCTCAAATTAGCCCTTCTGATTTTGTCTATTCCAAAATTTTAACTCAACCATTTCAGGAGTCCGTAGCTGCTGTCTTAATGGTGAAGGTACGTTCAAAATCAGACATACCATTACGATTTTAGAACCAGCCAAAGCGATTTGTTTTTATATTAGCAGTTTCGGAATTGTTAAGTTTAATGGCATAGTCAAGGAATTCATCGTATAATCCTTTAAACAGCCATTCATCGGCGTGTTTGATAAAGAGCTCCGCCGTTAGCATTAAGGGCTATATTGAAAAAGAATTTTATGAGTTTCTTACAGCTACGTGCGGCATTTGAGGCAGCCTGTAGTAAAGGAAGAAAAAAATAATGAGTTATTGATAACCACATACATAACAACAATATAAAACCACAATATATAAATCATAACAATAAATAATATTTCGATTAACTTGGATTATACGACTAATCAAACTTTCTAAGAAAAAATATTCTTAAGCGTACTTTTTTAAAGAAAAAAAAAAAACACAGAAAATTCGAATTTAATGGGGATAATAAAAATGATTTGAAAGAATATTCTTTGGCATTTATTTTTTTAAGATTATGTCTATCAAATGTTGGCCGTTGCTACGTCGCAGATGGTCTATTCGTTGAGTCCAATTTTTGACGACTCGTTCGAGCATTTCGACTGGTAATTGGCGAATGACACGCATGATGGTTTTCTCCAAGGTCTGAATCGAAGCGGGCTTTTTCGCATAAACTGCAGACTTTATATACCCCCACAGGAAGAAGTCTAACGGTGTAAGCGCACACGATCTTGGTGGCCAATCGACCAGCCCAAAACGTGAAATTATGTGCTCTCCGAAGCATTCCTTCAATAAATCCATTGATTAATGCGATGTGTCTTGCTGAAACCAAATGTCGCCGAGATCACGAGCTTCAATTGCAGGCATCAAATAGTCGGTTATCATGGCACGATTAATGGTTACGTTCACACCGGCATCGTTTTTAAAGTAATATGGACCGATGATTACACCGGCTCACAAACCACACCAAACCGTTGTTTTTTCTGGATGAAGTGGAAGTTCTTGCATCTTTTTAGGTTGCTCTTTGTCCCAAATGTGGCAATTTGGTTTGTTTACATACCCATTTTTTATACATTTATTTATTTATTGTATCTTCAATAAAAATGAACTAACAATAAGTTTTTCAAATCTTATATCTTAAAAATTGCAATTATTAGTCCAGCCAGTGCCGGGCGAAAATTGTTTAACAATTACTAATTTTATTTATTAAGTTGGTACATATCCATTGAGCCAGAAATGAGCCTCATCTCTTAACAAAATTTGCCTCGAAAACGTCGGACCTTCCTGGAACTTTTCAAGAGCCCATAGAGCGAAACGATGTCGCTATTATGATATGCCGAACAAAACCAAACAAAAATAACATGACAAAAAAATGCTATTGAAAAAAGTATTTCTACTTGAATCATCCTTCATATAATAACGCTTTGTTCACAAAACAAAACATCTGTTCACAAATATGTTTTAATATTTATGTAACAAAAGAAACTAAAATTCATTTTCTGTTATAAAAATCCATGTTTTTGTTTTGCTAGATCGGAAAAACCTAGTAGTAGTATTTTCTTTACAAATTTCTGCTTTATTTTTATTTACGATCTGTAATAAAGGTTTATTTTCCTCATTATGTAACGCAAATTACAGTACTCTCTCAAAAAGCTTTGGCACATTTAAGGAAATACATATTAAGGAAATTTGTAGAAGATTTTCTTTCTACTTTGATTTCCTATTGCGCTGTAGTGATATTTTTTGGGCAGAAAAAACGGTAGTTGTGTTTGAGGGTACTGCAGCTTAATTGGTTAGCGCATTTGATCATTAAGCATGAGTTGGTATTTGTAGCCCGGGTTCGATTCCCAGCCGCTGCCACTCAAACAACATCAGTTTCTGATAATTATTAGTTTTCTTTCTATCCATCATAACTAATATTTATCACAGCGCCCTCCTTCGGTAGTATAGCATTAAACGCCATCGAAGTAAAATAATTAAATAAAGGATATAAAATCAAACTTTAAAAATAATGCGCCTATTGAACACCAGAGGCGCTGCAATACTGCACTAAACCAAACATAATGCGCAATTGCAGAGTTTTGATATAAAGGTTTTATCTACTTTCACCACATTTACTTCTTCAATCTATCCCCTTTCCAAAGAAAATAATGCAATTATATATAGGCATATGAATTGGCTGAGTGTTACTTCTCTTAAAAAAAAATTAAATGTAGTCACAGGCAACTGAAACAAGAAAATACAGTTTTATAACTCTAATGGCCAGTGTTTAACTTAAAAATTAAAGTGTGTTTAAACTTAAGTTCTGTTTAAATACCAAATTCATTTTTTTAGATCATATTTAAATACAACCTTAATCACTGGCTACGTCCATTTAAATACAACTTAAGTTTTTCATACTACCATATGATTTTGACAGTTTTGCAAATTATGAAAATTGCGCATTGAAGTTTTTTTTATTATTTGATAAAAATATTCAATAAATAAACTCGCCGCGAATAAAAACAATGTGCTTATTATTATCAAGATCAACTAATATCACCTAAAACAATGAATTTAGAAGGGGACATGAATGATGCAGCTTTTGTCCATTTAGTTTACAACAATTTGTAAACTAAATATGAAATCAGCTGTTAAATAAAGAAGTTGTTTATATTGCTTTGGCATTTAATAGTGCTACCATACTTGTATCATAATTAAATACCAAACTTATGGTGTTTTCTTTTCTGAAATAAAATGTTACACCTTTATTATGTACATTTTTCTAATGTTTACCCCACATTTTAAAGATGTCGAACTTTTAATGGTCAGAATTGCTGTTTTTGTTTTTGTTTTTTTTTTTTTTTTTTTTTTTTGTTAAAAAAGAAGAAGCAGATAGCTCCCTGGTAAGTTTGCTTGAAATAAGACAATGAATATCTCTCAAAAAGACCAAAGGCACCTTCCCGACTAATACGCAAATTTTTCTTAAACTATAAAAATTGTATACATATATAAACAATACATTACATAGATATATAAGAAGTAGGAGATATTGTCCTATGAAATTTAACATATATCAACTTCAGAGTATTCATTAATTACGTTCTCTACAAAGCCTTTCACTCGCGGTTGTGGATTTCTTTTCATAATCATATCAAATATTTCATCATCATCAGATGATGAAGATGAATCCAACAAGTCAGCACATAAAGAAGTAGTAATATTTTCCATTTTGTATATTTTTGTTTGTTTCTTAACACAAATACACATTCATAAACAAAACAAATGTCAGCTATTTTATCGTGCGATTATGCCCCTCTAAAAATACAGAGTGTTAAAGGTGCAACATTTTTGAAATTTATAGTGTAACATTTATAGAAAAGAACACACTACAGTGTTGACATTTTTTTCAGAAAAGAACACAAAAAAAAAATAAAAAAGGTGCGAAATGGAAAAAACGTGTAACATTTTTGCCAGAAAAGAAAACGCCATTAACTTGAGACTAAAAAATTAAACCGCATTTAAATACAACTTAAGTTTAAGGAAAAATTAACTAGTTTCGTATTTAAATATCAAGTTAAAAACTGGCCATAAGAGTTTTTGGTAACTTTCCAGTATTTTTTTTAATAATTAGAAAAAGTAAAATTGCAGTCCAATCATATTTGCTTATTTCGGCGCATGATGTGATATATACAGTGGCAAAAAATATTGTATGTTAATTAAATTTTTCAACTTCATTGATTTGTATTAAATCTACAATTTTGTCAAACAGCAATTATTTCAAAATTTTATTAACTTTTTTCCATTATAAAAACAATTTTTAATTAAATTGATATAATACGCCACGAAATGTATGGACATGTTTTGCCACATTTATAAACATGAATGTATTTTTCCATTGATATGAATATGTTGATATGTACATAAATTATGAAGCAGCGGTTCTTAAGCAATGTTTTATTATATCTTCAAGTACATATTTTTTTTAAAGCTTCAATTAATTTCTGTTTACGTTTTTGTGAATTAGAATTAATGAAGTTTATGTGTAAACTTAGTTATGTATATGTATATAAAACTCATACGTTCATGGTCATATGTTGACCACTCTTGAGTAACCATTTTTTCAATATAAGCAACAGATGCCAACCAAGAGTGGTGATATTAAAGAATCGTTTTTCATGATTATCTTAGGATGAACATATTTCAGTCAATCGACAGATAATTCCATTGAATCATATTTATAGGATAACGAACAAATCTGAAAATAAATTGAGTTGCATTATTCATTAAGTTATTCAAATTTGAACAAATATTGTGTATAAATTACAAATTAATAGATAAAGTCTTTCACAATTTTCAAATACTGCCACACTTACAATTACCAATGAAATTTACACTTTACAAATAAGAATAACTTTGCGTGTTTACAACTCGATGACATGAATTAACTTTTATTGTATATTCAATACTGTGGTATTGATAGTTAATATATACATATGTATATATATTAGATTTAACATATTGATCTAAAGCATCTTGCTAAAATACCATAAATTATATAAATTATGCTAGCTCACAGAGGTATTCGTTTGTTTTATATGTTTCATGTAAACATACTAAAATAAAAATCTCTGTTTTGTTCTGGTAAAAGAAAAACTGAATAAATTCTCATGTTTGGTTTTGTTGAAGTAATTTTTTGTTGTTCTTTTTTGTATTCTAAATTGTTATATATATATATATATATATATATACATATATTTACACTTCTTATGACTTTTAAAGATGACATCACGTCAGCGACAACATGATAAATGTTGATGGTATAAATTTCAAATTAAATCCGTATCTAGTTATAAAGAACGTCAGGAGAATGGCAACCAGTTGTAAATTCCATGGATATGTCTTAATAATATATTTGAGTAACTGATGATTTTACCTTTTGCTCCTATACAAAAACTCAATGACATCTCCTTTCATTTTCATATAACTATTTTTGAAGACTTCTTATAGTTATTGCCATGGGACCGTCTTAAGTGAAACGTTATCACCTGATGACTTTTACATAAAAACCACTTTTCCAGCTGAGCAGTTGATGTAACTAAGATTTTAGTACAAAACGTAGTTTTTTGGGCGAAGACGTTTCTAAGAACATATTTATTCATGCTGATCTAAGCTAATGTTTTGTTTCTGTTTGCAGTCTTTAATATATTCTATTGCTATTATTCCCCTAACGCAACCAACTGAAATTGGTTAGTGATTTCTTTGGAGTTTTCTTTTATTTAAAACAATAATTAGAATTCAAAATCATTATTACAACCACAAAGAATAACCTCTTACATAAACTTATAAAACATAATTTTATACAAAAAAGTTGAAAAGTATAGTCGCTCCAGCTCGACTATATACATAATACCCTACACCCACTATATGTGGCATAGTTTTTCAGAAGTGCCCACATATAGAAGGAGCTCTGACTAATTATGGTTCCACCGCTATAAAATTAGATGTCGAGATTTCTGTATTTATGACATTTATATACATATGTATGTTGAATTTTATTAGGATACGACATTTTTAAGAAATTTATTATTGAAACACATTTCTGTTATATATTATTTGGATACCAATATTTTTAAGAGAGTTATACTCTTAACCCTCTCATGTCCAAATTAAAATGGGTGAGGTGGCTGTAGCTTAATTGGTTAGCGTATTTCATCATTAAGCATGAGTAGGTATTTATAGCCCGGGTTCGATTCTCAGCCGCTGCCACTCAAACAACATCAGTTTATGATAATTATTAGTTTTCGTCTATCTACCATAACTCATATTTATCACAGCGCCCTCCTTCGGTGGTATAGCATTCAAACGCCACCGAAGTAAAATAATTAAATAAAGGCTATAAAATCAAGCTGTAACATATGCGCCTACTGACCACCAGAGGCGGTGTAATTGTGCCCTAAAAATAAACATAATGCGCACTTGCAGAGTTGTGATATAAAAAAGCTTTCTTCTTTCACAGCCTTTACTTCTTCAACTATCCCCTTTGCAAATAAAGTAACGCAAGTATATGTATATAGGCAGGCATATTAATTGCCTGAGTGTTACTTTAAAAAAAAGTAGATATATCTATAGGATAGAGTTGACCTTAATATCAACAGACACAAATTTTAATGTCGAAGGTGTCCTGGTTCCAGACTTAGAGGATGTTGCGTTTAGGCAACATTGGGTAATTTTATTATAAATTTATATAGAGGTTGATAGGTGGTATGAAGGGTACAAAACAATTTTTTTGAAGGTTGGAGCACAAATACACATTGAATTTGCCAATGTCCAATGTTGCATAGCCTACATCTGCCCCTTATTCCCCATTCCAGCCAATGATTATAACCAGATTCACAACCCGTAGAAGGAGCTGGTGATGATGGAGTCGATGGAGAAGGTTATGAAATTCCTGAATTCATTGTCAAAAGGAGTGATGATGATCGACCACTCTTGTCCTCATTTGCATCTTCTTCTTCATTTTCCTCGTCAGACGAATTATGCCAATCTTCATTTTCCTCGCTAGACGACGCACTCCAATCAAAGTTGGCAAATTTACCAATTTCAGCCTTATTCACCCTCTTGGAAAAGAAACGGGAAATGGGTAAAAAGTGTAACATATATGTAACATTTTTGCCAGAAAAGAAAACGCCATTAGCATGTGCATAGAAAAGTAAGTTTTTATTATTCGAAAATTACCACAATAGATCAATGTTTCATTTACGAAGCACTACATTTACAAATTTATTTTAGGCAAACTAAATAATATTTTGTTGCCGAATTTTTTTTTTTTTTTAAATTACTGACTTACCTTTAGTTATTTAGTTGTTCAACTTGGTTTTATTAATATTTTTAAAACAACATTTTTTGCAAAATGGTTTTGTCAGCTTCACTCTAGGGAGAATAACTACTTTGCTGAACTGAACACATGCATAGCTCATTAACAACCAACTAGCTGCAAGTTAAAAAAAAACAAGATGCTTGCGGAGAGTTCAAAAAATATTTAAAATAGCCGTATTTAGACGTTCATGAACACAATGTTGCATATACGCAATATGGGGCATGAGAGTGTTAAAATTAATTTTCGGAAATGGACCTTATATGGAAGCTGTGGTCAATTATGAACCGATTTTTTATTTACAACTTATTTTAGGCAAGATTTGTTTCAATACGTGTATAAATCAAACATTTGTGAACAATAAACTCCTAGTGATTCTGAGTCGAACGGTAAATTTTAAGGTGGATTAATATTTATGGGCGTTACCAAGATCAGCACAAATCCAATATACCCTCCCCACTATGGAGGTGTAAGGTATTTTCTGCATCGCTACTCTCGAACTTCGTGAGTGATGTTGGCATCCAACTCTTAAATCGTAACTGGCTTCACATAAACCCGGCCCAAAAAAACTAGAAGTGTGATATCAGACAATCTATGCTGCTAGTTGACATTTTGGAATGCGAAGTACACGAAAAACATTTCTCACGGAATTCTGATTATTGCCAGACAGCTGAATTTTTTGAAGAAGTTGTTGCGTATGAATCTTTTTGCGATTTTTACTATTTAACAAAAAGCTTATCCAGATAAAATCTTTTTGTTATAATAAAAATAAGCTTTCCTGCAGAAACAAAGGCATGTTTACAAAAATAATATTTTTAACAAAAACAAACATTCTTATAAACAAAAGCTTTTCTGTTAATACAAATTTTATAAAAAGTTTTTTGTTTTCTCCAAACAAATTTTTGATAACCTTAATTTTTTGACTTTAATAATGATGCTAGTTAAAATAAAACTGACAAGCTCAAAAAAAATTATTATTAAAACCAGAAAGAAAAAAATTAGGCTGAAAAACATAAATTAAAGTTTACTTAAAACTCACAAACATTTAAAACTCTTTAACAAATATTTTCTCAACATAGAATTGTATTAAGGAAAGTAATCAAATAATAAAACCTAACACAAAGTATACGTACATTGATTGACAAACATTTGCGCTTCTTTTGCTATTACACAAAGATCACTCTTGGCAATAAAAATTAAATTTTATTAAAGGTCTCACTTTTACACAACAAGTGCACAAGTAAAATATAAATTAATAAATGAGAGTCAAACAACGTACACAGTTGAAAGAAAAAACAGCAAATCAAAGGTCAAAAAAAAAAAAAAGAATAAAGAAAAAAAAAACTTAATACGTAAAACAAATAAAACCCAAAAAGAGCCAAACAAAAGCAGAAAATCAACATGTTACGTGACGAGTAAAATAAATGATAGTTTTATTACGAGTAGAGTAAGAAATGGAAAAAGGACATAAACAAATAAACTAACTAAGCATTCGATACCAATTCTAAAAATACATACGGTCAAAATCTGGCACTCGTCAACACATGAATACACAAAATAAAAATGTAAATAAGAATACACAAAACCTACAACGGATTTTGTAGGTATTTAAGAACGCAACACCATTTCCAGCTAAATTTAGCTTGAGTCTAAAAATACACTTATATTCGAGAATTTGAACAACTTCCTCAGCATTCTGACTGACTTTTTCCTCACTTCGCATAAGTATTAGGTGTCAGCATGTTAATGTTTGTTGAGCACAAATTCAAATCAATTGATTGTTGACATTTTTATCATCACAATGGGTTTTATGCTTATTTTCTTTCCTAGTCTCCTTTCGTTACATTTTGTTTCGGCTTATAATCCTGTTGTGTGTTAAATCCTTTAAATTTTTACTGCTTGTACAGCCATGTAAAGCAACAAATATGTTTACCCTTTTTTATATTTTTCTACATTTTGTATTCCTTTTATATTTGTTTGTTAGTTAGATAGAAAAGAAAAAAAAATAATAATGGTGTCATTGTATTTAATCACACAGTTGCTGTAAAATCCCTTTTTTGGTGATTCCTGCTTTTTTTCTCGTGACGTGATTTTAAGAATTAATGGCAGACGAACGTTTTATGGAAAACTTAAGTTAGTTTATTTTTGAAAAGAAGTTGTTAAGCTGTTTGGGTAACCCTTACAGGAGTAAGTTAACGTAAGAAAAAAAAATTTTGGAAAAAAAGACCATGATTAGGAATTTAAATAAAAAGGAAAATATACTACTACTGTGCAGTTTTGAGTTTTTAACTTTTTCTATTATTTTTTTTTTTGCTATAAAAATATTTTTTTAAATTTTCTCCTTTTTTTGGCCATTTTTTTCTAGTAGCCTCTAACCAAAATATATAGATGGTCTTTGTTTAGAACTACATACCAGCCTATTAAATAGATATGGCCAAATATCAAAGTGACAAGTTTAGAGCTCTTACATTCAGTAGAATATATAAGTAGTATTTCTATATATAATTACAACAGAGTCAAAGCTATACATGATTTGGTATAAAATCCTTTTTTATTTTTGCCTGAAAATGTGTGTATAATACGAGTAACAAGTTTTTTTTAGAGCACTTATAGTCAGTAGAACATATAAGTAGCCTTTATATATAATATGATTATATCAGAGTTAAAGATACAGGTTACAGGATTCGGTATAAAATGTTTTTTTACCTGAAAATGTGTGGAGACTATGAGGAACTTGTCTAATTGTTTAAAACAACATGTTGTTAAGTGCAACTGTTATGAAATTGATTTTTTAGATTTTTGTTAAACAAATTTCAGCAGTAACATGTGTTCGAGTAAGAAACTTCAACAACAATACTGTGAATTTAAACCAGCAAAATATTTATGAAAGTTAATGTGTGTTTACACATAAATGCGTGTGTGTTAAATTTCATAATTTCATAATTTTCATGATGTTAACTAAAATTTATCAAATACATGTACAGAATGTCAATATTGCAAATAAAAAGAAACAATAAATCACAATATATTAATAATACAAAAATTACAATACCGCTTCATTTAGTTAGTATTTTCGCTGAAAAACATAAGCATTATCGACACTAAACTTTCTAACTACTTTTTTCAGGGATTTGAGTATTTTTTATAAACCTTTTGCAGATTTAAATTTACTTCGATAATAATTTTGAAAGGAATTACTATTGCCAGAGATTCTCTTAATTTCTTTCCAACTATTATTTGTATTTATGCCAACTGTTCCAACTATTATTTATATATTATAACAGACAAGACGCTATGCATCTTTGAATAATTTACTCTTCGTATTATTCTAAGGATCTAAACTATTGTGAAGATGTATATGATTTTTGCACACATTTTCGTGACATGTTTTTATACCCACCACAAAGACGAGGGGATATATTTAGCTTGCAATTCCGAAATATTGATCACAGAAACCAAAAGTATATGACATATTATAAGATTTTTATACGAAGTAAACATCTCCGTCCATCTGTCTCTTGAGTTCATGACAGAGCCTCGAAAAGAAGACTTAGACTGATGCAATTTTTTCCAGACATTCTTTGTTTCACCCAAATGTTTGGTACGGAATATATGTCCAGTAGGCTCCAAGTTACAGAGCAAAGTTTCAGACATCTCGATATTTTTCAGATATGTTTTGCTAAGATCTCCAAATATAAAGCAGATAATATCATGATATATTGCACACTCTCTTTTTATTATAGAATAAGAAGACCAAATTGAAATTGGTGAGAATCGGTTTGGGATTTCTCATAGCGCCGATAAAAATGTCTTTCGGGAACATGGCTTTATGATACATTAAAGCTTATACGAGTAGAAAACTAGTATTCATACTAAATTAAGAAAATAAATTTCATGCTAAGGAAAATTATAAAACGATATGTTTTTACATCAGTCCATATTGGACCATAGCCACCATATGGCTTCGAAAAATAATATAAATAAATATTTTGTAGTCAAGATTTGTGATTAATAATTAAAATCGTTGTAATATCTTTAGATAATATCCCGAACATTTAATTTCATATGTATATATAATTTTAAATAAAGATGAGTTGAAAAATGAAAAAAAAAAAATTTGACACAAATAACACACATTAATATGTATATAAATCATGGGGGATATTTGACCATATCCCCCATATAAAGTCCACCATTATGAAGTTTAAATTTGATACAAATATTCAATACATATATACATATGAATCATCATAACGCAGCATTCATAATTGGTCATAGATCCCATATAGGGACCACTTCCGAAAAAACATATTAACCTACGTAAATATCTTATAAATATCAACAGAGACAGATCAATTACATACATACAACTATGGACATAGAAATAGCACACTTTACTGTTTCAGTAGTGTAACAGGGATTGAATTCTTGCTTGTTTTTCTCGATGCACAAACTATCAATTAGATTAAATTCTTAATTAAAGATTCGTTTTTTTTTTCTGAACACTATTAAAAAATAATCTAGAAAAACTTAAAACAAATTCACTAGGAAAAATTTTATAAAATTGCCAGCCTACTCACGCTACTATTTAAAATAACACTCACTTCCCCTTCCCCTCGTGACGAAATGTTATTAATTTATCACAATTATAACATCACTCATACACTTACTCCACACAAAGTAAACCAAAGCCAACTACCCAAGTAATCTTATAAAATTTTAATCGAATGAAATGCCAGTTTCCTTAACTACTTCCGGTCAAGTGTCATTCATTAATTTATTAACGCCTGTCCAAATGTGTTTAATTTCAACAGTATATTTGAAACACAAACTTTATTGACATTTCTACTATTTTCTATTATTTTTCACTTCCTACACATGACAGCGCGTTATAAATAACTGTAGCAGCAGCAGCAAGAACTGTATGTTTTTAGGCAAATATGTCAATAGGTCATGTTGTTATGCCTGTCTTCGTCATCCTGTTTGTCAATTTCAGCCTTCCATCTCCATTGCTTTAAATCAGCTTCAAGAATAATTTTTTTTTCTAGAGGACAATGTATCGACGTATTATATTTGCAATTGTTTATATCATTCATTTTCTTCTTGTTGTTGTTGTTGTTTGTGTATTGGTCAACAATAGGAAAGTTTTTTATTTGGAATTATTCGGTATTGTTGACATTTGATTGTTTAGTTTTAGGTGATTTTACTTCTCTTTTATTTTCATTTTCTTCTGAAATTATACGATTTTTCTGTCCAATGTTTGTTTACAATCAAGTGTCAAATATCGGATTTATTACCAAACAAATAAGTAGATTTATATATCATTATTATTGTAACTTTCTAGGCTTTGGGTTTCTTTTTTTTTCAATAAATTTTAGTTATTCTTTGTGCATTTATTCGGATAATAGTTTATTGTTGTTGGCAGTAAAAGTCTTGTTACTTGTATTTGCTCTTCGCTAATAAAATCCTTATAAATATAATAGAAATAAATAAGTAAAAATTGTCTGAAATTACTCTCTTGTAAAGATTGGTCTTTTTTTTATAAATTTCACTTTTGTTTGGGGTGTTACATCTTTATTTGTGTACAATTTTCCGTATTATTATCGCAAAATATTTATTGTCTAATCGGATTACGTAATAAATTATCTAATTTATATTGCACTATTTCCCATAATTTATTTTCTTCAGAGCAATTGTAATTTAGATATAATGAACTATTCCAATATTATTAAAAGCATTGAGATAGTTGTAGCCAACAAGTGCCGATTAATCTCCATATTTTAAATATAATATGCTTGAAAATTACGTGGTTCTTCTTTGATCCAAAACTCTAACGTTTTCGAAATTTTGGTAACTAAAATTTAACATTGACCATAGTGCAATATGCATATACAAATTAGCGTCTTTATCAGAAAATCGAACACATTAAAAGTTATAGTGTGAAAATTACTTCCTCTAACTAAGGCTAATATTGAGCAGATGGTCTTTTAATGCTTATATATCATTATATTTTATGGCCGAATAACTAGAATGTATTAATAATACAAATTACGGAATTTTTCCTAACTTGTCTTGGTAGATATCTTACAATTTCGTGTAAATAATATCAATTTATTTTTTCTATTTTTTATGGAATAAGCGCATTTCATGGACTATACGACTTGTAGTTTACCCTTACTAACAAAGAGGGCGTTACTAAAATAATCCAATTTTTTAGCATTCCCTTTTAACACACATACACATACTTGATACTGCCACAATTGTGCAATCGAAAATATGTTGTTGATAGAAACTGTTGTTTCTATTCATTTTACCTCTTTTGTATTGTTGTTTTTATACGTCAGCCTAAAGAATTTCTGTGGGGTTTAGGTCTGGGGACTGAGCCGGCTACTCCATGACATTAATTGAATGTTCTGCAAACTATTGCTTAGCTTTTCGACTCGTGTGTTTTGGGTCATTATCCTGTTGAAATACCAATAACAACGGCATTTCTTCTGAGGCATATGGTAGCATTACATTTTCCAATATGTCAACGTAAACATCTTGATCCATTATTGTTTTAATCTAATAAAATGGACACACTCCATAATTTGAAAAGCAGGCCCCATGCTTTATGGTCTTGGAGGTGAATTCTGGATTGTATTCAGCGTTTGGCGGTCGTCGTACAAACGCCCGAGCACCTTTCCCATCATATAAAACAATTTTGCTCTCATCAATCCACAAAATTATCCTCCATTTATTAACAGGCCAATGTTGATGCTCCTGTGCAAACTTTATTCGTTTGGTCACATGCCTTGCTGTTAAAAGCGGAACTTTTCTTGGACTGCAGGCTTTCAAATTATGGTCTCGCAGACGATCTCGAACGGTTTCTACACAAGCTTTAATTTGTAGGTCCTTTTTGAGTTCTGTTGCTGGTTTGAAAGATCCTTTTTGCTCTGACGAACCAATCTTTTTACAAGTAATGGGGACATTGCAGGTTTTCTTCCTCGAGTTTCAACTTTTTTTGTATAAATAATTGCATTTATAATCATTTTGTTTCAGCAATTAAGAAGTTGACCAATTTCGGCGTATGTTTTTCCCTCAGAAATCATTTTTTTAATAATTTTTCTTTTCTCCACAGTGCAATACTTTCCACGACCCATTTTTATTGGTTTTTTTTAATAGTTTTTCACCCTAAAATTTTATTAATTCTTTTTAAAAGCTGGTTTCTATACACTGATCGTGAATAACTGTAAAATATTTGCTAAAAAAGAAATTGCAAAAAAAAAAGTTCTGACTAAAGGAACCAGAGTGCTATTTTTTCTACCGTTAAATTTTATGTGTTACTCTTAAAAATGCTTTATAGTTAAATAAGAGTTTGCATTTAAAGAAAACTAATCATTATCTCAGAAACAGTACAATATATACTTATGCAGTTTTGCCAAAAAAAAAAAATTATAGAATAACATTACAAATTTTAAGTGCAGTGAAATAATATGTTTAATCATGATGCTATGTTATTTACCGGCACTGTATACATTTGCCCCACTAAAATTGTTATAACTGCTACTCTATGTTCCAATAGAATAGAGTTATTTGTAATTTTATCATATCCAAGTGAATTTCTAGAACTTGTACTATTTATTGCTGATGCATTTGGTATATCTTGGAATGTAAAGTGCGATAAAACTTGACAAAGCGTTTTGAGTATCATCACTTTAATTGATGAACATAATCTGTATAATATTGGTTAAGTTAGTTCGCTTTTGATTGATCATCAGAAATCATCAAACCTGATGGTGATATAATATTAATTTTACTCTTTTTAATTTTTCCCTTTTAATAATGCTATTTAGAAATTTTTTTTTTAGGCATCCATTTACTTGGCTAGCCAGTTTTATAATTTTGCAAATTTTTTTGAACAAATGCTCACATTAGTTATCTTAAGCTTTTATTTGGCGATTTTAACTTCCACTTAAACAAGGTTAGTTAAAATGTAAGAATTAACAAATTTATTCATTTTTAAGTTTCTCCTCTACGCATCATTGGAAATGAAGAAACTGTTCTAATTATTTTTGCCAACGCTGTATATTTGCCGGCAATGTTAATCAACAAAATATATATTTCATTTGCTAAATTTACAACTTGCCACAAACACACAATTTAAATATTGCTTTTTTTATTGGCCTAAAAGACATGCCCATTGTTTATACCAATTTCCTCTGGCCAATTTGCTGGATTACAAAATAAAATCAGCATAGGATATTTATATAATAACCTATAATTAAATAAATCAAATTAAAACAAGACTCTTGCACAAATGTTGCTAAATATGTATGAACAAATTTACAATTGGAAATAAAACAATTACAACTATACACACACACACACAAAATATTTAAGCATAAGTTTATGTTCAAATCAAATTTATTGTGTATTTGTATATATGTATTTTATTTATGTGTTTGTTAAAGTATAAGAATGTTGCCCTGCCTGCAATGCATACATAATTGCACTTTAGTATGTATTTAATCTAAAAACTAATTATTGTCTTGTTTGCTTTAAGGTACACATACACACAATTTCATTTACAAAGGGTGATTTATTTAGATCTTTTTTAATTTTAAATAAAAGACAACAAATAGTCATTCAGGGTAGAGTCATTGTTATTGCGTGTGAATTACGACTTTCAGTGTACATAACCCCAATGAAAAAACAATGAAACTAGTTGACAAGTTAGGTCCATGAAAGTAGCTGCGCACCAAAATTATTTTCCATTTCTCACAGAACGCTGATTTTCGCAAAGCAACTGTATAATTTAGAGGCCTTATTGAGGTGTGAGCCTTTGCAAACAATATTGAATTAAAATAAGATGACAGTATGACAATCAAAATGATCGAAATGGATCGATCACACTATACTATTTTGTGTCTTTTTGTATATTGTATTGATATTTGTTTATACACACTTGAAAACATTTTATTAAAATATATTAAATATTTTACAATGTTACAAAGTCTTCAATATAATAAGAAATATTTGCAACGTAAAATGATATTGTTGTACAATGGCTGTATGTATAATATTAAGTACCACAATATACAATGGGTAGTTTTTTCTTATTTTTATCAAAAATATTATTAGCATTTCAATAAAATTGTTTGGCTCTTTTGTTAGTAATTTCGTAATTTATTAAACAGAACATTGAAAATAAAATTAGAGATTTCAGAGTTATTTCTAAGACTTTTCATTGCCAATGTTTTATTAAAAATATATTTAATTATAATGTAATTTAAATAAATACGGTCTACTCTATATTTACAAATAAACAGATACTCCCGGTATATACTTTATTAAAAATGACACCACACGCTTTGAATTTTGAAAAAGTTATGAAGCTATAAAAATTATACAGTTTTTTTTAAATATGAGTTCACTGGAGTTTAGTTGAAAAATTTGAGAATTTTGTTTGTATAAGTTTATTTTATTACAATTTAAAGTATATTGTTTTAAAAACGACTATATTGAAAAATATCGTTAGTGTTAAGCGAGTAAAGAGGCTAAGTCTTTTTTTTACAAATTTTTAAAATTTTTAAAACTTATTTTTTTAACAAAGATTTAGTTTACTTCTTTCAATCTCTTTACAAATTATATATAAGCTATAATTTAATTTAGATTTGAATGTGATTGTTGGTATCCAATGAAAACACTCCAAAATATTTAAATACACTCGTACTATAATATATTGCTTACATTAAATGTTTAATTTTTCCACTCATTATTTCTGTCATCATTGTACGTGAAACTCAATTAGTTACCACTCAAACCACACTGCATTGCACCGCACAACAATCGTCAGCGGTCTGGTCTCCCCACCCCATCCAATACCACATAGGATGGCTGTGTAAATACCATCTTAATCGTGGCAAAAATACAAAATACTGGTACGAATTAAAACAACATTTTAATTTTAAAACCATTTTAACACAGTAACGTACTAACTGATAACGACCCGAAAAACACATCGAGGTAGATCAGAGAGTTTCTAGAGAAGAATGGGGTTCAAGTCCTTGATTGTCAGGCTCAACCATCCTACTTGGACACCATTGAAAATCGTTTTGGAATATTTAAATGGAGTATTTCGGAAAAGCGATTCCAAAATCGTTATGAATCTTTTTGAAAGTTTAGAAGCTGAGTGGAAACGTATTCCCGAAAAGATCATAAATAAATTAGTAGAATCCAATCTGCGGAGACATGCCAAAGTAATAAAAAAGGAAGGATCCAATATAAAATACTAAATTATTGCTTTTGTTTTGCACACCTTTATATTAATAATTGAATCGTTTTAGTTTGATTTTATGGATACAAATGGTTTAATTTATAGTTTTGTTAATGTTATTAATGTGGAAATAGTTTTTTGTTTTTAATAAAATATATACCGGAAATATCTATTTATATGTAAATAGGGAGTATATTGCTATTGTTTTGCACGACACTGTATGTGTTAACTTAAAATGTGACACATTTTAATCATGCTTTTTGGCCCATTGTGCACAATCACTTGATATCATAAACATAGCAAGAAAAGAACATAAATCATTAAATATAATTGCAATTTGTTGCAAGTCAACTTATATTTACAACCCATAATAAAATTATATTCCAAAATTTAGTATATGTATGTATACGTAAAACAAGAAAATTGCAATTGTAATATAAGACAAGCATTAAATATTCTCTTTGCCGACTTTTATAAATTTGTTTATATTTTATAAAGAAACTAAATACTTATTAAACTAATAAAAACGAAAACGTTAGAATGGCACTGCTCAACATTCCTAAATAAACTTTAAGAGTTTGTTCATTAAATTTTCAATCAGTTAATAATTGATTTTCTCTGTTATTAAAGTTAAACTTAATACAGAGTGAGCGAAATAGATTTCTCAATTTTTAAGATTATTTCTAGTTTGAAAGTTTTTTGGGCTTTGCACAAATTGTACTATACTAGAATAAAATAAAATGGGACTTGTTATGAAACAAGTTAGTTTCGCTGCTCAGTTGGAAATTCTTTCCCTAAATTTTATTTAGAAATGTCTAATTTATGTAAAATGTTTTTATATAAATATTGCAAAATTTTTAGTTTATATTCTAGTTGCTAACATTACCAACATTCTAATAGCCATGAAGTGAAAACGTTTGTAATTATTAAAACTTATTATGATTTGTCACAATTGTCATGTTTAATACAGACTTACATAACTGTCCGGTAAATGAAAACAATTCTTTAATTTCTGAGTGTCTCACACGTTACAATCACCACATAAACTATGTTCCCATAAAATAACATTTTTTTTAATAGCAAATATGAGTTTATAGAAAATAAAGTATTGTTCATCTAAAATCCGGTTGGATTATTGTTTTTAATATCAACATAATAAAACAAAGCTATTAGTTGCTTATTGAATCTCGAATTGATACTGATTTACACATATATAATAAAAACTAAGAAAAGTTGCTAAAATTAATTTCCTCCTATAAAAGTTAATGTTTTGGTTTTGATGGTTCGTATTAACATTTGCAAAACATTTCGATATTACCATTTCGCATTAACTTTCCTTAGACAAGAGCCCAATATTTTTCAATTGGACAAAGCTGCGGACAAATAGAATAATGGCCGGGATCTAAATCGGACCAAAACTTTACTTTAACAAACGTTTTTGTATGCATTCTTTTGTATAAATATCCAGAGGCATAGTTGAAGTATAGATGCTGCTTTAAAAAAATCATAGGGTAAAGCAGAATGATTTTGCTATAAAACAAAACCAAAAATATAAATATACAAAACTGGATAAATTAAGTAAAAATACAATGAATTGCTAAGAAAATTATAGTTGTAATGTGAAGAGCCCCCCGTTTGTTGAAAAACACGTTTGCCGCCTCCTGTCATTATTCAAAGGGTAATAGCAAATTATATCTATAAATTCCCATGTTGGGATAACAAAAGGTAATATAATGCACCCCTTGACAGTAAAATAAATAAGAAAGTTAATCGGTCAAGTCTGGCCATATATACAAGGTGGCGCAAAAGTAAACTTCCAATCAGGCGATCTTGCTGGCCAGTGCAAATCGCCAAAACGGGAGATTAGGCGTCCGGAAATGCATCCTTCAGCATATCGGTTGTGGCACGTGCAGTGTGTGCCGTTGCACCGTTTTGTTGGAACCGCATGTTTTCCAATCCTAATTCATCAAGTTGCGCAAAATGTATAGCATTTTCTGATAGGAGGATTACTTTCGCGCCACCTTGTAGGTAATACACCACACCGAGTTAATGAGCAAAAACGGGTTTTCATAAATGACCGCTATAAGGAAGCTATGACCTATTATGGATCAACATAAAATTAAGTAACATGATATACGAATTAAATTTTATCCGGTAATCAACACTAAAAAAATAATTATGCCTGGTAAAGTGATCTTCAGAATAGGAGCTATAATCAATTATGCACCGATAATTACAAAATTTTATGAAATGGCTTCTGTAGTTATGAAACTTATTTGTGTTGAATGTTATTTGGGTAACATAATTCTAAAAAGATTCTTGTTCGTTAAAGTGATTTTCTGAAGTGGATCTTATATGGGAGCTATGATCAATTATGGACCTCCGTAATTCCTCCATAAATGTTTTAAAAGTATTTATATCGTTTAACATACATAATATTTATATTCACAGAAGTCATGGCACTAAATTTTAGATGACCATATAGCGCCAATTTCTGCAAAACTGTACATATACTGGGTGTAAGGTATTATATAGTCGGGCTTGACCGAGTATACTTTCTTACTTGTTTATATAAATATTTATTTATGCATGTATGTGAACACCGCTTATATTAAATTAAATTTCTTGATTTTATACCATATACAACTGAATATACATTTAATATATGTATGTATATAAACACCATGTAGATATAATTTCACATCCTAAGGGTTTTGAATTTCAGTACATGTCAAATAAAATCATATCTTACATGAATATATTAAATATTTATTTGTTGTGAAATGTTTCGACTGCAAAATTAAATATGATTGATTGTAGAAACATATCAACAAATAATTTATCATTTCTTTCAGTTTCATTAACATTTAAATTAAAATTAACTTCATATTAATTAACTACCAGAGATTTCATTTATAATATAAAAGAAATATCTATGTTACTGATATACATGTAAGAAAAGTATATATGTAGATATTTAAAAAATGTATACACAAACAAAAATTCATAACACACCAACCTAGGTAGGCTCAAAATCTTGTCCGTTTTATTTGAACGTCTGTCCTGAGTTAACACTATATTCTATAAAAAGTAGTAGTTAGTTTTTCAAAAAAAAAATTATTTTTCAATATAATTTCCTGAAACTTCAACACACTGAGTCCAACGCTTATCTAGCAATTATATTCCTTGATTAAAATGGTTTTCCTCAAGTTCTTCAAAATAGTGGTTTACAATTATAATTGCATCTTCATTTGAGGTGTAACGTTTCTCATCTAGGAATTTTTTTTAGATTTGGAACTAAAAGAAAGGTGGGTGGTCAAGCAACTCGTACTTTACATTGTTGATTTTAGCCAATGTTAAAACACTCTAGTGCGCCGGTGCGTTGTCTTGATGAAAAATTATTTTTTTGTGTTGTAAGCCACGACATTTTTCTCGAATTTTTACATTTAATTGATTCAAAATGTTGCAATACTCGTAGTACTCTGAATTTATTGTTTTACCTTTTTGCGGATAGTCAATTAATAAAATACCTTTGAAATCCCAAAAATCCCGTTGCCATAACCTTACCAACCGATTGAATTATTTTTGCCTTCTTTGGGGTACTTCCACTAGCTTCAATCTATTGCTTGGATTGTTGTTTTGTCTCTGTAGTATAGTGGTGGCTCCATGTCTTATCAACAGTTATGAAACGACGCTTAAAATCCATTTTGTTTTTCTTACAACGATCCAAACAAACTTGAGAAATTTTCATTCTTATTGCGTTTTTGGTCGAATGTATCTGTAGTTCTTCACGCAAAATTAAATAGACTCGATCATTTGAGATGCCCATGATATTAGCTATTTCACGCACTGTTATTCGTCGATCATTTAATACCATATCGTTCACTTTGGCTACAATTTCTGTTGTTGTTGCTGTTTTTGGACGTCAACTATGTGGTTCATCCTCAATGCATGTAAGACCACGTTTATAAAGGAGCCCTTTCAGCTAACATCATATCATTATGAATTTCTTGTCCCGATAAACCTTTTTTATTCAAATATTTAATGACATCACGAATTTCTAATTTTTCAATTGTAAAAAAATCACGAATGCGTCTTTTTTGAACACCTGTTTCTATATAAAGGAGTTGTCAGATCGAAAGGAAATTTAATATGTTGTCATAACACAGACGGAAGAACACTTAAATTTTTTTTGTTTATACCGCGCTCTCTCTTCTAGGCTAAGAAGTTTCTGAAGCGATCTTTTATGTATTACAGAAAACAAAGGCTTATTATTGTAGAAATATCAAATTTACATACAAGTAGATATAAACCTCTATTGTTAATTAATACATATATTGTTATTATTATTACAAATATAGCCCAGTGGTAATTTCCTTGTCCAAAATTTAACTTTAAATTAAAAGTTTTGTTTAAAAAAAATTAAATAAATGATATTATATTTTTAAATCATTCTTAAATTTGTTTTTCGTTGGAAGACAGAAATATTTGTTTTGTATATTTAGTATTTATGTAAGTATATATGTGCATTTCAAATCTACATATACATATCTAAACAAAAAACTTTTTATATATTTACATTTTTTTTATAATTTAAACATAGAAATATTTCATGTATGTACAAATGGTTACGTTTTTTCTATGGCCATGTTCAGCTGAAAGTATTGTTTAATACAGGATTCACATAAGAGAATAGCACAAAATATTTAAATATTGTAAATATTTATTTAAATAACATAAATAATAGTATAATAAAAATACTAGGAAATAAGTATAAAAAACTGGAAACTGTAAGTTCAACACACAGAACTAAAAAATACTCTATAGGAAAAAATCAAAACAAACAGAAGAGCTAAACAGGACTACGTATCAAAAGAATAACAAATAATAAAAAACAATTTGAATTCCTTTTTAGTATAAATTTTTAATATTGCAAATTTATAGGGTACATTAAAAGCCCAACATACTCTACTTTTTCTCTCAAATAACAAACTAGCTAGAAAAAGTGTATGTACCATAAACTATTTTTTATGTCATATTAATATTTGATTTTTTGTATTCCTTTTTTGTTTATTTATCTTTTTGTTGAATTTAATACAAAAATACGATTATTGCAGCATAACAAAAAAAAAAAAAATTACAGAAATAATGGCACAATGTGTGTTCACATAAAGATATATTTGTATTTTGTATAGACTTATGGATGTAGATAATAAATATTAATGAAATAACTATAGAAAATGTAACTACTATTATTAAAAGTTTTCAATACAAAAGTACAAAAACCTATAATAATAATTTGTTTTATCGGTATTAAATGTTTATATAATTCAACATTGCAACAAACTAATTGGTATACAAAGAGAATTTAGTTCTATAATTGTATTTACGTACGTAAAGTCTTGAGGAAATAAAAGCAATTAAACTTTAAATTGGTTTTAAAAATATGTAAAATTTCCAAAAAAAAAAAAAAAAAAACTAGTTTATAGAGATATTTTCAAAATATTTATAAAATTCTGTCATATCTTGTGAAAGATTTTCAAAGTTCTTTAAAAACAAATTCAAAGTTAAAACCAATAACTAATCACTAATCACTCAACAATTTCTATATTGAGTTAGGAGAAGCCTTTTGTTTAAAGCTCCTTAATCAAGCCCATGCAAGAAAGTATATCTTCACAATCCTCTTCCTTTTACAGTTTGTACAAGACTCAAGCAGTTATCATCGATACAATATTTTGCAATTTATAAAGCGAAATGTCAAGCCCATGCTAATTTTTCTTAGACTTGATGTTTTCCTCTGATAAAATGAGCTTTTGGTTGCTGATGTTCTGGTATTCAATTTAAACAAACTACATCTCGTTTAAAGATAGTCAATACACCAGTGAGATACACCAGAGAGCTGTCTGACTGTTGGTCGAATATATGAATATTCCTTCCGTATACCTGTTTAAACCACAGTCAAGACCTTAAGAAGTTAAACTCAATGACATTGTTCTCTCCCAACTAAACTGGATTCTGATTGACACCATGAATCAAATAATAACGATAACGCATTGCGCAGGTCTGTTATATTTTACAAAAACTGTAAGAGTAAAATTAATTGCAAAATTTCTTCTTGTGACGTAACAAGTCAAAAACATTTTGAGGTTTGCTTAACTTATGTATATATTTTAATGCAAATAAAAGTTTTAAAATGAAGTGTGCGGTTTTTAGTTGTGAAAGTATTAACATTAATTTAATTTTTTTTCGATTTCCAAAAGAAAAAAGCAATGGACACAATTTTGCCACCTGGATGAAAACAATTAAAGGTGTCTCATAGATTTTGTATTGAACACTTTCAGGCACATGATATAAAGGACATATGAAATTAAAAAGTTTTGCGTTTAAGATACCTTATGTTTGGCTTTCAAAGCCTACTGAAGAATTTGTGTGTCAAATTAAAAATCTGGAAGCTGTATTTAAATCTTTGAATGGTCAAAATCTCTTGATTTGAATTTTTTTTTTTTTATAAAATAAGAAAACTAAATATACTCTTAGGAAATGAGACAAAAAACACAAACGGAAACCAACAAACATAATAAATTGATATTACAAAAATATATATGTATATTTTAGTTAACGTTTTTGGTACATTTTAATGTAAATTAAATAGTAAGTAATTAAATGTTTTGTTTTGAATCAAAAAAAATTAACGAAAAAAAATTATTTTTTGTAAAATATTGTTAAGAAAAGTTATTTTTTACATGTTGATTATACGAAAAAAAAAACCTGTGCCGTCATGTGCAGAGAGGGGAAATTTTGTTTACAGTCTTTGCGCAATCTTTATTATTTGATTCATGGGTCGACACATTAAATACCAGTTAAAGAAATATTATTAAGAAAACGGCTAACTGACTGATAAAATCTCACTCAAGAGCCTAAATTGTGTACTTGACGATGTTCTTTTCTGGCAACCAATTCCGTTGAAAAAGGGAAATTCACCAAAACAGCCTGCATTGTGGAATCTCAAGATACTATACAGGTCGCAAAAATTATTTAATACTTGTGTAACAGCTTTCGAATACTTTTGAACCACAAATTTATACTTGTTTCTGATGTTTAAGACGAGCTAAAAGTAGAAACTAAAAATCATTTCCGCTTATAAGAATTCTTGTGTTGATAGTTAATCAAAAGCAGTTAATCAAAATTTTCTTCATACAAATCGCTAAAAATATTTATTATCAAGACTGTACTGTAGTTCTTTGCTTTAACTTTTCTATGATTGTTTAATTCTCTAGTATGTCCATCTAGTTTCTTTGATACCTGTCCATTTCAGGTTTTCAATAATGACATAGAGTTAAATCGAGCCATAAATAAGCTGTACAAATTTGGCAAAAATGTCAACAATAAACATTTGTGTCTTCTTGGTACTTAATGAAAAGGTGGCAAAAAAAAAGTACCAAGTGAAGAGTACCTTATTTTCTGTATTGTAAAAAGTACTATAAAAGTACTAGTTTTGTTCTAGTTCTGTTCTAATTCTATTTTGTTTTAGTTATTTACTAGTTGCAGTTCTAGTTCTGTTTTAGTTTTCTACTAATTCAAGTTGTATTCAATGTCTGTTTTAGTTCTATTTCTATTTTAGTTCTCTACTAGTTGCAGTTCTAATTCTGTTTTGATTCTCTTCTAGTTCTACTACTGTTCAAGTTCTGTTTTAGTTATCTACTAGCTGCATACAATGAAAAACAAATTACTGGTTAAGTACTTATAAAAACACATAAAATCTTGAAAATACTAACTACCTTCCGTCATATTTTTATATTTATTTATTTTATTTATTTATTTTATTTATGTAGATTGTAAGCCCTTAGAGCCTAATTAATCCAGAATATTCACCTCTTTATGTGGCCGAAATCATAGTTAAATAATGTGTGCCCATTTAAAACAGTTTTGACACGTATTCGTGTTGTGATACTTACACCCTTGTTGTATTTTATGACACTGTTATTGTCGGAGAAACCCGGATATTTTTTTTGCTGGTTCCTTTTTATAAAAATGCTTCTTTCTGTTTGTTTACGAGAACAACATTTATTATACTGTTTTCAAGCTTTACATTTTTTGAAATAATTGAACTAGACAATGTCGATTTTCCACGAAATCTGTGCAAGCTTTAGTTTAGATTTTTTTTTGCTTAGGGTTTGAACAAATATATTTTAACTGATTAAATGTTTGGACAAAACAACGGTCTGGAATATTGTGGACGGATTGTATGTACACTGTGTATTATACATAACTTACTTTCAAATTTAAATTTTAACTTTTTATTCAATGTGTTTACGTCATGTTAATCATTTATTTTATATAAAGACAAACTGGAATAAAACTTACTTCACAAATAACTTTATATATATCGTTTAATTTTGTAAGTCATCATCATTAATTATCTTATAGATTGTGGGATATATATTAGTATATACCTTGCTAAAAGCCCAAATGCCAGGAATTGTATTGTAATTCCAGGATAAAAATAGTTAATGTCCTTTTTATTAACACAACATTTTATTTTAGACAACAGTTGAAGATACGTTTTACTTACAAAAATATGTATGATCATAAGCAAAGATAATATTAATGAAATCCAGACAATCACAGAGACATTAGATATGGTTGTATGCTCTCATATTAATAGATATTGCTTAATAAACCCATTATTAAACAGAAATTGATCCAGGAATGTCTGTAATTTTTCTTGGGATTTGTAAGTCTGACAATAATCACAAGCTCTTGTTCTAACTGACACTAAACTAAAACATACTGAAGTTTTTTTCAGTTTTCTCAAAATACAAATATATGTATGTGGTGGTAAATTTTACCCTTATGTTTTTATATTTGTACAGTTTTTTAGTTTTAAAAAAAGTGACTATGAAATAAAATCCTTGTTTTGTTTAACTAAAATTTAGCTTTCTTTAATTTGATTAATTTAGAAATGCATGTATTTTCTTATTCCAATTGAAAATAAATAGTGAAAAACAAAAGTTGTTTTTAGCAAAAAAAAAAAAAAATTTAATTAAAGAGGGGTAAAATATACCGCCACTACAACGACTACACCCAAGTATTTCACATCAGTAGTTAAAGGATATACTTCAGCTAAAAATGGCTTGATTCTAAAAACATGAAGATGTTTGAATTTTTTCTACCTCACTTTAACTTATAATCAAAGTTTTCAACTAATTTCTGCACATCAATTTGTCTATCATGTGTATTTTTATCATTAGAAATAAATGATTAATGTTTTCTTGTAACATGATTTATTAAAAACCAAACATTTAAATATAAATGAAGCTTTCAGAGTAAAACTTTTTTCAAAGCAATTCGCAAATAACTAAAAAACTTTACAACATAATTAGCTACTTACACAACTTTTTGTGAAATATTTAGAACTAATAAACAAATGTAAGCAAACTTTAAATAATATCAAATATTTAGGTATTTCAATTTAAATACAAGCCAAGACATAAATTATTATATATAATTATTATATTGTATTATATTATAATTGGTTTTAGTTTTGTATGACAAAATGAAGTGGAGTGTCTCGTCTCTTTTTATAAATCTCTATATGAACATTATAATTGAATAAAATTCAATTTCAAATACTATTTAAATTAATTTTTGTGTATCCTTTCTGTTTTTAGCATCTGCTTCGACAAGTATGATGAGTAAGCATGAGCCCATGTTTATATCCCGTTCAGAAACATTTAAATTTGTTGCCGGTGATACGATTGTCCTACCCTGTGAAGTTGCCAATACCGGTGAGTAATTAACAATTAATATTTTTATAGAACTACTAGAGTCACCCAGCCTGCATTGCTGCACAATACAATAACATACGTTTACGTGTGTGTGTTAAAAAATAAATTTTCTAGAAAGAATAAACATTTTGCTGACAAAGAAGTACAAAATAATATAATTTTTTTTTAAGTGAAAACATCAAAAAGAAAAAAAATTATTGCAGAGCTTGGTGACAAACGACATTTTTAGTATTGCCATTTTCACAAAACTTCATAAAGACGACGGCTTTCCAACACGTAAGTATGCAATATACAGTTGACCGTGTGAAAATACAGGAAATTCTAAATTTATTCCACAAACTTGCAACGACTGGCCTTGAGCTTTATTAAAAGTCATTCTAAAAGCCAAACGAATGGGAAACTGTAATCGTATTAAAACATCTTCGCCTTTGTTGCTTCAATTACATAATTCATTAGCGCAATTCACAATCTTGTGCAAATGGCATTGTATCATTTCATGTGCAAAAAGATTTAGCATATTTTTGCTCTTGCTATATATTTTGTTAATTAATGTAAAGCAACAATATGCTAAGCCTTTTTGCAAATGCAATGATGCAATGCCATTTGCACAAGATTGCGAATTGTGGTATTACTTTTTTTAACGAAAGTCCCGTCCCATTGCATTGGTGGACTTATATTACGAAGCATAATGATTGCAGATCCGATTTTCAATTAAAAATTATGCGGTGGAATTCCAGGAAAATCAAGATAATTCAAAAATTCAGTTGGGTAATGTACTACGTTTTCTTGAAACTTCACAGTATCAACAGATTTATATGTGATCAATTCACCGTTCATTTGAGATTGAATGATGAAATTTAAATCGTTGACATTCTTATTTTTTCCTGCCAATATAGCTCTTGCACTCCACCGAGCCTGATTTTTGTATTGCTGTTGTATATTTGGGAATACTTTTTCAATTAGTGTTTCTTTCGATTATGTGAATATGTACAAATCTCTCGGAATTGTAATGAAACCTTCATTATTAATTGGCATTTTACCATCACCCAAAAAAAAAAAATTGCTTTGAAAATGTTGCAGCTGATTGATCATTTTTACAACTCAATAATTAAAGAATGTCAATACTCGCACTGTAAACTTAAATGACAATTAATAAACACACAGAAATTAAACAAGTCTAATGACGCGAGCAAGCAAAGAGTTAAGCTGAAAGTCGACACCACAAAGTATACAGAGGTGGCAATTTTGAAGTTTCAAAAACACTACAATCAGCTCAGACGGCAGTTAGCTTAAAAAGAGAAAGTAAATATTTTTTGGTAGTATGTTGGTAATACGAAAAAGGAAAACATTACATACAACAAGAATTTAGTGGAGAAAATAAAATAAACAAAACAATTTGAGTTAGAATATTTAAAACGAAATTTTGTTCTAGAAAAGTCAATGTCATCAAAAGTCAACTACAATCAAAAAAGATTTAAAAAACAATCAACTTTTGCTTTGCAAAAGAAAACTACTACAAACCTAAATTTTGACAGCAAACAGTACAATCGAATTGAAAGACATGTTAGTCAACTTGAAAAAATCAAAATCTTTTGATTTGTCTTCAACCAACTCGTCAACTGCCAAACTAATCAAATGACAAAGCCATACACGCTTTGATTTGTACAACAACCGACTCAGTTGCCAATTGAATTGAAACGTGTATGGGCTGCTTAAATTGTATTTTAATAATTGTTATAGTTTGTGGCATGCATTGTAAAGTTTGTGCATTTTTTAGATGATATAACGCAGTTTTTTATAATTATGTCTAACAATACAAAAATACTCTGTGCCAAAAACGAATTTTATTGCGTCAGAAAAATAAAAAAAATAGTAACATTAAGAAAACAAAAAGGCAGTATTCAGTAAAAGAGATAAATAAAAAACTTCATTTTCTAAATTTTCGTGACACCTCTGTTTACCCTGTGGTGCACACCAAGCATTTACGCGCTTCTCGTGTTCTAAACAACTGTCAAAAAAGTAGATTCAATGTAGTCGTATATTTTAAGTTACACACTGAAAAGCGTAGAAAAGCGAAAAGTTCGTTTACTTTCTACTTTTGAAAGCGTCGCAAACGTCGAACAGCTGATCAAAACAAATGAAAAGTAAATTTATTTTAAAGGTGATGCCAGTAGGAAAAATGGCAGTTGAAAAATATTTTTTATATGAAAACCGAAAAAAAATGCATATACAAAAAAATCAGCTGAGCTTAAGACATCACCTCCAAAAGTACATGGCCGCGCAAAATCTTCACATGGAACTTGAAATACTAGACGCTAAAAACGTTTAGAAAACTATAAATGCATTGACACTAAAATGCGAGGTGTGGACCTCCAGCTTTATGCCGACAAAATGTAATTCTCATAAGAAAAAAAAAATAGATTTTATATGGGAAAAACACACTATCATAAAAGTGCGCGTATAACGTATATTCGTAGAAATTTTTCGATGTTTGAGTGGTTCTCGAGTTATAAAATCACGAACATAGGACAACTTTTTTTTATATATATACATAGATAGAGAATTTAAGATTTTTCTTAGAAGTTTGTAAGTGTCGTAAACGATATCTCTCTTATATGCCTTTACAGCAAAACAAAAAGTAATTGGTTTTTGAAAAACTTAATTTTAATAAAGCAATTAAATAATTACCAGTACTATTATTATTATATTAATATTCTTCTTCTGTATAAAATATTTTAAAACACACAGAATTAATTAATTTTCATAAAATTTACAATAAGTTTTTCTATATACAAAAGAGAAAAGAAAAATATTGCAAAAAAAAAAAAATATTTCTCTTTTACATTTTGTTTTGTTCGTCGTATATATGTAAAACCTGCATAATGGAGTTTTAGTAGTTTCTATTATGTTTTCATCAAAATTTAGTTAAAAGTAGTTTTTGATTGGTATGTAAAAACTCAAGAAAATTCAATAGTTTTTCAATCAAAAACTATTAAAGGCAAAAGCTACTAGCGTTGATGTAAGTGGCATATTAGAAAAAAAACATCAATACAAAACAAATTTCTAAAGAGATAAATGCCATTTATTTTGTTGTCAAAATCTGTTAAATACATTTCATATTGGTAACTAAAAATATCTCTCAATCGTTTGCAATATACTGACAAGTTCTTAATAAATTGCTCAAAAACCACACATTTATTTCAGCTTTTAATATAATCCTGTGAATCAATACACATGCGGTAAAGGATAATCTTAGAATTATAAAATTTTTGTTTTCATTTACCTAAAGAGAAAAAAGCACAGCAAATATATATTTAAAAAAACACACATACGAGTACATAAGAAACGCAATTTCTTTAAAATTTGTCTATTTTAAACTGTTTGTGCTTTTATCAACTGTGTTTATAGAAGACTTTATTCCAAACAGAAATAAATAAAAGTTTTATTTGTCTTTTTTATGAAAAGAAAACATACTCGCTTGCTCTTTGGGGAAAAAGGGATATACTTATTTTCAATTGATAGTAACTACTTACATGTGTATGAGTATTTGTTAAGCATTATTCACTAAAAATCCGAATACATAAATGTTTTAATATTTATAAAACATAAACAACTGATAGAATACTTTACCACTTGTCCTTTTTCTTCTCTTATTCTATTGTGTATCAGCATTAACTGATACACAATATTTCGGTCTACCTGTTCTGCATTCCCATTTATAAATACACCGCTTTTAGTTTCCATTGAGAATAGGCAAATATTGTTCAAGTGGCCGAAACTGTAGCGTTCATGTTTATTTATATTATGTAAACGTGATTCCTTTTGAATAATGATAGGGAGCTAAATTCACCCAACGCTTATGCGAAGAGGTAGCAAACATTTCAGGCATTCTTTTCCATAAATATGTGTATGTTGAATCCTCTGTCTTACACATATAACGTAACGCATAAGGGCTGGCTAGACCCATTCAGTGGTTCATGTACTTAATTCGAAAAAAAAAAAATAATTTTTTAATTAAATTTTATTAATATATGTATATGTATATCTATTATAATTTTTAAATAAATAATAATATGTTAAAAGGGTAACCACAACTTTTATTATCATCAACACAAACATAAAGCAGAGGTGAAGAGAAAAGCCTAATGACAATTTGCGCACCGTAACATAACATTTGATTCATCAACTTGTACCTTATAAATTAACTAGTTGGAGTTACTTGTTAGTATGCTTATTGTTTTTTTTTCCAAATTAACCTACCCTAACCTTGTTTAATAGATATATTTAAATAAATAATAATAGATAACTGGACAAAAAATAATTAAAACCAGCAAGAAAAATATAATAAAACAGCATTTACAACACAAAATATATATATGGGTCTGACCAGACCCATGTGTTACAAATGTGTTGTGTGCTGTAGAATTTTTAAATACGTGCCCTTCTTTTCTTCCTTCCTTTTCAGGATTTATTTTTTAAACACTTATAGTGAACTAAATTGTAGGGAGGTACCTGAAATTCCAAGTCATTAACTAAGTGTTAAATATATTATAATAATATTTCAAATTGAAAAAGACCAGATTCATGTGTAGGACAAATGACTAAGGCAGTTGTTGAATTTCGTGCCCGTCTTATTATAACACAATTTTGCTCTGCACTACGATTTAAATATTTAATTTCACAGCATGCTTGGGAACCTATATCCACATATGTAAAGGAATGTGCGGATTTAATGTGAACAATACTTTAGCATTAGTATAGAGAAAATTTCATAGTCTTGAGATTACTAAATAAGCTCTGTGCAGAATTCTATTGATTTGGTTTTACAACTTAATGTTCAGTTTGCTGAAAACTAATACACATTGTATGTATGTATGTTTTATTTATTTTTTTTTTATTTAAAAATAAAAATATTGAAAGATTTCTTAATTTAAATAGAAGTGTTTAAATTCATTGTATTGAAAAAATAACTTAATGCTAAATGTAAGAAATGTATAGAAAACGGCTTACTTGATTAAGTACATAGCTTGAATTTAAGAAAATATGGAAAGATATTAGGTATTGAAATGTTAATTCTTTCTAGGCAGTTTGCTTTGGAAATATATGAATCCAAATTTAACACATATTTACAAAAACTAATTGTGTATATCAGATAAATTTATGAAATTAAATGAACTTCTATTAATTGAAACATTCTAGGATATTTTTACACATACCATGACGATATTGTTAACCGCTTAGATCCCCTAGCAATTTTCATTGAAAAGATTGATACAGTTTTTTATTCTTAAAATTTCTTCCGTGTTCACACAGCACAATTCTTATTGCTTAAACCGCTTGTATACACATATGTAAGAGAGTGACACGAATTGCTAGTATAATCAAGTGTGTAGTAGTCTTATCTTCCCCTCAACCCGATGTCTAAAAGGTAATTAGCTTAGCTTGAAGAATTGATACTTGTCTACAATTGTTTTTATGCATTAATTATTAAAAGATTTCGCAATAGCATTTTCTGTCTACTCCTTACTCGTTAAATCACAGCAATGTCCTCTTTTCAGATCGCTTAGAAGTATATAAAGATTTCAGACAATATAAAGTGAATACTGTTTGTTGAATTATTTTTCATTTTTATTTTTAACATTTGTTTGAATAAATTATATTTATATCTTTAAAATTTCTTTCAACGATATTTAAGAACTATAAAAAATCAATATTTGTTTCTATACTTGAAATTTTCTATTTCTGTTTACGAGATATACACCCCTATCGTGAATAAAAATTCCACATGCAATTTATTCCCTTTTCACATTTTTCCTATTAACATTCAATGTTAAAAAAATAAAAGGGAACAAATTTCATGTAGAATTTTTATTTACGATAGGGGTGATTTACATTTCAAAGTTAAAATTTAACATATTTGGTCGGCTTTTATGCGAATAACGGAAAAATATATTTCGGGAATTTTTTTTAACTATTTTTTTTATTTAATTAGCAGAAAATTTATATGTTTTAATCAAAATAATTGTTTAAATTTTATTACTGTGTTATGTGCGTTGGACTGATTTTCACTTTATTATATTTCTGATCTGTATTAGAAATGTAGCATCCTTATTTTTATATATATTAATGGTATTTTAAAAAGATGCGTAAAACTTCGAAATGATATAAAAAAAGATGATTTTTCAAATAATTTAATGAAAATTAAATTTAATGAACTTGAGCCTGACTAAAGAAATACCAAAAAATTTGACATGAAATTTAGTTTATTTGAAAGTGGAAAGTGATCCTAATTCGATCGGTATATTTACTGCGTATACTGGATGTTGGCCTCCCACCTATAGTTATGTATTCTGCGCATTGTCCTATTTTCCTTTATATATTACATACTCTCTTTATTATAATTTACTCTTAATAATTTCCTTTTCATTACTTTTACTTAAGTTCATCATACATTTTTTCTAATTAATAATTATCAATTATTCCTCTTTTACTAAAACAAGTTTTTACCGTAAAATCAAACGATTATCACTATTTTAAATTCTACTTATATTTTATGTTAAATTATTGTCTAAATTAGTTGGTCTTAAGAAATTTGTTAAAAGAATCAGTTGAAATAAGTTCAGTAAAATCAAAAATGACAATTTAAAAAAATTTAAACTGTTTTTTTATTTGAATTATTATTAAAACATTATTCTATGGTGTTGTAGGTTATAAAAATTATGATGCACAGCTGATGAAATAAAAGTGACTGAACGTAGAATAGTCAAATAACAAACTTTTCGGGACGTCTTCAAAATTTGCTATTAAAATCATTTTTAAAGATTCGTTTAAAATATAACAATATATACGAAAAAATCATAAAAATTATATTGCTTAGGTCTAAGATTTTAACAGTCTAATTCATAAAAACTTATCAAGGGTTTATAACAGGCCTATAAAGCAAATATCTATACAAAATTTGCTTTATAAGCCTATTATGAACCTTTGACAAGTTTTATGAATAAGGGGGTAAGTTAATTAGTTATAGATATTGAATAGTAAAATAAAATCCAAATGATGAACATATAACCTTGAATATATAGTAAAAGTAAAATACTTTCATATGTACATATAAAGGGTGATTTTTTAATATCTATAGGAAAGTTTTTCAAAAAAAAATCAAATAAAATTCAGAAAAGTGCATGAATTCTTTATTTGGATCGATAGTACGGTCCGTATAATTTAATGTTTGAAGATTATTTCATGCACATATTGACCTTGACTGCGCCTCAAATGGTCCATCCGCTTAGTCCAATTTTGGCATAATCTTTCCATCATTTCGGCCGGTATCTCACGAATAAATGCTTCAATGTTGTCTTCCAATACGTCCATTGAAGCGGGCTTGTCTGTATAGATATGAGCTTTAACATAGCTTCACAAAAAATAGTCTAAAGGCGTTAAATCGCACGATCTAGGCGGCCAATTGACCGGTACCGAACGTGAAATAAAATGTTCACTGAACTCGCCTCTCAGTAAGTCCATTGTTGCGCTTGCTGTGTGGTATGTGGCACCGTCTTGTTGAAACCACATGTCATGCAAGTCATGCTCGGTAGCGCTCACTATTCACAGTTACGTTACGAATCGCATCATCTTTGAAGAAGTACGCTCCAATGGTGCCGCCAGCCCATAAACCGTACCAAACTGTGACTTTTTCTGGATGAATTGGTAGCTCATGCAATGCTTCTGGCTGATATTCACTAAAAAATCGACAATTCTGCTTATTTACGTACCCATTGAGCCAAAAATGAACACAATTTTTCGGTAAATTATCACGCGTTGTTCGTTTGTAAGACGATTCATGTTTAAGTCAGTGTTTCCAAAAAGATAATTGCTAAAAAATCACCCTTTATATATAAAAATGTAAGGTATATATAGATGTTTAGAACTTTAAGTTAGCATGACTTTTGTGAATTATGTTTGAAGTCGCTAGTAGACGCCGATAAGACTGAAACGATTCAACATTCGCTGCGTTATTGCCGATATACGGCCACATATATTGGAAAAAGTCATCAACAATTGGACATCCAAATTAGACTACTCCCAAGCCAGTCATATGTCAAAATACATATTTAAATTACATATAATGCCAGAAGATTAACTTTCAAATAAATTAAATTTCATGCCAATCATCTTTGTTGTATTCCATTTCAAAGTTCTATACATTAAAAAAAACACAGCACCACGATTTTAAAAATTAATTTGCATAATCTTGAAGAGTTGTTCATGCGTCAGTCTGTTCATGTGGAAATGCAAACCCAAAAAAACACCTTAACAAAAACACCCTACACATTCAAAACGAATTAAAATTGTGTAGGCCTTTCTTAGCTTTTTTTTTAAAGTGATTTAACCTTTTCTGGCTTATTTTTAAGCCCATTTGGCATTTACAACTGTTATGGACATACCTTTTGCGTAAAAAATGTTGCATACTTATTTGGTTATATAAAGTATATTTTTGTTAATGCAACAGAGCGAATGTGGAATATAAAAACTTTATCGAATAAATATTTTCATACGCCATAATACAAATAAAAACTAAAAGTTGCGAAGTAGTGGGATTTTATGATACATCAAATATAATAAAATGGAATACATATTTAAAATTTGTATATAATAAAAATTAAAACAAAAGATATCAGTGGATATTACAAACATGCATAAATGAATATTAACATGAACAATATGAGCATTAAATATGTAAAGTTTTCAAAGTTAAAACCATAACAACTCTGAAGAAATCTAACTAAAAAGTGAATAATTTGTTCATACTATATTTGATCAGCCCTTTAACTTTAATGCCACAACATTACACCCCTTTATATACTTGCCAGTTATTTTAAAAGTTATTTCAAAGCATTTTATTATATTGCAATTTATTCTACAAAACATTTACTGTAATCCAGAATATAAAATAACTTAAATTTTTTAACATAGTTTTACATGGTGTTTGTTTCAATTTATTGTTAACTTTAAATATCTACATAAAATTTAAATACACACATAATCCCATAAATTTTTATTTCACAGTTATAGTTGATTTTTATGTGTTTCAAGTTAATATCTAAAAAAGGAAATTATTTAAATTAAAACGAGATTTTACGTTATGTGGATATTGAAATAACGATCACGCGTTTTAATCTCAATCTCTCTCCCTCTGTGTATGTAGAGCAGGTTTAATGATGTAACATTGCTGTGAATTTTTATGAAGCACACGTATCTAATAACTTTTTTTATTTGTTTTTGATTTTATTTGAATAAAAGTAACAAACAACAGCCAATAAGTATGCAGTGCGTTAGTATTTACTTGTAGTAAAAGTTTTTATAAGATTTTGTTTTTATTTGTTACTGATGGAGTTGGTTGCGTACTAAATAAAAGTGCTTGTATTTAGTATTGCATGTAGTTGGAAGTTGCGAAATAAATATATTTTTGTAATAAAGTTGATGAGTGAGTAAAATGAGCAGAAATCAAAGAAATATACATTTGAGAAGGTGCTAGAAAGGTGTATAGAAGTAAATAATCACAAAGATAAAGGTAAAAATTTACAAAAATTGAACACCTCCAAAATTGTGCATTTCATAAAATGTTTCTACATGTTTCCACTAATATGTAATTACTAACTACTTAGATATTTTCAGAAAAATTGTAGTCAAAATTATCTAATCTCTGCTATGGCTGCATTATTATTAATATGTTGATTAAAATCTATAAAGCAAATTAAAAGTCAGTGCAATTCTAATTCGAATATTACTAACAGAAACAAACAAAATTAAAAATTAATTTTTATTACATTTACAAAAAAAAAAAAAAAAACCTGTCTTACTATAATTAATTTTAAAGCTGATAAGCAATTAAGCTTAAAATAAACTTTTTATCTTTCACATTTAACAACATAAAAATAAATATAACAAAAACTAACATTTTTTTTAACAGCCTTAAATAAATTTTTTATTATATACATATAAAATTTTGCCATTAACACTTAAATAGAATTACAAAGTTATTGGCGCATAAAATACTTGCACTTTCATTTTAAATTCCAGAATATATTTTAAATTTTCTTGCAGCGACAGTTATTAGCCATTTGTAAAATAAGCAACACATTTATTCCTTTGACTTCTATTCTAAGTCTGCCTGGTCCAAGCAGCCAATGTTCGTTGTGCAAGTACTTTTTTTAAATTATTTCAATTATGTTTTTACGGTTTACGACTGGCATAAAATATTTTACAATTTTTTCGTTACTACACTTTTCGGTTGGCGTTTACGTGCTCATTTTGTATGAAAAATAAAGGAAACGTTTACTGCCCCCTAAAAGTATACGTATTTAAAACACTGGTTTTATTTATTTTCATTGTTGTCATAAGGAAACGGAAAAATAATAATTTGAAAATACCTGCTGGTTGTTATAGTAGGTGCTGGTATATGTAGGTTATTTAGATACATTTTTGGTTAGTTTAAAAAAAAGCTTAAATTTAAAATCTATAAATAATATACTGTGCACCGACTTAGTTTAACTACTTGGTAAATAAAATACTCAATGACGATATTTAAATCACATTATGAAAACTGAATAATTTCTAAATAATATCTATTAATGATTTTTATTTATTTGGCAACAGGTTAGTATCAAAACACAGCATGGCTGGTTATAAATATGAATTAAATAAATTCTTAAATAAGGAGTTATAGCACGATAAATATTAATATCATTAACATTAGCATAAATATTTAACTACTTTTTGGTGTGTTTTATTTATGTACAAGGCTTGTGCTAAACAATATGTACGAGGGCGGTTCGGAAACTTCTTAACCTGTAACAGAGAGCGCAGCATAAACAGAAAAAGGTTAAGTGTTTTAAAATATTTCATCTTTGCTATGAACACATGTTAAATTTCCTTTCGATCTGACAACTCCTTCATATACAAACAGGAGCTCAAAAAAGACGCATCCGTGATTTTTTTTATAATGGAAAAATTAGAAATTCGTGGTGTCATTAAATATTTAAATAAAAGGTTGCTGAATGTGTTAGGTGAAAGGGCTCCTTCATATGCAACAGTAAAAAATTGGGTTGCTGAATATAAACGTGGCCGTACAAGCATTGAGGATGAACCACATAGTGAACGTCCAAAAACAGCAACGACAACAGAAATTGTAGCCAAAGTGAACGATATGGTATTAAATGATCGACGAATAAAAGAGCCTGTAATAGCTAATATCATGGGGGGCATCTCAAATAAATAAGTCCAATTAATTTTGCATGATAACTACAGATGAAAAATCTTTCTGCAAGATGCATTGCTAACAGTCGACCAAAAACACATAATAATGTTGACTAGCAGGCACCGCAGTGGTGCAGAGGTTAGAACTTAAAGAATTCTGATGAAAGGATGTGGTGATTCTTGAAACATGTAACTTCAACCCAGGTTCGATACCCAACTCAGCCAAGACAATTATAAATAACAATTTTAATAAAATTTCATGTTGTAAAACAATTCCTACCTTCAGTAAAAATAATTTAATGAAAATTAAATTTAATGAACTCATGCCTAACTAAATAAATATATCAAATAGTAAAATATCATAAAACATTCAAAGCCGTTTTTCTCGAAACGACTTTTTTTGAATTTCTACGTTGTTGCAGCAAATGAGCGATATATACTCTATAACAAATCAAAGACAACAACCTTATACAACATTGTTCAATGTACGCGTAATCTTAACAGTAATTTTTCTCCATTCGAACTTAAGAAAGCTCTCTCTCTCTCTTTTACTTGTAGTACGGTGGTCTGAATAAATAAATATTAGTTTTACAACCGTCATAATTATACATACATATATTATTTTATCGTATGTACATATATTTATTTTTAAAATATTTTTCTTTTGTCATATTAAAGGTTTGACAACATAAACATACGACTTTAAACAAAATTGTGTTCACAATCAGATAGTTGTATTATACAATGTACAACATACACAATCACTTGTGAATTCAATAATATTATTTTATTTACATTTATATTTACATTTACATTTCTACATAAATACTTAATTTGTATATCTGTTTGGTATATTTATTTTTCGTTTTAACTTTATTGAAATTTATATTTTTTTTTCGTTTGCTAAAGACAGTAATTTTTTATATTTGGATTATCATATAATTTGTTTTTTCTACCTTTGGTGTGAAAATATTGTAAAGAGAAACGTCAATCTTACCTATTGACGTTTTGCCAACAATAAGCAAATTCACGTAAAATATTTTTTTTATAAATTAAGAACCAAAACAGTTTGGATCAAAAAAATTTACATGTATGTACATACATATGTATGTATATTTTTGTTAGCTAACAAATGAGTAAACAAACAATTCAAATACAAGATTTCAAAGATTTTAAATCCAAAGCCAAGATAAAATTTATAGTATAAACCTTAAATTAAGCACTAACAAGATTCATTTAAACGTCTTTACCTATTTAAAACTGAAAAACAATTTGTTTATGGCAATTTACAATGCATAACACTTTAAATATTTTCAATACACCTACCTATAGGCATATGCATGTGCTGGTATCTAATTCCTATGCAGCAACTAATTATACATACATACATATTATATTTACTACAATTTGAACATGTGTTTAAAATATTATATACAAAATGCAAAATGACTTATGTATGAATTTACGGTACGTTAGACCTATCCTTAAAAAATGGAATTGTTTTGGATGACTTTTTTGTTGTGTCGTATCTAAAACTAGCTGATGCAAACTTTAAGGACACTCGCATAACGAGTATCTATGCGAAAAATAAAATGTTTCTATTTCAATGGTAGTTCTCAAATATATGAAATAAATCTTAGTTTTTAGCAAAGTTATACACGTTTTCACTGATTTAGTAAAACTAATAATTTCTGCAGTAAAGATTTTGTTCCGATTAAGCAATTGACTGATTCAAAGAAATCAGATCGACATTATAATTGTAACCAACTTCTGTTATGAATATATTAATTTTTAAGAATATTGGTCTACTGTCAAAGGAGTTATGCTTTACACTAAAAAAATATTTGCTATAAAGGCAGGTCTAATGTACCTATAATTTATTATTTTCTAGTGTCCAGTATCTTTTATTACAGGATGTTTCATTGTTTGCATTTAATAATTGCAACCATAGCTATTCAAATTATATAGTTCTGCATATGCATGCATATAGAAGATAGAATTTACGAGCAATTGGGTATGAAAATATAGATTTAAAGTTAAAGCTAGTTAGAAATTAGACATGACTTGAGTTCAGATTGTTTAATTTCCTACTTTTGAAATCTAAAACAAAATAATATTAGTTATAACACGAAAATTTTCTATAAACTATAAACGTAAGCAAATTTTTTTAAAATAACTGATCAAATGCACCTCCAAGGAATTAATTATATTATCCGATAGTAATATAATAAAGTTTATAGAAGATATATTTCAAAATAAAAGTCAAATCAAAAAATTAAATACAACAATTTAAATTAAAGAAATTATAAAAGGGTTCTCACATAATTGACTATGATACCAACTTCAAAAATTAATAAGTCTATAAAAGTGTTATATGAGAAATATTTTTATAAAGTATCTGAGCTTATTACCTAGATATTTCAAAACATATAACAAAAAACTAACAGATAGTTTTACAATGACTCTGCTCATTATCTATATATTTCGTTCATGAATATTTTAGTTTTTGCAGAAAAATTTAGTGCGATAACTAATTGTATGATCCGCATAAAATTACACACAAACATTTATAAAAAAAGCAATCCTGTAAAAATCTAGAAAATGATGAGAACTGTTTTATCATAGACTGAAAATAACTTGGCAATATAATCACAAATTAAAATAGTGATTTATAAAGGTTATTTTTTAGATCAGAGATGATCATTTCATAGCGCAATTGCTTATTTGCCCAACTTACTACTTTGGTGAGCTCTTTTAATTCAGTTGTCTTTCACATAGTAAATTGTACAAAAAAATTATGGTACAATTACGAAAAAATCTCTCAATGCCTTTAATTTTTTAGCTGTAAAGTATAAGGTAAAATTTTCTGTTTTACCAAGTAACAAAATAATTATGAACTGAATTATTAAATATATTTTTTCAACCGAAACAATTTTTCATGATTACTATTTTACTGTACCTGTAAATTTGTCTCATTTTCTCACCAATACATAAGCTTTTTAATTTTGCTCACCTCTATTTTAGATGTATATAACTTTAAGTTGGGGCAGCACTTTTTCAACTGGCGGCCATTTTGTCAGCTGTCAAGTGATTTTTTCGCATTTCAACATTAATAGACTGATGCCTGAACAACGATTCCAAATTGCGAACACTTATTTTGAAAATCATGGTTCCATTTGAAATACGTATCGCGCACTACATCCATTTTACGGTCAGAGTAATATTTATTCGTAGTAATTAATTTGATTAACTATGGAACGTTTTCGCGCCACATACACTCCCAATGATCATCTAACATCAATAAAGACGTCCTGCAGTGCGTACAGATGAACTCATTATTGCTCTAAAGCGTAGCGTAGAAGTAGACTCGAATCAGTCTATATGTCATTGTTCACACAGGAATTGGATATGTGTCTATCCACTTTATTTAAGATTTTGGGGAATTATCTTGGTGTGCGTGCTTACAAAATCCAACTCGTTCAAGATCACCTAGCAAGGGGTTGATACGGTAAATGGGGAGTATTACCACCAGTATCTTCGAATTTCAAGTGCTTGCTGCACACAATTCCAAAAAAAAAATGTTTCAATATAAACAAAAAAACACATCTTACAAAACGCTAAACGTTCGTGTGTTAATTTCCATGATAGATTGTAAAATAAAACTTTAAGACTGAATAAAACAAAGATGACCATATGACATCAGTTACGCATGATCTTAAAAACAAAAGAAAAAAGTCAAAATGGATTAATTTTTTATTAGCGTTTATGTACAATGCTAAAGACTTATATTTCATAATAACATTACCATTTTCAACAGCAATTATTCTTTTAACATTGAAATAACGACTGAAAAAGTTCTTGACACTACCTGCAACATATTTAAATAAAATAGAAACAGAATTGAGAAAAATATAATTTGTTTTGAAGGTTGTCTCACATTTGGGTCCAGTTAAGGACAATGGTAACGATTTTTTGTGTAAATTTTAGTTGTATACTTTGAACGCCCTTTTTCGTTTTTAGTTAGTCCTGTTTCACACTCTTCAGTTTTTGCTGACCAGTTTTTGTGTAATTCTCTTTAGAACTTGCCATTTCATTCACACATCTCAATTCATTTCTCGTACTTTTTAATGCAAATCAACATGGATGAAAGAAACGCACAAAAGGAAATACGAAGATTGACTGTTACCGTCAAGTTTGTACCCTTTTATTCTGTTTTGCCTTCTCATCCAAAAATATTTGCCATAAAGAGTGTGAAAGCGGACTTAGATACTCAAATGTACTGACAAACAGACTTACGTATATGTCTCAATCGACTTAGAATTTTATAAAGATCAATAAAATATAAATTATGTTGGATTTTAGTTAAACATTTCTTAAAGTTACACACGGAATGACAAACTTATACATAGGTATACCCTCATTCTCCACTTTTGTTGATATTTTATATTATTTTTAATTGAAATTTGTTTTTGCTAATCAAGTTAATTCTATTCTACTGTTGTTCACGCAACTGTACAACTGAATAAAACAAAATTCTCTTTAGTATATTAAATAACAGGAAATTGAATGAAAATTCTTAAAGTTTATGCTGTTTCTTGTAAATTATACATTTACACATGTTTGTTTATTTTTCTACATATCGTGTGTGTAGTTTTGTATACGAGTGCTTAAGTCCATAAGTTTAAGTGCATAACGGATACGGAAGCAATTTTTTAACAACATTTAATATAAGATGCTAGTTACTTTCTTATTCTTTATTTTTGTTTCAATTTAATACTACATTGTATTGTATTTGTATGTATGTCAGAATATATATGTTTGCTGCATACTTGTGTAACCGGAAGTTGTTTACACATACACAATTCAGTAAGACTTAAATGTTTTATGTTCTGGTGGCTATTGAGAGTGAAGTAGTAGTAGTTGTATAATGTAATATCATTTTCCTAAACTACAAGTACCGATAAATAACCTCTATGTCTGCAAGACAAACAATAAGAATTATTAGAAAACAACGGCAGCTGAAGTCTCATAGAGTTCTTGGTCTATGTTCAGATGTTGGTATACGCATACTTGCTTACACAATATTTGCTTAAGTTTATGTTTGTGCAAAACATTTAGTAAAACGCCAGTAAAAGCTACAAACAGTAAGCGAAAAAATAGTATAGTTAAAACGCCTTAATTTCCGGTGAACAAGTCGTTGGAAATCTGCACACAATGGGCAGAAATATTTACATGAAAACAAAAAACTATTTACATAATAGAAGTATAATAAAAAATAAGAAAAATTAGAAATCGTAGGCGATTTAAGCAATAAATGAGAAATTGTTTTTAATACCAACTACTCATCATTGAAAAATTGTTTTTAATAAAGTTTCTTTCACTTTTGCTACATGTTAACTGAAAACTACAGATATATTGAAATTAAAAAAATTCTTTTTAAATATACTTTATGGTAAATATTTTCACCATACTTCAAGTGCCCACCATTCAACATTAAAGCCAAAAGTCAGTCATTTGCTGCATTCATTTTATATTGAACAACTTTGCTTAAAGTAGAAAAAAACTGATATGCATTTTATTGAAAAAGTTACTTTTTTTTCGAAAGTTGTTAATTAATGTTGTATTGGCTACTTTTATAACAAATACACTTAAACTACATACAAACATACACCGAACTTATACATATTTGTAAATGTAAAATGAGTATTTTAAAATTATTTTTGTTTTGCAAGTCCTGAAAAAAAAGTCTAGACTTTTGTTTGCATGCACGTTTGACCAGGCATGTACTGCAGACGTGTATAAATGAATTTCTTGTTATTATTGCTCTACATTTTTCATTCTTGTGTTGTTACTTTTTTCTTATATTTTCTTATATTGTGGAAAATTTATTGCATTTCCTAAAGGCCAATAACATACATTACCAACAAATATGGTAGTTTTCTGCAAATAAATTACTTTGTGGTTTAGGCTTTTTAAGCAATACGAACAAACATACTTCAATATGTAGCACACTTACGCATACATGCATACAAACACACATACCCACACGACACAGTTTTAAGATCTCGTCCTGATGTCGAGTGGCAGACAGAGAGAGACACATTGCACTATGTTGGTGTTTATGTTATTTTTTACAGTGTCTCTTTCCCTCCGAGAATATTGCATATTGTGTAGGCTACTCATTAAAACCACAACGTGCAAAATCAACTCAAGATAGCAAAAAAGGTTTCAACAACAAAAAGTATACACACATATTTTTTTTATGTACATATGTATACTATATAGATGCATAGAATTAAACCACAAATAGTTCAAGTATATAAAAATGTTTATAACATGTTTCAGAAATGTTCTCTTTGGCAATAATGTTGAGGCGAAAATCTAAAGGATTAAAATTAAAAGAGGAAAATATAGAGAAGTGTAGAAATATATAACTATAATGAAAAGTTTTACATAAACTTTTAACATGAATCTTATCTCAAATTTAAATTTAATTTGTTGTTCAGAAAATTTTCCAAAGTTTATAGTATGTAAATATATTACTTGCTATCAGTTCTAATGGATGCTGTAAAATATGTGCAACACAATGAAGAAGATTAGTTGTAGGGCAAAGAAAAAAATGTAGGTGTTATATAAGCATTTAAGTCTGCTATATTTTGATAGATTTAATATCCATAAACTATGACAATAATGTTTGTTTTTTGTAATAAGGGAACAATTTTCAAAAATAAATTGAGGTTTTTTTTTATTATAATCTTTAGCTGAGTATAATATATACATAGGGTGATTCACATTTACCTTTTTTTATTTTAAATAGAACACTTACCTCTGATGACAAACACTTTATAATTTATTTATTTTATTTGTTTATTTAATAGCTTTTAAATAAACCAGTACAAAATATGTGGCTTACAATTAAATTTTAATGATTAATTTTATATTATGAGTAATTTAAAATTCAAAAGCAATCTAAAAAGTAAAGAAAACTGATGAATTTAAAATGTACTAGAATTTTTTTTTTCAATTACTATATTTTAAAAATGTTTAATATAATGTGAAAATTTCCTTTCTCAATAATGAATTATATAATTTCACAAAACACTGGATCTAGCAACAAATGGCAACTGCATTATTAATGTATTATAAAGCCGGGATACTAAAACCTGTGTCCGTGAAGACGTACCAAATTGAAACATATAGCCATGTCACAGTTCAGAAGTGGAATTAATTGCATATTTTGCTTCTATAGAAAAAGTACAACGAAAAAACTTTTTCATTTTACAGACTACAGAATTAATTCCACTTCCCATCGGAGTTAAATTCTGTAACATGGCTGATAGTTCCCAAATATGACGGACAACCTGTTTTTGTTATTTTAAATAGTTGAAGTAACAATCTTCTATTAACGAATCCTTGTAAATTACTTCCAAGAAATGATATAGTTAACATAATAATTAATTCGTGATCCATATTTAAGTCCTAACTAATCTGTTGAAGCAATGTTCTAATATTTCCATGTTGTGCTGTGTCGTACCACTACATTGCATACAAAAATAGGTTAACAAAACCAAATCGGAATTTTTGGAAAACGAGGACAACTGCAGCGTTGATAGAGATTGTTCAGACGATTTAGTCTATAAATTAACATAAAAAAAATTGGTTAATAGAGAAATTCCGACTTCCTCAAAAGAGCACCAGCTTTGTGCAAGTCTTGATAGAGCCGGAATTAGTTACCGTAAAGCTTCGCTAATAGTAAACTCCAACGTTTATTAAAGGCCAGCTTGAAGACATGCAATTGTTTAATCTGAACCTAATCTTTTTTGATGATAGATTTAAGCCCAATACAACTCCAGGAGCTATTATTTTTGCTACTAATTATATATTCCTTAAAAATATACATTTTTTGAAACTAGTAATCTTACATAGACAATTCAAAAACTGATGCCTTGTTTAAATTTATTTCAATTTCATAGTTTGTTAAAGCAGTTGGGAAACTATAAAATTATTAATGAAGCAGGTACACGCGCTGCGTTAAAAACTTTTCTAGATCATCAGTAGTAGCTTACCACAAAATTGGCTACCTTAGCGTTTTTTGATGAACGTATGAGCACCAAAACTTTGCGTTTAATGGTTAAACATCTACGTAGGCCAAGTAACAAGAATGAAATAGAAAACGCAATTTTAACAATTGCTATCAACGCAGCAGTTATCCTCGTTTTTCAAAAATTCCAATTTAGTTTCATTCTTTAGATTTTCAGGAAGGTTGAGCTTTTTTTCCGAACAGCCCTTCATGTCGCGCAAGAAGATTACAAAGCAAAAAAATTTTAAATTTAAACATTTACCCCCTTATTCAAAAACGATTATTAAATTTAACAAGCGTTTATTAAGAGAGATTTGCATATAAAAATTTGCTTAATAAACATTTGTTAAATTTAATAATCGTTTTGGAATAAGAGCGTTAATATTCATCGGGTACAAACAAACTTTAAAAATGTTATAACTATGGAACAGTAAGAGCAAATTCAAAAATTATTTCCGGTAAATTATTGATAATTAATAGATCTTTCAAACAGCATCATTAGGTTTTTTATTTTCATTTTAATAGTTATAAAGCGTTATTTACGAAATTTATAGAAATAGTTATGAAATATTGTAATGTAGGCTACCGAAATGAGCAAATTCATTGCCAAAACTTATAGTTTTTGCACAAAAAAAAAAATAAAGCTTGGACATTTCTCTTTTAAATTGTTTCCTTAAAAGTAAAGAAAATTGTCGTTTGTAAAACTTCGAGTTGTGTGCCCTTAAAATCTTTTCCGAAAATCGGAAAAAATCTCAAAAATACTTTACCCTGTAAGCTGTCAAATTATGCTTGAGCATCCATGAAAATCAAAAAACAAAATTGTTTTTGGCAACCTAGTAAACATAAAGAAAAAACTAATTGTTTCTTTACATTATATAGTAGATAACATCCTAATGAATCAAATTTCCTTAATATGAAAGATATTGTTGCAACTTCAAAGTCTAATTTATTGTCCTAGTATATACCCAGACATTTAAAGTATAACACAAAGAAAATGTTAAACTAAAATTATTGTTATTTAAAAATAATGTAGACCGAGTTGTTGTAAGCTTGAGACTTAAAAAGTTTAAATTTGGCCATTCCATGATATGGTGTAAGTCCTTATTAACATATAATGTTAAATGATCAACCAATTCCATTATCACAAGCAATCAGCTGTATATTATTGGCATAGACGTAGCAAGTATAAAATTTTATCTGTGAGCAAATGTGATCGTAGACACTCTTCCTTGAACCTCTGTAAACTGACTACGATTTGTAAGAAAAGATCTAATTAGTATAAAAAAACTGTTGTTGAAATGTTATTAACACAATATGACTTATAGAGTCAATGGCTTTGAGGTGGATTCCCTCATTTGTTCCGAACAAAAATTTTGTCCGGAGAAAACTATTTTGAATGATTTTTCTGGAAAACCAAAGCTGTTATATGTAAACAGAATCTATTAGTTTTGCAAGTGGCCATTGGTTTATTTTGCTTTGGTTTTTAAGTGTCAGAAATAAATTAAATTAATTTAAAATATTGTGTATATTTTTCAAAAATTGTTTACACAATTTTTAATGAATAAATAAATTAAATGAATAATTTAGTTATACAAACAACACAGATAGAAATGTATTCTCTGGCAACTCAATTCATTTTTGTTCAGACAAAATACAGAATTATACCAACTCAAGCTGAAATTTGTTGGTCGTAAAAAATAATCTCTCAAAAATAGGGACATCAAACTGTTCAGAACGAATGGGTGATTCCACGTTTAGAGTAATCTAAAAATATAGCCACAGATTCAAATTTCATGTCCATATTATCAGCCATGTCACAGAATTTATTCTGTTTTTTGCTTCTATAGAAAAACAAAAACGAAAAAATTATTTAAATTTGCTACGTGGAATTGAATTTTAAGTATTTCTAGTTTTCACTGCGAAAAAATTGTTCGTGTTACTTTTTTTATAGAAGCAAAATAAGAAATTAATTCCACTTCCGAAAGGAATTAAATTCTGTGACATGGTAAAGTAAGTCCTGTAGTGTTATTATTCTTTCTATATCCTTATTAAATTATTGAGTAAATCTTTTGTTAGCAGATATTCCTTAATAACATCTAGGAAATCTAAGAACATTATTATTATTGTCGGAAACAACAATGTTTGATTTGATTTGAAAAATAATTGCAGTCAAATGTTTGCCGCGACTACGATTAAGATGGTCCATTCGGACCATTCGGATTTTAAATTACGCTTTCTAGCATTGTCACCACAAACTCGCGAATTTTGACTGTCAGTCAGTTTTCATTTCTCGGCGATCGGTTAAATGATGCAGACCGCAAATTTATTCGCTCACTAAAATTCTTTTTTTACATTTTTCACAAAACGCTAATATTTATAAAACAATTTTAAAAATTTCTTGCAGTGTCAGCCTTTTTATGATGAATTGTTAAACAATACTGCATAAAATAAAGCTGGTATTAAGAAATCAATCGCACATGAGCTGTGAAACTAAAAATAAACCTTAATTTTCTGAATAACTATTGGTTAGGGGAGTTATGTTTTTCAGTCAATAATGAAATTGATACAGTTTTCTGTTTTTTTTTTAATGAAAAATTGTTCAACTTTTGATATTTATTATTAGAGAAATTTTATTTGGAATGTATTCCAATGTGCCAATTGTCTTAAAATATTACGTTACAAAGGCATTCTGTGAATTATTCATTATGATTAATTATTATGATCTCTAATAATAAAAATAATTTAAGTTTGACGCAAATTTTGATAGGGACTGTCAAAAAACAAATGTATTCACATGATGTCACTATTTAATATGGAATTTGCGCTTGAAGCTTCCTCGACATTGCTACGTGCTCGATACGGCGATGATAAGAGAGCTCTTTTACATAAATTTAATACTATTTATTGATACTATTTCTGGTTTCGTCTCTCTTGGTGATCAGAATTGATGCTCATTAGATGCATTTTTATACAGTCATTTAAATTCATATGTATTTCACAACAATCCCAATTCTAATTCAGCCAGATCTACGCAAAATGTTCATCGATAATATCGACAATAGAGCCTGATATGCTATTTCATACATATCCGAATTTGGTGTAATTTGTGAATTGATAAGAAAACCAAACTAATATATTTTTGACTGAAAGACCATACTTCAATCTTATCTTTTCGGAAACTTTATTGGAAACACTAATTTTATTTTCCAACGTGTTCTATTTTTTTTTTGAACTAAATAAAAGTTGTAGTTCTTTAAAAATCTACAGATAAACCTTTAAATAAAGCACAATGGGAAGCATGGACAGAGCTTTCTAAAGGAAGCATACAATACTAATTCATTGTTTTTATAACATTAAACTAGTATCTATGTTAGCTAAACCTGATTAATATGATAATTAAAAATACTAAATTCATACATAAAATAAATTTACGAATAACCCCTAAACTCTACAACTCGTGGCAATGTCAAAAAATGTTTCCAATAATGATTAATTTTTATTAATCATTAACCAACAGAAAACAAACAAAACGATCAATTAAAATGTAAAAATAAACACGTTTAATTATAAGCAGTTAAAAAATCCAATTAATATTAAAATCTTATTAAAAGAAATTCAAAATTAACATACAAATTTATAACACCATTTAGAGGTAAGCATGAACAAGAAAAGCAAACACAAATGGTGGAGAAATCGTGAAAGAGGTGGCTGTTAAAATAAAAAACGATGATGCTGTTAGTAATAAAAACGGATGCTAAAATGATGGCTATGATGTTGGCGTGTACGAGTATAAAAATGAAATATAATCCCAACATCTAGAAGCAATTAAATTTATTTCAAAAACCCTCAATTTCCTTCATTTTTATTATCCTTTATTATATAAATGATGGCTGAGCATTGCACACACACACACATCACCAAACAGATTTACAGGTATACACTTTTATTTGTTTTATTTGGCTGTGTAAATTTCTTACCGCAGCCAGCCAAACAGGAACTTGCACACAGAGGAACAGATGCTTAAATACATATGTATAAAACTCTCTATAAAAGTTGTTTGAAAAATCCTTTATTTTTTTTTTGTCACTTAAAGGTAGGAAAAATTTTATAAAAAAAACTGAACAGATTTTGAGACAGACAACGTACGCTGAGTAAGTGCAAAGGTACTCAATAATTCATAAAATATTGTGCTGATGACGCTACTTGAAGTTTAATAATAAAATGCAAAATATTAAAACATTCGTTGGCACATACGTATATGTGCAGAGATCTATGTTTGACAGTAATTTGAAAAGAGTTATCTATGCATTCTGGGCACTTCAATTTGATTTGAAGAATTTATTTACAAAAGAGTTTTAAATAAAGTCATATATATCAGTCAGAATATATTTAATGTTGATGACATATGAGTAAAATCAAAAACTTTTAAGAATTTGACTAAAAAAAATTGTTCTAATGACATGAGCAAAGTATTGTAGTCGTATAGCGTGATCCATTTCGAGGTTCTCTACTTTTTTAAAGAAAAAAAAAACACAGAAAATTTAAATTTAATAGCGACTGTTTATTATGATTTGAATGAACATTCTTTGGCATTTATTTTTTGAAGATTACGTCTATCAAATGCCATTGGTCACGGAAATGTTCTATCAATAAATCCAGTGATTGATGCTGACCATGTCGCCGAGATCACAAGCTTTAATTTCAGGCATCAAATAGTCGGTTATCATGGCACGATAACGGTCGCCATTGACGGTTACGTTCGCACCGGCATCATTTTTTATAGAAATATAGGCCGATGATTCCACGTCTTTGCACCGTGCTGGACGTGATCTATTCAGTCTAATATTATCCAATAATGAATGCTGGGTCTAAAAATGGGTGATGGTGTTGCGAATAGTACGCTCAGTAAGCCGATTATGTTGACCAGAAGTTGAGCGAAGTGCACGAAACACATTCCTCACAAAACGTGAATTTTTGTAATAAAGTTGAACTATTTGTAAACGTTGTTCAGGCGTAAGTCTTTCCATTATGAAATGCCAAACAATACTAAACAAAAATAACATGACAGCATGACACGACTCACACGAAATCTATCGACTAAGGCTATTGAAAAAAGTATCTCTACTTGAATCACCCTGTATATAATTTATTTGTGTCAAAATTTGTATACAGTTATGACCCACTATAATAATATATAATAATTTCTAAAAATATTTCATGCAAGGACAACGATAAACAGTTTCATAATCCGATCCTAACCATTATGATAGATTGGCAGATGCAATTGCCAATGATATAGAAAACAAAATTCAGAATGAGATTAATGGAAATGAATACGATGCTGCTGATATTGGGAACGAGTTAGAAGTTGATAATGAAATTGAAGATTTTTAATATAAATGCATACAAAATATAAAAAGTCTCAGCTAATTCCTGGGGTTCGCTTATCTGAACACATTTTGGTGTTTGCTTAAGGGTTAAACAGGCTAACTTTTTGCTTTAATAATTTTCTCATTTTATTAATTAAAAATGTAGTTGTAAATTAAGATTTATCAGTCGAAATATATTTGTACGAATACTGAGCAATGGAAAATCAAAATACAATGAAAATCATTTAAAATTCCTTTAACATTTAACATTACAGAAAAGCTAGCTTCCAAAAAGTACTGTAAATGATGTTATAAAACTATACAAGCAAAGTTTGCTCTTATAGAGAAATATCGTAAACAAAAGAAATGAAAAACTTTATTAAAAGAAACTTGAAATTTACAATTTATTAAACGAAATCTGCGTCTGTTCGACAATCACAGCGTATTAAAATAAAACACCCATGTAAATACCACATGCAAAGTATGTGTGGAGGCTGCCTTTCAAACATATCGAGCAATTAATCAAATCGTAATGAAAAGCAAAATACTGTTGCTATATAACGGTCATGCAAAGTTTAACAAAATTTAACAACTGCCTTATTACACGTAAAATATAAAAAGAACGATAGTTATAATTTTGTATTTAAGAAATCAGAGGATTTTACTTTAACAGGAAAATAAACGAAATCAATAGTAAAAACCACCTTTCAATGTTCACTTATGTTTTCAATTGGGTTTAATTAAAAATATCCCATCTATTAGTTTTTCCGAGCAAATTCAAATTGTTTAATAACATTTAGGCTATTATATTATGACATTTAATGGGATTCCTAGAAAGCTTATCAGTATATATTCATCATAAGATCATCTGCAGTTTGACAGTAAGAGTTAACAAAGTTATTAGTTTTTTTTTCTTCGTATCATTGAAATTGAAAAAATTTTTTAAGCAAATTTCATAATTAAATCTTAAACTTAAAATTCTTTTAGTTTAAATTATCAACATTCATACAGATTATTTTCTTGTACACAATGTATGTGCTGGTAAAACCATTTCAAGTATGTATACAATATGCCTCCTTAAGTAGAAATCAAATGATAGCATTATTAAATCATGCATAATCTAAAATTAAGTGCTCTTCATTAGCATTTATATATACGTGTTAACAACCACACTTACATAGATACTCGACATCATAAATACACAAATACTCACTCACTTATTCACGCAGCCATTTGCACTCACACTCACATACAGCTAAACATACTGACATTGTTAGTAAATACACACATGCAAGAAACATGACATTTGAATTTTTATTATCATTCACATTGATTGTCTGCAGGAACACAATAATAATAATAATTTTCAACACTCAGTAACAACCACAATTTTAAGTGTCAAAAACACAATCGTATACAGTGTTGAAAAGAATAATAGGAACGACTCCTTAAATTTCAATGATGCGAAGAAGAAAAACTTGAAAATTAATAACTTTGTTAATTCTTACTGTCAAAATAAGGATAATCTCATGATGAGTCCATGGTGTAACTATAAAAGGTGAGTGCAAATCGGCAACAAATGCATCGCAATACAGAACGAAGAGGCATTTTGTTTGTGTATAATAATGTACTACTGTCAAAAATACTTAAAAAAATATTATTTTTGACATAAGTAAATTGTAAACAAAGTTAGGCAGCTGTGTTACTACACTCACCTTTTATAGTTACACCATTGATGAATTTTTTTTTTATTTTTTTTTTTTAAAATAACAAACACTAACTGCGAAGCTTTTTGGCTTGTCTGCAGAAAATACCCAGAGTATTTGGCGGGAATCGAACCCGAAACCCTCTGACTGATAGTCCGGCACACTATCGCGTAGTCTATCGGGGCACCCAAAATAAACAGATAAATTCTCTATGTAATATTTTAGTGGTTATAAGTAATTGCCTAAGTTGTATGGAAAATTTTAACTTGCTCGAAAAAAATAATAATCTAATAGACCCACCACTATAGGAAGAGGGAGGGTGATGGTTATATTAGATTATAGCAAATGTTTGTAATACCAACTTTAAAGTGTACCGATCGACTCTGACTCATATTAATATTTTCCATAAAACTTAGGCAATTAACCTACCATTACCATTAAAATACACGATAATTGGTGCCACGAAAAACCGTGTCAAAAAAAATACCACTTCAAAACAGAATTAAGTGTATTGACTCACGAAGGATTATAAGTAGCTTGACAATAAGAATTAACAAAGTTATTCGTTTTTAAGTTTTTCTTTTTCAAATCATTGGAAATAAAGAAGCTGTTCTTAATATTTATTCCAAAACTGTATGTTTAATATTGTCGTTGTAAATACTAAAACACACTTTTGAACGAGTTCGCATGTATTCAAAAATAACAATTGTTTAAAAGTACTAAACTACATGTGTATTGGGGTGGCCCTTATTTTGGTCATTTTGGATTTCGTTGTGAAATATTAGCGAAATCGTTACCACGCTAAGCGACAATATTTAGGTACAAACGTGAAATATTTTCATTTTTGATCCTCATTTAGTAGTTATTATAACGGAGATTTTTTTTTACTTTTTTAAGTTTCGTTTCGAGAGCATTTTTAAAATTTAATGCCCTTATTCACAAAAACTTAAAGTAGACTTCATATGTACTTTAAGAATATTTTGTATGAAAATTTCGTCTAAAAGAATACTTCAAACCCGCTTTATTTTTTATAAATACGGCAGTAAATATTTAAAAAATTAGAAGATACATTCCGTATTTTGCTTCTGTAGAAAACGTAAAACGAAATTTTTTTTTTCGGAATGCTTAAACTGTCTATTCCACATAGTTTCATTCCGAAAAAAATTTCGGTTTGCTTTTTCTACAGAAGTAAAAAACGGAATTAATTCCACTTCCGAACAGAATTAAATTCTGTGACATGGCTGTATATTACATATTTAAACATCTATGATTTTTACTAAATACAATTATCTACAATTTTTTCAGCATTTAATTTTTCTAAACATTGTTATTTTTGCTGTCTTTAATGTTATCCTACTTTTCCAAAACTTCAGCATTTAAGTTTTAGTTAATGGAATTATTGAGACCTTGGTAATAATGAAAATATAAAAAGTTTAAAATTAAGTACCACCCTAATGTGTATTCATGTTTATTTTGTACAATAAGTAAAATCGGTTATATTATTGTACACAAATACAAATTAGATACATATACAAATGTTACCAAAAAAATTTAATCATAAATTAAAAAACAAATATCAAAAAAAAACATTGGTTGGAGTTATGAGTAATTGTATATATATATAATAATATATGTACAAGGTGGTGGCGCAAAAGTAATCCTCCTATCAGAAAATGCTATAAATTTTGCGCAACTTGATGAATTGGGATTGGAAAACATGTGGTTCCAACAGGACGGTGCAACGGCACACATTGTTACATTTTTACCTTTTAAAAACGCTGGTTTATTTTCTTTAAATAAACCGGATTCATTTTAATTGCAAAACAAAAGCGTCAAGTAGCTTAAAGAAAATATAACGAATCTTTATTTATTTAAATGTACACATAAACAACAAAAATTAACTGCCGTATTCATAAAAAATAAAGTAGGTTTGAAGTGTTAGGTTAGGTTCCATGGGCAGCCGTTCTTGAGAACAGCTCACTTGGGTCCATCTTGTTGGTCCCATTGTTTTACCCGTTGGTAGACAATTCACTCCGCATCGGTTGCTCTCCTTTTTTAAGTGTGCTTTTAGACAAAATTTTCATACAAAATTTTCTTAATGTACATTTGAAGTCTACTTTAATTTTTTCTGAATAAGACTGAAATACTCTGTGTTTTACTGCACTGTTACGGGTTAAGAACACACTTAAAAACCGTTTGAGAATGCTTGATGTTTACCTAACGATGATTCACAATTAACTCACTCTCTTGATTGGTCCTGTTAGTTTATTTATATACCAATCACAATTTCTGGGTGTTTCGGAGCTAAGATATTAGAATGCTCATGTCCTCAATTCTAGAATGTTCAGCCAAAGTCGTTAAAATTTAATGTTGCCATACTGCTCAGCTTTGCTTTTGCAAATGCAAATGTTGCTAAACAAGTTGTATATTGATAAACATGTCGTATGTTGATGAAGATGTTGTATATTGATAAACATACTGTATGTTGTTACCGGGCGTTAATTTTGTAACTGAAATACAATTCCGTAAAAATATGTTTTATTAATTTTTCTTAGTTTTATGCTCTTTTCTTTTTGATTTATGTCTATAAATGAAACAGTTGTGACCATTAATGTAATATTTTAGGAGACATTTTTGTTGGGGCTAGGTAATTTAATGGTGGTAATTTTTGGGCTAAAAAAAACGAAATACATAGTTGCAAAATTGCGATTTATACTTTTTTTCACAAGTTTTACAGGGACGACCAGTCAGCCAGACGGATTGACGAACATCGTTATATCACTCAGAACCACTCTCTGAGTAGATTGGATACTTTAAGGTGGCTTTTAAATGAATAATATTTCTGGTTGTCATAAACACTAGCATGATGGGCTACAATCCAATAATTATTTATCCTGATAACTCTGTTTATTAGTTTTGTTGAAGTTAGCATTGTTTATATATAAAATTCTGATACGTCAACAGATATTACGAATTAAAAAATCTCGACGAATAATTCGTTTGTTAGGTGTAATGTTGGCCATCATGATGATTCAAGACAAATAGATGGTCTCTTGGAATGATTTTCAGTTAGAAGAACTGTGTGTATTAACACTCATACATATTAGGTATCATTTAGTAGTTCAACAATTGAGTTCATATAGCTACAGGGTTCTGTTGGAAATTAAAAATTGAGTATTACACATTTGATAATAAGAATTTAGTACAATGAATGCCGAAATAAATATTGTTTTGTTTTAAATATCGAAATAATATTTAAAATCTATTTTGAAATTCCAAACACCAAACCCGCTAAACTCTTTCCTATATCAAATTTCTCTACTAACTATAACTATGCGGTTTTTAAACATCAAAATTAATACGTTTTAATTATTCATGTATTTCTTCTACATAATTATGGAAAATCATTCGAAAGATTTTTCAAATTTACATTTTTACACACCCAATAATAACTAAGACGTACGAAAAAGAAAACTTATTTGTGGTTATATAAAAAATGATAAAAAAAATATGTATTGATAAATAGGAATAAGTAAATAACAACCATAAACATCAAAAGACACTTACATATATTAAGACAAAGTGTATAGTAAAGAGGTTTTCAACAAGAACTTCCATTTTCCAACAGGTGGAATCATTTGACAATTTTTACGTGTTACAATAAAAACTTGTTACAATGAATTCCATTTCCTTTAAAAATTGTTGTAGATTCGTTTTTCTGTACGCATCATTTATTTAGACAAAGGACATTTTGATTTGTCGGGTCACATCGGCAAGCAATGATGCGGCATTTGGGCTTCTAAAAATCCAAGAGCCTTTGCAGGTTAAATGTGTCACTGGACCATTTTTATAATATTTTAATTTATAATTTACAAACCTTGCTCTTTATAATACAATACAAATTTAAATGTTTTTTGGTAAACAAAGTTCTTGTTGAAAAGCCCTTCAAATGTATTTCTGTGAAAGAATACAACAAATACATAAAGCTTACATTAACATATAGAAATTAATTCACTGAATATGATGAATGTTAAGTCAATATACAGTGGCTCAAAGCTTATTTAATGCAGGCGATTTTTTTGTTTTCAAAGCTCAATAAAACGAAAACTAACAGGAACTTAAAAAATAAATTGCTGTCATTAAAAAGAAAAAAAATTGTAGTCCTACAAACAAAATTAATTTATTGCATGAATGTACATTTTAATATATTAAAACTAAAAAATTCTGTTTTTTGCGTCACAGCTTATTTTATGCAGTAAATTTCTACTATATTGGTAGCTCAGCCTCCGAAGAAGCTAACCTGGGCAAAAAAAGCCGTGTTTGATTTTAATGGCCGAGCTGCACAAAAGAAACTGTCCATAAACTAGACTCTGCAGGCTAAATTCCGCCAAAAAAAAAAAATAGTTGCAAGAACATGTATTTTGGAATTCCGTCCTCTTCGCCGACGAATCTAAGTTTAACATATTCCGTTCACATGGCATGTCGTATGTTTGGCGGAAACTAAATACAGAACTCAATAAAGCAAACCTAAAGCCATCAGTAAAGCATGGTGGTAGCACTTTCATGGTTGGGCGTGTATGTCAGCTGCTGGTACATTGTTGAAATAACCATAGGCAAGTTTAAGTACCTTCAGATTCTGAAGGACAACTTTTTGGAAAGCGCAGAGAACCTGGGTATATGATCAGATTTTCGATTTTACCAGAAAAACTTTCCAAAGCACAAATGTTTTTCCAACGTGGCTACTATATAACTACCCACATTTAATGACACCGCACCACAGTCATCAGACCTTAATGTTAGCGAAAATACATATATTCAAAAAAAGACCTACTGACGGAATATTCGAATATTTCGCCGATTATTACCCAAAACTAGTCGCATCTGTGCCAAATCACCTTAAATCTTTTATAGATAATAAAGGCTCCACACCAAATATTAAATCGTGAAATTGCCAGTTTTAATCTCACTTTTTCTAAATCCAAAAAGTGCCTGCATAAAATAAGTTGTGACGTGAAAAACGAGTGTTTTTTTAGATGTATATAAATTTAAGTTGGCAACACTTTTTTAACGGGCGGTCATTTTATCAGCTCTCAAGTGATTTATGTTTAGTTTGGTTTGGCATTTCAACATATATAGACTGCCGCACTTACAACCCTTCCAAATTGTGAAAATTTATTTTGAAAATCTACTACATCAGAGCAATTAATTTGATTAATTGTGGAATGTGTTCACACCACGTATACTCTAAATGATAACACGCATCCAGGGATACGTCATACAGTGTGAACAGAAGAATTCATTGCTGCAGTAGAGCGTCGCATAGAATAAGACTTTAATCAGTCTATCCGCCATCATGCACAGGAATTAGATATGTGTCCATCCACTTGCAAAATCCAACTCGTGCAAACATATAAGTCACACGATCGCCTAGCTAGGCGTAGATTCGGTAAATGGGCCAAAAACAAGATTGACGTTGATTCCGATTTTCATAAGCAACTTTTGTTTAGCGATGAAGCTCACTTTTGGTTGAATGGATACATCAATAAACAAAACTGCCGTATTTGAAGTGATTATAATCATCAAATATATATTGAGACACCATTACATCCAGAAAAACTGACTGTTTGGTGTGCTTTATGGGCTAGTGGAATAATTTTTCCGTACTTCTTTAAAAATAAAACTGGCCAGTACGTTACATGCAATGGTGATCGATATAGTGCCATGATTACTGCTTTTTTCCGTTCATCAATTGAACAACTATGATGTGCAGGATTTGTAGTTTCAACATGTCACACAGCTCGTGCTACAATTGATTTATTGAAGAATTTATTTTAATATGTATATTTTTGCAATACAGTATTTTTTTTTGTTAGACTATAACATTTTTTCTTTCAAATGCCACCAATTTCTTTTTGAAGTTCCTTTTTTAAGTTTTCTTTCTATGGAGCTTTGAAAACAAAAAAATGCACAGCATAAAATAAGCTGTTATCCACTGTATGTATTTAATATTAAGCTCGTACCCTGTTTTCATTTGCCTGTATAAAATAAAAGCCAAGGAAGGCAAGAAGAGTGGAACGAATGAGAGCTACGTAGAAAGTACATGAATATTTAAGTATACTTCACTTATACATACAAATATACGTACATACATATGTATTTATATTTGTGATTAATGTTGTAATGTATGAGTTTTGTGTGTGTGTGTGTGTTTTTTATATGTGTTGTACTGATTAAGTATGCCACATTTACAAACGGATGTTTGATTGCGTTTTCATTTGCATATCACTTTTGTATTGATTGATTCCTATTGATTTCATATCATTTCCTGTAAGTGTTTTCCTTTTTTTTTGTTTGTTTTGGCTTATTTTGGCTTTGAACAACTTTTTTGATGTGCCACCATGCATCAGATACCCTGTGGCTGTAAATTGATTAAGCAACAGCAGCATCTACTGATACTTGTATGTCTTCTTACAAGCCCTACATCTTTTTAGCCTCCCCTGTTTTCCTTCACCGGTTTTACTTTTTTCTTTTTTCACAGTAAATGTAAATGATTTTGCGGTTTGTACTGAAAGCCATAATGAGAAATTTAATTAGATTTTTTTGCTATTGATATTGCAAACAAAGATTACATTTACATGTCTCTGCTTTTAAATGGAATACATTATTTTCATTGGCTTTGTTTGAAAGCAAAATTTATTAAATATACTAATGTATAAGATAAATCATAAAATCTAAAATTATTCAATTGAGGCTTTCAAATTAATTTGATATATGCACGTACATGTATATGAAGGGGCCAGGTTTAAAATGTTGGTAAAAACAGCAGATAAATACAATCATTTATAAAAAATAAAGTAGGTTTGAAGTGTGCTTTTAGACAAAATTTCCTTAAAGTACATTTGAATTCTACTTTAATTTTTTATGAATAAGGGCATATGTATTTTGAACCGAAAATAAAACCAAATTATTTGAGGATTGCTTGTACAGAAGCCAACATTTTGCAACACTCATATCATGGGACATAATTATGTATATCTTGGAAACTGCTTACGGGACAGAATTTTGTATTGCTGAAGCAGAATATATAACTGATAGATTTGGTAAAGCGGCAATGATATGGCAAGCGATTTATAATATGACAAGCATCCTTTTTGTCATCTCTTCAGCTGCCTCTTATTAGATGTCACCACAGATTATATACAGATTATATTGATATGGTTGACTAATAAATATATTATAACTTATACTTACGTTGTATGTCTGATTGTAATTAAAAATTGTTAGTGTTTTTTTTTTTTTATTATAAAAAATATTTCTAATAATTATTTTTTTCTGGTTCATTTGCAGATCCTTATGTCGTTGCCTGGAAGCGTGGCATTGCGATATTAACAGCTGGTTCTGTTAAAGTTACCCCTGATCCACGTGTACGTTTAGTCAACGGTTTTAATCTTCAAATACGTGATGCTGTGCCACAGGATGCGGGTGATTATATTTGCCAAATAGCAACAATGGAACCACGTGAAATTACTCATACTGTAGAAATATTAGGTAAGTGGCATACACACATCTATGCATACATCATATAGTAATTATACGAACTCGAACAAGTGAATTGTGTAAATAGCATACGTGAGTAAATGTGTATATATGCATTTATTAATATACATTCATACTTACAGACATTTGTACATACATATACTTTGTATAAAGTGTAAATTAATTTGTAAATGGTGAGTGGCAAATAGTCGAAAGTAGCTTAGTCTAAATTTCCCACAGATGGATTTTATCAAGATTATAAATTAGTCTGATTTAGAGCAAGCACAATATTTCTGTATTTGCTTTCGCACTAATAGTTATATTCATCACTTGGATAATTATTATCCACATATACACAAAGAGATACTTAGACCAAGCAGCAAAAATAAAGCATAGATATTGTTCTATAAATTAAATATTAACCGCAATTAAATAGTTAACTCCCTTTAAACTATTTTAAGTATTATAACTATTCACTAAAAATATAAACTATATCTACTTAAAATCCTCAATAAGAAAACTATTTTGTATACACATGTTTTTGAACCTATAATAATGTATAAAGTTTTCAGCAAAATCGATAACAAACCCAAAGGCAATTTATTTTTGTTTGTTTTCTATAGTAATATATTTTAAAAGTTTTTTTTTATTATTATTATTGTAGTAAATATTTCTAGAGACTTCTTTGTTAATGTGTATTAACATTTACACACAGCTTTTAAAATTGTTTAAACATATTTACATATATTGTATCTAACTCTCATACTCATGGAGGAATAAACACCATTTTGAAAAACTGTCTGCAAAAAAAAAAAAAACATTACGGGTTTAACGAACTGTGTTGAGACATTTTTTATGCTAAATGCTGATACAGTAGTCACCATATACATATCTATTTGATTTTTACCTAAAGTTCCCGATAAGGATATATGCGTATTTTTCATATCCTTAGACTACGGTTCGGAAACTTTTTAGTCTAGAGCGGAAAGCGCGGTATAAATAGAAAAAAGTCTGAAAACTCCTTCATATAGAAAAAGGTGTTCAAAAAAGACGCATCCGCGATTTTTTACAATAGAAAAATTAGAAATTTGTACTGGCATTAAATATTTGGATAAAAATGGTTTATCGGGACAAGAAATTCATAATAATATGATGAATATGTTAGCTGAAAGTGATCCTTCATATGCAACAGTAAAAAATTGGATTGCTGAATTTATACGTAGTCGTACAAGCCTTGACGATGTACCATGTAGCGGACGTCAAAAAACGGTAACAACAACAGAAATCGTAGCCAAAGTGCATGATATGGTATTAAATGATCGACGAATAACAGTGCGTGAAATAGCTAATATCATGGGAATCTCAAATGATCGAGTCTATTTAATTTTGCATGAAGAGCTACAGATACATTTGACCAAAAACGCAATAAGAATGAAAATTTCTCAAGCTTGTTTGGATCGTTTTAAGAAAAAAAAAATGGATTTTAAGCGTCGTTTCATAACTGTTGATAAGACATGGAGCCACCACTATACTACAGAGACAAAACAACAATCCAAGCAATAGATTGAAGCTAGTGGAAGTACCCTAAAGAAGGCAAAAATAATTCAATCGGTTGGTAAGGTTATGGCAACGGGTTTTTAGGACTTCAAAGGTATTTTATTAATTGACTATCCGCAAAAAAGTAAAACAATGAATTGAGAGTACTACGAGTATATTGCAACAGTTTGAATCAATTAAATGTAAAAATTCGAGAAAAATGTCGTGGCTTACAACACAAAAAAATAATTTGTCATCAAGACAACGCACCGGCGCACTAGAGTATTTTAACATTGGCTAAAATCAACGATGTAAAGTACGAGTTGCTTGACCACCCACTTTTTTTTAGTTCCAAATCTAAAAAAATTCCTAGCTGGGAAGCGTTTTACCTCAAATGAAGATGCAATTACAGTTGTAAACCACTATTTTGAAGACCTTGAGGAAAACCATTTTAATCAAGGAATAGAATTGCTAGATAAGTGTTGGACTAAGTGTGTTGAAGTTTCAGGAGATTATATTGAAAAATATTTTTTTTTTAAACTAACTATTCTCCTTCTGTGCTAGACTAAGAAGCTGCCGAACCGTCCTCGTATTTAACAGAGCTGGAGGTACCAGACTTCAACAGCCTTCCACGTGGCATACTCCAGAAGGGTAAACTTATCGCTCTGAATGATGTATGGAATTCAAAGCATTGAGACCACATCCATTCAGACTTTGAAGAGATATATTCGTTCGTGTACTCCAGTAATCTTTTGTTGCATTGGAAGCAGTCTGCATAGGTATTTTTTGTCACATTAGCTTTTAAAATTTTACAGAATTTTCAGAATCCTCTCCCATTTGCCTTGGATCGTCAATTAACAACACTGTTTTGACTTTCTGCAAGACTTACGGACTCTGACTTTTAATTTTCCTAATGTTATTGTGCTTTCCTATGCGAACTTTTCTCTGGTTAAGATATCGATAAGTCTTGCATTATATACATTTTTTGTGAATTTTTCACAACAAAACCTGACCTGACAGGGATAGTATTACCTTACATTAAGCAAAATTCCAAGGACTGCTGCCAATCAACCAAATCAGGTTTTATCAGTTAGATTGCAATTTTGGTTTGTTTTTTTTCTGTTTCTGTTTCTCGGAATGCAAGGTAATGAAAATCAATGTGTATATTGTTGGTACTATTGAAGTATTTCAACAGAGGCATTTGTTGATTAGGAGCTAGTTTTCGTAACTATTGTTGAAAGAAAGATAACAGTCTACGTATTGTGTCCATATGTACTGGAACACTTTGTGGTCAAATATTGTGTATCAAAAGATCATATTCTTTTAAAAATCTATCACATAATATGGATAGCGTAGCGTTTAGTGATATAATACTTATATTTATGTGGATATTATCACACTTATTGTGGTGTAACACTGCATTAATGAACATAACGATACAACATCTAAAATTCATAATTCGATGTAGCTCGGCATTACTGTAAACAAAACCAAAATTATATACATTTCACATATGAAGCCAAAATTATTCTGCAAATTCCCAAATTCTCTAAAGCGAACCATGCTTATCTTTAAACAGAAAATTTGTTTAAAGAATAGCAGATAAATTAAATAAAAAGAAATAGAAAATCCACCAGAAATATCCAAATTGTAAAATCCCCATACTTACAAAGTAAAACACAGAAATACTTTATTATATAAATAATTGTATGGTTTCAACTGAATAACTTCAATAAACTTGTTAATAGTTTTAATATTTAAATTTCGAAAGTAAGAACAAAGTCTATTTTTTTTTAACAAACCTAAATACACTCCAAATTAGCATAATTTCTATTTATAAGTATATGTACCTAAACACATTATTGTTGGCAGGCTTGTGGTAGGATGATGATGGCATTGACGTTATATGGCTGCTATTAAGTATGTTCTTATTGACGACATATTTATGTCATTAAATGACATCTATTTCAATAGGATTTCTTTCTCTAGTTTTTTTTTTTTTTTTTCTTTTGTTTCGTTCTGTTGATGTTTTTACTCACTCTCTTTGACTTTTACAAACTTTCATTGAAAATTTTATATGTTTCTGTTTTTTGCTATTAATTTTCCTCATCAACGTGAAGGGCATGCAGACAGCGAGAAAGAGAGAGAGAGAGAGAGATAAAAACTTTTTCTTTTGTTAATAAATGAATTTACTTTAGCATTCTTTGCGACCAAATTGTTTGACCACCATTATATTCTTTTCGGATTGTGTTCATTTTTTTTACATTTTGTTTACCAGCTTTGTTTGGACTTGTGTATATGTATATGTAAGTAAAATACAATTTTTTGTATCTTTTTATGTTGAAATGTATATAAAAAGTTTTTCTTTTGTCTAACATTATATTTACATCATCATCATCATCATTGGCATCGTCAAGTCAGTTAAACCGTCTGTCAGTCTTCCGTTCGCCATTGTCCTAACAAAATGCATAACAATGAGTTAAAATATCAACAATATTGTCTACACTATGTACAACATTGTAAAACTATTATTTACCAAAAAAAAAAACACATTTTATAAAAACACATACAGACATAAATATCTTATGAGTGGTAGAAGAAGTATTTGTGTAATAAGTATAAAGTTCATGAAATTCCCATAAAAATATAAACAAACACTGTAATGGTCAGTTGTTGAGGAAAAACTTCGAAAATAAATACGTATAAAGTATAAAGTTCTAAAGTAATATTTTCTGTTGAATCAATAAATTTTGTAAATAATTTTAACAAAAGGTTAAAGGATTATAATCTTACCACAGAAGTACATAATTAAAAAGAGGATTAATACAAGCAATAAAGAGAGGATATCAACATGTCTTTGGTGATGTAAACGATCTCACTTGTAAAAAGCTGTCTGCTAAGTGAGGTATTGATAAAAATTTAACTGAGTAGATTTTTTGTAATACATTTAATTAAAGAACACCTGCCTATTACTCTATTTACATAATAGATGTGTTTCCGAAAAACTATTGTAAATCAAATAAGAAAAATTTTGTTTGAGAAATCGAAAAAAGGCAAATAGAGCCATACCTCTATTTGTCTTTTTTCGATTTCGATGTTTTTTTGGATGTATAGAACTTTGAGGTGGCAACACTTTTTTAAGTGGCGGTCATTTTGTCAGCTTTCAAGTGATTTATGTTTAGAGTAGCTAGTCTACTTCAATAAGGCCGAAACGACTGACTACTTGCAGGACAACATTCGCCACGTTATTGTCGATATTCGGCCACAAATGTTGGAAATATTCATCAAAATGGGACCTTCAGATTAGACTACGAGTCAGTCATATGCCAGAAGAACATCTTTCGAATAAAGCAAATTTCATGTCAATTTAAAAAAAAAAATCATGTTTGCTTTCAAAATTCTATGCATCTAAAAAAAAAAACACAGAACCATGATTTTTATTTTTGAACCGTTACGAAATTATATTTCAATTTAAAAATAACGGCCGGTATCAACATACAGCATGTTATGTTGATGAACATGCTTTAGCATTTCTATTTTTGCATGAACTATTAATTTATAAACATTATTGAGAACACACTGTTATAAACATAGCTAAGCAATATGGTAACATTAAGTTATAATGACTTTGGCTGAATATTCTAGACACGAACGTTCTAGACTTGCAGTCATGAACATTCTAGGATCTTTGCTCCGAACCTTCCAGAAATTATGATTGGTGTATAAATAGACTAACAGGGCAACTCAAGTGAATCAGTTTATTGTGAGGCATCGTCCAGTGAACATCAAAATGTTCTCAAACAGCAATTTAAGTGTGTTCTTAAACCATAATATAAGTGTGTAAAAAGACAGATTGTTGATTTAAAATTGTTTTTGTGTTCATATAAATAAATAAAGACTCGTTATATTTTTTAAAACTACTTGACGCTTTTATTTGGCAATTAAAAGAAAACCGGTTTATTTAAAGGCATTATGCCACCGTTTTCAAAAGGTAAAAAAGTAACAATACAATAAATATTACCTCAGTTGATTTTAAGAGAAAAAATAATTGCAAATAATAATGTAATAAAAATATATTAATAAATTAAAATAAAATTAAAATTACCGCTAAGAATGGATTATTTGGAATGACTGAAAATAATCACGATCTTTGCCCATGTTTTGTAACTCTCGCGTTTAGAAACTTTTCGATTAAAATGTGTGAAATGAAGCAGAAATACCATAGATTGAAAAAAACAGCTGTTTTTCTCACAAGCTGTAACTATTTGGCGAGCAATCGCTTTTAAGTAAGAAAGTAAGTTATCTGAAATAAAAAATATATCTGTAAAATATTTTTAAAGATTAAAAGTCTTCAAATCTTAATGAATAATAACATGGAAAATGTAAGTAATTTGTTCTCAAGTGAATTTCTATAAATAAAAAAAATGGGGCAATATATATCTAAAAACTTAGAATTCGCTAGAAGACAATTTGATTTCATTAACTCTACTAACTAACTCTAAGAAGCAATGGAAAATGCTCAAAAACTCGTAAAATTTTCTTGATGACTTGACTATACATTATGTTTTATGTACCACTTCAACAATTTCCTGTTAGCAAATCAAATTTTTCTTTTTACACCACGAAACTATTTTTATTTTATGCAAATTATTTTGTAAACAACAAACTTTAAATTTAAATAAGTTTTGTTCGCCTTCAATGATATTTTTGATGAGTGGTTTTAAACATGACTTTTCTAAAGTAACGCCGCGACGTAATTCCCTCTCATAGTTTTCTACATGGGTCTCAGATGCATTTTTTCTCACTTTTCGAGAAGCGATGGAATATTTTGTTTTACATCTTTTCGGCGCCAGTAGTTTTCACTAAAGTTACAGAACATGGGTATTGGAAAATATTTAGAGCAATGAGATCACTTCCATTTTTATATTCATACTTCAGGGAGAAACGTATTCCACGTTTCATTTGTGCACGCCAATAATTTCATTTTGCATTGGTACCAGTCTGGAATTTACAGGAATAAGACCACATCCATTCAGACTTCGGAGAGAAATTTTCATTCGTGTACGCCAGTATTTTTTTTTTCTGTTGCATTGCAACCAGTCTGCATTGATATTTTTCGACACATTATCTTTTAACATTTTATAGTATTTTCAGAATCTTCTCTCATTTGTGCTGAAAGATTGCTTTGTTATTAAAAATTCTAGTGGATTCAAAGTGGATTTCCACTGGTAGCCTGTGTGGTCTATTTACAACACTGGTTTGATTTTGTCTAAGACATACAAACTCCGGCTATTCATTTTCCTGATGATATGGTGCATTCCTGTGCGAATTTTTCACTGGTTAAGATATCGATAAGTCTTGGATTATATACCGTTTTCGTGAATTTTTCACAACAAAAGCTGCCTGATAAGGATATTTTTACCTTACATTAAGCAAGGGCTGCTACCAATCAACCGAATCAGGTTTTATCAGCTAATTTAACTTGGTTCGTTTTTTTTTTTGTCTTTTGCTATTTCTCCATGAGACATCCATTTTAAGGAGCGAAAGGTAATGAAAATACATTACATTATTTGTACAATTGATGTACAATTGATGTATTTCAGTAGACGCGTGCGTTGATTAGCAACTAGTAACTGGTGGCCTTTCACTCATTTAGGGTCCCACCACTAAAACCGACTACCTTTTCTTTACAAGTTAATAATAAAGAAACTCATTTAATTTAAAAAGAATAAATCAATTCAAATAATAATGTTAAAATAAAATTTATTCTTATATATTTCGTTGCCTATTTGTTCATCATTAGTTTCAGTGACAACTAATCGTATATTACTGTTTGGTGAAAAATTACTTTCATCGTGTCTGGCCATGTTGGATAAAATGATTTTCTAAATCAATAATATAATTAATACAATACTACAAAGATTATTACAATTGTTTTCTTTTGCTGGCTATATGTATGTTGAGATGATGATTTTAACGAACTGCAACTAGAAAATTATATTATTAAATAAAATTGTCCAGATGACTTTTAATATCTATTATTTTGACTTAAGAATTTTAATACTATTTGTCGTAATTGTTCATTAGAGTATTTAGATTAGATAGAATTTATGTGTTAATATGAATTTTTATAAACTTTAAGTAAATCATACATACAAAACTAATTACATATGCATTCCTGTAATATGATACTTTATATTGCGGTATTATTTACGAGTATTAGCTCTAACATATATTTGAACGTGTGTTAATATAGGTATGTAAATACATATATACTTATGTATAATAGAGTATGTGATACTTATGAACAGTTTAATGAACTGTGATTCAATTAATTTTCATTTAGATACTCAAAATCAAAGGTTAATTTTGTACATATATATGTAAATATAGGAGGGTCGCAATAAAAGTAATGTTCTACAACCTTATTTTGTAGCGGATTAAATGGCATAGCATCAAAAAATGTTTTAATAATGTTGAATCGCAACTTACAGTTCACAAGAGAAAATATTCATGTTTTTTCGAAATAATCTTCTGGAATTAGTTTTACAAAAACATTGAATATACACTGATATTTTATGAAATTACAAGTATAGAATATTAGTTGAAACATGTCACTTTTCGGTTTTAGTAAACGTTACGAAAACTTTTCGATTTCCCCTCGAACAATCGTATTTATACACTATTTAATATATATGTATGTAAAAAGACCTCAATATATATGTATAACCATACATTTATGTACGAATATAATACTTATCTATAGACCTTTAAGGCGTCTAATGGCAAATAATCTGTAATACTTACTTGGTTTTATTTCTTGACCATTGATACAAACCAAATTGCAATAATAACCATAAATTAGATTTTAGGTTTGACAAATGATAGGTAATTTAATTAAACATTTACATATTTAATTGTCTGAACATATATTTCCTATACTTATAAGTGTTGCAAAAGATTAGCAAGCAAATATTTATTATTCATTCATTAGTATTAACGAGTATTTTAGGATGTCTCTGATATGCGTCTGTCTCTATGAATAATAATAATAATGCCACATATAATAGCATATTTAAGGTCATGTTAATTATAATTAAAATAGATTTCTCATTTAGAAATAAGTCTTGTAAATGTGAAAATAATTTTATGATTAATATGTGAATTTATTTTCTAAGCAGCCAATGACGAATACGTAATATTTGATTAGATGTTTGAATTAAATATTACTTATACGTACCTCAATATAACTTGTGTTACTTAAATAACAGAGACCGAAAGTAACAAAATCGTCCATATAATCAAAAACCAAAGTTGTGATTTATATTTTGTTTTTAAAAATAAATCACTCAAAACAACTTTTATGAAATGATTTTTGTTTACATGGTTTTGTATGAGCTTTATTAGTTTTTGTTGTTTTTAATGCTTTGGTGCGAAAGCATTATTATTTCCCTTTTATTTGCATACTGCAGCCTATTTTTTTTATACATTTTTAACGAATTGTAAATTGAATATGAACTAAAGCAGGGCCGATATTGGGAATGAATCAAAAAAAAAGATCACACATTGCGAAGATTCGTTATATTTTTCACAGTCTGTGAGAGTAAAATTGAGAGCAAAATTTCTTCTTATGACGTCACAAGTCAAAACCTACCTTAACTTTACTGTTTTATAAATTTGAGTGCTAGTCAAAATTTTAATACTTAAGTGTTCGCACGTAGTGAACTACCACGTAAACCAACCAACCAAATATATTGAAAAAAAAAAACATAAATTTAAGTCTTATATTATATTAAAAAAATCAAAAACAAGCAGAAATATATATATTTAGGTTAAAAATTTTGTTGATATATTTTAATATGTAAAAAGTAAATTATTAAATGTTTTATTTTGAAGAAAAAAATTTACGAAAAATTACTATTTTCTTTAAATATTGTTAACAAAAGTTACTTTTTACATGTTAATTATAAGGAAAAAAACCCTTATAACGTCATATACAGAGAGAGAGAGGAAATTTTGATTACATTGGGAAAGAAGTGAAACCTGACCTTTACAAATAAATATAATGAAATGAAAATCATGCATTTTGAGTATTTCCGTTATTTGCTTTTCTGTTTCTCTCAACCACAAACCTAAAATGTTCTCTTGTAAATCACTCTCTTAGTGATAGAAACAAAACACTAATTTTAAATGGTAAATGGTGACAATTAACCACTAAATTTAAAGTGGACCCGTTATTTTCCGTCTCTGCTTAATAATGATCAGATATTTTTTTAAATAATTAACAAATGTAATAAATATATACTCAGTTTAAATTAATTTCAAGTAATTAGCAATTGCTGAAAAAAATACCTGTAATAACAATACCTTTTCTGGTTTCAATTACATATACAGACATACATACATAACATTGTTACGAATTATGTTTATAAAATAATATGTATGCATTCATTATTTATGCATAATATTATTTGTATTTATTGCCAATGAAAAAAGCCAATAACTGTATTCACATATGTACATTGCAAAAGGTGCAAAACAACAATCAATTGAAAACAATAGCACTCAGTTGGAAAATATAGTCATCCACCACAAATTCACCATATGGACGCGTGACTTAATGCGTTGTGGTTAATATTGGTTAACCACATGCGGTAGAATTAAATGTTTGTGTATGAAATGTATATATTTATTATTATTTTTCAGCATATAAAAGTGCATTTATTTATATTATTTGTTTTGTTTTGAAATCATTTCATAATTTATATGAATAAGTAATAATCAAGTTAATCAATGCATCACTTTTACAATATGTGCATTTTTGATATAAAGTATAGACATGAAGTTAAACCAATATTAAATATTTCTGTGCATAACTGTCTATAAGTTCTAGTTGGTTTAAAGAATAGCAGTATATAGTCCCAATTTACACGAAGCAAATTATTGTATTATTGAAATTTCTCCGGTGTTCACACAGCACAATTTTGTTGCTTAAGGGTGCTGTAGCTTAATTGATTAGCGCGTTTGATCGTTTAGCATGAATTGGTATTTGTGACCTGGGTTCGATTCCCAGACGCTGCCACTCAAAAAAAAAAACAACATCAGTTTCTGCTAATTATTAGTTTTTTTATCCTATCATAATTAATATTTATCACAACGCCACCGAAGTAAAATAATTGAAATAATATTAGAAAAGTGCTGTTTTTTTAAAAATGAGTATGTAGTGCATTTAATAACAATTTATCAATTAATTTAACCAACATACACAAAACATCTGTTGTTAATAAACAGTGATTTCTTAAGACCTTTCTTTTTATACGTAAAATTATATAATTCAATGTTTAAAGACAATTTCATGTAAATGTTGATCGCAGCTATGCCTCAAATTGTTCATACGCTAGGTCTAATTTTGGCATACTCTCTCCAATATATCGGCCGGTATCTCCCTTATAAATTCTTCAATATTAGCTTCCAGTGCTTCAACCGTGAGTCAATCTCGACAATCTAGACGGCCAACGGACCGGCATCAAATATGAAATTAACTATTCGTCGAACTCGTCTCTCAATTGGAATATTGTTTTGGATGTTTTGTGGCATTTGACACCGTCTTGTTGAAACCACAAACAAAACAAAAAATTGTAATTATTGCACGATAGCGCTCGCCATTCAAAGTAACGTTCCTGGCTTTGTCTTCTTTGAAAAAGTACGATCCAATGATGCCACCGGCCAATAACCAACACCAAACAGTGGATTTTCACGTTGTATTGCTCTTCACACCAAATACAATAATTTATAATTTAGAAATGAACTTCAAAATATAATTTACTGACAAAAACTCGCGTCTTCATTAAACAGAATTTTGATAATAAATAGTCCATTCATGTTTAAATTACAGACCAAACTGAACACGTCTAACAGTATCATGTTACACGAAAAAAGCTGAGCAGCCAAACACAGTCTTGCTAAAAATAAAGTTACTAAAAAATCACCCTTTAAAAAAACATGTGTACATACAATATTGTATTGTTACACAATATGCTTACAAAATTCAGAACATGTTTTTATATTATAGTACATTACACACAATCTATGAAAAAATACATAAATACAACTACAATTGATTTTTCTTTATTATCATTTATTTGTGATTTTTAATTTTACGTCAAATTAAGGCCAATTGTTACCGAAATATTTTATGTACATACATACATAAAAGACTATTTACTTAATAACAACTGTGGTCGACACGTGGGACATATAAATATAGATTTTGAAACCTTGTACTTATTACGAGTAATTATTTCATTTATCCTTTACCATTTTATGAAAGGTTACATGGATTTTTGTTAAGCACCAATTTGTACAAGAGTAGATTAATATTTTACTTTTGTATGTTTTGTTTGCTATTTGTAAAAATTGTTGTAGATAACATAATTGAAAATAATTGACATACAATTAAAGTGAAAATAATTTGTTTAGAAGTTGCAGTTGGCAGTCTTTTTAATTTTAGGTATGAAACCAAAAAAAACTTATTTTAAAACATTTTTGGCTAGGGGGTGATTCATGTGAACCTACTTTTGTAATTTTGAAGAAAACATCTAAAATATAACTTAGTGTCGAAATATTTATTATGGCCTGAAAAGTGATATTTAACTTTCACTTTTTATAACTACCATTTACTTTTTATATACGGTGGCCATGTTAACTGGCAACCATTTTCCAGCTGACAAAAAGCTCGTCAGGATTGACCACTTGGAGGATAATGTTCCCTGCGTTATTGCCGATATATAAAAAATACCATATACTACCAGATGTTAACCCTGCTGTTAGATTAAAAAATATGCGAATCCTGTATTAAGAGACCATTTGGTCCAAATTACGTACATATAAATTTAATCCTATTTTTGCGTGCAGTATGTTTAAATACTTAATTAAAAAAGTATATCGGTATGTACATTCCTATTCCATTTATTTAGTAACATGATTATATGTAAAATTTGTATATGACAGTGGAAAAAACGAAGGTATTCGTGACCTATTTGATGCAAATTTTGGTCCCCAAATTTCCGGGAAACAATGTCACGGACTTGTACATGAAAATCGCCGATACACGTGTATTATTATTTTTTCTCCCCTTTACGAAAAAGTATATTTGGTTCATAGGACAGAATGTGTTTAACGCGGTGTAATAAACTTGAGTGAAATTTAACAAACAGAGTATAAAAAGGGATAAGACATAAGGTGAGGCTTTTTTTATTTACAAGAGCTTTATGGGTGGCATAGTAGACGTAGACCATTTATCGACTGACAGCTTCTAAATCCAGTGTCCAATATTGTGATATGGTTGAAATCCATCTCAATAACGCTTTTTACAAGAGTTGTATGGTTGTTTAGTATGCTCAGAAGTGGACTTAATTCGGCAGCTCTTGCCAATTATTGACTGACAGCTACAAAATCCAGTAGCATAATTGCGGTATAACCGATATTAATACGATTTCTGGGGTAATATTTCTGATCTGTTTTAAAGTTGATTCGACATCAATATTTATTAGACAATTTTGAGGGTTAAATTATTTTTCGGAAATAGTTCTTTTATGGTAGCTGTGACAAATCATGGGCAGATATTCTCAAATTTTGGAACATTGATTTTTATACATATGAGGATATTTCACATCGAATTTCAACATAATAACGATATTTTTAAAATACATATTAGTATTAACGTTGATTTCGAGAGTGGACCTTATGTGGGGGAAATTGATAAATATGGACCGATATTCTCAAAATCCAGCAGTTTGATTTAGGCATGGCTCAATCGGCATAGAATTTCAAAAGGATCAAGAAAGCAAAGGAGGGTATAATAAGATGGCAGTATGGGCCCAGTCTCTCGTAATCTGTGTCAACGATAACGTCCATTAAAATTTAGGAATATTCATGGATACGTTGACACTTTCAGAAGTGTTTACGAAAACTATTATTCAAGCATGTGATGGCAATCGAAAACGAATCAGTTTTGGAAATACATTTTAATGCATTTATAATCTAATTTTTAAAAGTTTTGTTTTCAGATTCTCTTTAGTCGCCCAATATCTTTATATTTTATGTGATAAAAGTTTTTCATATTACGAAAAAATTGACTTCTAAAACTCATTCATCTTTTTGTTTGGTCAAACATTATGATTTTAAACTCAAATAAATATTAAATATTAATAACCGACGTCACTATGTAGGTATTATATATATATTTTTTTTTTTTGAAAATTTCCTTAAATACATTTACATTACCAAAGGTTAAATGTTAGCTTAAATAGTTTTAAATACATACACAGTATTACTGTAGGAATATATTTAAATTTTAAATTATCTATTTAAGGCTGAGTACATAGAAAGATTCGTACAATATTCCCTTAACTAGTACCTAAAATTTGTTAATTTTAAATATTTCCCTAATTTTCAATAATTCTAGCTAATTTATTCTTTTCTTTGTTTTATTTTTCTTTCCGTTGTTTCGCTTTAACAACCAACAGTGCCACCAAGGATTCATCACATAAGTACCAGCGGTCATTTGCAAGTTAAAAAAGGTTCATCAGTACGTATTGAGTGTTCAGCTTCTGGTAATCCAACGCCAAATGTTACATGGAGTCGTAAAAATAATATTTTACCCAATGGTAAGATATTTCTGCAAAAGTACCAATATCGTATGAATTTTTTACACACACACTCACACATACACACATACTACATAACACATTTACAACTATTGAGTACAACTGTTTGCTAGTAAATTCCCTACAATTGAATTGAAGGACAACGTAAAACTTAAGGGTCATTTTTATATTTTTAAACTAAATATTTTCTTTATGCTAATATTTGTTATCTTTCTTTTATTTCTATTTTTCTTGCTGTGTACTAATTTTTTTATAGGAGAGGAGAAACTACATTCCCATATATTGTCAATTGAAAATGTGGATCGCCACAAGGGTGGCGTTTATATATGTACGGCCAATAATGGCGTTGGCCAACCCGCCTCTAGTCAAGTGGTTTTACATGTTTTATGTAAGTATATGTTAATAGCCATTTCTGTATATTTTTATTTAATTTTTTTTTTTGTGAAAATTTACATATATAAATAAAATTTACAAAATATATAAAAAAAATATAATATGAACAATCGACCACCCTCTATAAAAAATATTGTTTTGTTTAGTAAAAAATATAAATTTTTATTAGTTTCTTGTTGAGTTTAGTTTTTTCTATTAAAGATTTTTTGTTTTTGTCCTGTTTCTAACAACATTCAATTTTTATGCTTTTATATTTGCTGGTTTTATTATAGATCCTCCTGAAATCACTGTGGAACGTCCTATTGTATTTTCCGGGGAGGGTCATGAGGCCATGCTGGTGTGCATAGTTCATGGTGAAACACAACCTGAGGTAGGATTACTTCTTACATGTTTGCTTATTTTACGAGCGCTTATTTTTATTATTATTGTAATAAAATCTTCATAATTATGATTTTATGATTAGGATGAGGCACCAAAGACCTACATTTTAAATTTAAATCAATATTTTAAATGATATATATGCAACACAAGTATCGGGAAAAATTAGGGTAAACCACATACATATTTAACACTTTTTATTATATTAGCTAAGGATAACAAAATTTCTTTAAGTAGAATATATAAATTTATACATTATTTGAATTGTTTGGTCTATTAGCAAGTTTTCGTATGCTTGCAATAGTTTTGAATTTGAATATTTTATAAAACCGATTATAGACAGAGATTTTATGATACATATACCACGAGATCAATCAATTTGTAAACGATAGTCGTTCAGAATACCACCATTTAACGACATATTTTCCAAATTTAAGGAAAACGAAAAATATTTTATATTAAATGACTCACATAAAATGCACTGACTTATGATTATATGCTGAACATAATACTGCTCGTTCACATTTTTGCCAGACCCAAGCGATATTGTGACAAATACTAAAATACTATTACGTTATGCATGGAAATGTCAAAGAGGTGGCACAGTCCTGACAGTGCTTCATTTCAATGTCAGACTAAGTTAGATGTTGTAGTATGGGACACCAGATCCAACTCCATAATTCATCATATTTTAGGATATATTATTTAATCATGCTAAATACTGTCTGGAAACCATAATAATATTAAACATCCTACTAAATTTCTTAAGGTAGGCATGGCAGTCAACTGGTTTAAGAGAGGTGAAAACAAATTAAGTCCATATCCATACTGCACCATATATTCTACATCAATATACTAGGTAGTATCCACATGCAGAAAGTTTTACTGCGCTACGGGTGGAAATAGCCACTAAGTGAAAATGTGTTTTAACGATGCAAGCAGATCACCGAATTCTGTACAGTTGGTATATTGTCATTTAATGTATTTGTATATCGGCAAAATTCTAGCTAACGTTTTGTATGATTTTTCAATATATTTTTTTTTTAAATTCCAGTCAGACGGGATCTGTCTGAAAACAATTTTAGATAACTGTCAAGCAAATATCTCTCAATAATATATAAATATTAAAAATTACCTAAAGTAGGTTTTTTATTTTTGTATACTAAAGTTAAAGATCAAGTTGCACCATAATAATGTAACCGCAACTTTTTGCTTCAGTATTTCAAATTTAAATATTAATTTTATTAATTATAACAAAAAGAAAAAAAATAACAAACAATTTTGTCAGCAAATATACATAATAACAACGGCTTCTTCATTTTCAATGGATTTTGTAGAAATGTTGTGAAAACAAATACTGCCCTATGCCAAGGACTAAATTTCATGCAGGACCAGGATCCCTTGCACGCATCGAAATAAGTTAAGTCTTGGTTTAAGTAAAACAAAGTCCATGTTATGGAGTGGCCTTCACAATTAAAGGACTTAAACATTAACAAACACCTTTGTTAATCCGAAACGTGAAACTATGCGGTTGCCAAACTTTTCTATCAATAAATCAATTGTGGCACGACCTGTGTGACATGCTGTGCCGTCTTGTTAAACCACAACCCCTGCACATCATGATTTGTCAATTGATGAACAAAAAAGTCAATAATCATGGCCACCATTTACTGTAACATTCTGTCCAGCTTTGTTTTGTAAGAAGTATGGACCAATTATTCCATCACCCCATAAAGATGTAACATACACTTGGGATTTTAATCATTTCAAATATGGCAGTTTTGTTTGTTGACGTATCCATTCAAACAAAAGTGAGCTTCATCGCGAAATACGTATTTCGAACAGAACCATGATATTTAAAATAAATTTGCACAATTTGGGAGCGTTCAGGCGTCAGTCTATTGATGTTGAAATGCGAAACTAAATTAAACATACACTCCTGTCGTGAATAAAAATTCCACATGAAATTTGTTCCCTTTTCACATTTTTCCTATTAAAATTCAATGGGAAAAATAAAAGGGAACAAATTTTATGTGGAATTTTTATTCACGATAGGGGTGATAAATCACTTGAAAGCTGACAAAATGGCCGCCAGTTGAAAAAGTGTTGCCAACTTAATGTTTTATACTTTAAAAAACACCCTTTATATGTATTTTTAAACTACATACAATTACATTTTCTATGCTTAATGGAGGGGCAATAGTTTGTGTCAGAGTAGATAAAATTACATAAAACAAGGGTTAGCCATAACTCAATAGAATTAAAACTATTTGAAATTATACTGCATTATTATATGCATAACTCATTAAATATAGAATCTACTGCAGAATTCAACTAAAATTTTTTGAAATTTTATTTCATTTCATTATTTACAACAAGTGCCACCCTAATACAACATTACTAATTGAATAGATTTGTTTTTTGCAAGCGAAACATTGATAATATTATGACATTTATATGACAGACAATACAATATAAATATTTGAATGTAATTATGTGGACAATTATATACAATAGTAAAATAATGGAAGTTATTAGTGGTTTAGCAATTTTATTTAAATTAAAAAAATGAATAAATACATTTATTTTATTTTTTCAAACGAATATGAGTTTAAAATATGTAAATTAAGTTTCAGTGTCCTAAACTCTATAAAATTATAAATTTAATATAAGTTACCAAATGCGAGGGATTTATTGAAAGCAAGTGGGATATTTTTGTTTGCGTTTTTATTATAAATACTCGTAAAATATATAATTTTAATTATGATATAATATCGCATAAAGAAAAAAAAAAGCTGATGATATTTATGTGTAAAGAACAACCTCCTATATTTAAAACTATTCAGGCTTGTTGCCACAAACAACTTACAAGTGGAAAAAAAACACAAATGTAAACACTAACACATTAAAGAAACATGACTGTTATGCCTGTGTGAATGTATTGCTATTCATACTCGCACTCTCATATTATTATATCCTGTTTTCTTTTTGCAACTGCTGTTGTAAATACAAACGGAAGTTTTAATACATGCTTCTTAGCTTCACATGCTAAAATTTTAATATAATGTCACTTGTTACTTAACAAATTTTTCGTTTTTTTCTCCATTTGTGCAAAACTGTATCAACACTAATTAAAAGGGGATTAAACATGGAAGTACGCGCAATATTGTAGTAGCAGAAAAATGAGATGTAAAAAATGAAATCAAAAGAGCTTAAGCTGCTCATTATTACCAACTTTTTTACGTTTTAAGAACAGTTTTTTTGTTAACAAAAATATGGTCTTTCTCTAAAAGAACAAGTTGTAAATGAGAGTTAAAGTTAAATATTTAATTACGAGTGTTTGAAAACACTCAAAGTGAGGGTTTGATTTTATTGGAGAGAAATGCTAAGTTATTTAAAATTTAATACATTTCTATGTGAGTCTTATATAATGTCTAATATGTAAACGTCCATTAAATGACACACCTAAAAGTGTCTCAGAGTGCAAGGAGATAATGAGACAATAAAATGTGTCTACGAATTGCAGTTAGTGATGATATTTAGAAAAATCGAAAGTTGCGAAGCCGCGGCTCGAAATAATCCACAGTTTGAAGTCAAAAGGCCTGTAATACTGTTATAGTTTTGAAGTGATGCCAAAATGCAGTCTACACCAGAGTTAAAAGCTACTTTATCCTGAAAACCATATTAAATATTTCAATATATTCCTTAAATGAAAGTTATATTAGGGCCATGGACATTATAAAAATTGTATTTTTATGCATCCATGGTAGCGATCATGGACATGGACAAAAGTCCTAAAATCGGGAGATCTCATTAAATTTTTGCAATATGATTGACTATGGTTTCAATTTGCGGTTTTAATATTGATATGGTAGTTTATTTAAGCATATTTGGGATTTGGGAAGCCAACTCACAAAACAAAAATATAATTTTTCTTATTAAAATTGCATTGCTTTCAATATTATCATACTCATATTTAAATAAAGTTATTTGTATTGCTTATTCGGTAATTTAATTGACTTTCATTGAAAATGGCAGCATAAATTCAAGTCCAATAAAGAGCTGATTTTTGTTTTAACATTTTATGAAATCAACTTTGCCTACAATAATATAAATGTATGTATAAATTTAATATACCCTCACACCACCATAAGTGGTGAATGAGGGTACATATAAGTTTGTCATTCCGTGTGTAACACTGAGAAATAATTATCTACAACACAACAAAGTATATATATTCTTGATCCTTATGGAATTCTGCTTGTCTCTCTATCTTTCTGTCCGTTTGTCTGTCCGTCTCTGTGAAACACTCTCACGTACAAAAGATACAACCAAAAATAACAGAGTTTACAAAAAGACGTTTATAATTCTCCTAAGAAATGTGGTATTAAAAACCAGCAAAATCGGTATAGTAGAACCAAAGTTATGGACCAAAATATGCGACAACCTCCAACCTCCATAAAAATTTGATATTTTGAAATAGTTTTCTTCAAATTTTTTTAAATATTTTGCAGATATCCATGAAATTTTTTACACGTTATTTTTACGATAAAAGAAAAAAGTCTAAGGAAATTAGTAAAAATCGGTCCATGATTTCTCATAGCCCCCATACAAATATCTTCTTGAAATATGGCTTAATGATAAATAAATGCCTGTAAAATTTGAATATTAATACAAAATTCGGCAAAAATAATTTTCATGTAAAAAGAAATCTCAAAACGAAATTTTGTTTTGTTCGGTCCATGTTTGAAAGTCCACATCTAAAATTTACTTGAATATGTATAAACCTTTAACTGTCGAGGTGAAATGTTTTTTTTTGGGAAGTAAACTTAGTATTTAAACAAAAATGTAAAGAGAGGGTAAAATTTACCACCACTTCAACAGCTAAAGGGAAATCTGGTACAAATATAATTACCAGCTTAAAATTCTACACAAATAATTCCTATAGATATATAAATTGTTGTACTAAATATTGTGGTCGTCGGTCCATAATTGGTCATAGCTCTCATATAAGGACCACATCCAGTTATATAAGAATGAATAGAAAACACAGAATAAGATATTCTAGTTCTAAAACCAGTATAGTTTTTGTATTTCTTATTACGTTTGGTGGAGGGTATTAAAGATTCGGCACAGCCGAATCTTGAACTCTAACTTATTTTTTTATATTTACAAATATATTGTTAATATTCATATAACGGCAATTAATAATAAATAACCGAGTTTAAATATATGGTAGTTAGTGGTTACGTCTTTTTCGGCAAATATTTGCCAAATGTGACCGTACCTTAATACACATAAACAAGTAAAGTATTCCCAAAAACGTATTATTGCGTAACTGGAGATATTTTTTTTATTATGTCCTTAATTTGGCTCTTACTTTCTCTCCAGTAAGTAAACAAACAAGTACTTTTTACATAATTAAAGTACTAAAATTTACAACTTTTATTAACAGCACATTTACTGATTTTAAGTAAAAATATGAAAATAAATCCACACGAAAACAGATACATATAGTTTATTTCAATAAGCTGACCTATTTGCATAATATGGACTCATATTTACTTCCCACATACATTCCTACATATAGGCAACTGGTAGAAAAAAATAATTGCATAAAATATTGTTAAAAACAATGAGAAGCGTTAAATTGAATACATTTAGCACAATAAAACTGAATTAAATTAAAAAACGAATGAGAATGCAGAAAAAAATTTAAATAAAATTGCAAATGTACAAATTGCAAACGGAAATATCGTTCTGCCGGAAATGTTTTTAAATTAAAGACTGATGTAGTAAATATACGCTTACATCTGTATGTATGTATATTAAAATATATTTGTGTATATACATATATACAATACAAAAGGCAGCAACCATTATTTGTTTGAAAAGCTATAGTCGCAACTTTTATTCAAGTAAAAATTTGCTTGTATCGTAGTTTATTTGGAAATTAAATTAATAGTTAACTTGAGTTGTTTTTTAAAATTTATTTGAAAAATTTACTCAGTTTTTATGTGAGGCTTTCAGATTTTTGGTAAATAAACTTTTTTTATATTGAGTTATTTTTCGTTACGAAAAACCATAATAAAAATATCGTTATGCTCAATATTACTGCCCTACTACTTCCTGAAAGCAGTATACCCCATTTATTTCATAACTTTCATCACAAAAACATGTTTTTCGGGGTTCCTAGTTTTTCTATTTGAAATTTAACTGTAAACTTAGTTTTAACACAACGAATAGTGGAGGAATTTGGAAAAAAGGAAAGCAAATCTGTAATATCTTATAGGAAATTCGGATTGCAATATTTCTAGGTTTTTAAAAGTGTTGTTAATTCACAAAAAAACTATAAGCAAATAGCAAAAAAAAAAAGCTAATGGTAACCCCTTCTGTTAATGCTTCCACACAACCTTTTTAGCGAAGCCTTAAGTAATAAATATTTTACCAATGGCAGCATGTCAGTATTGGTCTGGGCTTGTGTGGAAGCATCAAGGTTCGGTAATCTCACTTTTGTAGAATCTACAATGAAAAAGAAAAATTATCTTCAAATTTAACAAAACGATGTGGCATCTAGAGAGAAAAATTAGAACTAGCGCAGAACTGTATTTTTCAACAGAACAATCCCAAGCATACAACCAAAATTGTGAAAGAGTGATTGCACAATCAGTTAAAAAAAAAACTTTAGATCATGCTTCGCAGACGCCAGAGCTCAGTCTAATTGAGCACCATTGGACAACAAATTAAAAAAAAAATATATTTTTTGCAAGGATAAACTAAAGGCAGTAATACAGGATGAATGGAACAAGATTTTGCCTGATTTTAAAAAGAATACAAACAAAATATTAAATACAATATTTTACATAATTTACATTATTTTTACTTGATTATTATACATATTTACTGTATTTTGACGGGAAAATCTAGTACTTTTCCGTTACCATTTAAAAGTTTTTTGTTCCATATTTTTCTACTTTTCCTTATTTTTCTACTTGGGCAAAATATAATGAGCTATATAATGCTAATGAGCTATAAACTTTAATTTATAATTTTATTGTTTTAAGATTATACACGCAGAGAAAAAACATGGTTGTGGTAAACATAATCTAAGAGCAACATATTATGATAAGATTTATTATTGTAGTCACAAAATATTATTATGAATATAAATATCATGAAATATCATATTATGATCAATCATCATCATAATATTTCATCATAATATTTACTTATTAATCTTAATTTGATATTATAACATCATCCAATATAATCATACTCGTAAATAATCATATTATGTTCTAAAAATAATCATATTATGATATATAATAATCATATTATGGTATTAAACAATCATATTTTATCCAAATTAATCATATTATGATCGTACTTTATTATGATGTGTTAAATTAATATCATTTTATTTTTACTATTTATGATATTTTGATTCTATAAGTGTCATAATCTGAAAGTAAAATAACGCACTGTAATAAAATGTCTGTTAAATTTTTTTCGTTTATGTAAATATTTTAAAGGAATAAAAAATAATTAAAAGAACCATATTAAATTTTGTAACATTATTTATTTATAAATACATAGTTTGTTATTAATTAATAAGTATAAAGTATATTAAGTATATTTTACATACGATTTGTTTATTTTTTCAATTATTTAAACACTTACTAAATGATGCAAATGCATTCTACAAATGGTTAAAACAAAATATTATTAAAATTAAAGTTGTTTTGGTTTGCATTTTAAACATAATATCAGTGCAAATATAGAAACTTACCATTTAATAATTATTTGTAAGTTTAAGTAGTTGTAAATAATATAATATGTTTGAATAGTTAGTTAGTTGTGGTAAATATTTTTTAAAAATAATTATGTTTCAGTAAACCATAATTAATTTTGTAATTGCGATAAACATACAAATGTTTCTGGTAACTAAAATATGGTTAAAATCATATTAAAATAACAATTATTTATGTACCACAACAATATATTGTTACCACCATGTCCAACAATGTACGTCTATTATATATGAAAAAACATTTTTTTGCAATAATTTAAAGTGTTTACTTTTTATATTGACGCTCACAGTATGTTTCATCATCCACAATTTTATGGTTTTCTATTCGTTATCATCCGTACAAACATATTCCGACTGATTCTGTTTAAAGAACAAATCTGTGGAGAAAACAAAAGTGTTTTTTTTAATTATGTCTGCTTCTTTCTACCCGCTCTAGACCATTTTATAATCTAGTAGGTTTTGACCCCTTATGAAATATTCACCTCCCTTGAAGTTTTGATACCTATACGTTTATTACGAACAAATTTTAATAGTTAGTAGTTTTTTATGAATGGATATTTTAAAACTTAAAATATTTAGTTTCCACATTGTTATTTTGTTGAAATTTCATTAAAAATTTATAAAATATTTTGTTGCTAAAAATTCAGACGGACAATTTTTTGCTACCGGGTTATGCTTTCTTCCAAATATTTGGTAGATTTTTTAATATTTTAGGCAAAAGTTATTGGATTGTTATCCCGGTCTCGAAAATATGTCCAATATGTTCATTAAAACTTAATAGCAAATAAATTTCGTTACCTATTGCATGTAAGCAATAATTAATATCTGTTAATAAAACTAATAAGACTATTTACCTCCTTCCGAATATTCAATCATACTCGTACCTACATACATATATACCAATTACTCATTAAATTCTTTGCAATTTAAAGAATACCTTAAGTAAGCAATTATTCTCTAAATTATTATACATCATATTTATAATTTTCAATCATTCACATTGCACTACGATCTGATTAAGTTAACAATTTGACTTCATTAAAAATCTTGTAATTATTTACTCTTATGTATATACGGTGTATAATGTATACATAAAGAAAGTCATTAATGATTGTAGATTTTTGTATGAAGTATTTATATATTTATTCATGCTGTGAAATAAAGTGTACAATTTGTTTGTTTTTTTTGGCCTGATGGGTAAAATCATATATGCCTGGGAATATCTTTAAAAATCAAATATCATTATATAAATATGCATCAATAGATTTACATACATACATACATACATATATTAACAAAATATAAAATAAATAAATAAATGTTTATATGTGTTTATTTGTTTATTGAACAATATGAATGAATGTAACTAAATACATAAATTGTCTGAATGACTGCACTAAATAAATGAGTGAATGATATTTTGCACTTTTGCTTAACACATTATTATTAATAATGTGAAATAAATCCCAGACTGTTATATGAGTATGAAGATACCTGTGAATATAAATACGGACATACATACATATGTATATATTTGCACAAAAACATTTATTTCATATTCAATTCCTAATACCAATATATGTCTATATTTTCAAATTAATTTAAATTTACCATAATATTTTCTATATTAATACGAACACAAGTACATGCATGTTGATAAAAATTTTAAGTAGGTTTATATTAATGCATACACAGAGAGTTTTCGTATATTTTATAACACATCAATTAATTAAAATTTATAAAATATTATAATTTACATTTCAAATCAATCGCATTCAACGTCCTGACACTTTATCAAAGTCAAATTGTTTATATTTTCAAAGTGCTCCAAAAGCAAATGAATAGAAACTTTTTTTTTTTTTTTGCATTTATATGTATGTAAGTACTTATGTTAATATTGACAATAATTTCAAAAACTTTGTAAACGTATGGGCATATACATGTGGATATGTTATAAAATGAAATTCCATAAATACATTTTAGTGAAAACTAATTTATAATTTCAATTAATTTGATCTATGTACCCGTATGCACACATATGTGTGTATTTATGTTACTTTCAAAGTTCGAACACCCATGAAATGTTTGGTAATAACAGCTTTTATCTTTAATAAAAATTCAAGAAAATATAGAAATTTGAAATGTATGCTTCGAAAATTAGTTTCAACGAACACTGTTATAAAGATTTTTTTAAATTTACCCGAAATTATTTTCTCATGTTAATTAAAATATATTTATCAAAGTCCTTAGATATCTTGTAAATTTATCAGGTATTTCACTATATAAATTTTACAGATTCAATCCATGGCGGAGCTGAGATATAATCTCAAAAAGTTACAAATACATAGTTTAAAATAAAATTAAGTGTAGATTATGGAATTTTTCAATATATTTTCCCGTATATAATATTAATCTAGCCAACTTAAAGTATACCCATCGACTCCGAAACTAATGCTGAATCCGTAATCCGTCTATCTGGCTATACATGTAAACATTGTGCGCAGAGCAATTTTCTGGATTTATAAAATACTGAAAAATAATATATTTTGAAAAAAATCATTTATTTTTTAAAAAAAGAATTATATATAATGCTATTAAAAAGCTTAAGAATCCATTGAAATCATAATTTAAAAATATTTTTGTTCAACATTTTAGTATAAAATTTTAAATTTATAAAAAAAAAACTTTTGCTGGGTATTACGTGTAAATTATTTTTGTGATTATATTTATTGGGATTTTTTTTTTATTATTTATTATAATAATATTGCTTTGCACTACCCATACATGTGTATATTAGGAATATAACTTTTTATACCCACTACAAACAATTTGGGGTTATATTAATTTTGCCATTCCATTTGTAACACATCGAAATATTGGTCGTAGAACCAAAATACATATATATATATTCCGGGTCCTTATAAGGCTTTCAAACGATCTAGCCCGTCTGTGGAATGCATGATAGAGATTTGAAATAAAGACTTAGAACAATGAAATTTTCCCAAACATTATTTGCTTCAGCGAAATGGACAAAATCGGTCCCGTTTTATCCGAGTTATAGACCAAAGTTTCAAAGAAGCTCGAACCTCTTTCACATATAATGCTGGTTTATTGTATTTGTATTAAAGAGGGGACAAGTTGTGTTCGAAATGGTAAGACTCGGTCCACGATTTGTTATAGCCCCCATATAAATGTCTTCCAGCAATACAGATCTATGGTACATGATGCATATATTAAATCACAACAGATAAATTACAAAACTGTTGTTTTAATCGGTTCATATATAACCATAGCCCCGAAATATGATAGAAGTTGTTTACATATGTACATATATATATCTATATATACAGCGTACCGATTTTTATGACGATGTGACCTTAGCCCCCCTATAAAGTCCATTTTCGAATATCACTTCAATGAGCATAAATATCTTATAAACATCAAGTTTAAATTCGACATAAATAATCCACATATACATATTATAAATCATATTAACGAATTTTATAATGATCGACCCCTTCTGGGTCATAGCTCCCATATAGGGACCACTTCCGAAAAATACATTATCCTACGTACATATCTTGAAAATAACGATATCGGAATGAAATTTCTCACCGATTAGTTATATGTAAGTAAAAATTTTAATATTGGATTTTTTGAAGGTCACAGCTCCCATATAAGGTCTATTTCTAAAAATAACTGGAATACCAAAAAACTAAAAATATATCTTATGGAGATGAAAATATAATTATTAATATATGAAATTCAACACATTAGTCAAATAGTAAAAGTAAAATATTTCATAACGATCGTCACATAACATGTAATAGATCCCACATCGATACAAAATATTAAACAAATATCTTTCAAGTATGCATAGATCACACTACTGATATATAGGTGGTGGGTATATAAGATTCGGCACAGCCGGATATAAACTGTTACTTGTTTAATCTATTATAGAGTAAACGGAAAACTTATCTCAATTCTAATCACTATAGTGGATGTATATGTATTTCCAAAAATAAAAATTAAATTTATAGTTATATTAGTTTTAACTCTATATACTTTTGGCCACCACGAAGAGTTATGATATACAAATGTTGGTTACTTCCCTAATGTGAAATACATACATACTATATGTGTACATATTTTTTGTATTTCAATACCTATTGATATAGCTTAGGAGACAAAGGATTATATTCTAAAATTAATGCGAAAATACATGTTGTTCAGTCAACAACACTAGCATTACCATCATAATCATTGAATGAATGCTGGTGACAGGTGAATAAAATTGTAAATTAGGCTTGAATATCGCTTGAAGTCGAAAATGTGTGTAATAAATCAGCATATACGCGTTTAATTGAAACTAAAAGATTTCAATGAAAGTGCAAAAAAAAAAAATACGAAAACAAGCAATCGATTTCATTAAAAGTAAATATTATTTAAAATTATTTATTACGCAGGAATATTTAAAAGCATATTTTTATTTTAATGAGTTATTAATGTTGGAAAAAACATTAACAATCAGCATGGTTTATTCTTAGCATGTTAGAATTCTACTCCCCCGTTGGCCATGTCTTGAAGGCATCCTAAAAACTTTAGCAAGAAAATACACAAGGAAAACATGTGTCCATGTTACTGATTGAAATTACTGATGAATTTTTCGAACAAAGACACATTTTAAAATTAAATATTCTTTCAAATAATCGAAATACTTCTTACCAATAATTATTCGAATTATTTAAAATCGAACATTTTCGAATAATTTTTTATAGAATAAAAGAATAAAAATGTTTGTTTTAATATGTTTTGTTTTTTTTTAATTTTTCATAATTCGAAACAAAAACAAGTAAGAAAGTATAGTCGGTTAAACATATATACAGTTTTTCAGAAGTGGTCGCTGTTTGGGTGTTATCACCTACTACGCACCAATTATCATCATCATCATCCATATTGATAATTGAGATGTATTTATGAAAACACACACAGTGATTTTAACCCTTATGTGTGCACCAAGGTACCCGTGTACCTTTGGAGTTTTGGGTGTTATCACCTACTACGCACCAATTATCATCATCATCATCCATATTGATAATTGAGATGTATTTATGAAAACACACACAGTGATTTTAACCCTTATGTGTGCACCAAGGTACCCGTGTACCTTTGGAGTTTTGGGTGTTATCACCTACTACGCACCAATTATCATCATCATCATCCATATTGATAAGTGAGATGTATTTATGAAAACACACACAGTGATTTTAACCCTTATGTGTGCACCAAGGTACCCGTGTACCTTTGGAGTTTTCAGTCAAAGTTTTTTCATTAAATTTGATAACTTTTATACCTGAAACTTTTTGAGAACTACTAACTTTCAAATAATTTAGCTTTTTTGCGTACGTCTTGACTTTTTTTTGTAATTTGCCTGAGAGACCAATTGACTTTTAACACCCTTTAATGCGCATCAAGGTACGTGTTTTATATGAGAAACCGGCCATTGCAAGTACATATATTTGTTGAAGTTGTTAGTAGCTTGCAAACCTTAAGTCGGTAAAAAAAATTATATAAATATCTCTTAACTACGCTTTAACAATGTTATAAGTGCGAAAATGCTTTTTCATATACATATGTATGTAGGTACCCAGGTACCTTGCAGCACATTAGAAGGTGTTTTTTTTGCCGCCCATATAAGGGTTAAGAAGTGGCTCTTATATGTGAGCTACGATTGGTTATGGACTGATCTTTATAAAATTAGGAGAAATTACATTTATATTTATTGATACCAAAATTTGCAAGAGATTTATGGTCGTTAAATTGGTTAGGTGATTAGATGAAATAATAGACCGATTTCAATCAATTTCAATAGGCTTTGTCGGTGGGCTGCTAAAACGAACGTACTCGTAAGTCCTGTTTCACACTCTTCAGTTTTAGCTGACCAGTTTTTGTTTAGTTCTCTTTTAACTTGTCATTTAATTTTATCTCATTTCATTTACACACGTCAATTCAATTTTCGTACCATTTAATGCAAATCAACATGCATGAATGAAAAAAACAAAAGGAAATAAGAAAATTGACTAGTACCATCAAGTTTGTACCCCTTTCATTCTATTTTCCCTACTTATCCAAAAATACTTGCCTTTACGAGCCAGAATTGAAGAGTGTGAAAAAAATTTTATAGAAATATTTTCAGCATTAAGATATATACTTTGCTCCTAAGGATTACATGGACAGACAGCCACACAACTAAACGGCCTGATGGACATGGTAAAATGGAATCAGAAAATGATTATGGGTCCATCGGTATACTTTAAGTTGGGCGTAACAAACTACGATAGATAATAAGAACGAATGTAAGACATCGTTATAAATTCAGTTAAAAGATTAACAGTCTTATTCAAAAAACATTAAAGTAGACTTCAAATGTACTTTAAGAAAATTTTAAATGAAAATTTTGTCTAAAAGCACACAAATCAACTTTATTTTTTATGAATATGGCAGTAAATTTTTATTTAAAAGTGAATTATTATTATTTGGTCTTAAAATTTGCTGAAAATTGCATTTTAAAATTGCACAAACACCAAAAACGTAGAAGCAAAGTCAGCCAACTCCTATTTTTCGTGAACTTAAGTAATAATGGCATCCAGTTACACTCGACAAATGCTTGTGATTAGTCAATATGCTAATTTCAAGTATGTTTTTAATCAATATAAATGAACGGTCAAAAACTGTCGATTAAAGCGAACAAAGTAATCACCATATTTCTTATTTATTGTCATTGCTGGAAAACCTGTATATGAATTTGATTCAAACTTTATTCATAGCTTTATTTTATTCTTAAATACTCAATAACAAAACATATAATATAATGTTGTTATATTTAATAGTTTCTTTTTACACGCAATTAGGCCATTTTAATTTTATATAAAAATATTTGATTTATTTCTATATATTTATATCCAATATTTCGCTATCACAATGGATAGCTTCTTCAGGGATAATATAAATTTTGAATTACAATAAAATAATAATTGAAGTATGTATAAAAATGAAAAAAATTTTTAACAGAAAATGAAAAGCTTATAATTATGATATACAGTTATGATATATATATGTATATAAAACTTGTTTGGAATAGTAAATGAAAAATTATATATGTAATATTTTTAGTTTCTAAACTTATTCTTATAAATTAAATGTCTGTAATTTTGAGCTACATTGTCTGTATCTGTTTTAAAATTAATTCTCTTTTCTATCGGTACATTAATAATCTGTAACATTTCTAACATAAATCGTCTTTTATAATTTGTTTCTGTATTTAATATAGTGGTATTTTCAAAATCTGGATAATGATCTAAATTGTAACAATGTGATGTTAATGCAGTTTTTTGAGAAGAAGTGTGTTTGTGTTTTTGGTCAGATTTATGTCCAGCTAATCTAGTTTTCAATTTGTTCTTAGTTGTACCTACATATATTTTATTACATTTTTCATTATTTTTACCCTTACACGGTATTTTATAAACAATATTGGATTTATCTAATTTTACTGTTTTATCTTTTATTTTACTATATAGTCTATTTAATGTGTTATAAGTCTTATGGGCTATTTTATAATTATTCCTGTCATAAAATTTTGAATTTTCTAATCGTTCAGAAATTAATGGAATATAAGTTAGAGATTTATACATTTTAGGTTCAGAATTTATATTTGTATTATTATTTATTGGTCTTTTATATTGTTTTATTAATTTATTAAGTTCATTTGGAAAACTATTATCTTTTAAAATTTGTTTGATTTTTATTTTATTATTTTTATGAAATATTTTGTCACTAATATTTAGAACTTTATCTATTAAGTTTTTAGCTGTATTTATAATAACTCTCTTTGGATGTTTAGAATAATAATTAATAATTCTTCGTGATGAAATCGGTTTTTGATACCAATCTATTAGTAATTTATCTCCATTTCTAATTACTATTGTATCTAAATATGGAAGTTTATTATTAGATTCTTTTTCAATTGTAAATTTAATATTTTGGTGAAAAGAATTAAATATGTTTAATATATTTATTATTTCATAATCTGAAATAATACAAAATAAATCATCCACATATTTTGTTATAATTTTTGATTTAATAGGCAATTTGTTAATACAAGTATTAAGTAGTTCTTCCATAATTATATCTGCTATAATTGGAGAAGCTGGAGAACCCATAGGTAGACCTTTATGCTGAGAATATATTTTGTTGTTATATTGAAAGTATCTGTTATCCTGTATGCAAAATTTTACAATTTCTAAAAACAATTCTTTCTCCATAGATGTATATTCTCTAATTATATTCCATTTATTTTCTATAATAATATAATTATAAAGATAAAGTTCTAAATATTAGTGACAAAATATTTCATATAAATCAAATATTTTTATATAAAATTAAAATGGCCTAATTGCTTGTAAAAAGAAACTATTAAATATTAAAAAAAGGTCAAATAAACGAACTAAATATTATAATGTTGTTATTTGTTATGCAGCCCATACACGTTCAAATTCAATCGTCAATTGAGTCTTTCAATTGAATTGATTCTTGGCCACACATTTCTTAAACTGAATTAAAAGATTTGCATTCAACTGTCAAATTTATATTTTTTTACAACCTCAAATTTAAAAATTAAAAAATTTCATGGCTACAAAAAGAAAAATAATTACATTAATGGTTATTGCAGAATGTCTTAAGGATGAAGAAATAGAAAATCAACGAGGAATTTGGTCAAAAGAATGGTTGAAGAACAAGAAAAAAAAAACTCAAATGAAAATTTTAATAAGGGAACTAAAAACAATAGAGCTAAAAAATAAAGATGCTTTTCATCAACTTCTAAAAAAATTAACACCACTTATTAGCAACGACGATATACTCTCCGCTGCCTCCTCCTGAACTTTTATAAAATCCAGTTCGTTTGCAAACGAAAACTACAAACCTAAATTTTGACAGTTAATCAAGAGACTCGAACACACACAATGTTTTTATACTAAAACATTATTGGCAAGTCCGTGGTACTACGCCAAAAATTTGGATATAACTTTAGTAAACATACTTTAAAGTATTACACGACAAATCTACACGTATATACTACTCGTGCTGTCAATATTTACACAATTTTTGGCGTATAGTAAACAAATAATTTAAAAATTGCATTGCTTTTCCATCAATTTATTAACCCAATTAAACAAATGTATATTGGCAGCTATATTTTTAGTAGCTATAAAGACAATTAAATTTCAAATTAATTATATTACGATAAAATTTAAATTAATTTGCATAAATGTGCATACTAAATATGCACGCAAAAACATAGTAATTAAATAAAATTTCAATATAATATTTTACTAACAAACACTATCATTTCAATCACAATTTGTATCTTTTCATGTCTCCTTCTGGAGCAATCAACAAACAACGAAATGCAAACAGCAACAAAAATAAACTAACAAATAAAATTGAAAAAATATACAATAAACAAAAAATAACAATGGATATTAATATTATTAACGCTTTTATGCCATGTCAACACATACGCTAAGATACGCTCCACTAACATGAAATGCAAAAAAAAAATAAACAAACAATAAACCACAACAAAAAATATATATGTATATTTATTTTGTCCTTTTGTTAATAAATTTCCAACAACTACAATAACGTCACGCCTTTTGTGATGTTAAAAACGAAACGCTAAAAAAAATAAACATAAACAAAACGTTAATATAAATATTAACAAAAAATTTTAAATTTTTAACAAAAAAAAATCTTTATTTTTTTCATACATACATACGTACATATAAATATAAATGTGTGCATGTGTTGATGAATGTGTCTGTGTATGATAAATAATTTTCCCCCAAAATAAAAACTAAAAATGAAATAATAATAACCAAAACTGCAAACGTCAACAAAAAAAAAAAAAAAAAAAAAACAAAATTTTTTTGACACTTTTCGAATGGAAAAACGTCACGTAAAAACGTAAACAAATATTGGAAAAAATAACTGTGTGTGTTGCTTCATGGCAGGCTCTTGTTTTTGTCGCTTTGTTTCCTGTTTAATGCACACATGCCCATCCATGTTGTTAAAATGGTTGATGTTTATACACATGACAAAATATGACAAATACATGGACAACAATGAAAACCCAACAACTACGAATGCACTATATTTTTAATAAAATAACAAAAACAACAAACGATGATGATAACAATAACAATGCCAATCATGATGACGCACACAACATTGTTTTACTTTAAAAACTGAAATAAAAAACGTTACTCTTTTTGGAAACGGCAATCAACCAAATATGAATAACACAACTTTACCTTTTCTCTTTCTTGTCATTATTCTGTTTTTTTTTTCAATTGTCCAAATCCTGCCACCAACAACGTGAATATCATTCACTATAACAACAACCATATTGTTGCCTTACACTTTGGCGCACATGCATTTGTAACAACCAACTGCATTTGTGGCCTCAATTGTCTATTGTATTTATTCTATTTTTTTTGTGTTTCAAATTTATTTTTGACGTTGTTTTGCTGTTGTGTCTTTATGTTTGCAAAACCGTTTGCCACAATTTATTTTTTTATTTGTTTATTTAACGTATGTACATATGTATGTGTATTTATTTATCTTGTCGTTATTTTATTTAATTTTTCTGCTTTGGTTAAAATTTGTACACCTGCTGCTGCTGTTTTTGTTTATTATTAATCCCTGTTTGTCTTATTCCATCAACGAAAGGAATTATACATACATAAATAAATTCATGTTGATGTTTCGTTCATCCTTGAATCCAAATTTCTATCTAATGTTTTGTCTACATTTTGTAACACGTGTCACATTTTCATCTTATTTCTGTTATTTGTTACTTTTTTAATATGTCATACTCTTCAAAATATAATTTTTATATATCTTTAGTATTTTCTTTTTTGCAAATTTATTTATTTGTACGAAATCAGGTTTGTATAAACTGACAGCGACAGTGATATTTATACGTACAAATAATTTGTGTTGGTACTTTTTAAATTGGTTCATATTATGATTTCATACTGTGCTCTTAAATGTTTGAAATATTTGTAGAGATAGCTAAAGACCATTTGAAACTTTGAATCATAACATATGGATTAGGAGTTTTAAACTTATTCCTAAATAAATTACTCGATCTAGCAAGATTCCTTATAATTCTGTTTTACATACGTGTATCAATTCCACTACTAGTTTGAATATCCAACACAAGATACATTTATTTTGTCACATTTTTCATTTAATTTATTACAATTTTATTTTCAAATATAAAATCATCTTTTAATAACAAAACCTCAATTTCAACTGTACATTTGTGTAACCATCATAAGAGTAGTAATGATTTGTCATTAAATTTGTAATTACTACAATATTAACCCTTCGTCTTACATTTGAGTCTGGCCATCACTTTTTCAATTTGAAATGTTATTATAATTTATTTAACACTTAGTTAGAGACTGTATTTGACAACACCTCGAACTGTTTAGTCTTTGATAGGATACTAAGGAGGACTGCAATACTGATAACAGGAGCATTATGTACTACTCCGACTAAATCGCCTTTTACGATACTGAACTGGATACCAGTTGACTTAATGGCTAGGAAACTAGCTCTAAATACTGCTGTAAGGTTAAACGCAATAGGCGCTTGGAAATATGAACATTATGGAAATGCAAGCATCATCGGAAGCGTACGACGTCTTCCCGAATATATTAATTATTGCATCCCTAGTGCTTTCGAATAACACGGAATAAGTATAAGGTCTATCCCTGGACCCTACGAACATATCTGTATATACAGCTCGCTCAAAAAAAATGGAGAGATAGTAGGCGATGGTGTCTACATTTAAGAATTTGGAATTAGGAAGTTGTTTAGATTTTCAAATGAATGCAGTATCATACAGTCTGAAATATCGACTACAAAAAGCACAGCTAACTGGATCAGTTATAACAGAATATTAGGTAGGAATATTCGTATATACAATGATAGCCAGGCTGCAATAAGGCCTCTAACTGGTCTATACACTACATCAACCTTGTTGCAGGAATACTGCACATCCTTAACTTTGATGGGTGCGTGGACATAGAGACACAATAGGAAACCTTGTTGCTGATAACTTAGCAAAAAATGGTTCCATGCTAGCTGACGATGACATTGACCAACTATGTGGTATTCAGCTATCAGCATGTAAGCAACGAATTAGTTACTTTTGCTACGAGCTTGCTCAAACCAGGTGGGAAAATAAACATACCTGTGCAATCACACGAATGATTTGGTCTAGGCCAAATAGGTAACATACGCTGTACTTGCTAAAACTACAGCGATCACAATTAACTGGCTTGGTGTCAGTGATCACAGGATACTGTAAATTCGCCAACCATTCTAGAAGACTAGGTCTTTCCTACAATGATTATTACAGCAGTTCCAAAGATGAAGAAGAGGAGGAAACAATCTCTCATTTTCTATGTCATTGTACAGCAATGTGTACTTCGCGTAACACTTTTTTGGGACAACCAGCCTTTAATATTCTATCTGAGATATCAGACTTGAAATTAGAGCGTAACAAAGCCTTCATTAGGAATAGCAATTGTCTACTGTGATCTGACACTCAAATCCTCTTTTTTATTGGTTATTAAGCGGCTCGGACTATATACTCCATCTTTTTCTCTTGACCCAACAATTTCTTCCTTATCACTCTCTATATTTACTTACTATCTGCCTCTATCAACATTCTTCCCCCTCCTCTATCTCATATCTTTTCAGGCAACACAAAAGGACCAATAAATGGACCTACATGAGCTGTACAATTATGGCTGCCTGCTGACCTAACCTAACCTAGTATCTTATTAGTATAACACTAAGAATTCTAATTAAATTCCTATGAATAGTCAAGAGTATTGGGGATAGGGAACATATGTAGTTCGATTAATTGATGCAGTAGATATTAATGTACTTTGTCACGAGATTTAAATTTTGGATTACTCTCACGGCGGCATCGATAATAGGTGGACAGAAATTTAGGAGAAACTAAGATACCAAGATAATCATACAAAATTTGTAGAGGCCCGTTTCCGTTTTTCTGTAAGCTGACTTCATATCTCTAGAGAAGACATAGTTTGCCGTCCAAATATCTCTTGTGAGTAATTTAATTATACAGTTCGGTTTAGGTAACATAATATCAATCGGCTGTTTTAAGATGACGCTGTGAACTTTTTGTAAAATGATGCGATGAGCAACGAAATTACCAGAAATGCTTTAGATGTAAATACATCGAGGGGAAGAGTCTCCAGCATCGTCTCCAAACTGTTCTGAGAAGCAAAAACCATGGAGCTAGTAATGGCAAGACTATAACTACTGTGTAAATCAAGGGTTTCTTAAAAGTATAACAGGCATATATCACCTTTCGTACCTTTATACATAGGTCCCAGAGAGCTTCGGAATGCATTGTAAAAAGCTATTATAAAAAATATATATTATAAAAAAAAAGTTTTCTAAATCCCAATCAAAGCCTAAAAACAAATCAAATCTAATATAATCAATTACCTTAAGCAAACCTCAAGCAATTTTAGTATTATATAAATTTATGAAAATTAATACAGTTCAAATATTAAACAAATTATTCGTTATATTGTTTTATTGTTATACTTGGCATTTAAACATACATACATATGTGTGTATATATGTGGTTTAAAATAATATTATGTTCATGTCAAACTTTAAAACTAATACAGTTTCTAGCTTAATTGCGTTCCTGTCCAAACAGAACAAATAAGATTTTAACAAAATTTTCCAAGCACATCTGTTGTATAATTTTCGATTCTATATAACGTTACATCTCTAATTACCTGTATACATACCTATAATTTTGTTTTGTTTTACTTTTTCTTCTTTTTTTCTATTTGATGTTGATGATGACGATGATGACGTTAAAATTTAGGTTATATGGTTTAAGGATACCATGCAATTGGATACCACTGAACGTCATATTATGGAAAATCGTGGCTCACGTCACACGTTGATTATACGAAAAGTACATCCACAAGATTTTGGTAATTATTCGTGTGTTGCTGAAAATCAACTTGGCAAGTCACGTAAAACTTTACAGTTGAGCGGTAAACCTAACGTAGCTGTTTTCAATTCACCACAAATTAGTCAGTATAAGGACAGGTAAGTAGGTCAAGTTATAGCAGTAATATTTCCAGCGACTTAACTATCATGGTAGATACATATACAAGTAGATACATATATATGCGAGTACATACATACATATATACATCAATATTACTATACAGTAATGCATATACATATGTAGGTGCATACATATTCTACATAATTTGTATAACTGTGTGTATGATGTTTTTACCCATCCCCACATACTTATACAATTATAGCTGAATATATCTGATTAAATGTTTATGTGGATATTTATTTCTTTTATTCAAACACATTAATCTATGATACTTTACAAACTCATAAAGGTTTTTCGATGAGAACTTTGTTTTTTAAAAATAAAATAACACAAAGAATTTATATGAAAAACATTAACATCTCTATTATTTTGGAACAGTAAGTTTTGACCCTACACGAAGTATATGACCAAAAACTGTTTTTTAAATAAATGTTTTTTTCTAATACGGTAGCGCTAACTATGGACTGATCATCATTAAATTATTTGACATAATTTATGTATGTACAAGGTGGCGCAAAAGTAAACTTCCAATCAGGCGATCTTGCTGGCCAGTGCAAATCGCCAAAACGGGAGATTAGGCGCCCGGGAAATGCATCCTTCAGCATATTGGTTGTGGCACGTGCAGTGTGTGCCGTTGCACCGTCCTGTTGGAACCACATATTTTCCAATCCAAATTCATCAAGTAACGCAAAATTTATAGCATTTTCTAATAGGAGGATTACTTTTGCGCCACCTTGTATATGTAAATCTAATGTATTTATTTAGAATTTTATTTGGATACCATCATTTGTAAGACATTTGTGGTCCTAAAAGTGATTTTCTGAAGTGGATCTTATATGAGAGCTATAATCAATTATTGACCGATCTGCACAGATTTTTTAGGTTTAGTTTTTTTATACGAGTAAATAGTTTATTTGTGGCAAAATACAGAAGGAAATTTGTTTGGGTGCTAGGTGAAATAACGGACTGCTTTCAAACTATTTCAATACACATCGCTTATTTGCTGAACAAAATTCACATACAATAGAAATATTTTCCAAATTTCGACCGGTACTTTGTGCAAAAGGTTTATATAGATAACCAGCCAGATATCAGACAGAATGATGAAGGGACGGATGTCGTTCAATCAAAAGTAAATCTAAGTCAATTTATGTAACTTTTGCCATTTCTAATTTAGTTTATTTGTAAATGAATTCCCTTTTTGTTTAAGTAAAAACAATTAAAAAAAAATAATAAACGCGACCTTTAAATTTATTGTATTAAAAATTGCCATGACTCTTTTTTGACATGATGTAGAAGCTCTTTCTGAGCACAAAAAACCCTCATAAAAGACTCTTTTCTGGCATTATCTAAGAGCTCTTTCTGACGGACCATTTTCGACTGTAATGACCCTCTTTTCTGAAGGTTTTCGAAGAAATAATGATTGTTTTTTTGGGCTCATAAAAAAAGGCATGAACGCTCCGGACAAGGTGTCAAAAGACTCTTTTCGCACTCATATGGCTTGCTAAGCATAAGCACTAAAATATGGCCACGTTTGGCGAAAAATCGCCATATCTGACAATCCTGTCACCTGCTAGAACAATCTCTGACATTTGCTTTTTAAAAATAAAGTTGCGTCAGAGACTACTCTTCGGTATCTCGCCAGCTACGCGATTAATATGCTGAATCGTAGCTGTCTTATCTACGAAGACTTTTGACTTTAAGTTTCAAATTATCAGCTACAAGTTATAATTTTTATTTTAATTTAAGCAAAATGAATTGAAATGCTTTTAAATCATTTAGGGTAAGTATGTTGATACTTGCAATCAATATACTTTATTTTTAAAAACGGTTACGGTTAGCCGAAGAAGTCAAGTCAAGCTGAACTAAAATAAAAATATTTTTAAAAAATGTAAAATATTCTGGATATGAAAACTGTCTTAATTGTAACTAAGAAACTTTTTCCAGCATGTTGCTTCTTATGCTTCCACTTTATCGTTTAAATGGCGGCAGGAAACCAACCTAACAAGAGAATAAAAATGCAAACGAAAAAAATTAAGTTAAATATGAAATTGCTTTAGTGAAGTTTAAAACACATTTTTATTGAATATATTTAGACAGCCAAATCAAAAAAAAAAATGGCAACATAAAAGCAGCAGCATCTCGAAAAAGACCTGTGTGATAACTTGTGGTAGCGGTAACTATCATAGCGTTGAAAATAATAAACAGAGAAAGCATAGCACCAGCAAAGATGCTGCAGTCGAATTAATAATATCAATAATGTTAACGTACGATTTCATACATATTTAAAAGTATGTTTGGCTATGTGACCGTCTGTGTAAATGTATTGTTAAATTGTCTTTAATATCTTTCTTTGCTTATTCATACAGTTGACTATACTCGTATTTCAAGCATTGAACCGAAAAAAGCCAACGTAATTTCATACTTTATATTATTCTTATGGTGTACATTATAGCAACAGAAAAGCCAGCAGTAGTAGACAACAGAAAATTTCATTATAACTCAATCAGGCAAGGAGTAATGAAGAGGAGCACACATTACTGATATTCATCCATTCATACGTTTTTTTCTTAATACTCCTACAATGGTATTGAAAACAAGCATGTGCACAATATAAAAGAATTGTATGCCTCTGCTGTTCATGTTAAGAAGTTGGTAATATTGTATTATTCTTCGGAATATGTGGCTGATATTGTACTCGTATACATGTGTTCATTTGAGTGTAGATGCTTAAAAATAAAGTGGTACCGTTAATATCGATAAAATATTTATTATATTTTTAAGAAAAAAATATCGCTTATTTCCGATAAACCCAGTAATAATCGTTGGCAAATAATGCAGCTATAATTTTGTAAGCAATAACTTTACCTAACACGTATTCATGTTCTTTTTTTTTGTTCTAAATATAGCTGTTAACAAATGAAAATTTAATAGATTGAAATTTTAAATTCTGTATATAGATATTTAATATGTTAAAAGTGCAATATACATTAGAGCATAAATCTCTTCTAAGAGAGTCAAACTAAACAGTTCGAATGTACAGGAAACATTATAATTGATAAATATGATAGTTATATTATTCATATAGAAATAGTTAGGAACTGATAAAGTTCTTATGCATACGGATCAGTTCCAGTTTTTACACTTTATATGAAAGAAACCTATCATCTAACATGCCGTTGTTCTAGTTAATGTTAAACTGACACCGTCACTGGTTACAAAATTGAATAAATGGGAACCAATATTACTTTTTACAAGATTTAATTAATAATATAATCTTAATTAATCGAAACAATTTAAGAATAACTTTTCAAAGCACAGAAATTTCACTTATATAAGTTTCGGTTAAAAATGTATCATAAAAAAATGTACTTTTTAGAAGAAATGAAACGTAAAGGGAGATTTTTTTTTAATCATATTTCTCTTTTATAATACAGTTAACATAAACAGCTCAGCTGTTTTCGTTTAACATGTTACTGTTAAACATATTCAGATTAGTCTATAATTTAAAGATGAATCGACTATTTATTATCAAAATTCTGTTGGATGAAGATCCACATTTTGATCAGAAAATTTCTGTTTAAATGGATACGTAACCAAGCTGAATTATTGTATTTGTAGTGAAGAGCAAAAACTGCCAAAAAATGCACTGTTTGGTATGGTTTATGGGCCAGTGGCATAATTGGACCGCACTTTTTCAAAGAAGACAAAGTCAGGAACGTTACTGTGAGTGGCAAGCACTACCGTGCGATGATTATAATGTCCAAGATGGAAGAACTGGACTAGGCTGACATGTGGTTTCAACAAGACGGTGCCACATGCTACACAGCAACCGAAATAATATCACAATTGAAAGTCGAGTTCAGTGAACAGTATATTTCACGTTTGGGGCCGGTAAATTGCCCGCCTAGTTCGTGCGATTTAAGGTCTTTAGATTACTTTGTGTGAGGCTATGTTAAGGCTTATATCTATAGGGAAAAGTCTACAACTGGAAGCTACAATTGAAGAATTTAATCGTGAGATACTGGCCGATATGCTGGAGAGAGTATACCAAAATTAGATGCAGCGTAACAACCATTTGAAGCATAGCCGCGGTCAACGTTTACATGAAATCATCATTAAACATCGAATTATAAATAGAATGTTTTTAGATATATAGGACTTTTCAACTGGCGGTTATTTTTTTAAGCTGTCAAGTGATGTATGTTTGATACGCTGATAAATGATTGAAATTATTGACCACTTGAAGGACAACATTCGCCGCGTTATTGCCGATATACGGCCAGTCATCCAAAATTTAATCTCCAAATTAGACTACGTCCGATGCAGTCATATGTTAGAAGTCATATAGATTACATACTAAATTACAATGCCAGAAGATTATATTTCGAATAAAGTAAATTTTATGCCTAAAACTATCTTTGTTTTATACCATTTAAAAGTTATATACATCTAAAAAAAATCACAATAATATGATTTTCAAAATTAATTTGCACAATTTGGAAGCGTTGTTTAGGGGTCAGTCTATTCTTGTGGAAATGCCAAACTAAACTCAACATAAGTCACTTGACAACTGCAAAATAGCCGACAGTTGAAGGTGTTTTGCCAACTTAAAGTTCTATACATCTAAAAAAATACCGTATAGGACACTATATAAATATGTCGTCTCAAATAAAGATTTTATACATTGCTCTAAATTTTACGTTTTGTTTTTAATCAAATCTGATCAAAAAAATCTTTCAGATCAGATATGCATTGTTGAGGCATGGTGAACGACCAAAGGACCATTACATTAGTGGAAAGCCTTATAGCCACCTGGGAGAAAAACTTCTAAAATAATCAATTCATTTTAATTTCCTTCGCTGGGCCAATGTGTGTCACGTGTTTGTATATAAATGACATAATAATTTCTATTCAAGTTCACCATTAAATATTATTATGTATCTTTATTTGACTGATTTTGAAATCTCCCTACACACAATGTATATTGTTTTCCTCTTTACAAAACCAATAAATAAAACTTCATTTTTAAATAAACTTTCAAATTGTACAAATATTTTTGAACACTTACTAAATCACTAAAAAATAATAAAAAAAAAACTTTAATATTTTAAGAATACCCTGCAGGACAATGAAACTTTCCAAATCAAACAAAAACATCTTGAATATATTTGTGTTTTAGTTTTTGTTTTTATTTTCATTCTTTTCAACTATTAATTCTTTCGAGTGCATCCGAATGCCTCAAGCGTACGCACATGATATTGGTGTTGTACAGATACACAGAATACATACTTGTTTATACACACATTCTCGACAAATAAAATTTTAAATTAGATTAGAGCTTTAAAATAAGTCAGACAAAAAGCTAGACTAACAAAAAAAAAAAAGACTGGAGTCGCAGACATATGAAAGTATTGTGTTAAACAACAATTGCTGGCAAAACTAACAAAAGATTGAACGAAACTTAGGTTGACAATACTATTTCTCTGAATGTGTCACAGTGGTAAGAAAAAGCAAATAAGAGCACACATGACCGTGTAAAAGAACAGCTACAGAATAATTGTTAAATTAACATGTTAAATATATTTTCGGTCTAGCAACTAATTCATATAGAAATAAGTGTTTAAAAAAGATACATCCGCGATCTTTTTACAATGGAAAAATTATAAATTCGTGGTGTTAAAATATTTAAATAAAAAATGTTTAACGGGACCAGAAATTCATACTTATATGGTGAATTGAAATGTGGTCGTACAAGCATTGAAGACAAACCGCGTAGTAGACGTCCAAAAACAGCAACAACAACAGAATTGTAGCCAAAGTAGCCATGATATGGTATTAAATGATCGATGAATAAAACTGCATTTAATTTTGCATGAAGAACTACAGATGGGTGCCGCATTTGTTAACAGTCGACCAAAACACGCATTAAGAAAAATAAAATGGATTTTGAGCGTCGTTTCATAACTACTGATGAGACATGGATCCACCAGTATACTCCAGAGACAAATGAACAATCCAAGCAATGGACTGAAGCTGGAGGAAGTGCCCCAAAGAAGGCAAAAACAATTCAATCGGCTGGTAAGATTATAGCAACAGTTTTTTTTGGAACCTCAATGGTATTTTTTTGACTGACTATCTGCAAAAGGGTAAAACAATTAATTCAGAGTAAATGTAGAAATTCCAGAAAACAACAAAAAAATAATTTTTCATCAAGGCAACGCACCAGAGTACAAGAATATTTTAACAATGGCTAAAATCAACGAATTAAAGTACGAGTTGCTTGACCTCCTGATTTAGCTCCCATTGACTTTTACCTGTTCCCAAATCTGAAACAAATCAAACGTTTTACCTCAAATGAAGATACAATTACAGTTATAACCCACTATTTTGAGGGCCTTGAGGAAAACTATGTTAATCAAGGGATAGATAGCTAGAAGTGTATTGAAGTTTCAGGGGGTTATGTTGAAAAAGAAAAATATTTTTGAACAACTAATTATTCTCTTTCTGTGCTAAGAAGTTTCCGCACCAAAATCGTATTCAATATAAAATTACAATAACCATTCCATCTTTCATACTTGCTCCACTGTACATTAATAAAACAGCACAGCAGAACTTTGAAAGCATGAAAGCATCTTTTTTCTTTAAGACAAAATAATTATTTGATTATCCAGAAGACAATCTTTAAATCTTTAGACTAGAAAAAGAAAATAAAAATCCAACAAAATATTCTCTAAACTGTAAGTGAAATTTAAGTAATAAAGTTTCTTTTGTTGCTTCAGTTTTTCTCATCGAGTCATAGTAATTTAAAAAAAAAGCAAATAAATTAATAAATAAATGTTGACAACATCATTATATTCGCAGAGTATACTGACTCTTGAACTTTAAACTGCATTTTACTGTTGCTCCCCACCTTACAATGCAGCAACAACACCAGCAATAATGAAAAGGGATTGCAATTGTAACTACCAGTAATTGAAGATGAAAACATTGTTAAAAAAAATATATATTTATATAGCTTTCTTAATGTATATAACAATGTATTTTGCTTTGTAGTACATATACTATATATATATGTAAAAAGAAAAAACTACGCAGAATAATACTTTTTATTGTTAATCGGAAGCTAAATGGATTTAAAGAGATACTTAATGAATACACATACATACATACATACATATACTTTCTACCAGACACAAATTTTATTGTTAAATTTCTACTATACATCAACGGCGCCAAATTTCCTTTTTCCTTTACAAAACCAAGAAAGACTCGTATTGAGTTTCTTGTATCGCTATTAAAAAAAAGCTTTTATATTTGTATTTTCTATTCGTAAGTGTGTAACATTTCTTTTTCGATGAGTTTATCAGCAATTGTTAATAATCACTTTTATGTCATAATAAGAATTTTCTTTTCTGTAAAATGCTAATGAATTTTATAGACATTTTTATATGAAAATAAAAAAGTATCAAAGACAACACAAAACTCCATTTATATTATAATTTCAGTTAATTTTATTGAGATGTTGATTGTAATAAAAAATCCATAAGCAGAAACTACAACTTTATTCATTAAATATAATATGCAATATTATTTATAAAAAAATAGATAAAGAAAACTAGTTAATAGATTAAGTTTTTATTGTCATCCAGCTAATAAAATGTAAATGAAGAAAGAAATTTAATACTAAATAATATACATACATATACAAATATTAAATATAAATAATAGCATTTATGTATATGTATAATAATATACTTAAATACGTCTGGAACGAATTTTTGTTAACTTTTAATAATTTATTATTTCAAAATTTAAATAAAATGAGAGTGCTTAGCTAAGTTATATATCTAATAGTTCCTACTATAACAAATGATTAAGATAATACAGTGGGAAGCAAAGCTGTTCGGATGTTTTGCATTAAGGAATTACGGTAATGAAAATAATATATATACCTACATATGTATATATATACATATAAATGATAATATATTTAATATATAATTGAACCTTATTCTAAATTATAAAGCACAAAAACTCACATAAGTTGCTTCAAAAAAATAAAAAAAAACAAATAAGAAAGCATAGTCGGTCAAGCCCGTTCATATAATACCCTACACCGAGTATATGTTTTAAACAGTTTTTCAGAAATGGGCGCTATATTGGAGATTCTACCTATAATGGGCCGATCATCCAAAAATTTAGTGCCATGACTTCCGTGAATATAAATATTGTGTATGTTATACTTTATATCGATACAAATATTTTTAAAAGAATAATGGAAGTTAAAAGTGAATTACGGAGAGGGTCCTATATGGGGGTTTTGACTAATTATGGACCGAACATTATAAAATTGGATCTCATCATTTTTTTACCCATGAAATCTATATTTGTTAACTTATTTATTTATTGAAGAGATTTATGATCGTTAAAGTGATTTTTGGAAGTGGATTTTCTATGGGAGCTACGGCTAATTATGGACCGATCTTCTCAAAATTTATAGATTTGATTTAGCTTCATTTATTGCTAATTTGTGGTGAAATTTGTTTAAATACTTTCATAATTCAAACATTTATGATCGTTAAACTCCTATTTAGGGTAGACATTGAAATAATGGACCCATTTCCACCAGTTTCAATCCATTCCGTTTCTGGACCGAAAAAATATCACGCACCAAATTTTATAGAAATTACAAACATCAGCACAAATCCGATATATCCTCCCCACTATTGTGGTGTAGGGTATAATTAAAAAAAAACAAGAAATTCACTATTCGGACACTTTTGCACAGTACAATAAATAAATATTATCACGATATTGCTCTGTTAAATTGTAACAAGATTTGATCCGTTGGTTGTTTTGTTTGTTGCGATCTCGTTACCAAGCTTTTATTGCTCTATTTGTGCACTATTATTTTACCTGTTAAAATAAAGATCTTTAAAAATGAGAAAAATGCCAACTGATATTGAAAAAAGTGTGATAATTTTGTTGCAAAATAATTATTCATGCCGTAAAATTGCTAAAAAACTAAATTTAAGTAAATCCACAATAAACGATATAAAAAACGGAGTAATGTAGCTTGCAATAATAACCAAGGGGGTCGACCAAAACTGCTCTCTGATAGTGATGCCCGGCAGATTGAACGTTTGCTACATAATAAGGAAAATAAGACCCCGAAAAATGCTGTAAAAAGTATTGGTAAAGATGTTAGTTGGTTAGACGTAAATAGAATATGTTTAGTAGCCAGTGTGAAAAAGAAAAAGCCGGTACTTTCCGATACAAATGTGAAAAAACACCTTCATTTCTGTAAAACCCACAAAAATTGGACAGTAGATGACCTAAAACGGTTATTTGGAGCGACAAAACAACAGTCAATCGATACCGATAAAGTAGATATAATTTAAACTCAAATTTAAAAAGATTTACCCAGAAAAACTTGTAACTTATCAAAAACTTTTCAATGTATCATTGTAAGAAAGAAAAGTTTTTATTAGTCACTTAAAAACTTGTATGACAAGAAAAAATTAACACTCATGATCATTCGTGCCAATGCTGGTAATTAGGTTCGTTAATATGAATGAAACGTTTCTTAGTTGTTGCCCCTTAAACATTCCCTTTGGATGTTTAAGTTTCAAACTTTTTATACCCTACACCACCATAGTGGAGTTGTGCTTATGTTTGTAACGTCCATAAATATTAGTTCAACATCCACTTCATTGACTCAATGTAATTTCCTGCGTCGTTCTAACGATGTAGTTGCGACCGTCTGGCTGGCTGGCTGTCCATGCAAAACTTGTGCGCAGAGTACAGGTCTTAATTTTGAAGATATTTCGATAAAATTTGGTACATGATATTTTTTCGGCTCAAGGCTGGTTGATATCGAAACTGCTCCAATGCAAATGTTCTCCCAAAATAGGGATTTATCGGTCATAAATATTTGATGTCTGCACGTACCCCAACAAATTCGCCAAACAAAAAAGTTGTGCATGAAGCCTAATATCATCAACAAATTTTGTGCAGATCCGTCCCTAATTAACCATAACTCCCATATAAGGCCCGTTGCGGAAAATCACTTTAAAGAGCATAACTCTCTTACAAATTTTGGTATCCTAATCATATTCAACAGAAACCTGTTTTATATATAAAAAAAATCATTTGGATAAATTTTATAATGATCGGTATATAATTACTCATAGCTCCCATATAAGGCTCTCTATCCGAAAATCACTATAACAACCATTATTCATTTTATAGTGTTAGTATACAAATAAAATTTAACACAAATAAGTATCTCTCGTATAAGATCCTCTTCGAAAATCACTTTAATACCTACAAATCGTTTATCGAGTTAAAATTTAAGTCATGCCACTATATTTGTGGATGATTGGTCCATAATAGTTCATGGCTCCTATATACAGCTCATATCCGAAAATTTATTTTTACACATATACTGGTGGCAGGGTATTATATGGTCGGGGTAGAACGACTATACTTTCTTACTTATTTCAGTTTTCTTTTTCTATCACAATTCACAAACAGTTGATAAAATTATGACATGTACAAACGCAAAGAAGTTATATGCCACGTATCATGTTAAATTAGCCCGTCTGTGATTCAAAGTTCACATTCTATATTTGTAAAGTATTATTCTATGAAATACATTTGTTTTGCTGTTTAAAAAAACATTTGTTTTATCTTTGGCTATAAGTAGTACTGACTACTTATTAAAAACAATATTACCATTTATACTTTCATATAAAAAATAAACAATTGTGTAAACAAAAAAAATTTATTTATAAATTTTAATAAAATTAAACTTAAATTTGCCATCAATTAACATGAAATTTAAACATAGAAATTTGCTCATATTGCAAATATTTGCTAAACCATTAATACCAACCCTCTCAACTTCAATAGATTCTTTTCTTGTTATTTTTTCCACTTGATGACTGTAACAATAAAGCAAAACAAAAGCATTAGATGGTCCTCCATTATTTTTTACTCTTTCAATGACTTCTATTTAGTTGCCATTAAGCTATTGTTGAGTAAAACTAAGACGTTTCTAAATAAAAAAGTAACAATAAAGTCAAACTAAGTAAAAATAACAAAGTTTACTTACGTATACTTGGTGTCCTTAGTCATTGTCATTGGTTGATTGTACCAAGTAAAGTAATGTCAACTTTATTAATTTAACATTTGCTGCAATGTGACTCACTCAAGTCTGTTTGAATAAGAAAAACAAAAAATATAAAAACTAACATTTACTATGTATACAAATATACAAACCCACAAGCACACAGAAAACTGCATAACATTCGAGAATGTAACGTTAAAATATTTATGCAACTTGCTACATTACATTTTATTAATATAATGCCATGTGTTTTTGTGTATCCCCCTTGTTTTCTTGTTTGTTTTATTTTTAGATACAATATATCTTGGACTGTAGAATCTCATACACCCATTGAAGAATACAAATTATCCTTTCGAAGGTTACAGCAAGGACAAGAGGTCGATAACACTATTGATTCGCATTCATCCTCGTCTACGTTGCAAATGTATGGTGGCACCAATGTTGGCAGTGGCAATGTGATGGGTGTCAATGCGCACAATTATCGTCTAAGTGGCAGCAGCAGCATGAACAGCATGGGTGGCAGTGGCGGTTATGGCAGCTATGGTGCCGGCAATATTATACACTGGGGTCGCAACGATTGGCGTGACGTTGTCTTACCCGCAATACCCACATCCCATCATTATACACAGGGCATGAGCTATATGATACGCGGTTTAGATCCGGATCAACACTACGAAGCGACAGTTCAAGCGAGGTAAGTGGAATAGTTTTGCTTCCTACACTAATGTCACTACTGCTGCAACTCTGCTGTTTTTCAGTTTTTTTATTTTGTTTTACTTCCTTTCTGTTGGTATTTGCTGTCATTAGGCATTTTTGGGGTTGGGGCTAAAATATATTTGATTTAGTATTTATTTTTTTAAGCAAAAAAAAATAACGATTAAGTGGAGATGCTTTAAGTAGTGGCTGTTAAATATAGTTGACAAAGGAAGTTGAAAATTTAAATGCAGTTATTGTGCTAAAGTTTATTCTTCAATCTCATGGCAAACAATGTTCTGTTTATAAAATATTTAAAATATTAAAACGACAACAGAATTTTTGAGTCAAGAAAAATAAAACATTCAATTTGTCATTAAGTTTAAGGTATTACTAAATCGTTATAGTAGGCTGAGAGGAAAATTTATTTTACAAATAAATACTGCACCGAGTGTACTGGTTATAAATGAAAAATAATTCAATATTCTTATGTAATAATATTAACCTTATCACCACATGATTCGTACAATAATGAGTGCAATGATTTTTAAAAATGCTCAAAAAAGTATGCATAATTCCTTTTAGACCTAACTCAAAACTAATAGGAGTTTTTTTATAATTTTTTGGAATATGTGGTCCCTACAGCATATGAAACATAATCAAGGATTATTTTTTATCATTTTGTTATCCTTCAAGGATTTTCAGGACACGCACACTTGATGCATCTCGGTCGATTTTCATTAATATTTTTAATAAAAACACATTGCATGCAACGATTTCAATTAGTCTGAAATATTCAAATTTATAAATTTTTTATTTAATATATGTGGACTTCATTATTTGGAAACGATTAATACTTTTGTAATTAAAGCCTCTTACTTACTTTCACGTCCTCTTTTGCTAACACTAAAATTTGACTGAAGAATTCCGCAATAATTCAAGTAACGTTAAATAAAACTGAAGAAAAATGTGACGGGCAAATACATATAAAAAAAAACAGTCAGCGCAATCGATGCATGCCACAATTGATGTATCACGGTCTGAAAGGATTAAAGGTGTCAATTAGAAATGCACTATATATATTAAGACTCTGTACAATCTATCAAATTAAACATTTCGTTAAAAAAAATATAATTTTCTAAACGGATTTGCCATAGCAAAATTTGTGCGAAATGTTTTAACATAAAGTGGACTGTTATGGAGGGACAGTGAACGTTGGGGACCACTAAATAATAAGTTGTTCAATAGAAATTCAGAGGAGACATTGCCATTCAAAAGATTTACTAAAAAAGAAATGTTAAGCATTATTCTACGACTTTTTAATGTTGGCAATTTTATCAAACGTAATCTTGATGAGTATGATGGAAGTGATGCATATTCTCGATATATATCCTGCAAAAAAAAGAAAGAATTGTTTTTGAACAGATTATGAAATGAAAAAATAAGCAGATTTCAAAAAAATCTGGACGTTTTGGACGTTTATATAGCTTCCAACAAGATAATCATCCCAAACACACCTCTAAAATAGGAAAGGAATGGCTCATCTACAACGTTCCTAAGCAATTAAATCACCCAGCTCAGTCACCCAATCTCAACCTGACTGAACATCTATGGAACCACTTGGAAAGAAAAATTCGGCAGTAAAATATAACGATTATTAAAGAAGAGTGGTATAAAATAGATTCCTCTACAACAACAAAGCTCGATCGGAATTTCGTATTTGCAAATCGATTGTTTTTTCTTTGCGTTCTTTAGATTCCGATCAACTTAGTTTATTCCTTAAAAAGTTTTAAGTCTCGGGTTTTAACTTAAATATGGTAACGTTGTGTAACCAAAACAAAAAACATATGATTATTGTAATAAAAAGTTTTACAAAAGGCGAACAGAAAAATTTTAAATAACAGTGAACAATATTTTTTTAAAATATACGGAACTTCAATTGTTGCTGTTTTAAATGAAAAAAAGGCATCAAAACGTTGTTTAAAAGCTACGAAGAAAAAATTTAACGGATGCATCTTATCCTCTGTCATATTCCAGTACTACATAAATACTTTGAAATTTTTAACATTTTATTTAAATATTAATGAGATATTAAATGAGAATTATTAATTATTAGAATTATGCGAGTATTTGAACATTTTTTAAAAATATTTATTCCAAGTTTTACTTCAATTTAAATATACAAATTGTTTGAAATGAAATGAGATAATTAAAAAAATCTATGAAATAATAAAATTAAATTTTTAATTGTCATTATAAATTAGTAGTATGAGTTTTTTTTTAGTATAAAATCATACAAAATGACAATTCAACTTTAAAAATCTAAAGTGGTTTCATTGCGAAGAAAAACTCGTTTTTCATGTTCTAAAGACTCAATTTACGGAATCAAAATCACTTTCGATCGGAATTGAGTTTTATGACATGGCTGTATATATAAATAGTATGTCTGTACGGAGGCTTAATTTATTCAGTGTATGTCTGTGCATCCAACTCAACAGAAACATAAATTTTAAAAAATGTTCATACAAATTTAAAATTGATTTTGTTTAAGACCTGATTTTGTAAAATGCCACGACATAATTTTCTAAGCATTGTTTTGATACTTCTAAAATAGCTGGCAAACGAAAAGGTTCCTTTAGAAATGGACCTATCTCGTGTAATATATATGAAAACATTTTCTTGTACATTCGGAAGTTCATGTGAAATCTTTCAAAAGCAAATTAAAAATATTGTAAATCTCCACGTGTTATTTTACTTACTCATCATTCGTTAGATTCATGGTATTGATAGTAGAGCTCAATTGGGTTTTTTCAATAAATATGTCCAGGACGCTTTAAATATCTTCAAAATCCAAAGAAGACATATCCATAAGAGCAAGCATTTTTATATACCCATTAGTATCTTTATAGTTATTTGCTTTAAAAGTTTTATTCTTCATAATTTGAAATATTTTCTTGATAAATGATCAAACAAAATTATTAAAGAGCTGATAGGTTTGTAGCATTCCCAATGCAAAATAAGTGTAGCTTTATGTAAACTTTTATTTTAAATTTCAGTATTTACAATGGCAACATTAACCACGCAATAAATTGTCAGTATTATAATAACGTTATGTTTCTGCGTTCACTTAACGCAATGACGCAGTGATTTAGAAAATTTCATATTTTTGGTGATGCGTTCGCGAAAGCGCAATTGATTTGCAAAATTAAGGCCGTAGTTTTCTATAAGTGTTAGTACGTCGTTAGTATTTTTATTTTATTATCATATTAATCTATTATAGAAATTTTAGTTCACCTTAAATTGAATAATGAATATAATTAGTTTTCCTTAATTTTCAGGAATCGTTATGGCTGGAGTGATTACTCGCAAAGTTTTGTATTCTCAACGTCATCGAATGGTAAGCAGTAGAACATTTTAGCATTTTAAATTGAAAATTTTCTTTATATTTTCATTACTTTTAAGTTTTTTTCATTATTATTATTATTATTATTATTATTATTTAAGTTTCAATCACATATTTAATTTTGCTAAGTTATTTCCTTCATTATTAAATGCCAATAAATAGCAAACAAATACATTGAAATGCGAATGTGTATTACAATGCCCAACACACGTAAACAGTTGTTACTTTACAATTTATATTGCTTCAATATGTATGTATTTATTTGTACTTATTTCAAAAGGGAATGTTTTCTTGTTGTATGCAAAACAAAGATAAATAAAAATATCAGAAACAATAAAGCAAGGATTAAGAATAAATAGCAGTAGACCTTTTGTGCTCGGCTAAAGAAAAAAAATTTAAATAAAATCAAAATAAAAAAAATGTTTTTTCGAATTAAACCAAAAGAGCAATTATAAAAAATTAAAGCATTTATATAAAAACTGTGTGGGGAAAAGTGTAATTTTAACAAACACAGCGCAGAGCAGAGCGAATTATATGGCATTTATTATCCATACAAAAGGGACTTAAAGGATATACAGGAAAATAAATGTGAAATGTACATACTACAAACAATAACAATATCGACAATAATTGTAATCGTGATATTTCTACATGCAACTGGCCTTTTGTGTGTTTATGCAAAACAGGTTGATAAAAAATATCATATTGACTTTTGAGCAATTCTTTATCTCTTGCTCTAGTGCTGATACTAATTATATACAAGTTCATAATTGTGTAACAAGGCTCTCAAATTCCGGTATATACATATACTACATATACATATGTGTGTGTGTATGCTGTAATTTTTAGAGATTTCAATAAAGAAATTAGGATACTTAAGTGAGGCAGAATCGATTTTTTTGTAAATAAATCTAACATTTCTAAACGGCTTAGGCAAGGAGTATTAAATTTTGTGCTGTGACCTCTAATTGTTCAATTCACAACTGATGTTGTAGTGTCATAGGAGTTGTACGTCATTTGAGTTTGTAATAGGTTGTACAAATGTTGTTGGTAATTTCACTTGTATTATTAATTTTATATACATATTGAGTTTTGTATATTTGTTTTAATATTTTACTTTTGAAAATTTAAAGGCTTGACAACATAAACATACGACTCTTCTCAAAATTGTGTTCACAATCAGTTAGTTGTATCATACAATGTACAACATACAACATCACTTGTGAATTGAATAGGTATGTTTAAACGCTATTGTGTAGTATATTTTTCCTTATATTGATGCTTTATCTCAAATAGCAAATGCGACAGCATTTTTAACCCAATAATTCAAAGCATTTATACATTTCCTTGAAGGAAGGGCACTAACGTAACTCTTATCGTGCAGCTGGTTTTTAAGGTTAGGGTCACGTTATTTTGGCCAACACTTTGTTTGAATGGAGCATTTTGCTTTTAAATTTTATTGTCCTGGAATGGGTAAATTGACTCCAAACGTAGTGCCTGCATATAAATACATACATACATATATTTAGTGCAGTACAATTTATTAGAGAATCGAATCTAATGGATTGGCTTATTGGAATAAATGCATAAGCAATTGCGCCTTTCTTACCATAACATCTCTAGTCCAGCATTACAGAAGTCATTGAAGGGAAAGGGAGCAAACCCCCTAATAAGCAATGATCAGTGATAACCTTTAATCCACAATATATATTGTATTTCAATTATTGAAAGCCTATCTACTTCGTTAAGCAATACTCAAAAATTAAAAATCTGAACTGGATGTCGTAAACATGACGATAATACAGCATAACTGATCTTCTTGGCAGTAGTTATAGATTGGAATATTATCTCCTTTTTACCGATAGAATCTTAAAAAAAACTTATGGCACTCTTACATAAGTCCGGAATACTTAAATATGCACTGGACCCTCTTCGCGCAATATTAAAGACCTTACTCACACATAAGGAGATTAAGCTATCAATTGAAATTTAACGTGGAGACAACAAGATATAAATAATATTGTTCGGTATTACCATCAGTACAGTCGCAAGTTCAAAGTTCAAGCGCTACCATGCGCCCGTTATATTGAGAGTGCCCTTAGCGTTATAACTACCTTTGTGGTATTATTTTAACTGAAAACTGTTGACAAATTTTACATTAGTTTTCAACTACAGCTCTAGTAATAAAATTTCTACACAAACATTTAATACAGAATCTTTATTCTATATTTCTCTCCACTTTTCCTATGTGACATGTTGTATCGGTATAAAGATACAAAGACATTCATTGACTCATTCATTTCTATATTTGTAGAGCGGTCTCGCACTCACATTTTAATTACTACATCGCTAAAGTTTTTTGCTTTGATGAAATAAATAAAGTACATTTAGAAAACAAAAAACTCAAATTATGGATTTAAATTGCAGCAAAACGAAAACAATTTAAATGCAAAACTTTGCAATTCTTTTTTTGTATGGATTGGAATACCAAATTACTGCAGTTATTTTTTTCCACAGCTATGTATAAAATATTTGCCTTTCTTTTGTGCAATAAAAGGCCAACCAGCACAAAACAAACATCATTTCACAGAGAGCAAAAAATAAAATAAAAAAAATGAGGAAAAACACATAAACGATTTGCTATGCAAATAAGATTTTTCCTCCACGTACATATAATTGTTTTTTGTGAACTAGTCCAAGTAATAAAGAAAACATGCATACAAAATTGGAAAGAAAAGTACAGAAAGTATTTTTTTTTTGCTGCTTTGTTAAATTGAATGTAATTCTATAGCAAAGTGTCTATGGAAATGTATGACACACGCAACATTCACATGCATTTCAGCAAATATAAACAGATACATATATTTCCATATACACACAGACAAAGTGGCAGTCGATTCAAAGTGAAGCTATAGAATACTTTCAGGCAAGTACAAATACATTCTCTAATGCACACACTCTCACACATAATCAAACAGTCGCACAGAGGCACTTTTATGAAAGCAAATGAGCAGGAAAAGAAGGAGAAATAAAGAAAGTATCTAGCAAAACATTGCAATACAAAATAAAGTAAATAAACATGAATTGAAATAGACACGCAAAACGATATTTCAAGTCTGAAGAGAACATGAGTTCGTATTTATGCTTGCTCATAGTTACTAAACATACACATACATTTGTATGCATATACAGTCAGACATGTATTTGTGCGATGGATAGGGACCGCACAAAACTAAACTTACAAAAAATAGTTTTCTCAACCTAAATTAAAAATAAATTTTTTATGCTATGAAGAGAGACCATGTAAAAAAAGTATCACGTAGAAAATAATTCACAATCTGATTATTCTGATTTAGAAAACATATATGCGAACATTTTTATATATCTTATTTACATGTGTGCTTATTCTAGACAAAATTTCCCAATCATTATCCTTCATAGCCGGACAATACTTATGCAATGCAATGATTTGGTTACAAAACAAAAAACACATACAATTTAAAGAATTTTACGATATCTTTATTTGATTTGTTAGAACGATCTATTTAATTCAATGTTGAAAGAAGATTTCATGTAGATGTTGACCATCTCAAATAGTTCCAAACTCTATGTCCAATTTGGGCATACTCTCTCCAACATATCGGCCGGTATCTCACGTATAAATTCTGCAATATTTGCTTCCAGTGTCGTACAAAAAATTGTCTAAAAGCGTTAAATCGCACGATCTAGGCGGTCTATTGACCGGCCCCATGACCTCTTTTTCTATTCCAACAAACAGTGCATTTTTCGGAATGCATTGGCAGTTCTTGCAATGCTTCCGGCTGCACTTCACACTAAATACTATAATTGTGCAATTTTTCGATAAAAAAAAGTGGATCTTCATCCAACTGAATTTTGAATTAAGAATTCAATAATTTGCAAACGTTGCGTTTGTAAGTCGATTCAGGGTTAAATTATGGATCATATGGAACATTAAAACAGCAGAGCTTCCAAAATAATGTTCCTTTACATATCCAGATATCTTCGTCCCTTGTGTTCCAGTTTCATATACCGCGTTAAAAAACTCAAATAAAAAGTCGCACAAAAAAACACCACAAAAAGTATTAAAAATAATTAAACATTAAAAAATTTACTTTAATCTTTCAACTTATGTTTGGTTCTATAAAATACCTGTCTTCAAAAATATGTAAAGTAAGAGTTTAGCAAAGTGTAATATTTAACGCTTAATGTTCGTAATAGGTGGAACAGCACTGCAATGATCCAGTCATTTCTTAAACTAGAGAATGCAATAACACCTCAAAACAATACTACGTTTATACAAATATTATTAGTAGACATTTTAAACTCCATTAAGTATGCAGTACAAGAATTAATCGTCGTTTTTTAAATCCATTGATAGGCGATTCATCCAATAATATGTAAAATTAATAAACGATATAATACAAGATTGATATCATTAACAAATTACTTAACAATTTCATAATATTATCAGATAAATATTGATGTAAGAAATAAAATATTAGTATATATCATAATCAGTGTTGCCAGGAAAAAAAAAGAAGCTAAATAGTATTTAAAAAAGCCAGAAGAGTGTTAAAAAAATCCAACAGAATTTAAATTCGAATTTTCTGGTTTTTAACATTAAAAGTAAAAATAACATAGAGTAATAAAATTAAAAATTACTTCAATTATAAAACATTTAACAGTGTTACTATTAACGTCTACTTACATATAAATAAGTCCCAATTTACACGAAGCAACTTCTATTGAAAAGAAAGACACAATTTTTTTCTTGAAATTTCTTGTGTGCTTGCACAGCACAATTCTTATTGCTTAAATTGCACGTATTTATACTCTACACCACTATAGCGCGGAGGGTATATTGGATTTGTGCTGCTGTTTTAGCGCCCATAAATATTGATCCAACACCCATCTTAAAGTATACCGATCGGCTCAAGATCACTTCCTGAGTCGAATGGCATAAAAGATAGAAAAAAAGTTCAAACTTCATGAAATTTCGTATAGTCATTGGATTTTATACACTAAAGGAGTTGACTAAATTTTATATAAATCGGAACAAGGACACGCCTAGCTGAAAATGTCCTTTTTCAAAAAATTCAAAAAAAGTAAAAAATAAAAATTTGTTGAATTAACTCCATACACAAAAATTCTATTCCATTTTTTATTTTATATAACATATTTAACATACATACATACAGGCAATCAAAGTATATTAACAATTGTAATCACTTTCAGATTCTACCAATGATTCATTTCCTGTTTTTATGTCGTTAAATCTTTTTTTTTCAACTAAATCCGCTTTCAGATTATTTAAATCACTTTTTCTTAAAAGTATTTTCTGACTATTCATCGAAATAGGTCTCTCATGGAGGCAATCCTATTTATTTATTTTTTTAGCATCTGTAATCTTCGTGAACGGAATTTACAGCTTTTCTCATCATATTGTACTGCCTCATAGATAAATCCATATCAGTGTATAATGGTAGAGCACTTTCACCAAAATTTTTCTCATTAGTATTTAAACCTGTTAACCTTTCTGCGGCTTTTTTAAGAGCTTCAGATGAAGTAGAAGCGACAAGTTCTTCCACTTACCTCCTTTTTGTTCGCATTGAACGCTCCTCATAAGAAACATTCAGTCGGCCTCTACCACTTGTACTTGCTTCCTAATATAGTATAACACAATTTAGTTTTATTGCAAAACAAAAACTTTTTACGGAACAAATGAATTCACCAAATAATTCCCTATCTAGCCAGTCACTCAACTCAGTTTCAAATATATTTCTCATGCGATGATATTTAGACCAATTGTTAAAAAGGTTTAAAAGAATAAGCCTTATTTTCTGTTGTTCCCTTTCTAATAATACTCGTTTAAAATGATTTTCTACAAAAACTTTTACATGACGCATAACATCGCAGGGTCTGTTTTGCTTTATCTCTAGCAACAGTTGAAAAATAGTACGAATCTGCAACGAGGTTGACACTAAGAAACAGTCACAAAAAAAAAATTCGGGCGATATCGGGCAGTTGAACTTTAAATATATTAAAGTACATACTTGTAGCTACAAAATACAAAAAAAAACAGGAGAAGTGTTATTTCTACTTTCTTTTAAATTCTCTACGAAAGTTCACGGTTGCTGAAAAATCTTGACAATGCCTCACTACTATTTTTTTTCTAACGGTATCTAATTATAACAGTGTTGTAATTATAACTAGAAGTAAGTGATGCTTCCTGTTGTTACAAATTTTGGTAACCGTTACATTCAAATATTTAAATTCCTAGTATTTTAACTGAACATAAAATTTGGAATTATCCATAAATTTCGTATGCTGTAGACAAACCTTAACTTTGAACCACTATAACTTTAGAATTTGTAAACATTTTAAGAAGATATTTTTACCATCTAACCAGAGTATACTAAAAAAATAAAAGATATTTCAATAAAATTTGTTACGTAATATTTTTCGGCCCTAGAACGTATGGGATTGAAACTGGTGGAAATTGGTCCATTATTTCACCAGGCCCCCATACAAAGGTCCTCACGAAATAGGAGTTTAACGATCATAAATGTTTGAATTTTGCAATTATCCAAACAAAATTCACCACAAATGAGTATTAAATGAAGCCAAATCACATAACTCTCTTAAAAATGTCGGAATCCAAACAATATTGAACACAAATATTTGGTAGAATTTTATAATGATCGGTCCATAATTGATCGTAGTTCCCATATAAGGCGCACTTACGAAAATCAATTCAACTTTCTAAAAAAAATTTGTATCCAAATAACATTCAAAATAATTAATTTCATATTTATAGAAATGATGACAACTAAATTTATGATGGTCGATCCATAATTAGTCAAAAATTCCATATAACACCCGCTCCTTAATTCACTTTAATCTCCATAAATCTTTTAAAAATATTTTTATCTAGATAAAGTATAACGTAATACGTAATATTTCGCATATAGCGAACATTTAGAGCATATAATAAATATTTTTTAACTGAAAATAAAAAATACTCTTTAAAAGGCTTATATAAAAATTAAAAAAAAGTTTGAAAACAGTAAAAAATTAAATCATAAATTTCGATACTAAAACATAAATAAAAAGGCTAAACTGGCAACACTGATCGAGATAAAATTTAACACAATTAATTTATATATATACAGAAGTGTTTATACTTAATAATATGATGATCGGTACAAGATAGGTCATAACTCTCATGTATGGTTTTAAGAATTGTTACAAACCGAATGACAAAGTACATCTTCTTAGTGGTGGATATAAAAATGTATAAAGTTTGATTATATTAATTATATCAAGCTTAAATGAACAAACATTTCACAAACGTTCATTAACATTATTTTTGAAATTGGCAAACTAAATGCGTACGATTTTTCACACCCCTATCGTAAATAAAAATTCCACATGAAATTTGTTCCCTTTTCACATTTTCCTATTAAAATTCAATGTTAAAAAAAATAAAAGGGAAAAATTTCATGTGGAATTTTTATTCACGATAGGGGTGAATGTCTTCAATCTTCCAATTATAAGCGACGAGAGTTATATACAACATTGATTTGCATTCACTGTACTCTTCACTTACTATACTGACACTTTTAATATTATAGACACGCTTATTTTAATAAAATCTCATTAAATTAATAAAATAATAACAGATATTAAACTGTAATAAAAAAAATTACAGTTTAATATCTGTCAAAGAACTTTACTCTATTATATGAATTTTACAGTATTTATGTAACATTTCAATACAAGTATTTAACTGTTCATAACAGATGTTTTCGTCATAGTTCGAATTTATGTCAAATTCATACATTTTTTATTGTAATATAAAACAAATAATAATAAACTGTTTTCTATACATGCATAAATAAGTATTTTTTCTTTTTTAAATAAATGTCAAATAAACAGAAATATGTCGTTTTAATATTTCGTTTGCTAAAAAAAAAAAAGACATAAAGACATTTTATGGACAGTAGTAACTTTCCGTACTCATATCTACGTAATAATAACTATATAAAAGAAATTTTTTAAGATTATTTGAAAATAACATCAGTTAGTGACATTTTCTTATGAAAAACTTATTAGTATCTACGCACATGTAGTTCTAAACATACAGTAATATATCCAGTTCGTACATGCTAAAGTATACATTACGTTTTAATGATATACAGTGGAGCCTTGTCTATAGCAACAGTTTGCTATGTTTAAAATGAATTAAAAAAATAACGAACATATTTTGCTTCCCTTAATAAAATATCATTAAAACCAACTATCTTTGAAATATTATATACAAACAGCAACAAAGTTTTGTAAACAAATGGGCAATATTTGAAGTAACAAAATTAACTTTCTTAAAAACAAAGTAATGACTTATGCATTGGTATTTGAGGTTATTATTTCAAACGGTAAAGTTCTTGGAGGCAAGTATTTGCCACAAATATTCAAATACAAATTCTTGGCAGTTAAATGAATAGGAACTTAATTATTACCAGCTTAAATAAAATCAAGTAAGCAAATATAGTCGGTCAAGCCCGACCAAATAATACGCTACACCGAGTATATGTTTTAAACAGTTTCTAAGAAATGGGCGCTATATGGCAGATATGACCTATTATGGACCGATAACATAAAGATTTAGTGTCATAACTACCGTGAATATAAATATTATGTATGTTATACTTTATCTCGATATAAATACTCTTAAAAAAATTTATGGAAGTAAAAGTGAATTATGGAGGAGGTCTTATATTGGAGTTCGAACTAATTATGAACCGACCATTATAAAATTAGGTGTCATCATGTCTGTATATATGAAAGTTATTTTGTTGAATTTTATTTGGATACCCAAATTGTTAAGAGATTTATGGTCATTAAAGTGATTTTTGGAAGTAGGCCTTATATCGGAGCTACGACTAATTATGAACCGATCTGCATTTGTAGATGTGATTTTCCTTCAAGTACCACTCATTTGTGATGAAATTTTTTTGGTTCCTTGCATAATTTAAATATTTATGATCGGTAAACCCCAATTTTGGGAGGACATTTGTATGGGGGCCAGGTGAAATAATGGACCGATTTCCACTAGTTTCAATCTCATCCGTCCATGGGCTGAAAAAATATCATGTACCAAATTTTATTGACATATCTTCAAAATTGCGACCTGTACTCTGCGCACATTCTTTACATGGACAGCCAGACGGACGGGCGTCACAAACATCAGCAGAAATCCAATGTGTAGGGTGGGGAATAATAATAATTTCACCACCAAATATTTTCAATTATTTTTTGAAATACAGCAAACATTTCTGGTCGACATACAAAATTATTCATCACCCATTCCATAAATAACAAGTAAAAAAGTACATTTGATCAAGCCCGACCTATTATAAACCGATTATCCAAAAATTTAGTAGCATGACTTCTGTGCATAAATATTTTGAATGGTTAATTTTACCTCGATATAAAAACTTTTTTTTATATTTGTCATGCCAAACAAATTTTTGAAGGCCGTCTTATATGGCTTTGACTAATAACACTGTGCTCGATTTTGACATTTTTTTTTACCGACACACGGGCACCTAGTGATTAAAACTAAATCGAGTACGGTGAATTCAGTGGTGCTAACCGTTTTTTTGGTCGGTTTTATTTTTAGTTAGATTTAAATAAAAAATCGAAATTCGGTAACAAAATTATCTTGCTAATAATGAATTGCAAATGTAAACATATATATCAGATTATATGTAAGCCATTATTAAACCACTACATATATAGAATGAAGTAGTCATTGTTCAGAAACTACAATTAATTACCAGTTTTTTGCTGGGAATATTTGAAAATAGAACTTATATACCAGATAGATGCGTTTCTTAAAAATATATTTACCAGCAGAATAATATGTTACACATCGGAATTTGAAGACTTTGAATATAGAACTAAATTTGTCCAGTCAGGTTCATTCTTACCCTATTAGACTGTAATATGATGTTGTTTTTTTAACCATCGAAAACATGTTGATTTTAACATTGAATGAAATGAACAACTACTATAAAAACACATACAATATGCAATATTCATGAAGAGGTAAAACAGCTTAAATAAAAAGTTTTTCGATTATTTGCACACCAAGGTACAATTTTATTTGTCTACAATATACAAGACAACTATGGAATTCAGAATTCTCTAATTTTGATATCAAAATTGTTACTTATAGACTTTTTTGTTTAGAACAATTTTCTTGAAAAGAAACTGCAATGTAGATTTTAAAATGCATTAAATCCCTTAAAAAAGGAACCTGTTCTGACAATTTTGCTATAATTTTATTTTTGTTACATATCTTTCAACAAAGTATTGCACAATTTGCCATAATTAGCTGATTATGTTTGAAAATGTTAAAAAATTGTATTTTAATTTTCTTTTAATCACACATTGTAATAAAATGTATAATTCAAAATTATATAATATTTGAATAAAAACGAACAACAATTTCGATAACTAGAAAGTAGCTTATTAACGTCACTTTGTCATAATTAATGACTCAAAACATTTCGTAATGTCTTTGCATTTGCACAGTATTCTTTAAATTAAGGCCGCAACGCCACAATTTTCTAAGCGTTGCGTTTAATTACATTTTGGATTCTTACGTTGTTGTTAATACATCGATGTTCGATGCGTTTTGTATTGCAAAAGTTTGCAATTGCAAATTTTTTGACATTGATTGTGAGCACTCCATTTAGTTATTACTTTGCAATACTAATGCGATTTATGCACTAAAGCAACTGATCTACATAAACAACAATTTCTAAACGTATTTTAAAAATGCCACGAAAAAGTGCCAAAGAAAAAATTGTTGAATATTTAGAAGCAGAAGTTGCTGAAGAAACAATTTCGAATGGGGGTACATACACATTTAATGTTTTAGTTATCCAATTTGGGCAAAGTGATTGTTCCATAGCTGGAAAACATTCATTAATGACGTCACTAACCTGGATCTGTGAAAGAAATATTATAAGCTCATTCACAATTCCCTTCTAAAAACCTTTTTGGTGTTGCAAGTTTTGCTTCGTTTGAAATAGCTGACACACGATAAGGTTACTTTAGAAATGGACCTATCTCGCGTATTATATATGAAAATGTTTTCTTGTGCATTTTTAAGTTCATGTGAAATCTTTCAAAAGCAAATTCAAAATATTGTAAATCTCCACAGTGTCATTTTACTTACTCATCATTCGTTAGATTCATGGTGTTGATAGTAGAGCTCAATTGGGTTTTTTCAATAAATATGTCGACGCTTTAAATATCTTCAAAATCCAAAGAAGACATATCCATAAGAGCAAGCATTTTTATATACCCATTAGTATCTTTATAGTTATTTGCTTTAAAAGTTTTATTCTTCATAATTTGAACTATTTTCTTGATTAATGGTCAAACAAAATTATTAAAGAGCTAATAGGTTTGTAGCATTGCCAATGCAAAATAAGTGTAGCTTTATTTAAATTTTTATTTTAAATTTCAGTATCAACATTTACAATGGCAAATTTCACCACATAATGATTTAACAGTATTGTAACATTTACAAAATTTCATATTTTTGGTAATGCGTTCGCAAAAGCGTATGTTGAACCCAAGTGATTTACAAAATTAGAGCCTAAAGCATTATTCGCCAAAATTTGCATAGTTTAATTTTTATTTTGTTAATTTCTTTCTATTGCATTAGTATTGTTACTCAAATTTCAATTTATTATATTTATCTTCATTATGAAATTCATACATATGTATGTCTTACTTTTCATATTAATTAATGATTTAATAAAATTACAAATTTATTATGAATTTGTCATTTTAAAACTGATTTAAAAAATATGTGAGAGGGGCATGATTTTCGGGCCTAATTATTAAATATTATTTAGTGAAAAAGTAATCCCCCTATTACAAACGTAATAATATATTTAAAAAAATTATTATAAGAATGTATTCCGGCGAACTCTGGTTGTTAATGTTTTAAATTTGTGTTTGGTTTTGTAGCTTTGTCGCGCAAGACAGCTTCTCAAATTTACATATCTTTTAAAACTATTTGTATGTTAAAACCTGATTTTACACCGAAAATCATCTACAATTTTCATAAGTCTAATCGATTTAAAGATAATTTAAAAGATATCAAACTAATGAGAGAAATTGTTGGGAACATACTTACTAACTGCTGCTGGGAAATGCATTCAATAAGTTAAACTAAAAATGTTTTTTTTAGAGTTTCTGTTTTGCACCATGCTAATGTACTTTATACTCCCTCGTTATACTGCATGTAAATTGTATTTCATTCCTGACTATTTTCATTGAAATTCTGCAATCTCAGCTAATAACTTTATTGCATTTAAATTGGAATTTAAAATCTTTTTGTATAGAGAAAATGGCCCAAAGACTATGTTATGTGCAACTGAATGGCAGTACAAAGAGAATGCGAATAAAGGGCTTTACTTTACCTTTATATATTTTTTCTCAATAAAATTCATAAATGTCGTTCGAAATATCAGCTTTCAGCTAACAAACAATTTTCTACAAATAATATAGATATCTCTTGTAGGGTATTTATATACAACCATAGTTGTTACTCAGATTTATGTCTGTGTAAAACTACTGTGCAAGCTGGGCATAAAACATGAAATTGAGCTGGACTAGTGCTATTTCCGCTCTGGTTTTATATATACGTTCTAAAGTTTCTTTTTTTGTCCAAATGTTACACAAAACCATTGATTTTCAATGATGGACATCACTATCATAGTCATCATCACGTGGTGTTTTTAGTAGGTTAACATGATTCTAACTATTGCACACTGCCACCCACCAAAACAAAAGCATATGCAAAGGCACGTACAAATATTTAGCTGCATGTGTAAAGAGTTTACATACATGTATGCATTCATTTGTGAATATCTTTGATTTTAGTGTAACTAACAAATTTTATATGTGGTAAAACTGTTTGCCTGCACTAAAATGTATTAACTACATAACAATTTCTACAATTTTTTGTTGTCGCAATTTGTTTTTATTTTATTTTTTTTTTTTTTTTGTTTTTGCTTAAATACATCTAACCAATATATCACACTAAAATTGTAATTTGATTTGCCACAAAATACAATTTAAAAATAGAAACTCATGCACACAAACACACAATGCAGTTGTGTTCTTTGGTCAGCTACGTACAATGCTTGCAAGGCTTTGATAAACAATACTGAATAATGCTGGTTTCTATGTGTGGTGAAATTAATGTTGAAGTGGAAAGTTGAATTGGTTTTGAAAAATAAAAATTTAGTAAAATAGTAAAAAGCATTTAGAGTTTAAACTAAAGGGGATGCTGGAGTATGTGTTATGCATAAAATAGATTCAGAGTAACCGTATGCAACAATGGAGCTGTTGCAAAGGTGTAATAACAATATCTAGCCAGAAGTTAGTTTGTACAAATGTGCAAATTAAAAATTCAACAGCAAGGAACTCAAAGCGCTATGATATTGCCAGGGCCGTATTAACAAATGTGAGCGCCCTGAGTTAAATAAAATTTGTCGCCCTTTTATACAAAGTTTTATTTTTATATTCTAGTATTCGATAATTCCTTCGATAATTTGGATATTGATTGATATGTATCAAAGCAAAAAATGACTAGTATACTTTAGCATGTGTGCTCTGCTCTTGCTAAAATTATTAAACAAAAAAAAACAAAAAAAAAATTAAATTTAATGAACTCGAGCCTAACTAAAATTATCAAAATGTAAAAATTAACAGTTCGATTATGAAATAATAATTATTCTATAAAATAGCTAGGGCACAAGCCATAATGTTTACATGTTGTTCAAAAGTGTACAAAAAAAACATAATAAACAAAAAACAAATGTATTCAAGTTTTCGAGACAAAGTCTTGACATGAATACGAAAAAAAAAAACTGAAGAAAAAAGAAAAAAACAACTACGAATAGAAATTAATAAAGAATGATAATTACAGCAAAAACTTCGAACTACGAGAACCAACACTGGTTAAAGGATTGATGTTTGTCTGTTGGCTGACCGGCACCGCATTGGTGCAGGTGGTAGAATGCAAAGAATTCTGATGAGAGAAAGTGGGATTTCTCGAAACATATGTAAACTCAACAACCCAGGTTCGATCCCCAGTCAAGAAAAATTATCAAAATTTTTAATAATAAATTTTTCAAGTTGTAATTCCTAACTTCAGTAAAAATAATTTAATGAAAATTAAATTTAATGAACTCGAGCCTAACTAAAATTATCAAAAAGTAAAAATTAACAGTTCGATTATGAAATAATAATTACTAGCAGTATTTGAAAAAAAAAAACACTAAGCAACTCGAACAATTATTATTTGGGTAAAACATGTTAAATATATATGTATGTAAATACATATCGTCAGCTTTTTATTGGTTTGACCCAAGATGTATTAACCAGGTGGCAGCGTGCAACATCTTCATTACTTTCAAAAACATCTGGCATAAAATAAAGAAACCAAACATACATACATAGATAAAAACAGAAAACAATAGTGAATTAAACTTAAAAAACACACTCTTTAATATAAAATAGTTCTTTAACACTTTTAAACAATTTTACGCACATAAGGAAGGCGGCGACAAAAACTTACTTTTTCAAATATAAAATAATCTTTTAACCGTTATAACAAATTTTAAAAAAAATTTTTATATAAACTTTGACTATTTGTAAACAAGTTTTTGACATTTAGGTAGGTTTTCAAGCAAAAACATGAGTTGAGCAAAAAATATTCAGCTGGCGTAACGCTGCCTTGGTTTGACCCACTGACTATTTAAAAAAAATTGAGTTAAATATAAAGAAAATATTAGTTTTTTTAAGTTGATAAAAAAAGGAATCAAAATTGCATCGTCTTGGTTATTTGGCGCCCTCGGATAATTGGCGCCCCTCGGCTGCAGCCCTATGGTTAATGGGGGCCTGGATATTGTATATTTTTCCAAACATATTTGTTTATTCAATTTTGAGTATTGTAAAGAACAATCAAGCTTTTCAATTTTCAGGTAAGAAAGCTTAATATATTGCTATCATATTCCTTAAAAACTTAAAGAAAATCAATTGCTGGGTGTTGTAGCTTAATGGTTTTGCGCATTTGATCATTAAGCATGAGTTGGTATTTGTAGCCTGGGTTCGCAGCCGCTATCCATCATAACTAATATTTATCACAGCACCCTCCTTCTGGTGTATAGTATTCAAGCGCCACCGAAGTAAAATAATTCAATAAAGGCTATAAAATCAAGCTTTAAAAAGAATGCGCCTACTCACCACCAAAGGCGCTGCAATGCTGCACTAAACCAAACATAATGCGCAGTTGCAGTGTTGTGATATAAAGCTTTCTTCTACTTTCACCATCTTTACTTCTTCAATCTATCCCCTTTCTAAAGAAAGTAACGCAATTATATATAGGTATATTAATTGCCTGAGTGTTACTTCTCTTTAAAAAAAAAATGCTAGCAACACAACTGGGATGAATGACGACTTTCTTCTTGATATATAAAAATTAAATGGTCCATGTTATTTAATGGCATCCCGTGAGAACGGCGGGTGCGATTTGCCTGTTTTTTTTTATTCTATTCAAAATTTTCAGGAGATGGTTTGTAAAAAAAATATTTAAAAATTCCTGGTAAAACTCGGAAATTTTAAGTTTTTAATATATTGCCTCCTTTTCACTTCTCGTTTTTTTTTTCTTAATAAAAATGGTAATTTGTTTTCAAATATTGGGCCATTTTTTTTAATTTTTAACACACATTTTCTTTTAGTTTTGTGGAAAATTGTTCATTTATTTTTGTTAGGGATTTAAGTTTCTGTTCTGCAATTTTAGAGTTAATCGCAATTTATACGAAGCAATTTTTATTGAAAATATTGATATACACATTTGTATACATATATGTAATAAAAATAAGGGACTAACACGAGTTGCTAGTACAATCAATTGTGAACTCGTCTTACCTTCTCCTCACCACGATGTCTGCAAAATAATAAGCTTTGATCTGCTTAGTGTAAATTGGGACTTAGTCTTAAATTCGTGTTTGGCACAACGTAGTGACTGTGACGTAATGTATATGTTCTTCTTGACTGTTCGTGGATTCAAAGTGTCTCAAAATTTTATATTAATTTCGATCGACATCCGCCAGACGGACTTGAGCACAGTTAACACTCAACTGTCGAATTTTAACCGTATAGCATCTTAATGTTTTTAAACAATTGCTTCCCAAAATTATATCAATTATCTGTTAAATTTGACATTTTTATTAAACTATCACTGTTGTATTTCTTTCCTCATGCTCTCACTCTCACTTCTTTACATTAGACTTAAAAACTAACACCTTCTCTAACCCTGCTTAACTACACATTTTTTATGTTTGTTTAACGTTCTGTTTGGTTTGTTATTTTACAAAAAAAAAACTTTTAAGTTCAAAGTACTCCTTGCTGTCACTTTTATACACCTACAAACGTATTGAACGTATTGAAATAATTACAGATGGACTTACTGATCTATCCAACTTTTTAAATCACGGTCACTTGTCAGGTTAGTTTTCGGTTTCAGTTTCCTATATGTGACAAGTTGAAAAAACTTAAAAAAAAAACAAATACAGAACTTTCTCTGTTACTTTTTTCTAATTTTCTGTTTTGTTTTTTTTAACTCCTTACTTACTTTAAAACTTATTTCTTTACAACTTTTCTAGCTTTTCAATTTCTTTCTAAACTTTATTTTTGTATGTATTGCTACTTTCACTAATTAATCTTTTGTGTATTTAAAAGTAGTTTACTTTAATTATAAGTGCATGTTTAATCGGGTATAATATAGTAATAAATTCAATTGCAAAAATTGCATGTTTGTTTAAATAAAGAATATTTTTGTGAAAGGAATTAAAATAAGTATTATTTCGCACCAAAAAATGTACTCCATTATTCCTAGTATATTATATATTGTAACTAATACATATTTTAGAGAATTTGTAAACTCGTTCTTGTTATTAATATAATGCAGAAAATTTCTTTAAATATGGCCAATATTTAAAAGCTTTACAATATGGATATCGACAAAAACCTTTAGATTTTCCTTTTATCAGGGAAACACTACTAAAGTATTTTCACACTTGAAATCGGTCTTATAATCAACAATTTTTTCGGCAACAGGCTTTGTTTGATTATTTTTTCAGGTTGTATTTTGATCAGTATAAATGATTTTCGATACGAAAATAAGAAAATATTGCCAAAAAAAAAATAACAATCAGACAAGGTTAATTTTTGAACAAAAAAAACAATACAAAAAAGCCGGCCTGTAGTGTTATATGAAAATATAAAGTTTTCGAAACCGATCAATTTTGCAAACTAAAAAAAAAAAACACTGGTCAACTAGTTTACGGTTTAGGTTTTCATTAAAGTAAGAAGCGCCATTATCATTGGTACCATCGACTCAAAATGTTGGTGATATTTCGTACAAATTTCCAATTCACATGCATGAACTTCACCTTGTTAAAAATATAAAACTTAACGTTGGTTAGGTTAAGATGATAACACATCCACTCTGTGACCACTAGGAGGTCTCTTTTGATTTTCATAATAATAGAAATGAAGATAGAAAATATGGTGAGGATAAGAATGATAGATAATATTAATTTAGAAAGATGATATAAAGTTCATCGTCTCAATACCAACGACTTTCTCGTACATCCTACAAAACTCTGAAGTGATATTGCCACATTTACATATAAAGCTCCTCAAACTATCACTGAGAGGTTTGGACAATATGGCATTTATCTAGCAATGAATCCAAGATATCCTTAAAGTATTTAACCTATTTAACCATAACAGCAATGTGAAACAACTGTATAGTCATGTTGTGATGTATTGTCCTTCACACGTTACAGTCCGTTCAAAGATTCATTAAAAAAACAGAGAGCAACTCCACAGATATTATCCTGTATAGTAAGAAATCACATACTTTATTTCCATGTCGAAACCTTCGAAGCCTAGTCTATTGTCTTATAATCCATAGTCGTCTGCCATCTTATTTCCCGGTACGTTATGGATCCTGGCTGATGCACTAACATCATTCAGAGCTTAATTTAAGTTTTTGTCATTTCTAAGTCGTAATGGAAAATTTAATGTTATTTTTATTTCGATATGTAATTGTATTATGTTTTTAGTAACCTTTAATTACATACATATGTATAACACAATTTGAATAATAAACTAATTTCAAACGTTTCCTTTTTCTCTTTCCAGATAACGAAATGCGCGATTTAAGTGTAACATTTTATGGCAGCAAATCTTCAGACATACAAACCTTGAACTGTTTGCTACTATTTGCAGCAGCTGCCTGTTTATGTGTAATTAATTTCGTTTATTAAAAAAACAAAACCCAAGAAATAAAAACCAAAACATAATCCCTTCAAAAACGTGAATGTATTATTTACAAAATAAAATGAAAATAAAAAACATTTTTAATTAAGAATTTATTTGACTCATCAATGAAAACTTTTTACAATCATTAAAAAAAACAAAACAAAAAAAAAACTGTAAACCAAAGTTTTATTATTAATAATTACACATACATACTTATACACAAATACCAAATTAAAACCAAATTCTCTTAAATTAGAAAGTACCACAAAGAAAATATTATTTAAAGCAAACATTAAATACCTAAGAAAATTGTATTTAAAATAAATGTATGTGGGCAAAAAATCCAGCAATATAATATGGAAATATCCGTAGCAGTAAAAGTGTAAATGTATAGAATAATTTCGTGTAATTAAAATATAATATAAAAATAATGTTAGTTTTTTAAGCGTTTAAATACCATTCAAGATTGATATTCATATGCAATAAATATTTTATATTTGAACGAATGTCAGTTTATTTATAAATTTTAAATTCATATTCATATTTTTTTTTGGTTTCTGCCTACAAGCTTATTAGTTTTGAAAAAATAACGCTTTAAGTTTCCATATACTATATAAATAAAAAAGAGAAACCGTTTAAAAATAAGTATAAAAAAAAAATACGCATTATAGACAAATTTTACTTCCATTATAATGTACATTTAGATAATATTAATAATGATTATTATGATTTATTAATAATGAAATCCTTAAAATTATAAAAATTTATTAGTAAAACAAAACAGTGAGTAAATTGGCTCATATAAATAAAATAATTGTAATATAATATAAAATACTTTTATTAAGGTAAACTGGATTAATTTGATATATTTAATTTAATTGTAATTAATTTAATTTTTTTAAATATATTTAATTTCTTTTAGACCCGTTTCACTCGCTTCAGGTTTAGTTGTTCAGTTTTTAATGAATTCTTATTTGAACTTGCCATTTCGTTCACATACGTATCGAAAATGTTGTTACTTTTTACCATCTACTTTTTACTTTTTCACGCAAATCAACATGCCAACAACTATGCGTAGAATAAGACGGGGAAAATAAAAGAAAAAAACAAAAGGAAATAAGAAAATTGACTAGTACCGTTAAGTTTGTACCTCCTTTATTCTGTTTTCCTTCTCACCATAAAAAATACTTGCCTTGAAGAGTCAGAATTGAAGCGTTTGAAAGAGGACTCAGGTTCTATTTTACTCATACAACGGTTGTTTGTTATAATATAAAATCCGAATAAGTATGCTACGAATTATAACATTTAAATACGTATGAGTATTTTTTATATAGACATATATGTATATTCTATTGTATATTACTCATACGTTCTGGCTAAATAGAACCGAATGCAAATTAAGTGTAAATGGTTATTTTAATAAAGAACTTTCTTACCACAAGTCCAATATAAACAAAATTAAGGACATTAAGAGAGAAAAAAATTGACTTTAGAAATTTGCATTTAGAGAAGTATTCACCCCTATCGTGAAATTTGTTCACTTTTCACATTTTTCCCATTTCAATTCAATGTTAAAAAAAATAAAAGTGAACAAATTTCTCGTGGAATTTTTATTCACGATAGGGGTGATTGAAATATGGTGCGTTTAAGGGATGACAAAGTGCACTATTTCAAAAAATTTTGTTTATGCCAACATATTTTTGTGAAACAATTAGAACTGTAAAAATATTTCTTTAAATAAAGCTTTTTTGTAAAACAATAAACAATAAATCAATGGATTTAGAAACTCCAATACACTTACATTGGATTCTTAAATTAATCAATACTTAGAGTAACAAATTTGCAAATTACTGAACAGGCAAATTTGTTTAATTACGTACTTTTTAAAACGAACCAACTAATAAGTCTTGTTTATTAAAACATGCATTTAAAGAAAATGAAAGCAGCAGACTGAAATAATAAAAACACCGTTGTAACATGTGGAATATAAGGCAAAGAATTATTTGCATTCCAATAAAAGATATGCTTAAATATAGTTTTTCATAGACATCATATGCATTTTAATGAAATCGAACTACGAAACTGCGAACAACATTAAAAGGTCTTAATAAAGAACGATAATATTCAATAAATAGAATGAATAAATGGTTGTCAATTTTTTAAGATCCAATCACTTGGCAAATATTTGCCAAAAAAGATATAACCACTAAATGAAATATATTTAAACTTGTTTGTTTATTTAAAAACTTTTCTTATTTAGGACAAAATACAACTATTTTGTTTTATTTTATTTGATGTTGTTTGATTTTACAAAACTCTTGTATGACTACCTTTAGACATGTAAATGATATTTTGAAAATGAGATTATTATGACAAATGTTCCTCATGACTTATTAATTGTTTCAACAATAAAAATTTAGTGAAGATTATTCAGAACAATTCCAAAAAAAAAAAAAAAATTTTGAGTATGCTGCTTAACGAATTTTGCGACTTAAGGGACGACCTGATACAACTGCAGTAGTCTTTAATGCTAAAGTCTGTAAATGTACCAATTTTCCCCAATAGTGGGGAGGATATATTGGATTCATTATTTCACCTGGCCCCAATACAAATGTCCTCCCGAAATAGGAGTTCAACGCTCATAAATGTCTGAATTATGCAAGTATCCATAAAAATGTGGAAAATAGAGCCAAATCATATCTACAAATTTTGTGCAGATTGGTCCATAATTGATTATAGCTCCCATATAAGGCCCACTTCCGAAAATCAGTTTAAAGAGCAGAACTCTCTTAAAAGTGTTGGTAGCCAAATAATATTAAACACAATTAAGTTTCATATAAACAGACAGAAGGAAACCTAATTTTATAATGTTCAGTCTATAAGTAGTTGAAACTCTCACATAAGATCCTCTCCGTAATTCACTTTAACCTCTATAAATTATTTAAAAGTATTTATATGCAAAAAAAGTTTAACATACATAACATTTATATTCACAGAAGTCATGGCACTAAATTTTTGGATGATCGGTTCATAATAGGTCATAACTCTTATATAGCGCCAATTTATGAAAAACAGTTTAATACATATACTGGGTGTAGGATATTATATGCTTGGGCTTGACCGACTAAACTTTCTTACATGTTATATATACTCGTATACTGATGTTTTCAATCCGTGGAAATATTGGTCGTAAAACCTCAAAATCAATATTTATGTTTCTAGTTGTGCTAATAATAAGGAAAACGCCTGATTAACACTTTCTGATTTATCTAACTCAGTATGCGTAGATTCTAGTATTCAATATATGTATATGCATACTGAAAGTATTAGTATTTCCAAAATATTAGAGTTTTATACTCTACTTCCAGTTATATTTCCATTAAATATTTTGTACTTAATTATGCCAAAGAAAGTACACTACGTTTACACAATTAAAATATTTGAGATATACCTACAATTCCCATCCTGATTTAAATCCAATTCTATAAAAAATAGAATAGTTTGAATGGTTACGAAAAAAGTATAATATTAAAAATAATAAATTTTTATTTACAAATTACAAATTTATATTGGTTTATTTGTTTTGTATATTTTTTATTAACACCAACACAGATTATTTATATTTAAAATCTAATAAAATCGCATAGAAATCTTATAAAAAAAAACGGAAATAAAAACTTTAATAATTCATGTAAATATATTAAAAAAAAATACTTTTAAAAAAACTAACAGCATTTTTTCAAACTTCAAGACCACCAATAAAAAAATATTAAATACATAAATTATAAAAATATATATAAATTTAAAAAGAAATATAAATAATATTAAAATAAATATTAATACAGTTTTTAAGCACTATTTAATTTTCCAGAACAAAGTAAAATTAAACAAAAATATATGATTATAATTTTTTTTACTCGTTTATTTTTCTACGCCAACAGGCACTGTGAATATATAGGAAAAAAATTGCCAATATTAATTAAAAACCCAAACAAACAAATACAAAAATTTATAAATATATAAATATAATATTAGTACTAACTACATATATGTATAAATACTTAACAAATAAGTCTTTAATTGCTATGATTTACAAAACAAAAATAACAAAAAAATTTGTTAATAAAATTAAATAAAAGCGGGAAAGTATTACCCAGACTTGATAACCCGGCCCGACAAAATGAAAACTTTTTTTGTGCCTTAGATTTCTTAGTCAGTTTGTATGCATCTAGTATTGGGTTACAATGTCTATAAATCACTTGTTTGTATCAACTGTAGTTTTCGAGATATTATGTTTTAAAGAAAACTACGTAGTTAAGCGATTTATAGTAACGTAACTCATAAACGGTTCATGCTATTCAATAAAAATAAAATATTGAAAATTCTGCTGCAATATTATCTTTATTCTGCATTAACACTGATTTGATTCCATGGAGTAGTTTCGGAGATATCGCTCAACTCAAGCATGGAAAATTGTTTTTATACATTTTTTTATTTTTGAAAAATTCATAAACATTAGTGAAGACAACAAATTGTCCCCTACTTTCCTTCAGTCATATACATATTTACATTTATTCCACATAATGTAACTCTATACGATTCAAAGAAAATACGTTATACGTACAACAGTACACAGAGATATGTAGTACTTTTTTCATTAGGATTAGAAGATATTCAATATAAAAACTCATATAGCTATTCAAAAAAAATTTTGTTTCGTTTTTGTTACAACAATAAAATACACGTAAAGCAACACTTGTGTCGCTCTTATTAAGGTTTGGCTGTAAGGTCAACTGAAAGTGATACAGTAAACCGCTGTTAAATACCCTGCGCTTAATTGCCTTTTTCGTTTATTTACCTCGCCTTGTAAATCCCCGTTTATTTTTCATATATTTTCAAACAAAACAACACATTTTAATAACTTTCCGTTAAATACATAATTCAGGTAATTAACTTTAAAAAAACTTTTCCATCGCTGACATTTTCGTTAGTTTAACTTGGTTTTTTTTTACCCACAGTAGCATTTTATAAAATTTTGTTAGAATTTCATTTGGGCACCTGTTAACTTTGTGCTTGTTAATTGTTTTCATTTATTGTTAGTGGTAAAATTATAGAAACATAAGTTGCAAAAAAAGTGGTGAATTTAATTACAAACATTTGTAATGAAATGGCTCCCAAGAAAACATCTTTATCCATAAAGCTAAAACTTTTATTGATCTCTATTGGAAAAAAAAAAAACAGGAAAAAAACACCAAATAGCTTCAGAATTTAATTGTAATGTTTCATTTTTTTTTTTTTAACAAACACAAACTGCAAAGCTTTTTAGCCTGTCTGCAGAAAACACCCAGAGTCTTTGGCGGGAATCGAACCCGCAACCCTCTTACTGATAGTGCGGCACTATCGCCTAGTCTATCGGGGCACCATGGCCTCTAAAATAGGTATTCTGATAATTAGCTTCTTAAATGCATTTAAGCAAATTCGTTTTATTACTTTTATAAGGTAAATAACCGTGAACGCTTCTATTTAAGTTTCGAGAACCTTCCCCGGTCAAGTACCCAAAAGTTTTGTATTTCTTAGTGAGGTATTTAAACGGGTTATACTCTCGGAAGTAACTTCATTACAAAAAATTTATTGTTTTTAAATTTTTGTAAAATTACAAGCAAAAACCACGATTAAAAATTAATAATAAAATCAAACAAATTTTTTAAATAATATTATTTCGTCATATCTCCAAAACTACTAAGGAGAGTAAATATTATGTTGGGGCAGCATGAATATAATAATTTAGCTAACTTTTGATTTTTTCTTCTCACTAAGTAGATTAAGCTGTTCTTCAGTTATGTTACTCATAATCTTTTAACGACGTAATTTTTAAAAACAAATTATATCTCGAAAACTAAAGCTGAACCAAAAAAAGTCAGTTAGAAGAATTGGAGCCCTATTTAAGTTGTAAACAAATTGAAAAAAAATTTAAGGCACCATTTTTCGTGTTGGGCTGTGTAAATGATGTGTGGCATATAAAAAATATTTAAATACAAAGTGAAAAGAAATTATTTGAAATTAAAACAGAATTACTTTGTAGCAAACCAAAAAATTAGCTAAACATTAATAATAATTAAAAAAGAAATAATATATATAAAAACAAAACTTAACATCGTGCAAATAAACTACAAATTTTTATTAAGTATTAATAGTGAATATAATTAAAATGAGCGAAACAAAAATATTATTGAAAACAATTTGTCATATTATCATAAAAATTAAGAAAATGAAAAATTTTAAACAAAAAGAACTAAAAAAAAACAAACCTACAGCTACACTCTCTAAACGAAAACATCTTTTATTTATTTTCTTTTCTCATTAATAATATTGATAATTAAATATTAAAGAAATAAATAAAAATAAAAACATCAAATAAATTCAAAATTTAAACAAAAACTCTTGTAGCATCTAAATAAATCTAAAAACATTAAGTAAATATTTATAAATATAGAACAAATTATAATTATAAACTTAATTACATAAATTTGCTCGATGTGTACTAAAGTATGTGTTATAAAATTAATCCCTGTATAATTAAGTATATACTTTGTTTACATTAATATTAATTTCTTTACTTATGCTTTTTTTTTTTTGCTTTGAAATCTCTGTTTGTATGTTAAATTTTGTATAACTACAGTTAAGTTAAATATAAAATTGTAGCCATCATTTATTTAATTATCAATATGTTGAAATTAGCATTAAAATTTTTAATTTAAAAAATGTCTTTAAAACTATTTGCAAAATATTTTCAACTCTACATCTGTTTATTTTGTAAAATTTTCAAGAGATAACTTAAAAGATCAGCAAACCATTATAAGGTATAAATTAATTAATTTAACAAAACAAAAGTAAAAGAAATCGTACTAAAAGAAAATATAACATAAATAAATGTATTAATAAAAACCAGAATTAAACATTCGTTTCATTAATTTTTTGGAGCAGTAGTTGGCTGCTACAGCTACCAGGGGCCGAACATGGTAGGTAATTTACTCGTAAATAAGGCGATTATCGAAGCTGTTCATAAAAATTATTTGTTCAATTCACAACTCATGTTGTACCCCATCTCAATTTACAATGTCTGAAAAGAATCGAAAACTTCGGCTCGAATTTGCAAAACCGCATTTGAATAAACGCATTGGTTTTTGGAAACTAGTTTTTTTATTTTATTTATTCATATTGTAATTAAAATAGAATTGAATAGAATTGACCGGCACCGCTGTGGTGTAGGTGGTAGAACGCAAAGAATTCTGATGAGAGAAAGTGGGATTTCTCGAAACATATGTAAATTCAATAACCCAGGTTCGAATCCTAGTCAAGAAAAATTATCAAAAATTTTTAATAATAAATTTTTCAAGTTGTAATTCCTAACTTCAGTAAAAATAATTTAATGAAAATTAAATTTAATGAACTCGAGCCTAACTAAAATTTATCAAGAAGTAAAATTAACAGTTCGATTATGAAATTAATAATTATTCTATATAGAATTGAAATTTTTAATTTAAAATTTTTTTTCTTTTACTCTTTAATTGACGAAAATATAAAATATTGGGTATGTGTCGTCATACATACCCAACAATTTTTATACGTCCCTAACTGTATGTCTTATCGAAATAGTACATCAATGATTATAAATGACTATTTAAGTAGTTATAAAAAATTCAGCAAAACTAAGCGTCATGTAAAGAGAATTTCTAAAATGGTATTATTGTTGGATCGGTCATTATTTGATTACAACTCCCATATTAAGTACACTTCCGAAATTACTTAAATATGCTTAACATGTTATTAAAGTCATTATCAGGTCAAATAAATCTGTTTATGACGACCGCATAAATATTTTATAAACAGCGTTATAATTCGGCAACAGTTTAATTTCGGCCAGTTATAGGCCATAGCTCCCAAACAAGGAACACTTCCGAGAAACATCGACACAAAACTGTATACAGTAATATTCGCAAAAACGGTCCAATCCCAAAAATATTGAACGAAACGAAACAAATTTCATTGATAATTTGCTGAGTTGGTAAAAAGTTTTGCATCTAAATTTATAAAAAATTTGGTTCACTATACACCACTATACATATTTAATTCGCGATAATATTTAAATGTATGAATAGAATCTAGGAAAAATGTACGCTAAATATTAGTGGTGGGGTACAGCAGAAAAGAACACTTTGACTTGTTTGTACTACTTCCTTAATTTGTGGGGAATAAGGAAAAACGATAAGACAATCGGGTACTGTAAACCAATAACTATATATATTATTTTATAAATTGATAAATTGCACATAATATTCCTCTGTAAATAATGGTGAGAATCAATAATTGCATCAGTTATAATCAGTTAAAATTAAATACTATTTTTAATAAATTATGTTCTACGTAAACTTTTCTTTCCGATGATATGCATAATACTAATAAAATTTGCTTTAAGCCTGAACATAGCTTCTTTTATAGCTTTTTTATTCTTTAAGAATGTTATAGTTTTTGTTTAAGAGTTAAAAACTATTTAATTACTCGTATAAAGATTTGCCATACATTTGAATATACTCGTAGTCATGTATCGTTAGTGCATATCTACCGCTAAATAGCCATATCAGTTGCATCTTTGAATGATACATAAAAAGACAATAAGAAGAACAACAGCTATAATACTAAAAACAATAAAGACAATGATCCTTGTCAGTGCATAAGTATGTGTATGTTTGCATGAAAGTATTTAAGTCTGTACATAACAAGCATTCAAGAAGAAAAACAGGCGTCATACAAAGACTTACAGGATGATACCATAAAGATGAGAACAATGATTATATGAGATTTACTATGCGGGAAAATTTGTATGTGTACAGTAAAACTTGTTTTTATGCGGTATATGAAAATGGAACGTAATTATCGACCATTTTGTTTTTTAATGCTATATATATGTATATTCCAAAGGATTGCATAAGTACTAAGGATGTGTATTTTCTAAATTAAAATAAGCAGATTTTTAGTTCTTTTATACGTCAGATATAATTGTGTTGTGAAAGCTATATTTTGCAGCTACTCGTGAAGTGTGTTTTGTCCCTAATCAGCGCACAAAAGCAGCTTTGACTGTATATATATGTATATGTACATTAAGTCACTTGAAATACAAATTTATGGTAGATGTAGGTGGGTTTGTTAGTGTGTAAATTTGTGTGTGCTTAAGAAATCTTATGAAACATAGAGGTTGACTATTACCATGGCGTCAAAACGACGAGATAAATATGATGCTTAATATGACAACATATGCACTTAAAATGATATATGATGACATGGACCAAACAATATTCGCTCAAACCCATATGAACACACACATAAAATACAATGCAATACAACACAATACAATAGAGTACACATCGCATATATTTAACATAATCAAACCACCCACAAAAATGTTATCCTTTTAGTATCACATAGATAGACCAACAACTACAAACAATATAATGACAAACATATTAACCCTTCATATTTAAGTATGGGGTGTTCTTTAAAGCGCCTGCTGCGGTTGCTGGATCGAGTAGCAACAGTTCCACTTGTATGCAAGATGTCATAGAAGTGGCAAAGGAGCTTACTAACAGATACACAAACACAAGAGGTCAGGGAGTGAGATTGAGAGTAAGAATGTCAGCATGATACGATAGCAATAACAACAATCAACACAATAAGGAAGTGTTACTTATGCCTTTATAAAATGGCCTAAAGACAAAATGCATTTAAGGCAATTGCAGCAACAATAACGTCAACATCATTAACAACACATATAATCAGCAGTTATGGCATCAGTAACAGCAAACATCAAAAATAATACTTGCATACCTACATATCATCTCACACATTCATACATATGTATAATGTGTGATCCATTTAGATCTTTTTTTCATTTGTTTTTTTTTTTTATTTTTTGTCACAGACCATGATGTCATATTTTTATCTTCTTTTTATGCATTTTCCATTACGAAGAGGCTAACCCCGAAACAATGTCTCCAAATTATTGAGATGTACTAAGAAATCAGAGTTCTTTGAGAAATCTTTTATGTGCACAATGGCTTTATGGAGTAAACATTTTGGTGGCAGCTGAGTTTGCGCTCTGGGCCTATATGATATGATGGCCAAGATCGCGTGAAACCACATCTGGATGTTTTTTCTTTAGGGTTATGTGCAGATAAAATCGCATTTCGCTAGACACCGGTAGCAATGCTAGAAAGAGTCATAATTTGAAAGATACTAGTAGCAAATCTATTTGATCGAAAATTAAAACTTCCGAATGCATCTCCAACAGCGTAGTTGCGGCCAACATTTGAATTTAATTATTTTTAAAAAGTTAATGTCCAACAGCGTCCTTTCGGGCAATTATAAAGATTTCAACTTCCAGTTCTATTTTAAGTGTTTTATTCAAATTGAACAAGTGTCTAAATGAATCACCCTCTAAAAGTACTTACATGCATATGTATATACTATATTATATGTAGTTTCGTATATGGTAAGTTGGAGACCTTTTTTCCTTTATTTTTGTTTTCATGATTGTGGGGTAGTTAATGTTTGGCTTAACTCGAACTTATGATGTGAAAAATAAAGAATGTAAGAAAACAAAGACTGAAAATGGTGCTACATTTTTTTTTTGTATTTGTAACTTTTGTAGCTGTTGTCGTTTCATAACACTTAATGGTGACAACAAGTATCAAATATCACGTACTTGTTTTAAAATATTCTTATGATGCAGTATTATGAAAATACTTGTTCTATGTACTTATACATACACATACATATACGAGTATAAACAAATATAAATACATACATACAAATATAAGTGCAACAGTGTGGGCACCAAATAATGTAAACTTTATAATATACAGTCAAATAGGTATGACTTTTGGGCACACAAAGTCACTTTCTGAGTCAATTTATTTGTCTAAACATTAGTTTTCATAAGCACAGGATTACTTTATCTCTTAAAAATATCTGGTTTATATACACCTAATTATGTTTTTAAACGGTAATTGGTTCCAGGAAATTTCGTGTAAAAAAAAAAACCGTGTCAATAAAGACATTGTTCGTTTGCATAATAAGTGACTGGTTCCTTATCTCTAAAATCCATTAAAATTAATAATAAAAAAAACAAGGATTGTTAAAGACAACTAATTAGGTTTATAGTAAATCACATACGTAGACAATGTGTTTTTACACAAGCATAGTTATCAAAGAAAACAAGTAAGAGTGCTATATTCGGCTGTGCCGAATCTTAAATACCCTCCACATAAACATAATAAGAACTACACTAGAATTTGCTTATTCTGTTTTTTTTAAGCAGAATTAGTGGATTTTTTTGAGTATTTGATAATAAAATAAAAAACAGAGTATAAAAAATAAAGATTATAAGGAGCTTCTTTTGGTTGAATTGGATCTCAAAATCATTATTTGCAAAAGATTTATGGGAGGCATAGTTAGTGTGGACCAATTATGAATATCTTCTAAATTCATTATCCAGTAATGATATTTCTATGTATTTTAGGCCAATTTTATATCAATAACATTATTTAAAAGAGTTGTGTGGTTGGTTATTATACTCGGAAATGATCTTAATCTTAAGCTAGTGCCAATTATTGACTGACAGCTTCAAAATCCAGTAGCATATTTGCCGTATAACCGATATTAGTATAATTTCTGGATTAAGATTTCTGTTCTGTATAAATCTTGGTTCGATATCAATATTTATTAGACATTTTGCTGGGTTAAATTGTTTTTCGATAATGATCCTTATATGGCAGTTATTACAAATCATGGGCCGAAATTCTTAAATATTGAAATAGTGAATTTTATGCATACAAAGATATCTCACGTCGAATTTCAACGTAATAACGGTATATTTAAAATACTTATTGGTAGTAAAGTGAATTTCGGAAGTGGACCTTATATAGTCATATAGTCAGATATGGACCGATATTCTCAAAATCCAGCAGGCTGTATGTAAATGATCGGTGTAAAATTTTGAATCGGTACCATTGTTTATAAAAGATTTATGAGTATTGAAGTAAATGTAAATGATATATATAAAGTTTTGAGTCGACACCAATTTAAAGATAAATTACTTTTTCGGATGTGGTCCTGATATCGGAGCTGTGACCAATTATGAACCGACCATCATAAAATTTATTACAACAACTTATATCTATAAGAATTATTTTTGTCAAATTAAAATCTGTTAACTATTATTGTATCAGATTTATACGTATTTACGTGAATTTGAGATGTGAACTTTATATGGGGTCTATGGTCAAACATGAACCGAGCAAAATAAAATTTCGTTTCACGATTTTATTAATATTCTAATTTTACAGGCATTTATTTATCATTAAGCCATATTTCGGACAAATCATTGACCGATTTTTACAATTTTCCTCACACTTTCTTCTTTTATCATTAATATAACGTGTTCAGAATTTCACTACAATCTCTGCCATATACAAATATCAAAAAATTGGAAGAAAAATGTTTAAAAATATTAAATTTTTATGGAGGTTGTCTTACATATTGGCCCATAACTATGGTACTATACCGATTTTGCTAAACTGCTTAGGAGAATTACAAATGCTTTTTGGTAAACTCTGTTGCTTTTGGTTGTGTCTTTTAAACTTGAGAGTGTTTTACACAGACAGACAGACAAACGGACAGACCGACAGTCGGACATAGCTCAATCGACTTAGAATACAATAAGGATCAATACTTTGTTGTGTCTAGGAGGAATATTTTTCAGTGTTACACACGGAATGACAATTTTCTATATATACCCTCATTCACCACTGGTGGTGGAGGGTATAAAAATGTAAGTATGACAGTTCATTTATTTGTATGCACTAAAAGGGAATTCCCCTAAATTTGTGCTATTTACAATTTCTCTGACTATTAAATTTGCTTGTATTCATAAAAAGGGAGTTCCCCTAAATTTGTGATATGCTAAATGGATTAAAATCAAACCGTGGTCAATTAAAACCGTGTAAAAACAGAATTAGGTGTACAAAGTTATCCGAACAAATTTCGATACAAATAATTTACCCAATTACACCCAAAAATGTTGTGAATATCAGTTATTAATATACCATAGCCCCCATATCACTTCAAATGGCATAATTGTCTTAAAAACTTTGATATGCAAATAAAATTCTACACAAACATATTTTTGTATTTTAAACCTACATACCTACTTTGAAAACCAAAAACAAGTTATTAAATTTATTAGTCAGCTATTTTGGGGAATAAAAGAAATTTTATTGAACGAAATTTTTGCAAAAGAGAGTTTATAAATATTTTTCCCATAAACAAAAAATTAACTAAATACCATAAAAATGTTTTCTATTTTTTTTGCAACACATCAATATGCTTCCTTAAAGTTGTATTCGTAAAACAGTCTACCAGAATGTAAAACGCGGTCAGCGTTTAGGAATATAAGATAATAAAACCCCGTGCAACGCCGGGTACAAAAAAGCAAGCCATCCACAGAATTGCCGCAACCAATTTATATTACAGTTACCATTCACACTACCGTCAGCACTTGGTAAAACTAAAAACGTTCTATTGTTTAATTAACTATGTATGTATATATATTTAAAAAATGTTTCATGAATTAACTAACTTACTATCAGTAATATGTCTTCAAAAACTAATATGTCCAATATTTAGATATCTCAAATAACACTAGTAATTCCTCCTTTATAATTCTGATAATTAGCAATGCACGTACTTATTTTAAATTTTCCATCATTAATATGTTTTTAGTTATTCCGCTTAACCATCAGACTGTTTGTAGCAACATTTGTTTTGTCATCTGTATAAACAGTGCAACATGAAATGTAAACTAACGCTATTTTGTGATACTTTCAGCTGTAATCACAGCATGCAACAATAACAGTATATTATATAGAAGTTAAAATATACATTGCCGCATTTATGTGACATTTTATCTATTATTATTTTAAGGCTTAGATGAGATTTTTAGGAATTTTCGTGACAATATATTGTTTTCATTGCTTTTGCTACTAAAAACAAAGTATATGTATGTATGTGTGTATGTATGTAGATTTGATAAATATTGTAAATAGCACATACAAAAAGTAATTAACGATTTCGCATTTTATTATTTTTAAATTTAAATTTACGAAGCTGAAAAAAGTTTGTAAGTTTAGGTGGTCGTTTAAAATTTGTTTTGAGAAGAATTTTATATAGAAATATGAAAATATTATCGAAAATTAGCTGGAAGCTTCAAAACCATACTGACTTTTTTTCGTTATTTGTATAGTTGTAAGCAATTAATTAAAGGCTTAAGTAAATTTCCATATAAGTAAATATTTGACCCTATTTTTTCTATCGAAATTCTTTAAAATATACCTACTTCATATAAATGTAAATTTATTCTATTAGCAGATGTTTTTTTTTTTTTTTTGCATTATTTCAGAAGTGATGCTGCAGTATTTTAGGAGTTGTACGCCGTCTGCATTTACAATATGTAGTTGTACAGATGTTGTTGGTTATTTCTATATAAATATTTTGTACAACACCTACTACATTTTTACATTTTTTTTATATATATAAAAATGAGCCCAAATCCTTGAACCGATCTTACTGAAATTATCACAGCATGTTACTGTGACTCTGGAAGGAATAATAGGCTATATGAAGTTTTGATTGGACAAACGGGAGTGGCACTACCCATAAAAGCCAAAAATTTAAATCGCCATATTTTGGCATTTTTTGACATTAGTATTGGCATAATTAGAAATACATACCAGGAGAAAAGTGGGTGGCACCACGCCCCTTTTCATAAAAATGAAGAATAGTAATATAGTCTTAACTACTGGACCGATCGTCAATTAATTTTCACAATAGGATATTTTTACGAAATAATAAATTCTTGACTGTATAAAGTTGTGAATGGACAAAGGGGCATAGCACCGCCCATATAACCAAAAAATTATCTCGCCATATTTTGGGCATTTTTTTACTTACGTCGATGATATTTGGTACATAGTTGTGACTAAACAAAGGGGTGTGGCCTCGCCCATATAACCCAAAATTTAAAATCGTCATAACATGGGCAGATTTTGACCAACAGCGGTAGTATTTGCTATATATGGTATTGGCATGAATAGAAATACGTACCAAATGAAAAGTGGAAGGAGCAAGCTCCTTTGATAGCGATATATTGGAGGCTGCACCTGTTAACCGATCTTTAATTTTCACAGCGAGCAGCTTTGACTAGGGACTACTTATTACATGGTAATATTTTTTGACCATGCAGACTTCTGCACCTTCTTTTTTACAACATTTATTAAAGGCTTTACCTCAAAGGGGGGTAGCGAAGAACACCGTAAAAATTACTCATTTCAGTTCAAAAAAAATAACCAAACGATAACACTAATCATAATCATAAACTGATTGATAAATTTAAAATTAGAAAATAAAATTAATAAACAATAAAAATTTAATAACGGATATTGTTGAAAATTGTATGTTTTAATTTTGGAAAATATTCATATTTAATGTTTTCTATATACATACATATGTTTCTTTTGTCATTTTGAAGGTTTGACAACATAAACATACGACTTTGATCAAAATTAGGTTCACAATCAGACAGTTGCATCATACAAAATACAATATAAAACATCACTTGTGAATTAAACAAACGCATTTTCATAATGAAGCTTGATTTTTAATGCTTATTTAAATTAGACGTAGTAAAGAATCATAAAATAATTACCTACATACATATATTACACAGCATGACGTTTTTAAAAATATGTAAGTGTTACAGAAGAAACACAAAATTAATGTGTACATTTCGCAAGATCATAGTCTACGTTTTTCTTTATAAAAAATGTTCATACAACATTCGAAAACCATATGTAAAAATGTTGTAGCCGTTGTACAAAATGTTTATATATAAGGTACCAACAAACTTTGTACAACTATTGTAAATTCAGACAACATACAACTCCGACGATACTACAACATCAGTTCTGAATTGAACAAATATTTAAAATATCGTACTTATTATTTTTTCCAAGCAAGTTGAGACTTTTCATACAATTTAGGCAATTAACAGGAGAATTATATCTTGCATATATTTATCTTCTATATATATTAAAAACCAGAAATATCTTTAATTTAGTATAGTGGCAATTATTTATACATATAATTGTTCAATTGACTATCACTCAGGAGATGCTGGAAGTGGAAAAATATATTCAAAAACAGAGGTGTTTGAATTCTTCTAAAAAAGCTTCTGCAAGAACGAACATTTTTTTAACTTATTCCATAGTTCACAACCCACATAGCGACGATGTTCTAATAAGTGAACAGATTTAGACATCATTCTTTCACTGATAATCAATTTCGCCCTCTCCATTCCGAAATTAAGAAAATCAAAAGAAAGTTTTGAAGTACCGGCCATAAATATAAATAGAAAAAAAAATATCAAATATAAATTGAAACCTTAAGGATAAATAAGGCATACATGAATATTTTCCGTTTTGTAATCACAGCTTTCACATTTGAAAACATGATTTTTATACTAAAATAATATATGAAAAGTTAGCTTTCAGAAAAATATAAACTTCTTACATATATAATCTTAAAGAAAGTGTTTTTTAAAGAGTTAAAGTAATTTTAGCTAAAATTTATTTTGCAAATTAAAAAAAAAAAATTATACCTAAATAGAATTGAGAAAATTCGGTAAAAAAAATGCTGCCCGAAAAAAAACCGGATAAGAGATTGCCAACATTTGTATACCCTACACCGCCATAAGATCATAAATATTAGTTCAACATCCTCCTTAAAGTATACCGATCGACTCAGAATCAGAATCACTTTCTGAGTCGATTTAACTATGTTCGACCATCTGGTTGGCAGGCTGGCTGTCCATGTATACGTTTTACGCAAAGTACAGGTTGCAATTTTTAAGACATTTTCATAAAGTTTGCCAAGTGATGTTTTTTAACCAAAAGATGGTTGGAATTGAAATTGGTTGAAATCAGTCCATTATTTGACCTAGCCCCCATACCAATAAATTTAAATTTATACACATGTACAAACAAATTTTGCCACAAATAAGTTGTATATGAAGCCTAATCATTTCTGCGAATTTTGTGTAGAACGTTCCCATATAAGGCCCACTGCCAATAATCATTTTAAAGAGCATAACTCTCTTAAAAATGTAGGCATCCAAATAATATTCAAGACAAATATGTTTCAATATATACACACATCATTCGTCCTAATTTTATGATGATCGGTACATAATTAAATCACTTTAATATGCATAAATCTTTTAAAAGTATTTACATATATTGAAATAAAATTTAACACAAACAATATTTAAATGAAAAAAAAGTCATGGCACAAAATTAAAAACTAAATTCATACTAAAACTTTAGAAACATAAAAAAATGTTTCTAATTATTTAAACAATGTTTTAATGTTATAAATATCCGGTTGCTTTTTTATATTAGAACCTTTCTCAAGGCATTATATTCACCCACAAATATTTTTTAGTTTTAATTTTAAGTAACTTTTTTAATGAATTAATTCTTAGTTTCCTCTATCATTCTGTTAAATGTTTTGCTTGTTTAATTTTTCTGTTTTTATTTTCTTTTCTTGCTAAACGGCAATCAACCTCTAGGGAAATGTGTCAAGATGACATAACAAAAGAAACACAACACAAACAGAATACAATACCAAAAGTAAATATGAAAAACATCTATGTGGAAAGTACAAAATGAAATGAAAATAATAGAATATAGAGCATTTTGATGTACTAGTGATTTCAAAATTCCCTACATTATGTCAAGTTTGCTTGATATGCTTATGAATACCAAGCAAAAGGCTTTTAAAAAGTGGTCACTAATTTAATATTTAAAATTGTTAATATGAGAGTAATTGTATATTCTGGCTCAAGTTCAATTTACAATAATACTCTCTCATTAATAAATAATAAGTTAAAATATTTACCAACAATTATTATTATAATATTTTGTTTACAACTTCAATACATTTTAGATTCTTGCTTTATTTGCAATACGCCTGAACATATAAGTATATTTAGTTAATTTCAAGGGCAAACTGTATGGAAGTAACCAAACACACCTTTCACGTTTGTAGCGCCGCGATATGAAAACAAGTAAACATAAGTACAAAACACATAAGTACTCAGAGCAACCTATTAAGTATATTCTTCCTCTTAAGTTGCCATTGTTAGCAGGAGACTTGGCAAAAATATCCTGAGAATTATTTTCTACTTTTCACATTTCATTGTTTTCATACATTCAGTTTTTTTTCACAATTTTTTTTAACAGATTTAAGATGTTGTAATTAAATGAAATGCTTAAATTGAACTTTATTGAAAATATAGGAACTCTAAAAAATCAAAGAGAAATTTGATTTAAAATAAACAAGTAGTTTAGAAAACGTCTCTAGTGCACAAATTTATGATTCAAACTAAACATAATCACCCCTATCATGAATAAAAATTCCACATGAATTTTGTTCACTTTTCACATTTTTCCTATTTAAATTCAATGTTAAAAAATAAAAGTGAACAAATTTCACGTGGAATTTTTATTCACGATAGGGGTGATTATGTAAATAATTTGGTGAATTCAAGATATTGTCGAAAATAAATTCTTATTTAATGAATAGGAAAAACTACACCAGCTGGATGCAGTTGATCTATGAACGTTTTCTTTAGATAAATAATTCATCTAATTTAAAATACTACAATACGAGATTAAGAACATAGTGGCCATTATATTAAGCCTTAGAATTTAGACCCTTAAAAAATATGTAAAGATTGTTAAAATTTGTTCCCATTGTAAAAATTTGTAAAAAAGTTAAGCTTTAAATCTATGATATATGTACGTTAAGCAATATAATACACATTGAGCTACATATGAATTGGGCTTCTTTTGGACGCAGCCTATTAAAGATAGATAAGTGGCTTAAGCTAGGATGGCTTTTTTGTTATTTTTTGTTAGACCTACGTTTTCTGTTCCTTAGGTCCTTACATCTAAGAGAGAATTTGTATGTTAACTGAATTATTATATCAAATCTTTTCCCAAATACACTTTGTTGCAATACTTTAACTACACTTAATGTTTGCTATTTCTTGTAAAGTTACAAATTGTTTTAAAACGTGTAAAATTCTTGAAGAGTATTTTTAATGATGTCTTTTGGGAGACCACTACATTAATTTAACCATTATGTGACTGACAAGATACACGGATACCTTTTAGGTTTTAATTTTTTTTTTTTTTTTGTAGAAATTAGCAACCATTGTACTTGAAACTTCTTGAGAGCTCCCAACTTTTGATATTTTAATAATTTTCAGAGCTTTGAAAAAAATTAATTAAAAAAAAAGAAATGAAAAATCACCCAGTTCAATTAAATTCTGCTGATTGTTACATTACGTCCTTTTATAGACACGGCAATAAAAGTACACAATTGTATTTAAACGTTTGTTACATTTCAAATTTTGTTTCAAAATGGTTTGTTTTTCATAAAGTTTATATATAGGTACCCGGTAGATAATAAATTTCGCAGGCGGTTCCTTAATAGTTTAGTGAGATTTTTTTGTGAAGACAGTGTGCTTGATTTGGTGTTTCAAAGGACGAAAATGAATTTTATTTGAATCTGATTGCACAAAATTACTAAATGAGAAATTAATATCATTTTTAGAAAATAGTATTTTTTTTTGATACTTTTTTTATTATTTATTGAATCTGCCTTATTTCCTTAGGCATAACAATAAATATTCAAATCTTAAAACTAAAATAAATTTAATTACTCTCTAACAGATCATTAATTTCTTATTGTCTCTTAAGCTCTACGAAGCCTCGACTCCGTCTCGCTCTTAGCTAGAATTCTAGCAAGCGGATTCGGGTGGGTTTGTAGCATTTTGATGTAGCTCTCGCGGACGCTTCTGAATTTATCCTTCACCAATGGTACTTCTAGATCTCTGTGGATGTTTTCATTTCTTATGTGCCACTGTTCGCCCGTCATGGTCCTAAGAATTTTGATTGGGCCCTCTGTATAAGTTCAATACTGGTATTACTATAGTAATGGAAAACACTTTATTTTTCAACAATGAAGACAATGCACCTATACGTGTAAGTTGTCAAACAAAGGGTTGATTGTCTTCGAAAAATAATAATGTATGTACTTGAATAGCCAGCATGTTCTCCAGATTTACCATTGAGAATATTTGGGGAATATTCAGCAGGTAATAGAGAAACTAAAAAGTATATATCATCCAAAAAAAAAAAACTTTTATTGATACTTGGAGATCTTTATGTGAAGACATATGTTAAAGTCTGATTAATAATATGGCAGTTAGAGTTTTGGAGTTGATTCAGGAGGCCTAACACATTATTAACATTAAAGTTTTTTGTGAAAGTTGGTAGTTAAGCCATTTTAATTTTAATGTATTTATAGTTATGAAACACTAAGTTATTTATTTATATATATACATAGTAAAATAAAAAATAATGATTATTTTGTTAAATAATATTTGTTTTTTTTTTTCGTTTCACATACATGTAGGTTAAATTGTTTTACTTTTTCTTTAACTTACAAAATTGAGAAATGTTTTATGTATTTATAGTTATGCAACGCAGTGTATGTTACTATCATGTATGTGTTTCAAAGTCATAATCATTTTAGTGACAAATATCTTAATCGCCCTTACTTAACTTATTTAATGATAGTGATGAATTACGTATATTAAAAGAATTCCATGTGCCCTTCAGAAAATTATGAAAAATAATTTGTAATTACATACTAGAATATTTGTAATTCTTTCTTTTTATTGAGTTCAGTGTAGTTCAGTTAAAATAGTTCAAATTAAGATTAATAAGAAAAAAAAAATTGCAACTGTCACTGACGTGGTTTTGTTCTCATAGTTCCATTGACTTGGTAGCACACCAGACACCATTTTCATTAGTCATATTTTTTAAATACTGTTTCGTAAAATGTTTAAAACTATTTTTATTTCTTAGTCATGGGTGTAAGTTTTTATTAATATAATAATTTTTCTAGTTCAAAAGGACAATTCGTGTTAAATGCACTTTTTTGATATAGCATTGATTTGCAAATTACTTTTTTGTGTTTGTTGGTGTCTGTTAGACTACCACGTCAGTCGCAGAGGGAAATCCATATAATAAATATTCAACAGTAGTGAAATCTTATGAGTTGTATAACAATTTAAAATTTAAAATTTCATTAAACTAAATATTGGATTAAACCAGCCAAAGCTTTACTTACATTCTTAATTTTAATGACTTCCAGAATTCATTATTTCGTTTTTTTATATGCCACTTTATGTTTTACTAACTATATGTTATAGAAATACTTGATATACTCGTATATAGAATTATGAAATTGAAAATATGTAAAATTAATTTAATAAATATTTTAAACAAAAAAGAAATTCTAAAATCTGTGCTTTTTTAAAATGGCGCGTTTGTACGAGTATTATTAAATTTAATTTAACAAAATGTATATACAAGTAAACAGAAGAGTATATCTCCTAACTAACAAAGAAATCTTCGCAACTGACAAATATTAAGTTATTTTAACATGAGCAAAACAATCAACATACAAGTATGAACATACTTATGTGTGTATGTATGTATATATGTTCATACGCAAATAAAGGGTATCTCAAAACACACGAAATAAAATAAAACAAAGAAATTATATGAACATCATTGGAATAACTAAAAATTAACAAATAGTAACGAACACGATCACGCATACAAATGTGGATTATTTTATCAAAATTTTCAATCACATTTTGACAAAATGTCGGGTCTATTTTGTTAATGACGTAACGGTATAGACTCCATCATTAACATAACATCATAAATTATGTGTCAAATGGGTTAAATGTAGCTGCTACAGATCCACCATTAGTAGTGAATTTTAAAGCGAATTTTATGCCAATATACTCCTGTTGCAAAACAAAATTCTTGTTGAAAAACCCATTATATATACTTTAATAGCTATATAAATACATCTTGATTATATATGACATTCATACCTCAAAATGAAAAATGCATATGCACTCTGGTGGTACATAATACAAATTGGGAATTAGACACAGAACATGGGTCGGTCAAACATTATCATATAATACCCTACACCGAGTACTCTAAAACAGTTAAAGTTTAAATTCGTTTGGAACATTTCAAGGCATTTTATACAAACAAATACAGCTATTCGTACACTTAAAATAAATACCTATTTAATAGTTTCTTTTTACAAGCAATAAGCTATCCCTTGTGATAGCGAAATACTGGAAATAAATATATATAAATAAATTAAATATTTTTATATAAAATTCAAGTCACCTTATTGCTTGTAAAAATAAACTATTAAATATTAAAAAAATGTCAAATAAACAAACTAAATATTAAAATGAATACCTCTTCTTATTTTGCTATCATCTATGAAACGGATGCATTCGTATCTTACTATTAGATCACAATATGTGCATAATGGGAACGCTGTATCGCGTAAGATGGAGTTAACCAGGTGTGTACTTCAAGGATTTATCTGCATTACATCAAAGCATGGAGGAGTTTATATAATCCTTTGAAGTGCTATGTCGTCACGTGGTATAAGGCCGCTGCACAAAATTGAGGGAAGTATGGATAAGTTTCAGTATGCTGAGAACATGCCAGTAACATGGACAACTTAACAAGATAACGAACCGACGGCTCATCATGACAAGCAATAGTTTTAACGATACGGTTACTGGTATTCTTGCAGTCCTCATCTCAACTTAATTGAGATTTTATGGAAAGTTGTAAAAATCATAAAAAGCTATGTCAAAAACATAAGCAATTTTAATTATCTTTTTGACGAAACACAGAATGCTTGGGAAGCGATTCCAAGTAGTAAACTTATGTAAAAATTTGGTGACCTCAATGCTGTTTGCAAAAAAAATTTAATTTATTTTTAAATAAATACCTCTTTTCCTGCTATCAAGCTTATTTGAAAATATAACTCACAGTTTCACAAATAATGTTTAATTTGACACAATATGATGTTATTTTCTAGTAGTAAGAGTCAAATTGCCTAAACTGCGAAAAATTTTGAGAATATCATAAAACCTTTGGATTATTTCCCTCAAGCTCGCACTGCTTGTGTATAAGATTCAACAGGATTTAAGGATATGAATAGAAATAAATATATAAAAATTTGTTAAAAAGTCGTAGTACCGATGAAATTTTTTTCTTTTAGTAATTATAATTACTTATAATAATATTATAGAGATCCATTTAGACCGTTTTTTAAAATACTAACAGCAATGCTGAAAAGAGTGATCGAAAATTAGAATAAATCTAAATGAAAATCACCCAATCTTAGAGTAATGGTACGGTCACACTTATTTTAGCACAAATTTGTTTGACGTTGTTTACTTTTACAAGAGTTTTGCAAGATCAAACAGCCTCAAATAAAATTAAACCTAATTTTGTTGTGTATTTCCTAAATAAATGAAGTGTATTTTTTAATAAATAAACGAGTCTAAATATATTTTAATTAGTGGTTACGTCTTTTTCGGCAAATATTTGCCAAGTGTGACCGTACCTTAAGAAGAAAAAACTAAATTTACCAAAAAAAAATATATATAAGGAGATAAAGTTTATATTTTAAGAACACTAAAAAAAAGTTTAATTTAAGAACCCTTTCTTATAAACATTCAAAAGCACTACGATATCCAAATAGGCGATCACATCAGCCTGGTACTTAATACATAATAACACAAGAAAAATGTAAAAAACAGCGTAAAGTTAAAGTTAAAGAAAAATAAAGAGTTATAGTTTCAAAAGTGAGTTTTTAGGTAAATTTTCAAATAAATAAAACAAGTGCTTTTATATTTTTGATGTGGCAAACAAATTTGTTTCATTTATATTTAGTAGATGACAATATCAAAAATTTCATGATTTAGAGTTCTAATTTTGAAATACATTCGAGCTCCAAAGAGTTTTTATAAAACAATACAAACGCTACTTACACTTCGTCCTTTAAATGTTCAACTGAAGCAGGTTTTATTGCCGGAACGACACCGCGTTTTAAAAGTTTCCTCTTAGCTAATCCTTGGAACAATACAAATTTTGTTTAATCATATTTGAAAGTCTATTTTAAATCTCATCAGAATTAAAATTTAGCATGTAAATATACGAAGTTTTTGGATTTATTTTTCTTTGCTCACAGAAACTTAGCCATTGATTCTGAATATAAGCATCTGTTGGTAATAAAAAAAACTCTTAACGCAAGCCCTGGAATTATTGACCCTATTGCAATTAGCTTCAGCGCATTTCATGTTGTCGCTTCTTTTTTCATACATTTTCTGCAGTAGTCATAAAAAATTAAGTAGGTTTGAAGTGTGTTTTTAGACTAAATTTTTATACAAAATTTTCTTAAAGTACATTTGAAGTCTACTTTAATTTTTTCTGAATAAGACTGTTTAACTTTATAGTTTCTATTTTTAACTTTGTATTTAGTTATATTTTAATTATATTGAAATAAAAATGTTCCATACAATTTCATATTGTATCTTCCCTACATGGACTCGCATGGATACCCTTATAACACTCACACAATCAGCATAACTTTTATTTTACAAATATTTTTTCTTCATATAATTCTTTTGTACAATTACTACTTTTGGCATGTTTTGAGAGATGCAATTTCATGGTTAACACAATAGCAGCACAGAACATAGAAAAGTAACAGAAAAACTTATAGATTTACATTATGGAATTGGTTAAGAAGAACTAAAAGAACACTGCAATTTTTGCAAAAATAGAAATATGCATAACTAATGGCTAATGTTAATAAACTATACTTTAACATTTTATTAATACTTTAATATATTGTTAATATTTTATTATTATTATTTCATAAATTCCATAGGACAGATTTGTCTTGGGTTTTGCTATTTGGATTATATTCGGTAGACACATACTAATTTGTATTTTTATAAACAATTAATTTACGCTTACATTTTCAAATATTGTTGAACTGGCGGAAGCTGGGGGCAACTGGCAGTTAATATATTTAATAATACAACGACCGGATTTTTTCGATACAAATATATTGCAGCTATATCGGGTCAAAAGTTTACTGGAGTGTATTGATGTCTTATAAGAATCAGCAAACGTTTCTGAAAGCATTTTTATGTAAGTATAAAAGATCTTATTTGGAGAGCTGCTCTTCAAATTACAATTCTATTTATACAAAAAACCATTAACAATAAAATATGTTCTTGACACATGATCAAATTTAAATGCTGCTTAGAGGCATACATCACACAGTAAATAGCTTTATTAAAAAATGTACAAACTTTAAAATTTAAGTTGAAAAAAAACCAACTAAAATAAGTAGTAAATAAGATAAAAGAACAAAAAATAAAGCAAAAACCTAACAAAAACATGTCAGCTCTCATATATTTGTATGAAAAAACAGACATAGAATAAAAAATAAACTTGCAAACAGACACTCAACCAATAAGCAGGATACTGAAGTGGCACGTCAATTGTGGACATGAAGCTTACAAGTATGCTTACATGTAAAAATCACTGTAACTATCACTACTACAAGCACAAAACACACAAATTATACAATACTAACAAGAATTGTAAAACGTATAGCCGACTTCAATAATACAAACAAGTAGGAAAGTATAGTCGGACAAGCCCGGCCATATAATACCCTACATAGAGTATATGAGAAAAAACTATTTTTCAGGAATAGCCGCTTTATGGGAGCTCTGACCTATTACGGAGAGATCATCATCAAATTTAGTAGTATGATTTGAACTACTAAAAACAACAGCGTATAAGAACATTTTAAATGAATTGTTTTCAAGACTTTCAATTGTTAGTTTTTTTCTCCAGGCATTTCTTCATCAGTTGGCTGCTTTCACATTAATCCTGGCCATTGTTACCACACTCACACATAGCAAATGTTTCATGTATTGTAGACAAAATTTCAAACACACACACACATTGTCGTATACCCTATAAAAGTATAAATTTTTTTGTGTATAACTATCGGTAACTTCAAGTATAGATATGTATGTATATGTATTAAAATTCTGTATTGTGTGTATATGTATGTATGTATTTGTTAACAATACAGCTACTAACCAATCAAACATGCAATACCAGTCTACTGTTTCATTGCATTGTTTTCCTGACTACCGTCAGCCATTGATGTTGCTGCTAAAAAAAACCCTCAGAAATCCATGCAAATAGGATTTACAGATTTCGACATTTGCTTAATTTTTTACCCAAACTACGTTTTCGCTGGTTTTTTTTTTTTTGGAAATTCTTACTATGACGTTTTTTATTTTTTTAACACAAGAGTATAAACTTTACTTTAAATGTCATCTCCTGTTTGGTAGTTGTAAATAAAATTTTGTGTTTTATACTTACAACGAACAGCATACTCAAGTGGTTTGTCCGTTGGTTGCACATAAATTTATGTTTTTTTGAGTTTCAATATGTAGTATATAGTATATGTAGTATATATCACATAATTTGTTCTTTTTTTTAATGATTACCGACTTTATGAAAATTTTTGTATCAGTGTGTTGCTACATGAAACTTAAACAAATTCCGTTAATTTATTTTTGTTTATTCCCAATTTACACGAAGCAATTCTGTAAGCTTAGCTTATTACCTTTTAAAAGAAGGCGAGTACACACTAGATTGCACTAGCAATTCTTGATTCTCTCTTATTATATATGTATATACAAATGTCAAATAAAAATACGAGTGATTTAAGCAATTATATTGTGCTGTGTAAACACCGAAGAAATTTCAAGAAAATAATTGTATCAATATTTTCTATAAAAATTGCTTCGTATAAATTGGAACTTACACTGATATAAAAACAAAACTTTTACCATTTTCAAACAGAAATAATACGAAATAAACAAAGTTTGAGTGTTAAATCTAAATAATTATTTAATTTTGTATGATTCTAGAAAAAAATAGTAAGTAACAGATGAAAAAATATAAATTTTCGTGTTTAAAAGTTTTTTTCTGAAATGGATCGTGGAAAATCTTTATTTGAAAATGGTGAGGAAAAATATCGACTGTGCGAGTAGCATCAGAACAAAACGCTTTTGCTCCAGAAGTAAAAGACTGTCTGAAACTCTCAAGCATTAAACACACTCACCAGAGCACGCTACCGACTATAATTTTCAAAAATAAAATGCAAATGTTGATATGTGAATAATTTTTTTGGCGACAGCCTGCTGCGGCGAATGTATATAATGCTTCAGTGTTTACCAGAAGATTTCAATACACAAAAAATAATGTAGTTTCTAAAGAGCATAAAGGAAAGCTACATTTACAGACAAAAAACCTTACGAATTTTGGCGATATGTGAAAAATATTTTACTCAGTGATGTAATTAAATGGCATTTTGAAGGTCTATTTTTTTCAGTAATGCTGGCACGATTTACAAAAGGAGAACTAGGTTCAAATGAGCAGGGGTGGCTTTTCCAACTAGCATGACCTAGAATGAAAAAGTTTATGCAAATGGTAAGCAATTTTCATATTATCGAATTACAGCAGTCACATACGAGTAGATATTTCGTTTAGACCTTTTATTACTAAATAAAAAAATATTTTTTATAACTATAACTTCTAATAGTTGCATTTATATACATCTATGTATATGGAAGCTGCTATCAGACCAGTCAGTTACAGTGATTGAAAGAGTCCCTTTAACTTTAATTATATTTTAGTTTTTCAGAAAAATATAATAAGGGTAGTTATGATATTGCTTAAAATTGCCGTTTGTGCAATTGGGCAAAACTTGCGAGACTTGATTCATGAAGCCGCTTTTTAAGTTTTGTACAATTTAACAAGAAGAGTCAATTTAAAAATAAATAAAATAAAACAAATGAACTTAAAATTTGCTTTAAAAATGCCTAAAGAAAGGCAAAAGGCAAAATTACATCAAGTATGCTAACACTTGAATGTTTATATATAGATAATCAACGTCAGTAGTTGAGTTAAATGCAAAACTGAACAACGCAAGTTCACGATTTTTCATGTAATTTTTGAAAATACATTTACGAGGGCGTAAAAATGCACAGTTTGCACAGTTTACGAGACTTTTAAACGATATCATGAGGACCCTTAACATTTTCGTTCAAAATAAAAATTATCACTATAATTTCGACATTCACCAAAATTGTGAAAATATATAAAATTAAACAATTATTTGTAATCATTTTATTTTAAAATCCTGCATAAAATTAATCGAATTAGTCGGTTGTCGAATAATGGCACAAAGCTTGCTTAATAAAATCAAAAATTGACAAACTGACTTTAATTGCAAATAATGTTGCCCGGAGCTGGAGAAAAAATAAGCTAAATGGGCTTCAAATAAAGCCATACAGAAATTGAATTCCTTTAAAAAGAAGGCTAAAAAATGCCAGTACAATTTTTATACGAATTTTCTGGTTTTTCGAAGTAAAAGTAATATTATCATAAATCAATCAAATTTAAAAATAGGTACATAAAGTATAAAACATGTAACAGTTTTACTATTAACGAGAACTTACAGATAAGTAAAAGTATTGTCACACTTGACAAATATTTGCCGAAAAAGACGTAACCACTAAATAACATATATTTGCACTTGTTTATTTATTATATATATTTAGTTTTAATTTATTTGTTGCTGTTTGATCTTGCAGAACTCTTGTAAGAGTAAACAAAGTCAAACAAATTTGTTCTAAAACAAGTGGTTACGCTTTTTTGAGTAAATATTTACCAAGTGTGACCGTACCTTAGTAAATGTATTCAGCTGTAAAAATTGCTAGGGCTGATCTTTCAGTTCATATAATTAATTTTTTTTGTATTTGTAAAAGCCAACAAAATCGTATTCATATTTTGAATTAATTTTTTTTTTTATATTTTCATTTTAATGTTACATTCACGAACGCCGTATATAGCATCCTGAAATTTTCTGCTTATGTAAGTCAAATACCTTCTGATCTTATTTTTTGTTTTTCTTTTAATAAATACTTTTCAGCGATTTCTTCTTTGTTTTTTTTTGTATTTTTTATTCGTTTTCTTTTGCTACGGAGAAGATATTTTGGGCCGTTTTTTTTTTGCTCTTAAGGCTATTGGATTTTGTTGGACTTAAATGTTTTAATTGCTAGCATGATGCACAGGGTCACGTTTACATAAATGTGAGCAGGCATAAGTCCTGCGTTTATAAAATTGATTTGCTATAAAATGGTCTTGTTATACTCTTGATGAATTTAATTAATTTAAACACAAACTCCTAACTTGAAACCGTGACGAAAATAGATTGAAAGTTGTAAAATTCCAAACCAAAAATGTATTTATTAGGAAACCAAAAATGTTTGCAACTATAACATCTAATTACTAAAGAACAAAGAACATTTTGAATTTCAGCTTGTGTTTGACAGATAAAACGGTTAGTCGTGTTTTGGTGTGCTCTTCTATTTTTTACTATTCGAAGAAATGGATCAAAGAAACTGTATTGAGTTTTGTGTAAAAAATGAAATTAAATGCGCAAGGACATTTTAAATGTTGACTGTGGCGTTTGGCGCGTCTACTATGAGCAGAATACAAGTTCAATTGTGGTATAACAGGTTTAAGGAAGGCCGAGAAAATGTCAATGACGATGCTTGTCCTGGTCGCCCGAGCACGTCAACAACCAATAAAAACATTTAAGCAGTGAAGAAAATGATTTTGGCTAATCGTCGAATCACTATCAGAGAGGTTGATGATGATGTTGGCATATAGTTCGGTTCATGACAAGTACGTTTTACGGATGTTTTAGGCATGAAACGTGCGGCAGTGAAGATTGCTCTAAAATTTTGAACAAAAAAGAAAACAACGTCGCATGGACATTGCTCAGGAACTGTTGAACATCGTCAACGACCATCCAGATTTCCTCAAAAACGTCATAACTGAAACCAAAGCCCAATCATCCCAATGGAAACGTCAAGAAGAGCCAAGAACGAAAAAAGCACGTCAAGTTCGGTCAAATGTGAAGATTTTGCTCACTGTTTTCTTCGACTGCAATGGCGTGGTGCATCATGCATTCTTGCCACAATAAGGAATACTACCTTGAAATTATGTGCCTTTTGCGCGAAGCAATTCGTCAGAGATGCACAGAATTTTGGAAAAACTAATCATGGATTTTGCACCATGATAACGCACCAGCTCACACATCGATGCTTGTGTGTGAGTTTTTGGCCAAAAACAAAACCGTTATCATGCCTCAACCATCGTATTCACTGGACTTGGGCCCAAAACTGAAGACACCGATGTTTCCTTTCGTTTTGCTACGATTGAGAAGATAACACAAAAATCAAAACAGGAGCTGTTGGCGATACCAAAAATCAGATTTCAGAAGATTTTCGAAGATTGGAAAAAATGCTGGCATAAGTGTATTACATCTGAGGGCGATTACTTTGAAGAGGAGAAGATAGTTATTGATGAATAAATAGAAACTATTTAAAAAAATTTAAAATAACAACTATTTTTTGATCAGACCTCATACATAGTATCGACTACCAGGCGTATTTGTAATTGAAAAAATAAATATTGAAATTGACATCAGCATCAGCAGCAGTAAGCAGAGCGAGTGTATTGATGTTAAATGTTTAATACAAAAGTAAAATATTTTCAGTAAGTTAATCGTAGTAAACCATCGTCTATCGGTAAGAGAGTCTGTCAGAAGTCATATACATAAAATGTTTTCGTCTCTCCGATAATGTTGATTTTAATTTTAATTATTTCTTTGTTTACTTTTACTGTAAATAATATAGGGAATTTTATTTTGTGTAAAAAATAATTAAAGTACGTTTGATTACTGAGTTCAATGTTGACTACAAGTTGCAAATGATTATATTGCTAATGTATGCAAGATGGATGAATTAAAGTTTAAATATTTACATAAAATATTGGTTTCAATTTTTACAATTGTTATCATAAGGTATGTGTGTAAATTAAAAATGTGACGCAATGTATCATGTGATTTGTACAGAGAAATTAATATAATAAAAAAAGCTTTTATTTATATACCTAGACATATTTTATCTACTGTTAAGCATTTGTATGCAGCTAAAAATGCTCTTAGATTGACATCTCGAAATTCCAAAAATTGTTTAATGATTAGATAATTATGCCATACATAATCTGTATTGTAGAGAGATTGGAAAAATTATTATAGATACCAGATGTCTAATTTGTAACCACATGAGCAAATATAAGTTTTAGCTACACAAATGTTATAAAGGATGATTTATTAGCAACTCTCTTTTTGGCAAGACTGTTTTTGGCAGCTCAGCTGTTTTCGTGCAACATGTTACTATTAAACATGTTCACTTTGGTCTATAACTTAACCACGAATCGACTTACAAATGAACAACGCTTGCGGATTATTGAACTTTATTATAAAAATCAATGCTCGGTAAGGCAAGTGCATCGTGTACTTCTTTTTAAATTTTATGGTCAGTTTGGGCAACCATCTGAGCGGATATTCGGAATCTTGTGTCTAAATTTTGCACCAAATTTACAATTACATATGCAGTGGAGACAGAAGAAAATATCGTACCTGTATCCGACACTGTTGTTGATGACCGTGAATTATCGATTCTTCGCCGTTCGCATAAATTGGGATTTGTATGTAAAACCTTTTAAAATACAACTACTGCAAGAATTAAAGCCACACGACCTACCACAATGGCTGACTTTTGGTGTATGGGTGCTGGCAAAGTTGTATGAAGATCCAATTTTTTATCGGAAAATTGTGCTCACCAACAAAACTCATTTCTAATTGAATGGTTACGAAAATAAACAAATTTTAGAATTTGAATTATATTTGTGAAGAGCAGCCATAAAAATCGCAAGAACTAGCAATGCACGAAAAAAATACACTGTTGCGTATTATGGGCCGGTGGCATAATTGGACCGTACTTATCGAAGACGACGAAGGAATGTGAATGGCAAACGTCTGTGCGATGATTACAAATGTTTGCTTTGGAAAAACAAAAGAAATGGAAGAACTGTACTTAGCCCAATTGAAAGGCGAGTTTGGTTAACAGTCTGTTTCACGTTTGAAACCACTAATCTAGGCGGTCAACTAGATCGTGCGACCTAATGCCTTAAGACTATCTTTTGTAGGGCTATGTCATATCTATAGAGACAAACTCGCAACGGTTGACGCTCTGAAGCTAATATTAAATAATTTATTCGTGAGATGCTGGGCAATATGGTGGAGAGAGTATGCTGAAATTGGACCTAGCGTATGGAACCATTTAAGTCGTTGCCGCGGTCAACAATTACATAAAATCACCTTTAAACATTGAGTTGAATTGTATGTGTTTTTGAAATCAAACCCGAAATCTAGCATCTATATACACACGTCTATATGTGAATAATTATTTTGACGACAGCAGCGCATTCACATATAAACGTGTGTATTTTATTTTGGACATATTGTAGCCGGTAGGCTGCTGTCGCGAATTTGTTTAATGCTTTAATGGTTGGTAGAAAATAATCATTTACGTGCATTACATTAATATTAATTTAAATTGTTAGCTGTGAACCCAACAGCAGTATGTATGATATAGAAAATATTTATGAAATTATTCGATATTGGATTTGTGCTGATGTGTGTAACACTTATATGTAAATGTTAGTCTAATAACAACCATAAAGTACTTAGAATCACTTCCTGAGTTAATTTAACGATGCCCATCCGTAAGCCTGGCTGACTAGCTGCCCATGCAAAATTTGTGCGCAGGTCGCAATTTTGAAGATATTTCAATAAAATTTGGTTAATGATAGTTTTTCGGCCAAACGAAATTAGGGATTGAAATTAATTGACATCGATCCTTCCAAAATTGGGGTTTATCTGTCATACATGTTTGATTTATACACATATACAAACATATTTTGCAACAAACGAAGTCTAATCGCATCTAATATTTTGTGCAGATCGGTCCACAATTGACTATAGCCCTATATAAAGCTCACTGCTGAAAATCACTTCAAGGAGATAACTCTCTTAAAAATGTTGGTATCCAAATAATATTCAACATAAATATCGCAGCTAAATTACAAAAGTGACACAACTCAAAATTTTACAAAATTTACTTTTTTCCATAAATTAATTCAGAGTGCACATCTCTTTCACATCACTATCTTTTTTAACTGGAAAAATACAAATTTGTCTATTTTTATGTTGCTTGTGCACGATGAACTTTGTTTGTCTCTCCTGAAAATTTTATTATTTTGAGTTGTGTCACTTTTGTAATTAGGGTGCGATATATTGTTCCACACAATTCATTCGGCGCAATTTTATGAAGATCGGTCCACAATTACTTATAACTTCCGTATAAGGCCCAGTGATTCAAAGCACTTAAAGGACCATAAATCTATTAAAAAGTTTGGTGTTCACATAATATTTAACACAAATAAGTTTCTCGTGTACAGATATCGTGACACTTAATTTTATAACGGTCTCATATAAGATCCCCTTTGAAAATCACTTTACTAATTTACTTATGTATAAAATGTAACACACATAATATTTATATGCACACAAGTCTTTGGATGATTGTTCCATAATAGGTCATATCTTCCATATAGCGTCCATTTCTAAAAAAAAAAAAATCTATTTTACACATATACTGGATGTAGGATATTATATGGTCAGGCTTCACCGGCTATACTTTCTTACTTGTCATTATTATTTTTCAGGCCAACAAATGATGCTGTCAATTTAATATTTGAAAAAGTAATTTCTAATCCTACAATTCATTAGGTTTTATAAATTTGCTCAATTGTGTTTGTTTTAGCTGTCATCTAGACGTTCATATAGTAAATTACAGATGAGTATAAAAAAGTCAATTTTCCTTTTCGTTTATAAAATATGTACATGACAATAGTTGATGCTGTAAATCTCCTGTGATAAAAAAAACGTTTAAATCATGTGGCGAAAATATATTTTGTTGTTTTCAAATCTTTTAATTTAGTGTCAGTCATACGCTGTCAGTAACTAGCACGACTAATAGTTGTAAAAGAATAATAAACTAAAGTCAATTCATAGAGTATACACATTAGGGCTATAACTTTTTAACACTTCTTGTAAATATCAAAAATGATATATCTAGTATAGTCGAGCAGAACATTACAAGTTATTAATAAAAAATATGATAATTTTTTGCGTTTCATTATGTATTTCCTTTCCTTTCTAATTCATCGCGGTTCAAAATTCTTTATACATATGTAAAAACTTGATTAAAATAACTTATATATAAAGCGATATCAAAATATAAGAAATGATCTGAATTTCATAGATTGTACCACTACTAAATGTCTAGATTATGATACTTTAAAGGAGTTTTCAAAAATACACCATTTCCAATTGTATAATGGTACGATATTTTATTTTTTGATCAGTGCTTCAATGAAGAAATTTAGAAAAGCTTAAAACAATCATTGATGCAATTTCAGAAAGCAAAGGCGTGTTTTGAGAGATACTGGGTAATAGAACCTTTAGCAATTTATTTACAACAAAGGATTATTATATGTGCAGAGCGAGCAATAAAAGTGTGCAAGATATTTATTCACCGTGTAAATCATCGCAAACATTTATTGTAACAACGGAATATTTCTGCGTTCGCTAAACGCAATAACGCAGTGATTTACAAAATTTCATATTTTTGGTGGTGCGTTTGCAAAAGCGTTGTTGATGCGTTGAACGCAAGTAATTTACAAAGTAAGGTCCTTAAAGTTTATTAATACGTGACAATATTTATAAATATAAAAAAAATAATAATAAAAAATTTTTCTAAAAAAAAATTCTTGGAAGGTTTTAGAAATTTGCTTCCCTGCGTGAGTTTTTTTTTTTGCAAAATGACGGGAGCCAGTTGTTTTCATTACTAAAATATTCTTGCCAAAAATTTGGTTCTAGCCCTATTATAAATATGTATGTAGGTATAATAATAAAAAATATTAAATAACACACATGCAAGTATAAAACGCTTGAGAGTAATAAATCCTGATTGCAATTTGTCATCATGGATCATGGTTAAACTACTCCAGTTCTATGTTATAATGAATGATTTCAAGTGTTTACTTTCTTTACTCGTTTGGTTCTTATCTATTATTGTTCAAACAAGTATGTGTAATAAAAAGTAACAAATAAGTAAATTATTTCTACTACTTATGGCCGAATTCTCAGTCATTAGTTAATCATTGGTAAACTAAAATACTAACTATTGTTTAACTATTACTTGCTATTCTTATGGCAAACTAAGCATTGCGAATAAAGAATCATTAGTTAATTCTTTGGCATTAGCTAACTAAAGACTGTGAATTCGGCCATTAGTGAGACTAAAGAAAAATTTTAGGCAATCAAAGTGGCTAGGCTTTAATAAGGCACATGTTACATTACAGCATTTGAATTATCTAATGTGTATTCGATATTTATTTTAAATGTATTATATGTATGGTTTAACTTTAGTAACATAGATAACATAGAATAATTACAAAAAAATAGCTGCCTTAGACAAATTTTAGCTAAGAATATAATTAATTCAAAAGAAATTGTTCATCATGTTTTGAGGGCAGTTGTTGAGTGTAATTTCAGCAATTTTACAAATTAAAAAAGTCACAATACAAATGATTCTGAAAAATCTTTTCATTGATATCTCCAAAATGTTCAAGTGCAAACATTGTGAATTTTAATTATTAGTGTTTGAATACGACTAGTGGTATTGTGGTTTAATAATAATAGTAATAATTTTATAGTCTACAAAAGGAAGTATAAACATAATATATATGGGAAAGCAAAACTGTCCGGATGTTTTGCATTAAGGATGGTGATTTTGGATGTGCTCATGTGGCCTATGCCAATAGTATTCTTTTCCATCAGACTGGAATCAGGTCATCTACTGTCCAATTTTTGTGGCGTCTTTTCACGTTTCTATCGGAAAGTGCTACTAAACAAATTCTATTTAATGCTCGTCTAACCGTTCAGGAACTGACATCCTTACCAATACTTTTAGCTGCATTTTTCGTGGTCATGATGTTTAATTTTCCGGGCATCACCATCAGAAAGCAATCTTGGTCGACCCCCTTGCAATCTACATTACGAATTTTTTTATGTCATTTACCGTGGATTTACTTAAATTTAATTTTTCAGCAATTTTACGGCATGAAGGATTATTTTGCAACAAATTAATCTCATTGTTTTTAATATTATTTGGCGTTTTTTTAATTTTTAAAGATCTTTTATTTTTTTATTTAAAAATCAAGTCAATCACTTCACAGGTCAAACAATAATGCACAAATGAAGCAATAAAAGATTGATAACGAGATCGCTTCAAACAAAACAACCAACGGATCAAATCTTGTTAAAATTTAACAGAGCAATATCGTGATAATATTTATTTCTTGTATTGTGCAAAAGTGTCCAAAAAGTGAATTTTTGTAGCACCTGCTACAAGCTGATACTAAATGTTAAACCCGAACGTTATATAATTACTATTAACTAACCCAAAAAAGGATGGTTATGTGCACCCGTAAATGATCCGTGGACCCAACTAACTTACCTCAGCCGAGAATACACCATGTTACACTCGTAAGCCAATGTGCATGTTGTGGTGTATAAATTGAAAAATTTAAATTTAAAAATCAAAGGAATTTAAAATTCATAGGGACTCTACATGTATGGGATCCATTTTGACTTTTTTTATTTGTTTTATTTTTCACAGATCACGAGTGACTAATGCCATACTGTGATTATATTTTATTTTTCAATATTGTTCGGCAATTTATCATGGATAGGCTCACACCCCAACATTGTCTTTAAATTATTCAGCTGTATTATAAAAGTTAGCATTCGGTAAGAAATACATATGAATGGCTTTATTGAGAAAATGTTTTAGTGAGCAGATAATTTAGCGTTCTGGACCTGAGATCTTGTAAAATCACTCACACCCTTACGTTTGTTCTTTGGGTTTATGTGCAGTCAAAGTTCTAATTTGTGAGATATCAATATAATAGCAATACTAACAAGAGTGATCGCAAAATAGATCTTGCGAATAGACAACCAAGGATGTAGTAGCGGACCACATTTGAATGAAATTATTTAAAAAAAAGAAGTAAATCTCAAATCTGGCAATAATTATTGCCAGTAAGAACAATTCTTGAGATTAACTTTTTATTCGATTCCGATATTCAGTTCCATTTTAAGTGTTTTTTTTTTTAATTAAAAAAGATCTTGGACTTGGCATATTTGCTCATTACAATAACAACATTATCAGCCCAATCATAAGTAAAAATTCCCTGCTAGTTTTTTTCCCTTTTCCCATTTTTCCTATTCAAATTCAATGTTAAAAAAAATAAAAAGGGAAAAAACTCCCGCGGAATTTTTATTCATTTATCATAATGATTTTTATGGCATGCATAACAAAAAAGAATTTGGACAGAAAACCTCAAAGAATAAGAAATAAATAATGAATAATGCTAATAATGCATTTGAGACTTAAAGCAAAAATCAGTATGATTCTGAAAGTAGCTCAAATGTCATTAGTTAAACTCTCAATGCTGGTAGTTATGAGTTTGGTATTTTTGCTTATTTCTTGCTTTACATTACAAGACAAGATAAAGAAAATTAAATAACGCATTCACAATGTTTAAAAAAACAAAGAAATCAAAATAGTGCAATAACTGAAACTATAGTTTTCTTTAAAATCATTAAAAAAAATTTAATACAAATCCGACTACAAACACTTACAGAAGCACAAACAACACAACTATGCTGGCGGGTAGAATACTAATACATACACAAGCAATTGAAATTGACAATCTGATTGTTGCTTAAGCGTAAAATTTATGTTGGCCCAGAAAACACCATGAAATGCTCACAGAATATGCATGTAAAGGTAATGGCCGCATGAATAGGGACAAATAATTTTGTTTGCCGAAAAAGATGATTGTAATTTGGAGATTCTTTTAAATATATAAAATTTGGTTTTATGATATTCTTTACACATTCTTTATCATGCTTATAACTTTTACTCAGAAAATGTTCTCATACTAATCTTGTCCATATTTGTTTGCCTTTATTTGCGTGCAGTGGTCTGTAACCTCATAAACCAAATAAAATCATAAAATAATCTTAAATGCAACAGTAGGAGTTCAATAATAGAGCCAGTAGAAAAATATGTAATAATGAACACGTAATTCAAATGCCCATTATATTGTAGTGAAGCGAAATAGGTAAAAGTTACAGCATGTAGGAATGTATGTATAATTTATATTTTAGTAAAAGAAACAGTTAGCATTTAAAATGCCTCCTTAATAAAGCCAAGATGAAATAAACCTTAAATCTTTTAGAATATTTGGTTAGAACTTCTTTAAGGCCCTTCGACTTACAGTCCTTGATATAAGTGCGTACATGTACACAAACAGATTTTCGTGAAAATTATATGAAATAAAGGATGGTAGGAAACACAGTATTGTGTTTTATATAGTATAGTACACAGTTATATATGTAGTATTCGCATACAAATATTGGAGTGCACATACATTAATGTGGATCTTATTTGGAGTTCGAATGCTCTAAAGGGTCTAAAATTGTTCTCCATAATTTTAAATTTTTGGTATTAAGAATATATCAAATTTGTTATTACCTGTAGTTCGGACAACAACATGGAGGCTATACTGGATTAGTGTTGAAGTTTCAAATGCTCAACAGTATTATCCTAACACCCACCTTAAAAAATCGACTCAGAAAGTGATTGGAATACTTTAAATTTTCATTTCCACTTCATTTTATAAATGTAGAACCCAAGTGAATAACTTAAAATATTTGACACTGCTTAATTTATCTTATGTACAACACAACTTTCCGCCACATTTGCTGAGGATAAACAGAACAACAATGTAGAGTTCGTATTTAACACACTCTGTTTTTTTCTTTAACATTTATTTTTGCCTGCCCGAAAAATCTTTCCATTTAAATAAATCTATTATGATTTCCTTAAAATTACGATTCGATACATATCTAATGCAGTGATAAGCTGATACGATTCGTATTGTAATATTATTCGATACGATAGTTTATAGCTAATCGAAAGCCGCGATTTGCCACCAGGTCGCAATTATGAAAATATTTCGATAAAATTTTGTACATACATATATTCTTTTTTTCCTGTCCGAATGACGCAGAACAATTTTAAAATTTGGGGGAAAAAATCCAAAAAGCCTAAAATAGTGACCACCCTAGTGCCTATACATACATATGCAGACATCTATACAGAAATAGTTGATAAAGCATTTTATTGTTTTGGCCAGTAAATGGGAGAATTAGCATTGGAGTTTGTATGTGTTGTTGTGGGCTTTAACTGCAAAGGATGTATATAATTCATACATTAAATAAATGCGGTAAATATGGTTGACAAATTGTAGTGATTGTCGTTTGTGTTTTTTACTCGTATTTATTTAGGATGAAGTCTGGATTTATAAATATATGTTTGTATGTTTATGCAAATGCTCTAGTTTTCTCATATATACACATACATTTTAGACAATTCATATATAATTACAACTATGTTTGGTCAACGTAATAGAAAGGAAATGTGAAAGAATTTATCACATATGAACACAAATTCTCATATAAATGCTTACATATTTTCAACATTTTTCATTAGAGTGATTCAAGATTGTATGGAGGAAAAAAATATAAGCGACAGGCCGTCCCCATCCTTGGAATTGTTCTATTGATTGTAGAAACACGTTCTGAAAAATTATAGAATGATATAATAACGTTAACTGACGCCACATCAGCTCTGAAGTTACAAAGTGAAAATATACATTTTTTCAAACATTTTGCCATTAAATAACTAATTTTGCTATTTAATATAGAAAACTCATAATCGTAGACTTCGACTAAGATATAAACTATAAAAATCAGTTAACAAATTTTAGAGTTATTAAGTATTCTTCAGGCCCTTAACGTGTTTCAAAAAAAATTAATAAGAAATTTAAAAAAAAAAATTAACAAATTTTGCAAACTATTCGAATAAAATCATATTTTTACTTTAAATATATCAGTTTTTATCTTTGTAGCATAACGTTAACCCATTATCTAGTATGGTAAAAAATTTGGAGTTTTTAATGGCTGTTTCAAAACTCCATATAAAATTTTTTCAAAATTTTGTTAAATGAAATTAAGAATTTTTAGAACATCTTTTTGGATTTATAAAGGATATATGAGGAAATAAAAATATAAAAAAATTATATCAATACCTAACATAGTTTATCTGTACTAGCGATTTTAATTTGGCAGATTTCGAAAAAAAAATAATTCTGTTGTCCATTAAGAATCACATAAAACTTTCGCATAGTACTTAGCAGTATGTGGACTATACTCGTGTTATTCTGGATGAGTTAAAATTAAAATTCATAACACTAGAGAAATTAATTAATGAATGCGTTCATTTGATTTTTTTTTTCATATATTTTTTTGCAAGGATATTTTATTATACAACTACTTTGAATTTGTATACAAGTGGAAATTATTGAATTAATTTCATCGGTATTTTAAAATTAATAAACAAACTATTATTAATAAGCTTCACGCGAATATTTGAGTAGGAAGCGGAGATTTGGAAGATTATTGTAACGCCCTTAAATATTAGTCTAACACCCATCTTACTTTAAGGAAACAATCGACTCAGAATCACTTTCTGAGTTAGTTTAACGTTGTCCGTCCATCCATCCGTCTGGCGAGCTTGCTGTTCTTGTAAACCTTGTGCGCAAAGTACTGAAAGCGATTTTGAAACTATTGTGATAAACTTTATTTATTCGGCCCAAGGACAATTGGTATAGAAATTGGTTGAAATCAGTCCCATATTTCTCCAATCTACCATACGCCCAACCTCCCGTAATAATATCTTATCGGTCATACATGTTTGATCTAAATGCAAAGTTCACCAGAAATGAGATATATATAAAACTTGACCACTTCTACAGCTTCAATCTAAAGACCACTTCTTAAAATCACTTGAATGAGCACAAATCTTTCAAAAAGTTTTTTATCCACATAAAATTCAACGCAAATAATATTCGTATATTCGGTTCATAATTAGTCATAACTCCCATATAACAGCCACCTCTGAAAATGACTTTTACATGCATAAATATTCTACAAGTTATTTTACTAAACTCAAATATAAGTGGGACTTGGCTGACAATAAAATTGTTTAATTGTTATCTTTCTACAGACCTTGGAAATAAAGTTAAGCAGTCTTATTCAGAAAAAATTAAAGTAGACTTCAAATGTACTTTAACAAAAATTTTGTCTAAAAGCACACTTGAAACCTACCAGTTAGCCTTTAAAATATAAACAATTTAGTTTGTGCATATTGGTATTTAGAGCAACATTAATTTGTCTATTTTCGTACCTTTGTAATGTTAATAATAGTAAAAATGTAGTCCATGTAAATGATTTTTTTATGCAGAACTACATCATTGAAATATTGGTTGGAAAATTACAATAACAAAGAATGAAATACACAAAACAACGAATACTACAACATAAGTGCCTTTATGCAATATGTTTCTTTACTCGTTCGTATGTTCGTTACTTTAATTAACATCCATCCACGTACATGGAGAATGCGGTGTAAAAGTTTACAAAATGAGATTTCTATTGTGTTGCTGTTTTTGTTCTATAGTTTTTGCACACACTTGGTCTTTCTACCAACAATTTTAACCTACTTTACTAAAAGAGTTAAATTAACAATAAATATACAAAAACACACATACACATACATATACTCCAATAGTCGCATGCATTTGCAATCTGCTTACACATCTGAACACAAAAAAAACAACAAAATTTTATTAACAAGTTATGCAAAAACTTTTATATTTACAAGCAAATAGAAAAAAATAAAAATATTGCATAAAACAAACAAAAAAATAAAATGTTAACCAATGAACCAAAAAGATGCAGCAGACCGACCGACGTACAAAAAACAATAGCAAAAAATATTCAGATTTTATAAAAAAAAATATATGTATTTTTAGCAACCCAATAGAAATAATAAAATAAATAATATTTAGAGAATTTAAAAGGAGCGAGTTTTTGTAGATATATTTGTGCAATAAACGTGACAAAACACCACAGTTGTGTAATGGATACATTTTTATAACAGATAATGTTAGTGGAATGCAGAGATTCAAATGTTTTAATAATTTTGTTAATTGTGTAAATATATTTGAGTTAGTTAGTAGAATAAATGCATATAAATCAATTGATTTCCATTAATTAATTATGAATTATGTCCAAATTAAAGAGTTGCATATATTTTTATGTTTTGGCGGCCTGAGTTCTTCGATACCAACCATTACAGCTTTTGAATAATTGCAGAAATATAAAATGGGCCAGAACTGAACTGAAAACTGATGGAGTCTTATATGAGGCACCAAATGTTTGTGTTGGCATTTTTTACATAAATATCCAAAGTCATAAGTTAGAAGGTTACAAAAGTTGTGTTCTAATTTTAACAGCAACTTGTTTAAATTTTCCAAAAATTTTCTCAATTTTTTAAGTTAAAAAAAAAACAGTTTAACCTACATGTATTATTTAACCAAAAAAAAATATTATCTTTTATTTTAATTCTTAAAAATGTAGAAATTAATTAGTGTTTCATAGTTATAAATACACTGAAATTAAAATAGCTTAAAATACATATCTATAGATATTCACAAGCAATTTCGACTTTAATAATATCTTAGGCCTCTTTTTTACTGAAAAATTGTATCAGGCATATTGTTCTCCAGATTTTGTCCTTCTTAGTGGGTCACCATCAGCATAGTTTGATCTCAAAAATGTTATTAACAATCCATAAAAATTTCTGGTAGGACGTTGTGGAAAGTTGAAAAGAATTTCATTTATTAGAGAATTAGAGCATGTAACACCATTAATAACATATAAAATAAATGATACATTCAGCATAACTCTGCTTTTTAGTGTTGGCAGCTTAATAAGAGCTAGACGAGCAGGATATGATGGTATGTAGTTAAAACGTAATCGTCGGAGGCAAAACTAAAAAAAAATGGTTTTTGCACCGATTCAATAGCATTGAATAAAATGCTATTTAATGTTTTTGCAATATACGGACCATTAAATTCTTTATACCAACGTTTTATATAGCCAAGCATACCCTTGGCTTTATAAATTATAGAATTTATATGTGGGGTAAAGTTTAATTTAGGGTCATATAATATACCCAAGTCCAGAAAGCTTTAAACCAAAGCCAGTTTATGATTTCCCAAAACGTTTTACATTTTTTTAATTCAAGTTCTTATCATAACAATCATACAATAAGTTGAAATTATTTTGCAGAAGTGTATGATCTATTAACTGATTGTAGCTTAAAAATAGCTTCACATCATCCTCATAAATTAAGATATTCGAAGAGTTTATTACGTTCGGTAAGTCATAAATAAAAAGTGAGAACAGTTGAGTCCCCAGATGGCCGCCCTGTGGTACTTTAGATAATATTTGTATGTTTTTGGAGATAAAACTTCTAAAAAGCAAGTTTTGCGTCCTGCCTAACAAATACGAGTGCATCCAGTTTGTTAAAAGTTTTGAGAATCCCATTAATTGCAGTTTTTTAATAAGGAGTTTATGGTTTACTTTATCAAATGCTTTTCTAAAGTCGCTGTAAATAACATCAGTGTGTTTCATCTGAGAAAAGCCATAAAATACAGCACAAATAAATTGAATAAGATTAGCAGTAGTGAACAGCCTTTTTGAAATCAAGGAACAGTGTTATCAAATTTGATGATTGAAAGATTAAATTATCAGTGATTAATTTATTAAAGAGTTTGGGTTTGGGTATATGTTTAAATAGTGCAATTATTAACAATCATTATCGACTTACCTGTTTCCAGTTAGTATTTAAGTTATGAAACACTAACAACATATTAATTATTAATTTCTGTGTTAAAATAATAAAGCGGTTCACCAAAGTGTGGATAAAGGGACAATAATTAAACATATTCTTAAATAGTTCAACACATTTTTTATCCATTAATTTTTTATATTTTATTTATTTATTAAATTCAGAGATTACAAGCCTAAAGGCCTACTTAATCTAGAAATTTTATGGCAAAAAAAATTCCAAAATTTATGTACATCTAAATAAGATAAGAAATATTCATATAAAAAATATACCACATTAAAGTTAATTATATTTTTGTTATACGTTACATATCTTAGAACTTTTTAGAAATACTGTTAAAATTTTCATCTGATGTCCTAAAATTACGTTCTTCATAAGGAATATAGAGTTCCCAATTTAGGATACTCTTACAATAAATGACCTGGTCATGTACAAGGAAGAGTACCTTGGGCAAAGAATAATATTAGTTCTGGTAGACCTGCCAAAAACAAAATTCTCCATCACATATGGATGTTTGCCATACTTCATAATCTTAAAAAGTTAAAATTATAAACATTGGTTAACAAAAGTGTAAAAATCAGAACCTAAAATGCTAATAACATGGAAAGAAATATGTTCATTATACCGCAGATTACAAATAAAACGAACTACACAGTTAAAACACATTTGTAATTTAATCATATTTTGTTGGGACGTTTCGGAAAAAAATGTTATTCCATACAATTGTAAAAAACTGTTTATAACTTTACAGCATATAACAAACATCAAGTCCAATTATAGTAATGCAACACAGTGTATTTATATCTTGCACCAATTCGCTGCATTATAAAATGGTTGGCATGTTTTATCAAACTTTGTCATAAATAATTAGTTGCCGTTCATTTACAATATACTAAAATATTTCGACTGATTGTTTTCTTTGACAGAATAAATGAAGTTATGCTTAAAAAAGCAAATCGTTGTAACAATGTTGTTGTCAGCAGCTTTTATGTGAACAATGCTTTAATTTAGAATATATCTATACGTGAAATTATGCGTATACTTAATATTTAATAACGTATACGCTGTATAGAAGTCATGCGGACGTTGTCCTCTGGAATGAATTAAAGGGAAATTAAAATTGCTGTGGACCTTGATATATGCGAGTTAATGCAGGTCAAAAGTAAACCAAACAATTGTTTTAGATAATTTATATAAACCTTGTTAAGGCGTTATAAAATAATTACAAGCTAAAATATATGTTTTTAGTTTAAACATGTAATAGTACTTAATTAAAAACATTATCAATGTCGCAACTAGTTTCATAACAAATTCATGTATGGCGTTTAGTTTTGTTTGAACTTTTTATTGTGAACAATTTTTTATTATTTATTTAATAATTTTAGCTTGAATTGTCGGAACTACTTCTATCTCGTGAGGAAAATACCTTAATTCTTCGACTACATGAAATCAAAATATTCATGAATTCTTAATTTCAGTCGATTTTAAACATTGATATAATCCATTACTAGTTCATAATATAAAGCATTGTTCGCATGCAATTCGGCCGCACTAATAAAGTTTATTTTTAAACATCAGCGATTTGTATTTTTTACATACATAGCAACCGTTAATCAGTTAGTTAGTTAGTTAGAGGCCAATAGTAAAAAATCAGGTATTGTTGAGTTCACTGATCGCAAAAAACAATAAGCTTCCAAAAATGATTGCAGACTATGCTGATGTGACCAACATTTTATGTTGGTCGAAGTGATGATGATCTAAAGTACAAATGTAAAAAGCAAGCAATTTGAAGTTCTGGTCAGAAGAGTACACATTTTATCAGCCCTTTAAATATTAATTCAGATATTGATGTAAACAATTCCTGCAGAAACTTTTTTCCTTTTATTATACGTCCTTATTCTTTCATAAAGTTTTGCTATGGTTGGATTTTATGTAAATGATGCTGTAATCCATAGAAGCGCTTTAGCATTATTGTTCCACAAAAACGGGATCTACTAACATGGAAATAACATGGAAATGTGACAGCGCTCTGATTTTTGTAATACAACTAAATAAATGCAAAATTATCAAACAGTATTTATTAAAAATAACATGACAGTCTAACACTAGTTGTGTCTTCTTTGTAAAAAAAAATAAATAAAATAAAACCATTTAAATATTAAAAAATGCTTCAAATTTAATTCAGTTCAACTCTTGTGAAAATGAAAAAAATACAAAACAAATATGTTTTATGATTAATGTTATATTATGCAAATTTAATAAATCTCTATATCTTTTTAAAACGCTGTTTTAGAAATTTATTTCGAGAGCTACAACCACAACAAAAGCATTAAAAGTAATTGTTGGCCTCAAGTGTGTCAGGCAATGGTTAAATTGTAAAATATTTATTAGAAATGTAGTTTACCTGTATAATATATTTTTTAATGCAATTGCCCAGCAAATATTTCACTTACCTTTAAAGTATTACTGAAAAAACTGCATCAAATTGAATGTAATACATATTTACGAGTACATATATTTGTTTGTGTTGTGTTCTAATTCTTTGGGGAAATAAGGACATAATAGTTGTTAATCTTGCGTCTAACTCTCGACACCATGACCAAGTTTTGGTTTTCACATATAAATTAAAATTAAAATAAGTAAGAAAGCATAGGTGGTCAAGCAAGTTAGAAATGTGCGATATATGGGAAAAATGACTTATTATGGACCGATAATCCAAAAGTGTAGACGCATGACTTCTGTGCATACAAATATTGTTTGTGTTAAATTTTATCTCGATAAACGATTTATAGATGTTAAAGTGATTTTCGAATATGGAACCAACCATTATAAAATTAGTTGTCATGATTTCCGTATATATGAAATTTATTTGTGTTCAATTTTATTTGGATACGGACATTTTTAAGAAAGTTATGCTCTTTACAGTAATTTTCGAAAGTTGGAAGCAGGCCTTATATTATGCGCGTTATGGTCAATTATTTATCGATCTGCACTAAATTTGTAGATGTCATTTGGCTTCATTTATCGTTTATTTACGGTGAAATTTGTTTAAATGCTTGTATAATTCAAACACCACAATATAAGACATGAAGAATCTATTGGAATCTATTTTAATAGAATGTTGTACAGACAGAGCGTATGAATGCACAAATTTATTTGCCAATTATAAACAACTGAATGCTATCAACAAGACCACCACTGCTACAACAAACTCATACACATGAACACAGATCTGAAAATTATTTTCATCTTGTAGTTTCTTTATTGCTTAAATATCTTAAAGCCATACTTGACATGCAAACACTTAAGAAAATACATAAAAAAAATATGTATAAGAGAAACAAACTACCGCAGATAGAAGAAAGCAGTTTAATAGTGTTCCAAGATGAATATGCTCACGCAAAAATCCCTACATATTTTCCTATAAGTTTTACAGACACATAACTTAATGTGAGTTTATGTTATGTGTACATGTCTGTTCGTATTTATTTATTTTTTTCTTTCATTTTACTAAATAAACTCATAAAAACTTTTAAGTCTGAAGTGAAATAAACTTTACAATGTACGTATATACGATGCATGTGTGTAGTTATGTACAAGTATGTTTTTATACCCTACACCACCAAAGTGGAAAGAGTTTTAGGTATTTTCGAACTCTCAAAAAAATAATAGTATAACACACAATTTGAATTATATAAGAACTAACCAAATAAGTAAATGGCATAATATTGAAGATATATGTATATATAATTTACATACTGAAACTGATTAAAATCGGTACATTATTTAACATTGATTATTTTATAGGATTCGTTAACCACTCCGTGGAACTGCTTGTCTTACAATATTTTTACGTAATCTGCAATGCACGTTTTCCCACGGTGGCCTGACACCAAAATACACCTGGAGTGAAATTTTCTTTGAACGAATATTTTGCTACTAGACAACCAGACACATTTATCTTCGTTTCATCTGTTCAAAGCAGATTTCGCTAATGTCACATTTCCCAGTATATATCTTTCTTAAGGTACGGTCACATTTAGCAAACATTTACCCAAATAAGGTAACCACTTGTTTTAGCACAAATTTTTTACTCTTACAAGAGTTTTGCAAGATCAAACAGCATCAAATAAATAAGAAGTAAATATTTGTTGTGCTTTGGCCGAAATAAAAAAAGTTTTTTAAATAAATAAACTAGTTCAAATACACTTAATGTTGCCACCTCTTTTTCGGCAAATAGTTGCCAACTGCGATCGCACTTTTAGAAAATCACAACATATTTTTAACATTCGTTTCGCTCAATAAAGGTACATTCCTCGTGATATAGGCTTTTAGTCCTGCTACCTGAAGTACAATTATAATTCTGTGACTAGTAACAAATGCAAATAAACTTATTTTCAGCTCTTCACATGATCAAAGCACTTATCAAATCGTGTCGTTTTTTGTCACTTAATGTCGGTTGTCTCTAGTTTTCCTTTTTCCATCTGTACTGCATATAATTTTGTCTTATTTTTGAAGCTTTTTAGAGCATTGCTGCACCCTCTCTTAACACTGAACTGAATGGTTTATCATGTTGCAATAAAACTCAATGATGTTTTAAATACAAAATTGTAAATTTCGTTCTTATTATTTAGGCAATTAACTTATGGCCATTAAATAGATTCCTAGAAAGCTATTCAGAATAGTTTTTTTTTTGTTTTCTTTTCATATAGTCAATGTAGGGTAATATTTAGTCGTACTTGACCGACTATACTATCTAACTAGTTTTAGTTTGTTTAAATGTTACAACTACTATTGCTACGTATGTGGCGGTGTTGCAACATAATAATACCGCTCTTATCTAACTACATTCATGTTCAGTTAATTGTGTTAAAAATGTGATGTTATTTTCAATAACAAATATTTAAAATATTTAGAAAATTACAAATCAATTAGTTTCTGGAATCATTTTTCAGTCTTGCTACAAGCATTCTTAGCAATCTTCAGATGTACAATATCTCTCGTAAACATCTTATATATAACTCAATGCTGTTGTTTATACGAGTATAGTATATGCAAATTCTATAATATCATTTAATTTTTCGACACCCTGTACGTCAGTATTCGTGTTTCTTACATTTCAAGTTGAAGCGTTAAGTAAACATAATAAAACGAAAGAAAGCAATAACCAAAAACTGGCTATTTTCTTGAGTATTTGGTTTGGTTTCTTTTATTTTGTAAAGTTTTGAAAAGTATGTACGAATTCTAAACTAGCATACTTTCATTTAAAAACTTTTCAAAAAAGTTCAAAAAACTTTAGACATTTTTAACGGTGATTATTTTGCTTAAAGAAAGAATTTAATTTAAACTTTCGGACATACATACATACATATATAGTTATTTTAATAACTCATCAGTAACTAAGGTATGTTTGTAATTTATAAAAACAATTTAATGTTTTTAATTACAATACCTAATAGTCATTGATACAATCTTGAAGGTATCTTCGGTAGACAGATTCATTAGCGCCATTCACTATATTGTGCAAATGGTATTGCAACATTGCATTTTCAAAAAGGTTTAGCATATTTTTGCTCTGCACTAACAAAATACACAGCCAGAGCAAAAACATGCTATTATGTTCGTCGAAGTGAAGAAGAAAGTTATTTGTGTAGATTTTGCATTTCATTTTGTGCAGTTTGCATAAAGAAAATAAACGTCTTTGGTTAGACTCGTCTTTAGTTAGACTTAACGACGCATGATTTGAAAAATGTGTTGCTCTGTGTGACTCGGAAAGAGAATGTGAATTTTGTTCATATTCAAAACGTAGAATGACAAAATCTATATGTACAAATTGCAAAAAACATATACTCGTTTTGGAATTTACTTTCGTTCTTTATGGAACCCCGGCAAGCGAAATTAGTTTCGCTAATTTTTTAGGATTAAATTTAGTACGACAATTTTTTCATTTCCCCCTTGCAAGGGAACAATTCTAATTAAACCAACGCGTCACCAACTTCAAGTTAGTTGAACGTTATGGGACGATAAAGAGTTTATTTGAAAATTTTCTGGGTCAATTTTGAGTTGAGCATTAGGAAACATTTGTGCGTTTTTCATAGATTAAAGTAAGAACATTCTGTTTGCATTCTATTGCAGTTGGCAAGTAAAAAATTCCATGCTTAATTTAAGATCCTACTTCACCTATGATAATCTCAGGTTGCTGACTTTATATTTAAATTTTATTTAATTTTGATAAGGTTGATTTTTATTGTTTGTAGATATACGTTTAAAAATTAAATTTCTAATATGTTTATTAGACTTACAGCAAACAAAACATGTCAGTGAAAAAATGAAATATTTATATTTTAGAATCACTAAACACTGATACACTGAATCATGACATTTGATATGTAGACAAATCATTCAATAAACAGACAAACATTACCATCAAAGAGTTGAAACGAAAAATGTTTAACATATTTTTAAATATATGAATAAAACAGAATGTAGTTTTGGGGAAAACACATATTTATATGTATATACATACAAGGTTTAATGTATATATGTATTTAATTGTAGGGATAAAATTGATATGGAGTAATAATTTAAACAATAAATTTTAAATAAATTTAAATATTACAATTGAAATATACAAGTTGGAATATAATATTAACAAAAAACTAAAACTACAAAAATTTGAATTAAATTCATTACAAACATGGACTACGAATCAGCAAACATGTTGTAAGAGTTAAAGATAAAAGAAATAAAACAAATGGTTTTTTGCGCATTTTAAATGAATTTTTGTCTAAAACAACAGTCGAGTGAAAAAATGAGCATTTGATGGGGTCAACAGACAAATGAATACTCAAGCAAACAAATACATATAAATTTCCATGTAAAGTAGGTATTAAAGTCCATCCCACTCGCATAAATATAGTTTTGTGTTTGCTTAAAAACGAAACAGAGAACAAAAAGAAATAATAGAAAAACAACAAATGAAAGACGAATAATAAAATGCAAGATCCATATCACGGATTATGGTACCTCATGAATTTCACACTCAACCAAACAAAGTAACGAGCTGCCAGAGATTAAATGTTTCAAAATGTAAAATGTTGAGTGTTTTTTCGTATTTTAGATTTTTGAATTTGTTGGTTCATGCTTTTACGAATTCATATCATGATGCAAAAATATGTTTATCCTTCTTTAGAGTTAAAGGTAAAAGCAAACAACAAAAAAACTAAACGAAAACACATACAAATAAATAAAACAAAACATGAAAATTTTTGCATACATACGAGATTATATGAATGAATGAATGTATGTACAGTGCTGGACAAAATTATAAGAAAAGACAAATAATTCAAAATTTTCTTAAATTTGTATTAATCCTTCAAACAATTTAATGACGCAAATCTATCAACTTTAAGAGTTTGAATGTTTTAATAAAAGGTGTATTTTAGATTGGTAAAATTTTGAAATATACTTTATTTAAATTGACATCAAATTTACTTTATTCGAAAGATAATCTTCTGGCATTATAATTGAAATGTAGCTTCTGGCATTTGTCTGCCAGGCGCGGACGTAGTCTAATCTGGGGTCTAAATTTCGATGACCTTTTACAACATTTGTAGCCGTATATCGGCAATAACGTGGCGAATGTTGTACTCCAAGATTTTAAGACAATCTCAGAATGGGATTGTGCGAACAGAGTTGTTTTTAACGCACGTAAAACTAAATGTTGTGTTGCTTCATCTATTTTTATGGGCGTTATAAATATTAAGGAATCAGACGCTCTTAATGTTCCAGGATAACCAAACACATTTTTCAAGTGTCAAAAGAAGCGTTTCAGTGTCTTGGTTTTTTATTTAACCATAAATGGAATACAACTCCCATGCTTCCTAGTCTATTTTGGAGTTACTAGACCGTGTACAGGAGAGGGCGAAGATGCTTATCGGTGACAGTAGGGTATCCAACTCCATTGATTCACTGGAGCATCTTCGGCATGTGGGTTATGTTTCACTATTCTATCGATAATATAATGTAATGTGTTCTGCTTAAATTAGGGAACCCATTTATTTATGGTCGACTGAACAGTGGATCGCACAACACATTACAGGGAAAATTCGTTCTTTAGCCGTACTGTCCGTATGTATAATAAACTACTACCAGAAGTATTCCGTGCCACTTTCAATATAGGAACATCGTCATTGTTCAATTTATGAACGAAAAAGTCAGTAATCATGGCTCTATAGCGGTCACCATCACCTGCAACGTTCTCTCCAGCTTCGTTTTTAAAGAAGTATGGACCAGTTATAACACCAGCCCATAAAGCACACCAAACAGCCAATTTGTCTGCATGTAACGGTGTCTCAACATACACTTGAGGTTCATCATCACTCCATATATGGCAGTTTTGTTTATAGGCATATTCTTTCAACCAAAACGGATCTTTAACGCTAAACAAAATTTGCGAAATATGTATTTCGAACAGAACCATGATTTTCAAAATAAATTCCCACAAATTGGAAGCGTTTAGGCATCACTCTATTCATGTGGAAATGCCAAACAAACAGAAAAAATTGTTCGTTTTACTTTTTCTTTAGTAGCAAAATATGGAATTAATGCCATATTTCCAAACGTTATCAATATTATTTTTAATATTACGCAAATAACATTTTATTTTAAAGAAGAATCGTAGAAATGTAAAAAGATTATGAAATCACACCATATTTCAAATTTTATCAGTGAAGTGCCAACAACATATCAACTTTATAAAAAAGTTTACAACAATTCTCTTAGGAAAAAGTGCTAGTTCCTATTATTTTTGTCAACACTGTTTTTTATTTTTTGATCACGGGAGTATGCATGTGATTCTGTAGATGAATATAAAATTCTTTAACCGAAAAATCCACAAAAAAAAACGGAGTATGAGTATTGTAGTTGGTCAAGTCGGACATGGTAAGTAGTACTCAACAAAACTAAAGAAAAATGTAAAATTAAAAAAGTAATTTATCTTGCATACAATGTATAATCGTCCATAGTGCATTATAAATGCTTTCATGACAACATTTTTTCTTTCATATAAAAACTAAACTGTTTTCTGCGTTATTTTTCACTATAGATATTTTGTTATTTAAGATGTCTACACAAACTATGGATTATGGTGTAGGGTATAATAGAATAAAATAATATTGGCCAAAGTATTAAAACATATGCTTAAAAATGTACTTCAGAGGCGTATACTCTACATACAGTGTCAAGTCATCCAATTTCAGAAGGTCAATTTACGTACGCTATACAAAACATGTCCACGAGAAGAGTATTTTAAAGTCCTTGAATAACTGTAAGTTATAATGTCCATAGAAAACTTTATTTATAAAATTCTGTGTTCGATATTTACCAGTGTTTCAAATACCAGACCACTTTCACCTTTATACAGGAAGTGGAGGCCTTATCAAAGCACGATTTAATTTTCCTTTAAAAATATCCTAATAATGTTCAAGTGACCAAAGCTGCAAACATATCCCAGCAAATATTGGAGCTTAATTGTAACAATTTTATAAGAAGCTAAATTTCTCCTTACAACATGCTTCAAGAAGGCATCACTTTTTCACTTGGAAGCATGTCTCTGCAATACAACCTGCGTCCTCGTAAGATATTAGACTAACCTTAGTGATTCTTGAATTTTTTTCTATTACAAACCTGTTTCTCTGTAAGTGATACCAGTAAGGTGTTCATTTATTTTCGATTACATTGATACAGAAATAATTTGAATGGTATGCGAATACCATTCAGTGCTTCATAGTAAGGCTTCACAGAAAGCGAATACAGGAATAATAAGCTCACATTTTAGCTTCCTAACATAAAATGCTGATCCCTTTAGCTGTTTGAGGTTAATGTTAACATATGTTTCATCATATATAATAAGGAAGTTCTTGAGGTGTGTGAAAACTCTTAAAGAATGTGTCACCGATTCATAGAAATATAATTCGAACTTTCACTACGATTTGTAAATAATTGAATGATAGGTTTGAAAACCAACATTCAAGCGTTAGGTGTTTTGGAAACTTCCTTTTATATTATGAACCCAAGTTAAATTTATTTTCGATCTGACAACTCCCTCCTATAGAAACAGGAGTTCAAAAACGACGCATCCGCGATTTTTTAACAATGTCATTAGATATTAAAATAAAAAAGGTTTATCGAGACAAGAAATTCATAATGGTTAATGTGTCAGGTGAAAGTCCTCCTTCATATGCAACAGTAAAACAATCCAAGCAATGTACTGAAGCTGGAGGAAGTGCCTCAAAGAAGGCAAAAACAATTCAATCGGCAGGTAAGGTTATAGCAACGGTCTTTCGGGACTTCAAAGTTATTTTACTGATTGACTATAAAATAAATTCAGAGTATTAAAATTCAAAAAATAATTTTTTATCAACACAACGCACCAGCGCTCAAGAGTATTTTAACAATGGCTTATTCTCCTGATTTAGCTCACAGTGACTTTTACCTGATCCCAAATCTAAAAAAATTGCTAGCTGACAAGCGTTTTACCTCAAATGAAGATGCAATTACAGTTGTAAACCACTATTTTAAATTAAATTACAGTTGTAAACCACTATTTTATTTTGAGGAAAACTATTTTAATCAAGGGTTAGAATTATTAGATAATCGTTGGACTAAGTGTTTTGAAGTCTCAGGAGATTATATTGAAAAATAAAAATGTTTTTTAAAAACTAACTATTCTCTTTCTGTGATAGGCTAAAAATTTCCGAACCGCCCTCGTAATTATAACCTTCGTGTCGTAATAAACTAATAATTAGAAATATTTTTTATAAAAATTTTTAACATTTTTGAATTACCTCGAATGGATGCTTCAAGAGCTCTACTTTTTTTTGACAGATCACGTGTGAGTCGTGTCATGATGTCATGTTCTTTTTGTTTAGTATTCTTTGGCATTTTATAATGGAAAGACTTACGCCTGAAGAACGTTTACAAATCGTTCAATTTTATTACGAAAATTCACGTTCTGTGAGAAATGTGTTTCGTGCATGTCGCTCAACTTATGGTAAGCATAATCGGCCTACTATTCGCAACAACATCACCCATTTTGGGACCTATCATTAATTACTGGATAATAATCGACCGCGTAGACCATGTCTATTGGTACCACCACAGGTGGAATCATCGGTCCATATTTCGTTAAAAATGATGCCGGTGCGAACATAACCATCAATGGCGAACACATCGCATTAATCAATAGATTTATTGAGACAATACTTCGGTGAGCACATAATTTCACGTTTTGGGCCGGTCGATTGACCAACAAGATCGTCTGATATCACACCGTTAGACTTTATCCTGTGGGGATATATAAAGTCTAAAGTTTATTCGAACAAACCTGCTTGATTCAGTCCTTGGAGGAAAACATCACGCGTGTCATTCGCCAGTTATGAAATGCTCGAACGAGTCATCGAAAATTGGACTCAACAGATAGACCATCCGCGACGCAGCAATGGCCAACATTTGATAGACATAATCTTTTAAAAATAAATACCAAAGAATTTGCTTTCAAATGCTAATACCCATTCCTTATTAAATTTGATTTTTTTGTGTTTTTTTTTTTTTAAAGAGGGAACCTCGAAATGGATCATGTTTTATAACAAGAAACTTCGTTCGATTTGTATTGAAAACAAACATTTTATGTGATTGATTTTGATATTTTCCTTTCCAGAGTTAAAATACAGAAACCCAATTTTGTATGTCATCGTTGACATTAAATTAAATTTAATAAAGCCCGAATCAAATTTATAATTTCTTCAAATATGCTTTTATTAAATGATTCGATAATAGAAGAAAACAACTAAGTAACACAAATGCTATTAAGATAAGCAGTCAGGCAAAGTTTTTACAAACACTAACTGTAAAGCTACAATAACCTCAAATGATAATCAAAATTTCAATTAACTTAGTATACAAGAAAATCATGACTTACCTAATTAACCAGCTTAACTAGATGCCACATCAACTATAGCTAACAGCTAACCAATTATCCCTTTAACCACAAAATCACATCAATACGAAGGTGGCATATTCAAAAGAGTTAAATCAAAATGATCATGTCCTTGCAACTACCCCCCTTTTATTATTTGAATCTGCTACTGATTTTGAATCCTCAACAAAAAAAAAATAAATAAACATGAATTCAAATTTAAGAAGATAAACTTACAAAATAAATGTAACAAAACTAAATGGTAATATAAGGATAAGGAAAATAGTAGGCAACGAAGTGCTGAGTAAAAAGGAAACATTTACCCAAGTAAATAATATTTCCAACACTATTGCACAGTACTACTACTGCAACTAAATACTATGTAGCATTTATATTAAGGACTTTTGTACTATTTATTCAGCTACAGCAACATTATACATATGCCAACATGCCATGTACTCGTATTTACTTATGAACAGGGTGGCTTTCGATTGAGTGTTAAGTCTCAGATACAAGTGTAATCAGTTTAATCAGTTTTTCTTAATTTTTAGAGTTTTGGTATTCATTGTAAAGTTATAATTATATTAGAAAATTTGCACATTGGAGAGTATTTTCTGCCCTGCCAAGAGCATCGTGCGCAATGTTTGTTGTCCAAGTCTACTTGTAAGCATCATCTTTTTAACGAACCATTATTGAGAAATAGAATTCGGGAACTAAACATATTTCTTAGTACATGTCATGAATCAGAACGAAATTTACATAGGTTTACAATGTGTGTGTATTCTTCTTATTATTATTACTAATTTGTTGTTGTTTCAAAGTTTAGATATTAATTTAATTTACTACAATGAGAAGATAACATAGTTGTTTGTAAAGTATTAATGTCCCTATATCTTTGCTATGATTTATGTCCAGCAATTCTGGTTTTTATTAAATTTTGGATATTATTCCTACGGGCTAATTTCGGTCAATTATATTTTCTTCTTTAAATGATGTAAATGTAAATTTTTCGTAGTACCTATATATAATTTATTACAATTTTCTTTATAATTTACATCACAAGGTATTTTACATACAACATTTTTTACTAAATAATTGATCTAATGTGTTATAAGTCTTGTAAGCCATTATCCCCCTTATTGATATTTATCAGTATCGAAAATTTTTGATATCCTCAATCGTTTAGATATTTCCGGAATAGATGTAAGTTTTCGTTTCTCTTGTGTTTCTTGTATTGTTTCCATTTTTGTCCTTATATTGCCTTATTTATTTATGAATTAGGTGAACTGGAAAATTATTGTCCTCCAATAAATTCCTTATCTTTTCCTTATTCTTCTTATGAAATTCCCTGTCAGTTAATAGTTAATATTCTTTCAATTCAATTCTTAGCTGTTTTAATAATAATACGTTTATTATTTTTAGAATAATAATTAATTATTCTTTCTGTAGCTGTTGGTTTCTTTTACCAATCAATTAGTAAATTCTGTCCTCTTCTTAGCAATAGGGGATCTAAATATGAAAGTTTCGCAACGTATTCTTTCTCTATTATAATTTTAATATATTCGGCCATGTCACAGAATTGAATTCCTTTTGAAAGTGGAATTAATTCCGTTTTTTCCTTCTATAGAAAAGCAAAACCACATTGTTTTTTCGTGCTATGTGGAGTTGCAATTTTAAGCATTTATAGGTTTCATTACGAGAAAATTGTTCGTTTTGATTATTCTATAGAAGAAAAATACGGAATCAATTTCATTTCCGAACGGAATTAAATTCTGTGACATGTCTGATAGATTAAGATCATTAAATGTCTTCAACATGTTATTAATAGCATGTTCTTAAATAACACAAAATAAATCATCTACATATTTGGTCATTATTCTTGGTTGTATACCTAATTTTTCTATACATATATCTATTGAAAAGAAAAAAAAATTAAAATTTATTAAAAAACGACTTAAGCTTGAACAATTACTCAAAATTTAACATATGTTTTTATTTTTTGTGAAAAGAGAAATTGAAGTATAATGCAAAACAGAAGTGGAGAAGGTTACGGAAATAGTTTTATAGATAAAATATGGATTACTAGATTTTGTACCTGTCGTTGTCTATTATTCTAGAACGCTGATTATTTTACATTCTAAGAATCTTTTGAAGAACTTAATATACCCCCATCATTTTCTGTGTTGGGTATAAAATACAATTGCTTTTGCTTTTAGACACTTTAAGATAAACTAAAAATATTGTTTTGATTATAACACATCATATTGTATAACCTTGTACACATGTACATACATGCATACATGTGTATACCGCTACCATGACTGCGATACGAAATAGCAATCAGAAAACAACATGAATATGTAGTATTACAATTTGCATGTTAGTTTACTTCCAAAAGGTTTGTTACACTCGTATGAATGAAACTATGTAGTGAGCGAGTAGTTTTGTATGGATAAGTATTTGTATGCAAATATATGTGCATACAAGTGTTTGTGTGTCTGTATGTGTCCTTGCGATTTTGTATTCGAATAAAAAGAAACAAGTGTTTGTTTTGGTAAGGGTGTATGTGTGTGTGTGAATAATATTAACAGTGTATATGAGTGTAAGTATTTCAAAAAGAACACAACATTTGCTATTGCATGTGGATTTATCCGCTTTGTTAAGCAACCAGTAACACTACCAAATATTGCTGTTGCGACCCACCAGCCAACCAACAAATCAACCAAACAACAGACCAAATGTCGGACTTGACGACCGAAAACTTAAACCCAACCATCAGGCAGCAGTTGGCGGTTTGTAACTGAGCTTACTTTGCTGCATGCACGGCAACAAACACTACGACACTACAAACTTACTAACAAACAAACATGTGGACTATTTGTTTGTATATATTCTTGCATTTATTTATTTGGATTTGTTTGCTGACTTCTTTTTTTATTTGTGTTTTTGCCTTACTTCTTTATTTTCAAGAGGTCAAGTTATTTACAAAAGTTTTTAATGTTGTTCTTGTTGTAGTTACTTTTTATACCCTACACCACCGTAGTGGGGAGGTTTTATTGGATTTTGTTTATAACACCCAGAAATATTGGACCCAGCTTAAAGTATACCGATCACCTCCGAATCACTTTCTGAATCGATTTCACGGTGTTCGTCCGTCCGTCTGGCTGACTGGCTGGTTGGCTGGTTGGCTGGCTGACTGGCTGTCCATGTAAAGCTTGTGCGCAGAGTACAGATCGCAATTTTGAAGATATTTCGATAAAATTTATTATTTTTTCGGCCCAAGGATAGATGAGATTGAAACTGGTAGAAAACGGTCCATTATTTCACCTGGTCCTCATACAAATTCCTTTCCGAAATTGGGGTTTACCGATCATAAGTGTTTGAATTATGCAAGTATCTAAACAAATTTCATTACAAATGAATGAAAAATGAAGCCAAATCATATCTACAAATTTTGTACAGATCGGTTCATAATTACTCGTAGCTCCCATATAAAGCCCATTTCCGAAAATCACTTTAAAGAGCATAACTCTCCCAAAAATGTTGGTATCTAAATAATATTGAACCCAAATATATTTCATATGTATGCAAATAATACGGTACAATTCTATTATGATCGGTCCATAAATAGTCGTAGCTCCCATACAAGGCCTACTTCTGAAAATCACTTTAACGACCACAAATCTCTTAACAATTTCGGTATCCAAATAAAATTTAACAAAAATAAACTCCCATATAAGACCCTCTCTGTAATTCAATTTAAGTTCAATAAATCTTTTAAAAGTATTTATATCGAGATAAAGTTTAACACATATAATATTTATATTCATAGACATCATGACACTAAATTTTTGGATGATCGGTCCACAAATCTCCCATATAACGCCCATTTCTCAAAAACTCTTTTATACATATACTAAGTGTAGGGTATTATATGGTCGGGCTTGACCGAGTATACTTTCTTACTTGTTTAAGTTTGCAAAACTATACAAACAACAAATGAAATATAGTCTCATTCGTTGTAGGTTGTAAAAAAAATTAAAATTAAGATTTGTGCCCCACTCATAACTGGTATTCTGACAGAGAATGTTGTAATAGTGTTGAAAAATTAAATGAAAATATGTTTATGTATTTATGTATATGCTTAAGTCTATATAACAATAATTTAAACTTTTAACTGATTAAGCCGCTTTACAACAGGCCGTTTTCCACACTTCTATTTCTAGATTATCTTTATTCAAGCGGATCACAAAATTTACAGATTGAAAGAAAAAAATTAACATTTATATAAAAATGGTTAACAATAGCATAAAGTATATTTTTGGACAGGCAAAATCGTGCTAATAATCAAGGGCTTAATCGTTATAAGTTTTATGGGGAAGTCATTAAGAAATAATTCAAATAAATAATTTTTATTACTTACTTGTAATTATAATTGATCAACAAATAATCATATTAACTGAAAATTCAAATATCATTATATTACATTCTTTAGAATTATTTATAGTATAACTTTCTTCCAATCTGCCTCAATGTCTTACTTAATATTTACAGTGTCGGACAAAATAAACTACGGTTTCAAATATTTCCTGTTTTTTTTTAACATGTACTTAAAATTTTCAATAATTATAAATTACAGTTTAATTTTTAATTCAGTTACTATTTTATCTAAGATTTATGTACTTCTTTGCCAAGTCTAACTGCTTTTTATATTTGCAGCTCGTAGAAGAGGTCATTTCTGAATGAACGTACTTTTTAGACCGCTTTTGTTAGGTCTTGTTTGGAAAGTTCGAGTCGAAATATTTAATTCTAGTTCCTCGTTTATAGCTCTGGTTCTCGTAAAAGAATTTTTTTTTGCAATAATTGCAATATGATCATCGCTTTGTGGTCCTTCGTTTTCTGTTACAAAAGTTCATTAGGCTTTTGTTTTACTTTCTTATTTTATAAAAAGAAATTATTTTTGTGACCGCAGATTTCGATATCTTATACTTAGAACTCAAAGCTGTTTGTTTCATCCCATTTTCACGATCTAGTACCTACAAATCTTTTTACTTTTTTGTTAAAGTTCTCATTTCGTAAAAGTCTGGGTCTAGCCTTATTTTGTGTATTATTTAAGTAATATTAAATTAAATAAATAAGTACTTCACTATAATTTCTTATTTTTTGAAAACTTACTACAAATTAAAAAAAAATCAGGAATACAAGTCTTATTTTAAAACCGCACTTTATTATGTCGCGGAGCTTTCTTGGGCACTTTAATATATTTAGATCAGAAATATAAATAAGCGACTTTATAAAATTGCAATGTTGATGTAAATAATTCAGATACTCGAACATATAACGCGACAGTGAGTAAATATTAAAACAAAAGAAAAAACAAGTAAGAAAGTATAGTCGGTCAAGCCCGACAATATAATACCCTACACCCAGTATATGTATAAAACAGTTTTTCACAAATGGGTGTTATATGGGAGATACAACCTATTGTGGACCGATCATCCAAAAATTTAGTGCCATGTTGTCTGTGAATATAAATATTATATGTGTTAAACTTGATCTCGATATAAATACTTTTAAAAGATTTATTGAACTTAAATTGAATTACAGAGAGGATCTTATATGGGAGTTTCGACTAATTATGGACCGTATATATGAAACTTATTTTTGTTAATTTTTATTTGGATACCGAAATTGTTAAGAGATTTGTGGTCGTTAAAGTGATTTTCAGAAGTAGGCCTTGTATGGGAGCTACGACTAATTATGGAACGATCATAATAGAATTGTACCGTATAATTTGCATACATATGAAATATATTTGGGTTAAATATTATTTAGATACTAACATTTTAGGGAGAGCTACGCTCTTTAAATGGGCCTTATATGGGAGCTACGAGTAATTATGAACCGATCTGTACAAAATTTGTAGATGTGATTTGGTTTCATTTACCACTAATTTGTGATGAAATTTGTTTGGATACTTGCATAATTCAAACACTTATGATCGGTAAACCCCAATTTGTATGGATAAATATTTGTATGGATGCCAGGTGAAATGACCGACAGATTTCTACCAGCTTCAATCTCATCCATTCTTGGGCCGAAAAATATCATGTAACAAATTTTATCGAAATATCTTCAAAATTGCGACCTGTATTTTGCGAACAACTTCTGAAATATAAGTAGACATTTTTTATTAACTTAGATATTTATATTTACATAAATTATTTTAATTATACTTGGTGTTTTATTTTAGAGTATCTGTGTGTTAAGTTAATTCTTTTGAAGCTTGTAGATAAGATATTTATTCCCTTATTTGTATTATAGGGAGAACAACTTTTAAGTATCGTTAATTTATGTAAATTAGTGTATACAATAAATACAAAATTTATTTAAAATTTATTCATGACTACACCATTTCCAATTGTATTTCAGTAATTTCCATTTATATTTCAGAAAATTTAAACTGCATTTCGATTAGAATTTTCTAAAGTACAAATAGAAAGTTCTGAAATATAGTTGGAAATTTCTTAAATATAATTAGAAACTTATGAAATACAACTGAACCTGGTGTAGTTGTGTAAGTAATAAAATCTATATAAATTTTTAAAATTTTTAATTTATTTTGTACATTAATAGACATAAATTTACGATACTTAAAAGGTTGTTCTACCTATAATACAAAGAAGATACATATCTAAATAATTAAGAAAATGAGCAATCTCATCATTTACTAATTATAGGTTGTATTTATAGATGTATAGAACTTTAAATTGACAACACTTTTTTAACTGTCAACTGTCAAATGATTTATGATTGAAGTCGCTAGTATACATCGATAAGCTCGAAACGATTCACAACTTGGAGGGCAACATTCAGCGATATTAAAAAAGCACCATATAAATGCGCTTTCAAACTGCTTTCTCCTAACTGCTTCAAACCACCTGCAATGTGCTTGGATATTGAAGGCGGACAAAGAGTTTATGTAAAATTAACAGCATTTGTTCGTCACGGGAATACTCCTTTTAAAAGGCAATTTAGTGGTTATGGCCTTTTCTTTCAAATTTTTATCTATCCAGAAGAAAGTCGCAGAGGTACTATTGAAACCTGTCAAAAATTTCAACACTGTTGGTTCTTATAGGCCTTTCTTGTTGTCTTAAAGGAAACGGTATTCTTTAGAAACTTTTATTCCAATTAGAATTTCAAAACAAAGACTCCACAATAAAAATAATACATAGGGTCAATAACGCAAATTGTTTGTAATATAAAAAACATTTGCCCAAGAAGTTTTCATAGTTATTTCTTAACACCCTGATAAAGTGCGACATATCGGACTTATCTACAAGCTTCACAAGAATTAATCTGATTAATTTTTTAAACAACCACAGATACGCAAAAATAAAATACCAAGTACAGTTAAAATAAATTAAACCTTTAGTACCTCAGTGTAGCGCTTTGAATGTAATATTATAAAAACTTTATACCATAGACTTGGAAATAGCGTAACAAATAAAAATAACAACGTTTTCAGATGACATACAAATATGTATATAAATTTATTCTCAAAATTTTTATTTTTGGGTATGACTTTTCTAATACATAATTGTCCAACTTACTACCTACATATGTTTTCGTTGTAAATTAAAAGCATTTTTGTTTAAAAACAAAAACAAAAATGAAGCACTCCATCGGTATTTCAATACTACGACACAATACCCATTCTGAATTGTTCAATTTAAAATTTTAACATTCTATATATATAAGGATTTTTTATTTGTTTATTGTTTATCTGGAAATCATAGAATTTTACTTGTTGTATGAAAAACTTATTTATAGATTGTAAAGTAAATATTTTCACTATAATTGCATGCTAATTGTTTATCTGGAAAACATAAACTTTAACATTCCATCTTTCACACCTACAAAAATCAAACTTGTTTCAACTTTTTTCAAATTAATTTTCAGCGATATTTGCATGTACATTTATATCATTAATTAAAATCAATGCAATTCATAACATTTATATTTAGATTTCATTAATATTTCTATTTAAAAATGCAATACATGTTTTCTAAATAACCTTAAGTTTGTTGTTTGAATATATTTAATAGAGTTTAAGTTACATTAAATAATGTTATCTAAATAATAGAATCTGATAATTAATAGATGGCCTTTAATTACACTGAAAATTACTTAATTGGTAATTTTGCACAACGACTGGTGCAGTACTTGTGGTTTAAAGTCATATGAGCTGTTAGTTTAAATAGGCTGTAAAAAAGTAATACAAATACAAATAAAATTCTAAATTAAAATTTAACTGCATAAGGTGGCCATATAAAGTAATTTGAATTTTTGTCGATTTCATAAAATCAATTTAGAAGAAAACAATAAAAAGGCAGATATATTTTTAGAAAGTGTATTAATTAATTCCAAGTTATTATGATTTAAATATATCAAGTTGAACTTAAATATGTCAATATGATAGATGCCTTTCATAATGAAAAGTAAAGGAATTAAAACCTGCTCTTCTACTTAAGAAACGTTATATGTGGTGATATTTTCAATCAGATTAGCAAGCAAAAATATCAGTTATGTGATGATAATCTATCAGTATTGAAAGAAAATCGAAAATTAAAAACTCACGTTTTTTTGTAAGATGTAATCAAAATCGAAAGGTTTTATTTTCCATTTTTGTTTCCTTTCAAATTGTTTCAAGTGAAAATAACAACTTTTGTTAAAAAATTAAAGTTGTTTTTGAATAAAAAATGGCATTAATTTTGTCGACGTCTTTTTCATAATAAATAATTTGAATTGCGTTGAAAATATAATTGAATATGCAGGAAACTAGGATCAAGGAATGTTTTTGTATACACAAGTTCGGTTTTATTTGGATTCTTTAAATCTTTCTACAATCTTTCAAAAGTGGACAAAGCTTATTTAACTTCTCAGCGAAAGTTTGCCAGCCTTTCTACTTCAACTTTATCACCTTCAAAATCTGTTTATGCCAGTTGTAGGTGTTTTTTCATAAAACTTACCATGAACACTTCCTTAGAAATATTTGTGTGCTTTCCTCTGAAATTTTTATCTTTATTTCAGATTATTTAAATATACATATATATGATCATATTTTAAGTATTTAATTACATTTTCGTTTAAATATTTCCCAAGTAAATTAAAATTCCTTTTTTTTCTTTAAAACGTGCACAATTATCTTCTCGGTTTAAAAACAGTTAAACAGTAAATTTTTGTTCTCCATCACATTCTTTTTAACTTGCATTTTCATCGAAACAAATGAAACACGAAATCGAATTCGTTTTTAAAAAAGAAATCGAATTAAAAACGAAACGTTTTCAGTTCGCTTTTGAAACGAAATCGATTTCCATCACATACCTATGTATATGTATAAAATTTTTGTATATAATAATAGAAAGACGTTATAATAAAGAAGTGAAACGAACAAAAAAGGTATTCTAGGCCAAGTACGACCATATAATACTCCATACCGAGTATGTATGTATATGATTGTGACAATAATTTTATGATTGAAAGTTTATAACATATTATTTTATTTTCTATCATAATCAAAGAGCAACATATTTTTATATAAAGATTCATCATATATATGATAGCCACAAAACATATACATATATATATATATATATATATATATATATATATAATTGCTATAATCATGTGAATTGTAACTTAAACTTATTATGGTTGTCACAGTTATATAAATAATTACAGTGACCATAATATTGTTAAAAAACTTCTACAAATTTTGAAATGCTTGCGGTAAACGTATCATTATATTTATAATATATATATTATAATATATTTTCTTTTGCGTATAGCAGCCATGGGCAATTATTGACAGATATGCACAAAATTCTTGGGTGTGATTATGATAACCTTTTTGTGCCGAAATTGGTTTAGATACATTTTTAAAGCAAACCTTTATGGCCTATAGAAATAGAAGAAATAATGTAGATATTTCAATCAATTTCAATACCAATAATCATTGTATTGAACAAATCTAAAGTACAAAGTTTTATCTAAATATCATCTAAATTGTGAACTAACTGTCTTTTGGCTACAAGTTTACATCAACCAGCTGGCTAGCCAAATGGACGGACATTGTTAAATGGACTGACGAGGTAATTCTGAGTCGATCGGTATGTTTTAAGATGAGTGTTAGACAAGTATTTTTGGCCGTTAAAAACATCAACACAACTCTAGTATAGCCTCCAAACTATGGTGGTTGAATACATATATACAAAATACCAGAAATATGGCCACTCTTAAGTTAACAAGATGTAACTAATACAATTAAGTAAAATAACCGTTGCAATGTTAAATTAAATCACACAAACATAGAAATGCAAGAGAACGTACATTTATATACTTTTTGAGCAATATACTACTGTATAATGCCAGTACCATACACAACTACCTCTAAACAACATACATAATTATTAAACGTATGGGCAATATCGTAAAAACTAATTGTAAATAAAATTAAATCACAAATACTCGTAAACACACATGCACATAGGAAGGAACAACTTAACAAACCGAGAAAATATAAAGCTACAAAATACAAAATACAACATACTCGTATATTAATATATCTTTATATATCTACATATGTTGTTAGGATGGTCCCTTTTATATGCTGCTGTGTTTAGTCAATGTTCTGCACTTTTTAAGATTTGCTTAATATTATTGCAAAAAGAATAACATTCTTTTTTTCTAAAATAATGTTTAGAGTAATATTGTTGATCCACATTCGCATAGTCATGGTCCTTATACACCATAGAATTTTGTTGATTTTTTTTATTTTTAAAATATACGTTACTATTAATTCCTTTAGATTCTCATAAGAATGAGATCACTACCACTTGATCAGTTTTTAGTATTCGATAGCGCTGGAATGATAATAAAATGATAATAAAACAGCAGCCATGAAACTTCTTAACCCTTAAGCGAACACCAGGGCCTGGACAGGCATTTTTTTAATATTTTTATAGTTTTTTACTTAGATATCTTAGGCGGATCCCCTTAGCTGTTTATGAATTCCTCAATGAAGGTGTTTTGTACAAAAAAGTTTTAAAAAACTTTAAATTTTTTCTCTGTAGGCGTGGTAATTAATTACTCTCAACAAATTTTTGTTCATGTTTGTAACACCAGGGCCCAGCCATGCAGTAAATAAATTCAAAGCAAAACAGATATAGACGTTATAGGCCAATTTTTTGGAATATATACAACTAAATGTAGGACAAATCGATGGACCTTGGCACCTTTTTACAACATGTTTGACGTAATGGCCTTAGATTCTTCTATAATACATGACGAAGGAATGTGTTTGAAGAACAAAGAAGTTGCCGGAAGAAAATTTTTAACTCGTCTTTCGGAGCGACTTCTTCATGCTTGTGTTGAAGGACGTAGTAGCAACAAAAAAGTTACCGTAAATTTTGTTAGTAGATCTGGAATAGAACCATTTCTAAATAAAACCATTCAGATATTGAGAATCAAAGGAAATTAATTCAAATATATAATAGTATTTTATATATTACTGAAACCTAAATAAATGTTAAATCAAGAAAGCGGTCCTAAGGTTTTCAAAAACAAATCCAAAAACAAATGTATTTGCAAAGACAATATAATGTAAAACGCAACAAAAGATTCTTCTGCAAATTGTGTAAAAATCCTGTTTGCCTTCAGCACTCTAAATGCAATCAGCCCTGTGTATGATTTCATAAATATATTCTTTATTTTTAAGATTTTATTGCATTTTTGTCACTTGTTTGTCTTTGTTTAAAAAAATATACATACAATTTCTTGAGCAATTATTAAAAATAAAGCTAATTTCGAAAACCTACAAATCTGTTCTATTATATAGTATGCAGAGCAATTTAAATCCATACAAAATGTCAGAAGTCCTAGCTAGGCCCTGGGGTTCGCTTATGTGAACACATTTTGGTGTTTGCGTATGTGTTAAACAAGAATTTCTAACCGCATCTACTTCGGCAAGTAGAACCGTTTTGTTGCAATGAAACATTGCAAATGCAACAATATTTCACTAGTATCGTCCTCCTAAAACTATTAATATCAAATTCGGTTTCTATTTTCGAAAAATATGTAATAAACTCAAAAATTTCCCTTCGAGCTGCTATCCATTCAAATTCATACAATTACTATGAGAAAATTGAATATTTACTTATAAATTTATTGCAATTCAAATAAAAAAAGCTACGTTAACATAATTAAAGCGTGTATTATTAATAATATTTTTTTTGAATATCATAATTCTAATTTGTCACCTAATTACTTTAAAAAAATATGTAATTTATTTAAATATTAAACAAAAATCGTTGTAAAGCAAGCATTCAAGTGGAATCTTTTGGTTCCGTTTTGAAAAATTTCTTATTTAGTTTAGAAACAATTCATCAAGGAAAAGCCTACACCACATTAATTTCTTTAACTTTTTCAGCTGTATTACGAAATTTATAAATGTGAGAAATAAAAATAGATTTATTAATTTATTTAGTTCTTTTATTCGACCTTTTTTGTATTATCCCTGAGGAAGCTAACCATTGTGATAGCGAAATATTGGATAGTAAAATATATAAATATATAAAACATTTTTATATAAATATTAAAAGTGACCTAATTGCTTGCAAAAACAATTTATAGAATAGATTTATTAATATTTATAAAATTTGTCTAGGAACCAATAACGTATATGTGGCTTACATTTTATAGCAATGTCAAATATTGTTCTTTCAGGCAATAAAAATATATTTTAAATGTTTTATTTCAATTCAATTTGGCTGAGCCGTCTGTATAAAACTCTGTTTACATGACATTAGAATTTTCGAGAATCTAAAGTGCCGATATGGAAACTGAATAAAATATGATGTATGTGAGATATTAACAAAATATACACGCATATCACATAATTAGATCGAAATGGTTTCAATTTTGTATTTGAAAATCGATAATTTTTACTTTGTGTTTTCTAGATTCCGATCAATTTTGTTTATTCCCAAAACATTTTTAAATCTCGGTTTTTAACTTGAATATGGTAACGTTGTGTAAGCAAAAGAAAAAACAAATGATTTTTGTAATAAAAAGTATAACAAAAGCGAACAAAAAGAGCGCTAACCAAGAAATTTTAAATAAAAGTGAACAAAATTTTTAAAAATGCGCGGAATTTCAATTGTTGCTGTTTTAAATGAACAGGCGTGCTAGTATTTTTCTCAAAAACATTATTTTTGTTTTAGGCCACCCTATTATATTATACATTGAATTAATGTGGCGTTATTGTAGCTTATGCATTTGCATAGCAAAGCAGTATTGTAACTAGGGTTTGGGATTTCCCGGACTATTTTTTCCCGGGAAATTGTATTTTAGTTTAATATATGCTTTACAAATGTTAAGTACTTCATAAAATAATATCATTTTATTAAAGAAAAACAAGATGGATATAATTCTTGCCATAAGGTCGTACGGTCAATAAGGAATACTATCTTGAAGTTATGCGCCGTTTGCGCGAAGCAATTCGTTAGAAACGCACAGAATTGTGGAAAAACTACTCATGGATTATGCACCATGATAACGCACCAGCTCACACATCGATGCTTGTGCGTGAGCTTTTTCTACTTCCCAAAACTGAAGACACTGATGAAAGGAAAGCGTTTTGCTACTATTGAGATAAAAGAAAACTCGAAACAGAAGCTGTTGGCGATACCAAAAAGCGGGTTTCAGAAGTGTTTCGAGGATTAGAAAAAATGCTGGCATAAGTGTATTATATCTGAGGGGGATTACTTTGAAGGACAAGAGAGTTATTGATGAATAAATAAATACTTTTTTAAAAAATTAAATTAACGGTTATTTGTTAATCAGATCTCGTATCTGCATAGATTTGGTAGCTTTAAACACGCATTTATTTCATCAGCTGGTGTTGATTTTGAGATAAGAAGGTAGTGGTTGTGTAAAAAGCAGACAAAATGTAATTCTTATAAGAAAACAATATATTTTCTATGGGGAAAACAAACCGTCATTAAAGTGCGCGTTGTTTTTTTTTTTTTTTTGAAACTATCAGTAAAAGTAGACCTCTCCAAAGCATATACTCGTTTGAAAATTGGTTGAGTTATAAAATCACTTATTTATATATATATAGAAGATTATGTGGGGGAAGTTTTGCTTTAGTTCGTTTATTTAAACTGCCGCTTAAATACACCTATTAGTCAACGAATCTTATAAATGAATGAGTTTCATCTGCTTTACTACATAAAATTGTTGTCAAAAAGCTTGCAAAATAAATTCCAAGCGTTTCCGTGCATCAGGATTTAATCAAAATGCAAGACTATGTAGCCAGACATGAAAGAGACATCAAGTGATAAGCACTTATTTTATGGCGAAATTCACATATTACCAAAAAGAATATATATATATATATATATCCAAAAATACTTTAAATTGTACAGATGTTTAAAAAAAAATTACGCAGTTTGAAACGAAAACGAAAATTTAAAAATTGCAAATTAAAAAATGGTAGCAAATTAAAAATATTTAATTGTTTGCCAGAAATCGCTAATCTTTTTTAAAATTATATTACTTTTAAATTTCCTGTATTCCCAGAAAATTATAAATTTATTAGTGCGAATTACCGACCGCTACTTACCGGGACTTCGCCAGCGGTAATTTTCAGATCCCAAACCCTAATTGTAACGCATTCTATGTAGTATAACCCACATGAATAAAAAGTATCGATGTATGAAATTTCATATTTTGTAATTTGAAGTATTAAGGTCTGTTGTTTGTTTAAATAAAGTTTCTGTAGCAAAATTGAAATAAAACATTAAGTAAAACTCCGATTGAAATAAAAACAAACTGAAATAATTTTAAGCGTTTTAATAATTTTTAATAACTACAGTATGCATAACAAATAGTATCTACATCAGCTCCAGCTAAAACTTGTGACTATGAAAGTGAACTTACACAACATACTTATATACATACTTATTATTTCTGCAGGCTTCCTATGCAAACATATTACTGGCGTATTTCGTTTAAAAAAAATCCCGACAGATCTTTAAACTGTTTAAAAATTTGAAATTTTCTCTTTAAAGCATGTTTGTAATATAAAAAGTTTTACATATACTCAAAGCTTATGAAAAACTTAAGCATATTTATAATGATGATTATGAGTTTTGTTCTTCTCTTGCTATTTTTGCAACCATCACTATTTATGCGGATATTTCTATAATGTTAAGTATTGTACACATATACATATATTTGTTTCACACACCACAATACAAAATATATGTATTTAACTTGTTTTTAACGCTACTAATGAACAAGTCACAATTTCACATACATATTACTGCCGCTCAATGAAATTTATTTTCCTAGTTGATGAGTCATTTCGTTAAAAGCAAAAATAAAAAATTATGCTTTCAACGTAATTTTTAAATATAAAATTACAAGGGAATTAAATGCCTTAGAGAATAAATGAAAAAAGTGGAATGATATTTGTTTACTTTTCCTTTAACTTTAAAGTACTTGTACAACTACTTAAGTAGAAAAAAAATTTCTTATATATATATATTCAGACGTTAAGTGTTGAAACGATATCAATAAACTGCATAAAAAAGACAGCAGGATTTAAAAAAAAGGATGGGAACTTACTAAGGAAAAACTATGCCAAATAAAGCAATATACGGATATCTCTGACAATTATTGTGAAAAATAATACAACACTAATGTAACTACCGCCAACTGTATATGAGAGGGTCCAACTGCAAACAAATATTTAAATCATAGAGAAATGATGTTATTACAAAATCAGCACATATATATATTTACAATAAAGTTTTAACAATATTCAACAACTGCCATTTTATGGATAATGAAACAAATACAAAAATGAACTTCAAACAGCTACCGGGGTGAATATGTTGTTTGCGAAATGATGGCATGTTAAACCAAGATATACAGCCCAATCATAAATAAAAATTCGGCGGGAGTTTTATCTCTTTTTCCATTTTTCCTTTTCAAATTCAATGTTAAAAAAATAAAAGGGGAAAAAACTCTCAAGGATTTTTTATTCATGATTGGGCCGATAAATAAGCAAGGCTGTTCTTTATATATATAGAACTGTAAGTTAGCAACACTTTTGTACCTGGAGGCCATTTTATCAGCGGTCAAGCGATTTACGTTTGAAGTCGTTAGTCTACGCTAACGCCTGAAACGATTGAAAAATTGGAGAACAATATTCGCCACGTTCTTGCCGATATACGGCCACAAATGTTGAAAAAAGTCATCGAAAATTGGACCTCCCAATTAGACTACATCTGAGCCAGTCATATACCAAAAGTCTTATTTATATTACAATGCCGAAGATATCAAAGTTTTATACTCGTACATCTAAAAAAACACAGAACCATGATTTTCAAAGGCGTCAGTTTATTCATGTTTAAATGCCAAACTAAAAACAATACTAAACATAAAGCAACATAAATATAAATCACTTGTCATCTGACAAAATGGCCGCAATCTAAAAAAGTGTTACCAACTTAAAGTTCTCTACATATAAAAAAGCAATGGCTTGTCATGAAATTTTCAATTTCAGTTGCCCCTTTGTCAGCTCGGATTCCCTTTTTGATTTAATTTGTTACTAAATAAAATTAAATATTTTATAGAAAAATTTTTTTAAATCCGCTTTCAAGTCATCTTGCATACTAGTTGTTATTGTATTTTAGAAGCAACACTTTTTTTTGGTCAAATTTTGACTTGCTTCAAATAAAACTTTTTACACTTTGATTTTAAGCATTTGCACGTAGTACGGACATCTAGGCTTAGATTATATATATTGAATAATTCTTCCTTTAAAATTTTATATTTTATAACACGAAACGTTAGTTGTGATTAAAGTAAATATTTATACCAAATAAATTTAATTATTTTTAATAAATTTGTTTTTGTGACCAATGTTTATAATTATTATAATTTTTAAGGAGTTTCCTTTAGGCTAATTTGGTCAAATGTTTGTTTCCAAACGTATTTTTATTTAATATTTTGTTTAATTTTCCGTTAATACCGATCATTCTTTTCCTAGTTATTATTGGAATCTGCAACGGATTTATATCAAAGCATTAGGGTCGTCGTAGTAGAGAAATACAGGAACCCGGCTAATTGTCCTCAACTTCGGCCAATTGAGGAATATTGTTATATTGTCAAAGACAATTTAAACCAAAGCAGTACTAAAGTTCTTGGCAACAAACGTTTTTTTTAACGATTTGAAATACGTATGCAGTGCAGTTGTATCGAAATATTGTGCAATAATTGTGTTAATATGATCCATCAAAACAAAAGCATAGATTTTTATAAGAGGAAATTTAATTGAGCTTAATTTTTAGCTTGAATATTATTAAATCGGTATAATTTTGTTGTTTAAAAATCTTCAATCTTGTTTTTGCTTATATAAATATTAAATTATTTATACAAACGGATTTTATGTGAATGATACTGTAGTGTTATAAAAATGAAACGCAGTTTTTTACATTCTTCTTTGGTATTATTAAATAAATAAAATTTTAACAAGAGGATGTAAAATCTGTTTTAAATTGCTACAGTTTTAAGTATACCAAAGCAGATGTCAGAAATAGGAAATAATATTAATAAATGTGTCAAATAAAAGTTTAAAATTTTTTATGAAAGACAAATTCTATTATAATTAAATATCACAGCTCTAAACTCTGAACCAAGTTTAGATTGCAAGCTTTTACTTTAAAACTCAATCATAAAACCTATATGGTGTTATGGAATACAGCTATGGGGAACAGCCTGAAAAAATTCGAATATCCATAAAGGCCTAAACGTGCCTTTGGTAAAAACTAAGATACAAACAAAATGCAGAAAAACACTTAAAAAAGCTTGAAGTACACCCAAACCCATTAGCCCGTAACGTATTAAATTATAGTGGCTATATTCGACTAAGAAAAAGGGATACATGGGATCTGAGCCGAATACAAAAAGGAAGAATGCCAACTTAATGAATAAAATAAACTTAATGACTAATAATTTAAATTTTTAAGTTATAAGATTTGAAAAACTTATTGTTAGTTCGTTTTTAATGAAGATACAATAACTTAAACAAATAATTTGTTTTTCAAAATGTTCAATTAAAATCTTTTTCCATAATGTCACTATTCTTATTCTCATACCCAATTTTAAACAAAATACTTACATACAACTACAATTATGTGATATGTACGAGTATAATTTACTTTCATAATTATTGTGCAGATGATGAATTTGAGAATGTACTTAAAACTGACCTGATTACAGTAATGACGAAGATATTTCCATGATGGAGATTCTCTACCCCTTTTTTATTTAAATAAAATCGGGTTTTTTAATTTTTTGCTAGAATTTTGGTGTTACACTACACCATTTCAAATTGAATTTGAGAAAAAACAATTTGTAATTCAGAAAAACAAATTAATATTAAAGATTGTGAAATCAAAAGTAATATTGATTTTAAAAAATCTGGCTACTTAGTGAGAATGAAAGATAATCTCAAACACGATCCAATTAATTTTTTTTAATTTGTAAACTCTAAAAGGACGACTAATGGCATAGCAAAAACAAGAAATATATAAATACTGAAGCTTGTGATGAGGCGGTAATCAGCGATTTATTCGTTGACTTCTTCTCTTCTATTTACTATAAGGATCAATATGATGTTAGTATTGTCTAGCCATTCAAAATTTACCAAACAATATCTTTTTTATTGATCAACACTACACACGTTATTAAATGTTTAAAAAGGTTTGAATATTAACTTTCAAATGGACCTGATGGCATACCAAACTGTGTCTTGATGTAATCTGCACATGCTATTGCAATTCCATTATCAATTATCTTTAATATTTTATTAAATAATGGGGTTACAATCCCAATATTTGGAAAGAATCATATATTATTCCTCTATTTAAATCTGGTGATAAATCACACATAACGAACTATAGAGGCATAGCTAAACTTAGTGCAAACCCAAAACTATTTGAAAACAAGTAACAAAGTATAGTCGGTCAAGCCTGATCTTATAATACCCTACACCCAGTATATGTATAAAACAGTTTTTCAGAAATGTGCGCTATATGGGAGATATAATCTATTGTGGACCAATCATCCAAAAATTTAGTGTCATGATGTCTGTGAATACAAATATTATATGTGTTAAACTTTATCTCGATATAAATACTTTTAAAACATTTATGAAGCTTAAATTGAATTACGGAGAGGGTCTTATATGGGAGTTTCAACAAATTATGGACCAACCATTATAAAATTAGGTATCATCATTTCTGTATAAGTATATGAAACTTATTTTTGTTGAATTTTATTTGGATACCGAAATTGTTAAGAGATTTATGGTCGTTAAAGTGATTTTCGGAAGTAGGCCTTGTATGGGAGCTACGACTAATTATAGACCGATCGCAATAAAATTGTATCGTATTGTTTGTATACATATAGGATATATTTATGTTAAATGTTATTTAGATACCGACATTTTTGAGTGAGTTATGCTCTTTAAAGTGATTTTCGGAATTGGACCTTATATGGGAGCTACGACTAATTATCGACCGATCTGCACAAAATTTGTAGTTGTGATTTGGCTTTATTTACCACTTATTTGTGATGAAATTTGTTTGGTTCCTTTCATAATTCAAACCCTAATTTCGGGAGGCCTTTTGTATGGGGGCCAGGTTAAATAATGGACCGATTTCCACCAGTTTCAATCCCATCCGTCCTTGGGCCGAAAAATATCACAAACCAAATTTTATTGAAATATCTTCAAAATTGCGACCTGTACTCTGCGCACAATCTTTACATGGACAGCCAGCCAGCCAGCCAGCCAGATGGACGGACATACAGACGGATATCGTTAAATCGACTCAGAAAGTGATTCTGAGTCGATCGGTATACTTTAAGGTGGGTGTTGGACCAATATTTCTGGGCGTTACAAACATATGCGCAAATCAAATATAGGATATATTGGATATATTAACATTAAACACCACTATGGTGGTGTAGGGTATAATAATCTTATTCTCCATACAGTGTTTTTGCGTGACTCCTTACCATATCTCTGAAATCCACATACATACATACATATATATTAGGGCGGGTTAATTTTTTTTGATGAAGCGTATAGCAAAAACGTAATCTATAGGTGATTCTGAGAAATTTTGCTCAAGATACCATAGCCCCCCAAAATTTCAAAATAGATATTTTTCCATCGCGTCAAGTGACCCAACTTTTAAAATCGATGTCTTCCGCTTTGGATGAAATTTGCACCAAGGTTAGTACTATTGGATAGTAGGGCAGACACAAATTTTCAGCTCTATCAGTCAAGAACTACAGAAGATAGAGGGGGTCAAATTTAGACACTTTAGTCATGCAAGGTTTTTTTTAAAATGAGTGTAAGTTTTCTCCTATTGGTCCTAGCAAAAATTGTCCAAGGGCTTTGGTTTACGTGGTCGTTTACTACATGTGAACACTTAAGTAGAGTCGAAGGGACCCCGTTTTAAAAAGGACTTTAGATATATATTTCTTCAATCATTACAAAAATATTTTTTTTTAATTTTTAAAAAATTATTTTTTTTAATTTTTTTTCAAATGAGCCCTTCTTTTTCCTCAAAAAAAAATCTTATACAATTTCCTTTACGGCCTTTATAATCGCTTAATGGGATGCGAGTAGGGTATCTATCAAAAAAATTATTTCTACATGTATCATTTTCATTTTCCTCCATTATTTTTTTTTTTCATATGGAAAAATATCTATTTTGAAATTTTGGGGGCTGACCAAAATGTCTCAGAATCACCTATAGATTACGTTTTTGCTATACACTTCATCAAAAAAAATCGTTCCATACAATTTGACCCGCCCTAATATATATATATAGGTACATATATAGCCTTCGGTCATCCACACAATTATGTTCCAAAACTAGTTTCTAAAACAAAACAAAACAACTTATCAAAAATACAAAATTATCACAAAACTACTTTTACAATACTTACCTTCGAGTTCAACTTATCTAACATTTTCTAACGAACCTAAAATAATTTCTAATCTCTCCTGAATAATTTAGGCATGCAGATAAAAAAAATATTTTAAAAGCAAACAGAAAAGACCTACATACATAACATTATTTTTAATACAAACTGCAAAGTTTAATATAATATACATACATACATACATACATATGTACAAAATAAAGAAAAGGCTCACATTAAATACATATTATAAATAGTGTAAAATTCTGTAAATTATTACTCACCTCAATTAGTCGCAGAAAACTACTACTACAAAGTTATCTAAACGTGCAACTTAACATATTCTAACATGTAATAACTTGCATTAAAATCAAACAATCACGCATACATATGTACACGTACATTAACCTTCCCCACTTGCCACTTCATCTCAATCGCAAAAATACAACGACAAGTTTTTAAAAAAAAATAATAAATTGAACACTTATGCTTCAAGGTATGAATTCATTCGATAGAATAACGTTTTGTAGGTGTAAATGTATGCATTTTTATGACTACATGCAAACAAACACCTTAAGCTGCATTAATACAAACAAGTAAAAAAAATACAGAAAGAAACTTCGAATCACAACGGATTTTAAACGAACTTCACGAAATATGTATGTACAGTATTGGAAATATAATAAGAACAGCTTTTAAATTCTAAATAATAATAGAATAATAGAAGAACAATTTAAAACCCAAAAACTTTGTTAATTCTTACAGTCAAACTTACTTATGCTATCATGATGAAACTATACTGATAAGTTTTCTATGAATCTATTTAATGCTTATAAATCAATTGCCTAAATTTTATGAACATTTAAAATTTGCTCGAAAAAATAATAAGAATGATACACTATTGCGGTTTCGAATATTTCCTATTTTTTGATTAAAACATGTGTTTAATATTTTCTAATAATTATAAATTATAGTTTTTTTTTTTAAATTCAGTTACTATTTTATCTAATTATTATGTACTTCCTTCCAAAGTCTAACCGCTTTTTTATATTTGCAGCTTGTAGAAGAGGCTTTTTCTTATCGAAAGTACTTTTACGCCGCTTTCGTTAAGTCTTCTTTGGAGAGTTCGAGTCAAAATAATTAGTTTTATTTCCTCAATTATATCTCTGGCTGTCATAAAATAATTTCTTTTTGCTCAAATTGTAATATGATCATCATCTAGCTTCGTGGTCTTACGTTTTCTGAAACAAAAGTTCTTTAGGCTTTTGTTTGACTTCTTTTTATACAAAGCAATTATTTTTCTGACCGCAGATTCCGATTCCAGATTCCTTTTTGTTTCATCCCATTTTCACGATCTAGTATCAGCAAATCTTTTTCCTTTTGGCTTAAAGCTCTCATTTTGTAAAAATCTGGGTCTAGCCTTATTTTGGGTATTATTTCACTAATATTAAATACTTCACTTTTTTAAAAACTTACCACAAATATAAAAAAAAATCAGGAATACAACTCTTATTTTAATATTAACAGAAACCCGCACTTTATTATGTCGCGGAGATTTCTTGAGCACTTCAATATATTTACATCAGAAATAGAAATGATCGACTTTATAAAATTGCAATATTGATGTAAATAATTCAGATACTCCAACAAATAACACGACAGTGAATAAATAGTAAATAATACATGTAGAATAAAAATATCAAAAAGAAATAAAGAAGGTTTTATCCGACAGTGTATCTTAATTTTTTGCATTGAAAAAAGCTAATTATTTTATTTTAACACGAAACCCATTTTCTATGTTCGCTTAAATTTTCAATTTCCTTTAGATCAGAAAAGTGCTAATAATTGATCTTGCAGGCAATTTACAGAGAAGTAAAATCAGTGACAAGAGGCGGGAAACGAAAAACAATCATACGTTTTGATCAGTGTTTAATACCTTAAAACAAAAGAAGCCCTTTTGGTCATCTGAAGAGCTCAAAGTTGATTAGACAAAGTCTTCTACAATCTGGATTAAATGTACATAACAAGAGGAAGTTTTGGGAGCAAACAAAAGGTTAAAAATATGATATGTTTAGTTACGAAAATTGGTGAAATGTGATTTGGTCAGATGAAATAAAGATAAATTTGTTTGGTTCTAATGGCAAAACTTTAGTTCGAAGACCACAAAATAAAGATTTGACCATAAGTATAACCAAACAACCATGAAGCATATAGAAGTTTGATTAATAAAATGTAGTTCTTTTTCTTCATGTGTTGTCAATCCAACTTATTTGATAGATGCAAAATTAAATGCTACCATATTAAAAAAAAAGAAATGTTCCTCCTATGGGAATTCGTGCAGAACAATAAACCCAAGCTAAACAAAGTCCATGATATGGACTAGCTGTCACAATTCCCTGACATAAACTATTAAATACTTTTGGGGAGTCCTAAAAACGAAAATAGCGGGTTGTAAAACTAAAAAAAACGATACGTAGGAGAAAATTAGCAAGAATTCCGAAAAAAAATTTCGTTTTTCCATAAAAGCAAAAAACGGAATTAATTCCACTTCTGAATGAAAATAAATTCTGTGACATGGGTGATTAAGAAAAATTTAAAACACAAATTAATTTCGAAGTATCATTCTTATTATTTTTTCAACACTGTAAATGATGTATGTCTGTAAATATATATAAAAACATGTATGAATGAATATATGTACAAGAGTATGCGTGATTTTGTATGACTAGGGTGGATACGAGTATGCATTGCGTACGATTAAAAGTATAACAACTAACACTGGGTTAACTAACTGTAAAATTTTCTTATTTTTATGATTGCCTTTGTCGTTTTTACACTCACTCACCCACTCGTATGTTTAAGAAGTAAGCATAAAGCTTTATAAACTTTCATACACAGTTACACAATTACAAACATGTTCACACACATAAACATACACATAGTATGTGTGAGCAACAAATACAATATGAAATTTTTGTAACAAAATATGGCATTGCTTATACTTTACTATTTCGGGAAGGAGTTTGAAGGTTATGGTACATTTCTATGTGTGTTTTTGTATGTTTGCATAAAAAGAAATATAATAGAGCTTAAGGAAAACCGGTATGTTTATGTGCATGCAGCGTAAATTATATAGTACGAAGGGGATTTTATGTTATCTAAAAATAAACAATAGGGCCTAAAAAAGTTGAAAATGTTTATGGGTAAATAGAAATTGCACCAAAATGTTATTCTTGTAGAAGTTTCTTTAAATATATTGCAGATAATACCTTGAAATTTTACACATATTATTTTTATTATAAAAGGACATGCGTTAAAAATGATAAGAATCAATCCATGGTTACTCCCAACCGCCACACAAATGTCTTCTCGGACTACGGATCTAGCGTACATAAATGCCTATAGATAAGCACTATTAATGCATGTATTATAGTAGAAGTATTTCTTAAGTATGCTTTAAGTAGAAATTCGGCACCAATTAATGTTTCAACAATTGTTATTCTTTAAGTGTTTCTTTGTCCGCTTTCACACTCTTCAATTCTAGCTCGTCAAGGCAAATAATTTTGGGTGAGAAGGGAAAAGAGAATAAAAGGGGTACAAAGTTGACGATACCAGTCAATTTCCTTATTTCCTTTTGTTTTTTTGATTTGCATGAAAAAGAAAGAAAATTGAATTGACGTGTGTGAATGAAATGGCAAGTTCAAAAGGGAATTGAACAAAAACTGGTCAGCTAAAACTGAAGAGTGTGAATCAGGACTTTTTGTGTTTCCTTACATAATTTTCTCATAAAAAACGTTATATTCATGAAAGTCTTCTAAGGCGCCATATCTACATTAACCCTTAAATACTGCTTCAATAATGTTGTATATGAATAATTTTATAAAGTGCAACAAAGCATAGAAGATAAAATACTTACCATTAACTGTAAGATGAAATAGTAAAAATGTAGCAGAACAAGTCTTGGGAATTTTTTAAAATACAATAGCAATAACAATAACAACAACACAAAAATATAACCAACATCCAGAGACTACAAACTACAGCAATGAAAACAAACTAACAAACAAAAAAGCATAGAAAGGCATTGAACTGTTAAAACAACATGTAATTTATTTAAGAAAACAATACTGGAATCTCACCCTCAATCTTGAAATTCGTTCAAATTCTTTTTCCATATTCTTTAAGCAATAAAGTTGTTAGTTGGCTCAAACTTTTCCACATTTTATGCTTTATAAGTTAGTGAGTTTACAGTGTGAGTAAAAACATAACATTCAAAACATAAATAAATTTCAATCTTATGATACCATTTCCCTTTTAAACACTGCAGAGATAAATCTAAATTTGTTACGAAATTTATACATATAAAATATTTAGCATTCCTTTAAAATTTGTTTAAAATTTTAGTATTATTTTACTTTCACAAAAGCTTTATAATTTAGACTTTTCTATACTTGAAACGTTTTGACTGATACTGTTTGTTTATCGTTTGATTATTTTCTTTCTCTTCTACTCAGTTTGTTTTTGTACGAACACGTACAATATTGTATAAAGACATAGAAAAGTAATCAAATTAAAGTAGCATTTAAACTGCAACAATAACAAAAACAACAAGTGAAAAAATTGTATACATACTCATACATTAATACATGTGTGCATATGAATGAATACCACTGCAAACAAAGGAAATCTGAAAGAAAAGATTAACAGTAGGTATAAATGACAGAAATTATGGGCAGAGAAATAATGAAGAATAAACAAGAAACAACATGAGCTACTATCATACAAATTGCATTTCAATATTAACAGTAAATCATACATATGTGTTAAACTGGGTAAATGTATACAGTAGGGTAGCCCTATTGATATTTGTTTAATGTTCCAAATACGAGTGCAAGCTTATGTATTTCATTTAAACCACTACCATTTATCATTTCTTAATCATTCTCTCGACAACCGGTTCTGAACTCAGTAGACTCTACTATTACAACAACAAGAACTAGTTCGTAATATTTATATATTAGCTTTAGAGTCTAGATGCAAAAAATGTGGCCGAAGGTCGAAACGCACCCTTTTTAATTTTGTTTTAATTTTCTTTTATAAGTATTTGCTTCAAAGAACAAAGTATCATATACATATGAAAGACATTTTATAAAGTTTCACAAACATTTTAAATAAATTGGATTTATTGATTTATTTACTGATTGATGGATTCTACTATTGTTTAAATTATATACAGTAACTCACATGCACATTCGGACAAGATGTTTTTATAAATTTACTATCAATGAACACTTGTGGTCTATCAGCACTTTAAAAATTTACAGGTTGTTTTTACGGATGAAAGCAAATTCAATTTATTTCGGTCTGATGGCCGGCGTTGTGTGTGACGCAAACCTATTGAGGAGTTTTGCCCTAAAAATACTAAGAAAACTGTAAAGTACGGGGTTGGTCAGTGATGGTGTGTGGTTGCATGGCTGCTTCCGGTGTGGGAAATCTTAATTTTATAGGAGGCATAATGGATAGAAATATGTATATTGATATTTTGAAGGCAAATGTTAAACAAAGTGCTCATAAATTGGGGATTGCCAATAAATTGAAATATTACCAGGACAATGACCCGAAGCACACATCGCTGAAAGTTGTTGTATAATTGTCTTAAAGTTCCTAAAACACCTGCGCAAAGTCCAGGCCATATCGTAATCTAGCAAATATGGGATGAGCTCGGATGTCGGATGCAAAATAGATTATGTAGCAGTAAAGACTAGCTCAGAGCTGCGTTACTGGAAGAATTATTTGGAATACAACCAAATAAGTCCCGATCTATGCAAAAAAAACTGGTTGAATCGATTCCAAAAAGACTCCAAGCTGTCGATAATCAAAAAGGATACGCAACAAAATACTAAGTATCTTATGAATAATTGAATTTATTGACCTGACCGAAATTTAGTGTGATCATACTATTAAGGTATTTTTAATTATTTTGTTTTTGTTTCTGTTATATTAATGGTAGCATACCATATTTATTTGTTTTTGTATTTAATTTTAAAAAAATTTTTAAAAAATCCTAAGCTCTCCCTTTTCAAATAGGATTTAATATTTTACAAACAGTTTCAATGTGAGCCACTGAATATAAATTATAAACTCCTTTATTATTTAAATTGAGTTTCCCAACCCTGTTTTCATTATTTTAATTGAATTTAACCTGTTCATATTATTGCGATTGAATTTATAATCCACAAATGTAATATACGTTTAAGAACAAAATGTGAATGTAGTTCTTTTGAATTTAAAAATATTTTTTTACACAATCTATTGTATATAAAGTTTTCTTATGATTTCTATGAATGTTAAAATATAAAAAAACTGCAAAATCTTTAACAATATATTGGTATTTTTTAATTTTATGTTTTCTTTACTATACATATTTTTTTTTTTTGTTTACTTCGTTTAGTTATTTTTTCCAAATATTTTCCTCAGGAATTGTAAATAATTACTTATATTAAGATACATTGTTTGTTTGATTTTTGTATATAAATGCTTGTATAGTAATGTCTCAATGCTAATACATATATTTTATGTTTATAAACATTAGTTTACATATACATTTATTTTTGAGAACAGTGCAACAATTATTTATATATATTTTAATAAGATCTCTTAAGTCGGTTGGCAAGTGGGAAGATCATATACATTGTCACTCAATTCTGTAACTAATTAATGACTGAATTAATATATATTTTAGAGAATTATTTATAAATCATGATTGATGTATATATACATATAATATTTATGAATGAATTTATTTCACTTATTATATATGTATGTATATATAGGTGTTGCCAAGTTATGTAAATGGTAATTGTGTTTAGTGTATATAACATTGTGTGATTTAAATAGTCATTTATGATAATCGCTCATGATAATAGGTACTGCTAGAAATAAGTTTAACAGCACTAAGCTAATATAATTTCCGTTTTTACTAAAGTGCATGTGATCGGTCTTTTCAATTCGAATCGTTGAACTATTAAGATACATTTTAAGTAATAAAGTGACATATATATTTTACAAGTGCAAAATAAATTGTGTAAAATATCTGGACCGTAACCTAAATTTAAATTTGTCAACTTAAAGTAACACCACTTTTGAAGAATTTCAAAAGAATTTGACCAATTTAAGGAAAATTTGGAGTTATTTCTTATTTCCCATCAAACCTATCGATACAAACTTGGCTGGTAAGCAGTAGAAAATATTAATTTAGGAATTTTAACTAAAGCCATCCTTTTCCACATTAGGTTAATCATCGTCGATTATTTGACTAAATGATAGCCAGCCAATAGGTATTCTTGCATATTTTAACAAATAAATTAAAATTTAGTACAAGCTTCACATTTATCAAAAGCCTAAACGATCCATACATGATCTAAACGAGAACTCAAATTATCTCGAGCGGACATATTCCGGCACATCGAGATTTAACCTCAAAATTTTCCAGACAGAATTACAAGTTTCTTGACTTTGAATATAAAATGTTAATTTTTCTATATATTCTTGGACTTTAGTCCCTAATTCCTATATATATAATTTATTTTTTTTTATTTTTGCTCTAAATCGTTGTTTTTTTTCTATTCGTATATAAGTTTCGGAAAACTTTATAAAGTAATATTAATTGAACTTTAGATTGAAATATTTCAATATAACCTTATATAACTAATTATCTAATTAGAAATTTATATAACACCCTAAATAATTCTATATATTTAAAATGTAAAGGGAACCCCTAAATTTTAAATTTACTAAATTACTATAAATATACTATTTTACGTATATGCAAGCATTTTTTATTTTCCATTGATAAAAGCTATCATTTAGTTAAACATCATTCATAAATAAGATCGAGAGGCCAATGCAAGAGCAATATGAATTGGTGAGTGAATTAATTATAAATATACTCTTATTTCTTGCATATATCTTATTAAAAGCCATACCTTAAGTTTGATTATAAGTAAAAGGAATAATAATAACTCAAACTACAAGAGAATCAAATGTTGCTTCAGCTGGCTCTTTAATATCTCTTCATTTTCTGTGTTTGTTTTTACATTTCCATTTATTGTTTTATTAATGGTCCTATTACTTATTTAATTTATACTTCTGAATGTAAATTTAACTATACTACAAATTTGTTTTGAGAAGAGTCACTTTATTTTAATTTTAAACTTTATGATATTACTTAAAATTTTGCTATTATTTTTATTTTGAATTATAAAACTAAAATATGATTATTTTCTATTATTTTGTATTAACTTATGGGTTGACTAAAAAAGGAACATATCTAATATGAATTGGTAAATTTTTCAAATGTTTTCTTTCATGGTATAACCAGTTAAGTTGATCTCTTTTGTGGGATCTTGTAAAAGTATTTGTGTGCCAACAAATAATGGAATGGGAGGGTATAGAGGCACAGATTCCAACTAATACCCGGAATTTCCCATGCGAATATTCAACACCATTTAATTATTTTCAATTAATAACCATATAGGGGCTATTTTTATTTTATTTGTATGGTTATTTTGGCCTTTTAATTTTTTTTAATTTAAATTAGGGAGTCTTTAATAATTATGTTTATGTTCAATGGGACTAGATACAGATAGAGACGAACACCCTATCCGATTGAAGCCAGCTCAAAATGGCTTCCGCCGTCTATCGACTATCTAGAATTGGAATAAGTTTTCTACGTTGCCTTTGGATAATGTAGATTTCTATTATATACCTAAGTATATTGTAAATAAATGAGTTACTTAATAAGTTACTTAATCTTTCAATTGCTATTATAAGTTTCCCTTATAAGAGCAGAAGATATCCACATAATCTTCTCATATAGTCCCTCCATTTATAAAACATTAACCACATTGTGTACCTCGCATAATACCCTCTTACCAATATCTCGTTGATAATTTAATTCCTCCAAATAAAGTACAATAGAATTAATTATTTCCCAATAAAAGCAGCTAACTTTTATTACTCCCACTTTATTTAAAATTAGCTAGTCCCCAGTTACTTAATTTCTAACCCATTTATTCCCTTAATTTATCCCCAAATATCTCTCAAGTTCACTCAACCATTGTACTTTAAATTATTATTAATTATTTCAAAGTATAAATTAAAATAAGTTAAGACTTTTTTTTGATTATAAAAAGTTCCATATATGTATACAGATAGAACGTATAGAAATGCATATTTTAACAAGTTTAATATTACTCATACGCACTTGTATGAATTATTTGTACTCTTCTCAAAAGCCCAATAAAATATGCAACATTTTTCACATAATCACGACTATCGCAAATAAAAAATTCTTGAAAGTGAAAACGAAAACATACATACATATTTAGCTTTAAAAAAGCTAGAAAAAATTTAAAATGTGTTTTGAAATATTAACCATTTGTAAAAAAAAAACTTCAAAAAATATGTTATGCATAATTTGAGAAGCGATAAGTATATATTTTATTCTATTAGATCTGTGTGTGAAAAAATTCATAGTTCAGCATTTTATAAGAAACTGAATGCAAAAAAAAAACAAGTAAAAGTTTATATTCCTATGTGAAGTACCTTATTATGGGGCGATTCTAGGATTTTAGGTTTATTTTAGTTCAAATGCATCTCAATAACGATATTTACAAGAGTTTTATAAGTATTCAAGTTATTCTCGGAATTGGACCTTATAAGGGAGCGATCTTTAATATTGGACTGAACTTCACAAATTGCAATATTATGAATTTTAGAGACATATAACTCATCTGTGAAAAATTACTGTTGAATATAGATATTTATATGATATTTAAGTATGTTAATACGTTTTTCGAAAGTGGTTTTCGTATGGAAGCAAATTCCATGAGATCATTATTATGTAGTTGAAGATTATTTGTGTCGAATTACAACCTGATAATTATACATATTTACAAGAGATTAATGCTCACTGAGGTGATGTTCGGTATTGAAATTTATATGTTGGCTATGATCAAATATAGACTGCTATTTACAAAATCCAGTAGTTTGATTTCTGCAGATAAAAATATAAATGGGGTGTATAAAATTTTGCTTCGATATCGATGTATATAACATATGTTAACCGATAGATAAAATTCGGTAAAGCTATTTACATGTATATATAGCATCAAGTTTCAACTTAAGTAAGTTATTTATGAGGGCTATCATTGAAATATATTTCATTATTGGTTGTCTAAGCTTAAACTTATTTATGTTTGGCAACATCCTAGTCTAAATGCATTATGTGGTTCATATTCTGTGATATGACATTTCAAAGCTAAAATGTACAACTAAAAACTCCCCAACATTATATCATCATATTCGCAACTCTAATTAGATTTAACAGCAAGGATCAAAGTATGAAAAAATTATTAGAGTAGACAGTAAACCTTTATGTTTTAAGATAAGATCAATACTATCTTAGCACATCTATCTTAACAAACATTTTAAATAATTAAGAAACTTCAACAGCTACACAACTACTGCATAAAACAAAAATAAAAAGTTGTTATCCTGTAGAAATTTTTTGTGCTTTGTAAGGCAAAGAGAGGAAACTATAAAAATATTTCAGATATGATTTGCCATTAGAAATACCTAAAAGTTTTTTTATCTAAAGGACTATGCATTCCTTTCATGAATTGAATAGTTAAGGCATTATTTTGCTATCTGTGTTCTTAGTAGATTGACGAGAGACTTTTAAAAGTTGTATAAAATCTAATAAATTTAGGTCGTTCTCATGGACTCTAACTCTGAGATGGTTTTCTGTATTTTTTAATTTACAAGTATGAATATTTTTCAGCAGTACATTTGTGTATTTTAGTTTTTTCTCACAAATAACATGTGACTGGTGTCATATATATTTTTTCATTATTGTTTGACCATTCAAGATGACAAGACTCTTAACGCAACAACGTCTCCAAATTATAATGATGTATTATTAAATCAGTGTTGTGTGAGCAATGTGTGAAGCAAACATTGGCTTTAAGGGAAAATAATTTTGGTAAGGAGCTAAGTGCAAGTTCTGCACCAATCAACTACCCGTCTAGAACTTGTGATACATCACTGGTTTGTTTATTTTTTTGAGGTTATGTGTCAAAAGATTTTCCTTTGAGGCACGAAAATATATTCTTTTAAATAGTTTAACTCTTCATCAGTTTAAACACTAAATTTATAAAATAAATAAATAGAGTTAATATTAAATTGTGTATCGGCTGGCTGACATCATACAGTTTTGTCATGCTTGCGCCATTAAAGTTAAAGCTACATGATTTGTTGCTGGTTTGTATGTTAACTCTACCCAACTCCAATAGGTGGCATATCGTTCAGAAAAAAACCGAACACAGAAAGATTTCTCCAGGATTACTGGATTATACACTAGATACATCACATGTTCAGTTGCATTTTAGGTGGTTTATTTGACCTTTATCATTAATATTCCAATAATTGTTTAAGTATAAGGTCTTTTTAAATAAAATCTTTATTTTCGATATTTCGCTACCTTGTTGTGTAGCATCTTAAGGTTTTTCTTACTGTTTGGGAATTCTAAATATATATTTAATACTAACGATATATTTATATTAAAAACTTATGTAGCTGCCTTTATATATTAAATACTTTAAATGTCACTCATATGTTTCAATAATGTTTAAAAATCAATACTAAAATCAAGTTTTACAATCATCAGTTAAGTTCCTCATGAGACTACTTCGTAATTGTTGCCACTGTTTGACAATACCTTTTAAGAACCCTCATAAATATTTTAACCACAAAATAAAATTGTCCATTTATTGCAATTGCAACAACATTTTATAGCCCCTTCTTCAAAATTTACCCTATACATAACATCAAATGAAAATTTGAAATATACTTATTTTATTATTTAACTTTCAAATAACTTCCACTTAAAATTTTTATTAGATTTCTGCAACATTACTTTATTAACTTATATAAACTTTTTTGTTTTCTGATGTTTTTCTGATTTCAACTCATATAAAACTGACTATGGCTCATTTAAGACACACATAAAGGAAACCACAAAATGCTATATATACTACTTACTTACAATCAAATATCAAAACAAATAACAACAACAACAACAACAAATATAACAAAAACCGTAAGTAAATCAGTCGAAAACTTTTACATTTCAAAATAATTGTCAAAAACAGAGAAGAGGCGAATTTATATACGAGTATGTATGTATATGTATGTACAGCTGGTTGGTTTTTTGCTTACATATTACAGACATAAAGCTTTTTAATATAATATCGATGTTTAATGAACTAAACGGAAAAAACAATAAAGCAAAAATTTAGAAGGAAATATATGCCCACACCCATTCTATCGTCAAATAAAGAGTAACAAACAAATTATGGTAATACATTTAAAGGGAATGAGAATTTTATATTGGTTTAACAATAAATAAACAAATAAAAAAATTGGATTAATAAATGTATGTACATACATACATATATTTAAGACAATGGCAAAGGAAATTAATGTGTGTATGTACATATGTAAGACAAAAGTTTTAAAATACCACGAGTGGAACGTTATTTTAAAAAGTTTTGTTTTAGATAAGAGAAACATTTTTCGGAATAAAAGTATAAATTTATATATATTATTATGAACATATGTATTTTAAAATTTACAAATTCAGTACATAAGTGCCCCGATTTGCGACGTTAATAGGGACCGGGAAAATGCAACGCGAACCGAAACTACGCAAATCTAATCACTTTTTTCTTTACAAGTGTACTGATTTTTTGTTGAATGGGTCCTAAATTTAAAAAAATTAGCTAGCAAAATCATATTTTTTTATTAAAAAAAACATCTTATGGTACGTTTGATTATATTTATTTCAGTAGGTCTTTGTTATTATTGAAAAGAAATAATTGAAATTATATTTACACATATGTACATGCATACATAAAAGCATAAGCAAAATTAACTTAATACCAGCTAACTTCATATGGTAAGTATGAATTAAATGAGAATTCGCCTTTTTACACGCAAGTAGGCAATATATTCACATGTAATTATGGAATTATTGTATACGCAAAGCGGATTAAACCACATTTAGAAAGGCGACGCAATTCGAAACGACGCAAATAAGATAACCGCAAATCGGGGCTCTAGTGTACTAAACTTTTTATATCTGTTAGAATTCATTGTTGTCTCAGATATAGCGTCTAGAAATTTCTATGTATTTGAATTAATTCAATATTACTTGCATTTGCTACTACACTTCTCACAAGCGCAATAAAGTATGTTACAGTTTATATAAAAATAAAATAATTGCATACATATTACTATTATTTGAAGGTGGTATTACAAAAATATATATTATTCATACGCACCCAATAGTTTTGTTCTCACTAAAGTATGCAACAGCTTCTTTTTTATTATATATGTATGTATATTACATACTTTGTATTTGTAAATGAAAATTATTTGAAATTTAAAGTAACTTTATCTCTTACCTAATAACTTTAACTTAGAAAACAAAAACTTTAACAAAAAAATATATAAAACTTTAAATTAAGTATCAACTCTTCTGAACATTAGGTTTATAAAAAGTTTTGATATGAAAACATATAATAAATAATACAAGGTAAGAAAATCAATATGTGTATAATATGTATTACAGTATCAAAAGTAGAAAACTAAAAAATTAAGAAGTTTTCTCCATCCATAATGTTTTCAAGAACAGTGACGCATAATAATGATGATGTCGTTGATGATGATAACAAAAAGGTTTGATATGTAAATATGTGTGTATGCATGCCAAACAAAATTTACAAAATTTTCTATTAAAGGCAAATAAACTATATTGATGAGAATACTAATTACAAATATGTATTACAAATTAACAAACTTTCATTAATATGTTTGCAACGTTAAACACAAATAAAAAAAAAACTAAATTATTAAACTAATTATACACCTTTTATTAAAACTTTATATTTTTATCAAGCTTAAGGTCAAAATTTTTATTATTTGTAGCCAAATATCGGAAAATATAATAAATAAATAAAAAATTTAGACCTTAAGCTTGATAGAAATAAAAATGTTTAATAAAAAACAGAATTGTATTCAAAATCTATAAAGCTGGTTGATGGTTTCGTTCTCTTCAAGAAGTAATTATTAGCAAATACGACGTATAATAAAATCGACTACAATGAAGCCTTAATATTTACAAGCAGTATAATGTTTTTATGTTGCTTATTTTTACGAACAGAAAATTATACTATTACGAGTTTTTCAATCTAATATAAAAATCGAATATAAATTTTAATCTTTATTTATAGCTTTTACCATATTTAAAAACAAATATAAAAATGGCTGTAGTATAGTAGAAGAGACCATTAAAAATATTTAAAAAAGATTTTATAATTTTTCGCATTTATAAAAAAAAGCTCGAATTGAAAGTTCGTTTAAAATGGTATTGTTGTTGAAGTTTAATTCCATAACGGTCACATGAACTCCAAAAAGATTCAAGAACAGTGGAACAAATGCATTAATACTAATTGGAATAAAATGTTCTGATTATTATAAACATAAAGTTTCACATAAAACTTAAGTAATTTAATATCAGTAAACAATGGTTCACAATTATAAAGAAATTTTTAATCACGAGAGAAAACCACAATACTTTTAAGCACTGTGATTTCGAACAAGTAAAAATAGTTTTTATAAGCTGCAACTGATAGAACATTTTTAATTTTTAAATGACTTATCTATTGATACAAATTTAAAGTGAAAATATAGAAATTAATAACGAAATGTGATGTCGATCAAATGTCCATATCTACAACTTCGGCAAAACTGCTTTTTATTTTGTGAATGCAAGGCCGATTTCCATCATTCAGATCAGCAATTATTTGGGGTTTATTTAAAAAAAACATGGCCTTAGATGAAATAGTCCAGCGCGTTAATTCGCAAGCACAAGCCGGCAAATTATCATCGCCAAATCGATGCAACAACTTAATTGTTTAAACGGAAATGTGAGTCGTAGCGCTGTTTTGCTTAACAAAATATCACCGATGTCACTGATTAGCCAATTGAGACCATAAATAATTTTTTCCACATTTTAATTAAATTTTCGAAAGTTCGTACTAGAAAAGTGTCTTGACATTTGAATGTTTGAAAGTTTTTTATGTACAGAGAGAGGTCCTAATATTTGAATATTGTGGTATTTAGTGACAAGTATTTATGGGTGACTGCCAGCAAAATATCTGCAAGAAAAGTAGCCTAAAAACTGTAACAAAGTATTATGTAATTTGAGCCTACAAAAAAGAGAAAGTTTTAAAAAAAGTAATCAATGTCATTTATATTTAGATCCCTGCCTTCGGCTTTGCTCATGAAATATTTATTTTATAGCTGGCCTTAACATATGCGGAAGTAGTTTCTCCTCTGTGGTACGTCTAAAGTCATATTTGCCTTTTAAACATTTCTCGTATATTTTCTCTTTTAATTTTTTTTATCATGATTCAATTACCTTTTGGTTATAAGGGGTATTTAAATATAAAACATTTTCTTAAAAAAAATAACTTAAGACAAATTAATCGTACAAATTAATCTTATCTAAATAAATGTAAAAATGGTATATCAATGCATAGAAAAATTGAAGATTATATAATAATATCGGGTGGAGCGTTAACCCTTGAATTTTTAGGAAAAAAATATATCATGTACTAAATTTTATCGAAATATCTTCAAAATTGCGACCTCCTCTCTGAGCGCAAGCTTTACATGGACACTGTCCTTGTAATAATGATGTCGGGGCACCTCTAAACACATCATGTGCCAAAGAAACTAACTTGTAAATAACTAAATCCGTAGTTCATATGTCTTATCCGGTCCAGTCGACATGCTGTCATTAAGTGCTATGAAAACTCCCAGTTAATAAGCTTTTATAAAATAATTAAATATGAAATTTCAATAGGTAATTTTTTTAATATTTAAAAATATTGCTTTACAGTCGTCAAGTTTGTTAGAAAATTATATTACAGAATAAATTCCGTTAAAATTAGTTTAAGATAAAATCTCTAAATTTCTTTCATATCAAAGTCCAGCATGTAAAATCGATTAAAATATTTTAAAATATTTAAAGCACAAAACTTCAAAATTGCTAACGGAAGAGGAAATGAATACATATATTCTTCAAACTTTTATGTATTTATGATTCTTATATTTACTTTTTTTTAACTTTAGGATTTATTTAATTTTTTTTCTTAGTTTTATTCTAAAAAATGTATTAGTTTGCACAATTTCACAATTTTACTTTACACAACTTTGAAGGAGACATTATTCATTTTATTTTTCAACCCCCACACTTTTGTTTCTTCTGTTCGGCCATAAATGTTCTTTAATTTTTTTTTTGTCCATTCTGTTTCCTCAAGGATTTGTTGTTTTTTATAACATGAAATTTAACTTTCGTCAACCTCATCAGTTTTATTTTTCTTATTTTATATTTTCCTTTCTTTTTTTTTTTAGCAGCTGCTATAGTTTTTAGACCATCAACAAGTGAGTTGATCTTAGGGCACTACTTGAAGAACACTATTTTAGAAGATCAATAATTATATCGATGGTAGGTTTTTTTAAATTCAAGTATACTTTAGTGGACAAACATGATCCTTTATTTACCTATAAATAACGCAAGTGTCAACTAATTTTCTACAAATTATAAATAAAATAAGTAACAAACGTATAGTCTGACAAGCCCGACCATACAATACCCTACAACCAGTTTTATATTTATATTTTTCAGAAATGGACTATGGGAAGGTACGACAAATTTGGATTGAACGTTCTAAAAATAGGTATCATGATTTCTGTACATATGAAACTAATGTGTTGAATTCTATTTGTATATTAACATTATTGAAAGATTTATGGTCGTTAAAGTGACTTTCGGATGTGGGACTAATTATAGACCGATAATCATAAAATTAGGCCGAATGATATATGTATGTATGTACATGAAACATATTTCTGTTGAATGTTCTTTAAATACCAAAATTTTTAAAGGAGTTATGCTTTTTAAAGTGATTTTTGGCAATGGGCTTTATGTGAGAGCTATGGTCAATTATGAAAAGATATGCACAAAATTTGTAGACGTGATTTGGCTTCATGCATAACTTATTTGTGCTAAAATCTACTTGGATACGTGCAAAATTTCGTGAGGGCACTTGTATGGGGGCTGAGTGAAAAAAATTCCAATCCCAAAAAACTATCGTTTACTTAATATTATCGAGATATCTTCAAAATTGCGATCTGTACTTTGCGAACAAGTTTTAAAAGAACAGCCAGCCAGCCAAATAGACAGAAGTACATCATTAAATCGACTCAGGAGTCGACTAATATACTTTAGGGTGGCTGTTAGTGTAGGCGGAAATCCCCCAACTATGGTGGTGTAGGGTATAATAATAAAAGTCGTAGCTTATAGCATAAATTATTATTATGCATGTTCCACTCATGCCGACCACAGCTATATATACAGTTAAAAACTAAGCCTCGCATTTCGATAATAAGGATCGATAATTTTTCTATACTGGTTCTCTCAAACTGCCACAAAAATATTTTTCCTTACAGAAATGCTAATATTTTTTTATTTAAATAGTTATATTGTACATGCTCCACTTTAAACTTACATTTTCGTTTACTTAAAAAACTTAATTTTACACCATTCCAAATTTGGCTAAGTTTCACAACCATTTTTTAGATAGCTGTAGGGTACAAATATATATAATACAAGTAATATCAATCTTCAAGTTTTAATATTTTTTTATTTTTTATTTCTATTTCTATTCATATAGAGGTTTTTCTTTTAGTTTTTTTTTTGGAAATACATACATTCAATTATATGTACATATATATATACATATATTTTCTTTCTTTCTACTTTTACTCTTGTCCATTCATTCATTCAGTCTTTCACTTATTCGTTGACTCGTCCATTTATTACTTTCAAGGTTGCTTGACTTTAGTTGATTTTTCTTTTTCATTTGCCATTTCCTTGCTAAACAGGGAGCTTTCTCTGTGTGGCAAAGTTTTTAGTTTTTTTTTTTTTTTTGTTCTTCACATTGCTTAGTGATGTTTGATCAAGTTAATTTACCAGGAAATTATAATTGTTTAAACTTTTCCCTTTTTCTTATAGTTATTTTGTTCTTTGTAATATTTTATCTGATTTTTATCCATTTGTCCAAAAGTTATTTAGTTTTGATAAATGATTGTTATAAACTATTAAACGAATGCTGGCATTAGTGTAGACAATCTCTGTAATATGAATGAACAAATATAAAGGTCAATATAAATTAATTGTGATGAACAATAAGATTGGTCAATTGCTACTAAATTGATCTATTGGCATGCATATATGTATAATGAAAATAAATTAAAAACACATAGTTTTTTCGAAAATAGTTGGACTTAAAACCACGTTTATTAATTTAATTTATAAACTTTATTAACGTCTAATAAGAGAAAACGTTTCTACATGCATTTGTTATAAAAACATATTAGATGTAATTGTTGTCGAGGTAATAAAATGAGTGCTCTTCAGGGGCCAAATTACCGCATTCGTGATCGAATGAGCTATCGTATCGAAAAATGATTTCGATATCGAAAGTATGATAAAATGTACTAAATTTCTTGCTCGATATCGAATGACATAATCTCAAATAAAAAAATTACGATCAATTTTTCTCGATATCGGATGCGGTAATTTGGCCCCAGATCAGAACGGCAAATTGCTTACAAACCGTTGTCAATTATGCGTCAAAAATGCGTGTCCGCTTAGTAGCAACACTATTGTGCCATTCCATTCGAATAATTTATTTAAACAAATTCTTATAAAACATTTTAATAATTTTGTGTAAAATAATCGAATAAAACAATAAATATATGTAGAATTTTGAACACTCCCCATCATTAAAATGAAACAGAGCAATTAACGTTATAATAAGTACTTAAATTTATTTACACACTTAACCTAAAACACAATACATTAATTGAACTAAAGAAAATATAAGTGTGATAAACTTCAGTGCACTATCAACACCGTTGAACTCCTAATATCAACTAATACCAACTATCCGGACACGTCAGTCTTATATATCCACGTCCACATTCCGTCCTGTTCCTGATTGACGTGGCCCAATACTAAATCCCACTTCCGCCTCTTTCTTGAAAAAAACATGGCAGCGGTTTAGGGGGAGAATTATGAAACGGACACTCTTTTACACCCGCCTTATGACTCGTCGAAAGTTGGGGGTGTTTACTATTTTATTGACCCAATAGCCACAAGAATACACATCTAAAAAAAAATTATTATTATGCGTCATATCAGAATAAAAACATATAAAAATAATCTTTATACTCAACATAAATTAAAGTGTGTTAATAGATAGAACATAACGACTTTACCCACCCTGTCATAATCATAAACACGAATTACGTGAATAATGTTGAACATTGTATGATCCTTTTTCATAACTACAGCTTTGTAAATTCCCGGATCAAACAAACAAACAGATTAAATTTTCAATTACGCCTACATATTTAATGAAACAAAATGAATTATAATAATAATGAAATTAAAAATAATTATATATGTAAAACAAAATTGACTAAAAGAAAAAAAGGTTGCCAGCAAGAAAATAAGGAAGTTTTATATAAAATACATGCAAGTAATAAAATAAATGAAAAGAAATGTATCAATATTTTGACTGGTCACCTCGAACAAACTACCAATCATTAAAAATTGAAATTATAGATAATAAATAAAAACATAATAAAAAAAAACTCACTTTATCCAGCATTATTACCTGTTGGTCGTAATTCACTAATGTGAGTGAGTCTTGAGTGTAATTTAGCAATTTAGAAAATTAAAAGAATATTTTTCCATATTCAAACCAAGTTAAGAAAAAAGTATAAACCAGAGTACAAAAAAGGATAAAATATAAGGTGAGGATTTTTTGTTTGAATTTCATCTCAATAATATTATTAAATTTTGGAACAGTAATTTTTATGCAAATGAGGATATTTCACGTCTTATTTCAACATAATAACGGTATATTTAAGATATATATTAGTATTAACGTAGATTTCGGAATTGGACTTTATATGGGGTATATAGTGAAATATGGACCGAAATTCTCAAAATCTAGAAGTTTGATTTTGGCCTATGATCCGCGCAAAATTTTGGATCGGTACTGTTATTTATAAGAGATTTATGAGTATTAAAGTGATTTTCGGAAGAGGGCTTTATATGGGGGATATGGTCAAATATGGACCGAAATTCACAAAATTCTGCAGAATGATTTTTGTGTATATGTGACTGATCTGTACAAAGTTATGACTCGGTGCCGATATTTATAAGCTATATATAAAGATAAATGGCTTTTTCGGAAACCATTTATTTATCTATAAAGATTATTTATGTCAAATTTTATCCTTTGGCCATTATTATTCCATTATTATTTATGAGAAATCATGAACCCATTTTTACTATTTTTCTCACACTTTCTTTTTTTATCATAAAAACAACATATGTCATGGTATTATCTGCAACATATTTCAAAATATTGAAATAAAATGGACAAAAAGTATCAAATTTTTATGTAGGTTGTCCTACATTTTGGTCCGTAACTCTTGCTGACTTAAACAGATATTGCTGATTTTCAAAACCAAAGTTGCCTGCAAAATAGGAAATATTTTTCTGGAAATTTCGTTTAGTAAAGCTGTATTGTTTAGACGTGAGAGTGTTTTACAGAGACGGACAGAGAAACGGACATGGCTGAATCGACTTAGAATTTCTTAAGGATCAAAACTATATACTTTGTTGTCAGATGAATATTAAAAAAGTTTCACACGGAATGACAATCGTAATATACCCTCATTCACTCTTGGTGGTGGAGGGTATAAAAAGAATTTATAAATTCTGCAAATGCAATAAATAAATTTTGGAACAAGAACAAAGAAAAAGTAAATACATAATAACAGTTAACAATTTTTTTCTGTTTCACAAAATCAAAAACACTTTTTTGAAGCAAATAAAATACGTAGCTATGTAGGAACAAATTATCAATATTAATTAATATTAATAACAATAAAATTACTAGCCAGATTTTTAAAACTAGTGGTAGCAAAATTTTAAATTTAGATTTTCTTATATACCCTACACCACCATAGTGGGGAGGGTATGTTGGATTTGTGCTGATGTTTGTAGCGCCCAGAAATTTTGGTTTAACACCCATCTTAAAGTATACCGAATCACTTTCTGAGTCGATTTAACGATGCCCGTCCATCCGTCCGTCTGGCTGACTGGCTGTCCATGAAGGCATTTCGATAAAATTTGGTACATAATATTTTTTCGGCCCAAGGACGGCTGGGATTGAAACTGGCGCCAATCGGTCCATTATTTCACCTAGCCCCCATACAAAAGTCCTCCCGAAATCGGGGTTTACCGATCATAAATGTTTGAATTATGAACGGCACCAAACAAATTTCATCACAAATAAGTGGTTAATGAAGCCAAATCACATATACAAATTTTGTGAAGATCGGTTCATAATTAGTCGTAGCTCCAATATAAGGCCCACTTCCGAAAATCACTTTAAAGAGCATAACTCACTCAAAAATGTTGGTATCCAAATTATATTGAACACAAATATATTTCATATGTATACAAATAATACGGTACAATTTTATAATGGTCGGTCCATAATTAGACGTAGCTCTCATATAAAGCACACTTCCGAAAATCACTTTAGCGACCATAAATCTCTTAAAAATATTGTTATCCGAAAAAAAATCAACATAAATAAGTTTCTTATATACAGAAATAATGACACCTAAGTAATGGTCGGTTCATAATTACTCGAAACTCCCATATAAGACCCTCTCCGGTATTCAATTTAAGTTCCATAGATCTATTAAAAGTATTTATATCGAGATAAAGTTAACATATATAATACATATATTCACAGATATCATGACACTAAATTTGTGGATGATCGCTCTACAATAGGTTATATCTCCCCTATAACGCCCATTTCTAAAAAACTCATTTATACATATACTGGGTGTAGGGTATTATATGGTCGGGCTTGACCGACTATACTTTCTTACTTATTTTTAATTACAACTTTTGCTTATTCTAATCATAACTTCAAATTTTTCCGGTTACTGTTAAAAGTGCATATGTACACTGACCCTCCAATATTTTCTTCACAATTGAAGACAAAATTTTTCTTAACTAATTTACCTTTTAAGACCTTTGAAATAAGATAAATTAATTTCTTTCTCAATTTAATATCAGCTCTTCAAGATCTGTAATAGTGATTTAATTTTTCTCAAATAAATTCTACCACATGTTTTCTTTCCTTTGTATATATTTTATTTATGTGCCACATGCACAATATTTATTCATTTCCATTGTCCTGTCTTTTTGTTTTTCGCTCCTTTTAGCCTTCATTTAATTTATCACATAAAACGTACGTTCAGGCCATAAATTATGACCACGATTTCGAAGCCTTAAAAAATCCCTTCATTACAATTACAATGTTAAAGTGTATATTAACTTTTTTTTAACGATACATATGTGTATGTATATAGTGGCCTAAAAATATGTTATAAATACTGTAAAAAAAGAAGTAAGAAAGTATATTCGGTCACAGACCGATCATACAATACATAACACCTAGTGTACTCGTATGTATAAAAACAATTTTTCGGTAATGGCCGCTATATGGGAACTGTGAGCTATTATGAACCGCGTATCCAAAAATTTCGTGACATGACTTCTGTGCATAAAAGTATTTTTTATGTTAAATTTTATCTCGATATAAACACTTTTAAAAGATTTATACCTGGTTTTCGAAGAGAATCCTATATGAGTTATTTGATTAACTTTAGACCGACTTGGTACAAAATAAAATATGTGTTGAATTTTATTTGCATACCAACAAAGTGATTTTCGGCAGAAGGTCTTATATGAGAGCTGTGACTAATAATGAGCCGGCCATCATAAAATTGGGACCAATAATTTGCGTATATATGAAATATATTTGCGTTGAATATTATTTGAATACCAACATTTTGGGAGAGTTATGGTCTTTAAAGTGGTTTTCGACAGTGAGCTTATATGAGAGCCATAGTCAACTGTGGACCGATTCCCACCGTGGTATTGTAGGGTATAAAAAAAGGTTTATGATTTTGTTTTTGATTAAAAGAGAAATTAACTAAGTGTATAAATCATAATTGTTCATTGTATGTCTGTTGTTGTTGTGTAATTAATAAAACTGACGCTGTTATTAATCCCTTAAAAAGGAACTACAATTAGTGATAGAAAGTAGAAATATGTATTATTGATTTATGTTGCTTGCGCTAACCATAAATCTTTGTATTATTACACACTCACCACCACCATGAAGAGGGTATATTGGTTATTTTTTTTTTATGTTTGTAACGCATCAGTCTAACACCCAACTTAAAGTATACCATTCGACTCAAAATCACTTTCTTAGTCGATTAAACGATGCCCGTCCGTCCATCTGGCTGGCTGGCTGTCCATGTAAAGTTTGTGCGTAGAGTACACTTCGCAATTTTTAAGATATTTCGATTAAATTTGGTACATAATATTTTTTCGGCCCAAGGACGTTTGGAATTGAATTTAGATGCAATCGGTTTATTAATTCATTTAGCCCTCATACAAAAAATTAAAAAATCAAAAACTTTGATATCTAAATAATATTTAATAATTATATGTTTCATACACACCGAATACTGTTTTTACACGGTAATTGGTTCCAGAAAACTTCGTGAAAAAAATGAATTGATCATTTGCTAAATCGGTGATTGGTTCCTTATCTCTAAAACCTCTTGAAATTAGTGAAAAACAAGGATTTTTGAAGAACAACTATCCAGGTTCATAATCTTAAATCACATATACAATGTGTTTTTATAGCATACATAGTTATTAAAAACAAAAGATAAAGCTAAGCCTTAAACAATTGTAAAAAAATGTTTGATTGTATGCACTAAAAGTGCATTCCCCTAACTTTGTGCTATTTACAATTGCTCTGACCAACCAGTAAATTTGCTTGTATCCATAATTTCCCCTTAATTTAAGACCAAAATATTTTCAATCGTGATAAATAAAATCGTGTAAAAAAATTAAAAATATGTTTTATCTCAAACCATGTTAAATCAAAACCATGTAAAAACAGAATTAGGTGTACTGATAAGTCATGCGGTCTAATTTAATGATGATCGGTTCATAATTAGTCATAGGTCCAATATAAAACATTCTTCTGAAAAATACTTTAACATGCATACATCCTTTACGAGTGTCGATATCGAGGTAAAATTTAAAAAGCAAATAATTTCATGTAAATAATTTATAAATGCACAGAAGTCACGGTACTATGGGCACTCTCATTTCTGAAAAACTGGGTTTTACTCACATAATCGGTGTAGGATATTATATGGTCGGGCTTTACCGACTATACTTTCCTACTTGTCTAGTGTACTATTTGGAGAAAATTTCATACTTCTCTCGAGTTGTTATCATGTCTACAACAGACGAAAAGACGGTCGGACATTGCTAGATCGTCTTGGAATTTTAAAAGGACCCAAAATAATTATCCTTTTTGGCTACACGTCCATATCTTTGGTGATGGGTCTAAAAATACCTTTTTAATAATATTTAAACATCGTTTTAAGAGACGTATTCCTTCTTAGTTGTCATAAAAGGTGTTTTGTTTTGACAAGCTGTAATAAATTTATTGTAATACACAACTTTAAAGAACTAAAACAGAACAAGCGTGAGCTCAATGTTTATATAAGATTTGAGATATCAGTTTCTGTGTGCTATAAGTTATGAACAAAAAATTTTTTTAGGTAATCTCAAATTTCCTAGAAATTTTGAAACAAAAATATAAACGAAGATTTCTTAAAATTCTTTTCTCTCATGGAAATTAAATGAACAATTGAAAAACTGGTAAGTTCTTAGTTCTTAGCTCTTACAAATAATATATGTTTCCCTTTATTTTGAAGACAAACAATTTTCATAATTTTGTCCAGCTAGATTTTTTATAGGAATTTTAATATATACAAACAACTTTCGCAGAAGGCAGGATTCGAACCTGTGCACCTCTCAGACACCACAGCTATTTAAAAATACAATTCAATCTTCAAGGTTATTTAATAATATTGAGAACTTATTCAGTGTTCATTTTTGACAAGATAAAATAAACTATAAATAACCAGAGTCCAATATTTGCATAGTGTAAAAAATATAAATTCAAATTTTATTTTTTGTTACGATTTATTATTTAAAATTAAATGAAAACTCCATGTAATACAATACATTTTACATCTTTACCGCTGCCACTATTCCAGTTTACATTTAGTTGTAATTGTTTTTGTATAATTATTAAATACTTTCCCTTTTTTCATGGGTTAACATTTATTTAATACAGCAATGCAAATATATAATTTTCTTTTTCAGATATTTAAGTTTAAGGGCATATTTGATAATCATCACCCACTTTTTTCGAACTTGCCTGAAAGGCAGACGTTGACCAAGTTTACGAGTATGTTATGTCATTACATATACAGTCAGTTGTTGTTTTTTTTTTTTTTTTGCAACATGGTTATTTTATTGTATATGTTTAATCTATCTCTCTTACCGCTCATTAATTATTGGTTATATACATATGTGTGGCAGTGTATGAGTAGATGAATGAAAATTGGCACGAATACCATGTATGGTTGAGAATGTTCACAACACAAAAACGAGTACAATATATGATGGACTCCGGAGAGCAATGAATGCTTAATGCAAATGAAAACAAACCAACAAAAAAAATATTTTGTAAAATACCTTCATAAATATCGCGCGCCTCATCTAAATGTTTATGGGTGGATTGATAAGGATTTCAAATTTCTAAAATTATGGAAAGTATGTTAAATTTAATATCGGATTTCCAGTACGGGATCTACGGGAGAATTACACCGTTTTTTGTGAGACGGATAGCGTTCGATAGAGTCTGACTTTGTATGAGTCTGATACTTTTATCGAAACTTGTTGCATTCCGATGTTGGTACCAACTTCTCTTGAGCTTTCTCAGAAATCGCACTATACCAGCTGTAGTAGTTGCTAGGCTCTTTTCCTTCTCTGATATTATTTTTTATTTTTATAAATGACCTTCTACGTCAAACTTTTAATTCGATCTATTTTTTAGCACATGTTAAAAACATCAAGATCTTATTACAATCTTTGAATAAGCTTGTACGAATAGAGGCGATTTAAATGCACCTAAAGGAATGGTCACACTTTGCAAATATTTACTCAAAAAATTGTAACCACTTGTTTTAGCACAAGTTTGTTTGACGTAGTTTACTCTTACATGAGTTTTGCTAGATCAAACAGCATAAAATAAATTAAGACTAAATATTTGTTGTGTATTTCCTAAATAAATGAAGTATTTTTTAATAAATAAATGAGTTTAAATGTATTTTAATTAGTGGTTACCACTTTTTAGGTAAATATTTGCCAAGTGTGACCGTGCCTTAAGACTCAAAGTCGTACTAAAACATACCAACGCACGAAATATCATCTGATATTATTATGGGAGGTGTAAACATTAAAGAATCAAGTAATTATAATATCCTAGGCATTTTCATAACTCAGTGTGATGTCCTCCGGAATAAACACATTTTTCAAGTGAATTCATTTAAATGCCTTGGTTTTTAAAACGGTGTGGTACCATTTCGACAGCAAATGAAACACTTAATCAACTGCTTACAGGGGAGAGCGAAGGTCATTATCAGTTGTATTGTCGTCTGTGTTTAATTTTTCTATCGACACTTTATTGGCATGTGTTCGGCTGAAATCAAGGAACCCTCCAGAAAACTTAATGAAGTCTTGAATACAAATTTGAAAATATTGATTTTGTTATTTTTCCTACCAAACTTTTAAAATATTAGGCAATTAACTTATAACCATTAAAGAGTATAAGTACAGATTCAGCATAATGTCATCAGTAGTTTATAGTAATTAATAAAGTTATTCGTTTTTAAGTTTTCCTTTTTCTCTTCATTGAAAATGAATAACATGATAATTTTTCTATTACGGAGGCTCTCTTCTAGAAACTTACATACGAGTGTGTAACTCTTATAAAACATTATTTTTTACTTTACCACCGTATATACAAAATATTTGTTTAATTATGCAGCATAAAGTTAACAAAATTATCATTGAAATGCATCTCAAAACCTAAAATCCGACTACAGCTTCCACAACATATGAGTATGTAAAGTTAAAGCCCAGATAAATTTTATTCACCCCTAACGTGAATAAAAATTCCACATGAATTTTGTTCCCTTTTCACATTTTTCCTATTTAAATTCAATGTTAAAAAAATAAAATGGAACAAATTTCATGTGGAATTTTTATTCACGATTGTTTGCTAAAAAAAAAATTTAAATCGCATCTTTTTTTTTAAATTTAAAATAATAAAACTGGACTCCAAAGAGTATGTGGTAATGAAATATAGACAATTAAAACTGTCGAATTCGGTAATTAAAATTAAATTTTACTGATTTTGTATATTATCCTTTAAAAGTTATTGTTTTTACAAATCAAATTTCCTACAAGATTTATTATATAATCAAACAATCATTGTATTTGCTCATTGTATACAAAAGTTCTCTTTAGAAAAGTTTACATACTAATTAATAACTTTCATTGTGTATCTCTTCTAATGCTAATTTCTAATTGAACCACGTAAAAACATTGAAACACTAATACCCATGTCAATGTCGGTTCCTGGATGCGATGGAAAGCGCTTGATTGTTAATATTTGTGTGTATGTGCGTGCGTTCATGAACATGCATATTTAAAAACGGATATGTGTGAATAATGAGTACCTGAGGGAATTGCATATAATGCGTATCCGCAAATTATATAATATTGTCATGAATAGACTTGACATTACTAGCGCTATGTAACTGTGGCTACTGTATGCGTTTTCATACCCAGCACAAAAAATTGGGGAAGGTGTATATTAAGTTTGTTATTCTGTTTGTAACACATCGAAGTATAGGTCGTAGATTCAAATATTATAAATATTATAAGTTCTTATGAAATCCTAAGATCATCTAGCACTGTCCGACCGTCTGTTGTAGACACGATAGAGCCTCAAGGAAATTACTTAGGAGAAAGAAATCTCCTTTGTTTATGAGGTTTGTGTTGTATTGAAAATGATTGCAATCACTTTACAAAAACAAGAATTTTAGGCCAATATTTGAGACTTCCACGATTTTTTAAAAAAATGTTTTCTATAAATATATCGAAAATAATATCACAAAATTTTGCTTATATTATAAAGGAATTAGTTTTCTACCCATACAAATGTCTTGCCGGGATATGGAACATAAACACTTATAGGAAAGCAATATCCATACACATTTAAGCAAAAATATGTTTCATGTAAAAACAAATTACAAAACTGTATTTTTTTGGAATCGGTCCATTTTTGAACCATATAAAGTCTATTTGAGAAAATCAGTTAAATACTCATAAATCTGTTATAGAAGTAGATTATTAATTATAGAAAATATCAGATTAAAATTCGAGATATATAAAGTATTTTCTTTTAGATGTATAGAAATTTAAGTTGACAACACTTTTTTAACTGGCGGCCGTTTTATCAGCTGTCAAGTGATTTATTTTTGAAGTCGCTAGTCTTCGATTGACCACTTGGAGGATAACATTCGTCGCGTTATACGCCGATATTCGGCCACAAAAAGTCATTGAAAATTAGACTTCTAGAGTAGACTACGTCCGAGACGGTCATATGCCAGAAATCATATTTTAATTATAATGACAGAAGATGAGCTTTCGAATAAAGTAAATTTCATGTCAATTGAAAAAAATCATCTTTGTTGTATTCCATTTTATGTAGAATGTAGAATTTTTTTTAAATTTTTAGCTTTCATTTTAAAACATTTGTACAATATTAATTTATTTAAACTATTGGCAATTCTTAGCTATGGCCTTTTCCCACCTGTCTTGCAACATATGGACTCCGCAACAAAATAACTCCTTATTTCTTAAGGCCAAGAACAAATCATTCGGATACCCATTTCTGAAGTGAAGCGTTCTGCATCGATGGAAACTAAAAGTAGTCTGACGGGGCAAAGTGGAATATAAGGTGGTTGACACAAAACTTTCCAACCACTTTTTTCTAATGCTGTCTTTAAACAAATTCATGAAGGTCTGGCCAGATTTCAGCAGCTTATAATACTCTTTTTGGTCACACAAAATGCATAGCCTGGGCGATATATTATTACGTATGAAAATTTCCACTTCTGAACCACACAAAGCATCTCTTTCACATTAAAATTGACAGAACATATTGAACATAAGCTGCGCTGAGTAATCAGTGTGTTTTAGCGACACTTTTTTAATTAAAGAAATAAAGAAAAACTTGCCGTATACGACGCTTAGTTGACACAAAATTCTAAATTTTCGAATAAAATACGTTACTAAAGGCAAAAACCGCGTTCGAAAGATAAGCCATCTGTTATTAATACCGCATTTTTAAGTAATCCCAATACATAAAAATCTATATAACGAATTATATGACGACCTGCCCATAATTGGTCATAGCTCCTATATAACTACTTCGGATTACTTCGGAAAATCAGGCATTAATCTTTTATATTCATCGATATAAAGCTGAAATTGTACATCAATAATCCTTATGTATATAAATTATAGGCCGTAACTCCCAAGGTTCTTGTCTCTCGTTAACATTTTAATGTATGAATCTATAATATAATGGATTTAGTACGGACAAATATAATACTTTTACTTGTTTATTTTGGCTGCTATGCAGATGATGTTGTTCGGGATAAGAATTAAGCATATATGTATGTAAGTATATGTACATATGTTTACAATAATTATGTTTGTTTCATACAAAATGGTATTTAGCAAATATTTTATCAGTTCAGTACATTTATTCATACATAAATACATTTTAAAATAACATTTAGCTATATGTCTGTCCATACAGATATACAGACATACATACATACATACATACATACATATATACATCTACATATGTATATCTGTCATTCAGTTCTTGGTCATTGGTAAAACTCACTTTTTTGTGTTGTAACCCCTTATTTTGTGCTTATTTAAGCATTTTATCATTGGAATGTCATTCGTTTTTGTGAATTTCTATATATGAATTATTTGCTATCCTGTCATGTTAAATTCCAAAACTACAGTCACATAATTATATGTTTGCATAAGTGTACAAGTTCATCGCCATAATCATCGTTATCATGTTTATTGTTTTACTCTTAAATGAAGTTAACAATGGAAAGTGTTCGAGTTGGCTTTTTGACATAAATTATTATTTTGTCATTATTAATGCAAATATGTATATAAATATATATACATAGAATATAAATATATAGAATATATATATATATAGAATATAAAAACACTTCTATGATTATTGCAAAACAAAAATATTTGCACTTGTGTACGCAAATGCAAATTATTGACGCCAAATATAATCATTAGTTGGGTCATTTCATATTATTTCGAATACAGTTCGGATGTTTACCAACTTCGATTTTCTTCTATTAGCTGCACATTTGATGACGTATAATTTAAATAAAATTAAATAATAAACACTTTAAAACTAAATTTTTGAAGCGAAAAATTTTGGAGTTACCCAAGTTTTTAAAAACATTTATATATCTTATTCTGGGCCCTGTGTTTATAATTTTTGGATTTGTAGCTATTTTATATAGAAACTTTGTCCGGTTTTAATATTCTTGAAAAGATGCAAACCAACGATATTTCCATACAATTTAGAATATTAAGTTATGACTCATATAGCAATTTAGGAATAGGAATTTCATTAGTATAAACCCATCATCTATACTGATATTCAGTAGAAGAATTAAAAAAGTTATTTGTTTTTACGTTTTTCTTCTTTGCTTCATTTACTTATCGTTCTTAGGCATGTCACATAATTCGATCGGAATGATTTCAATTTCATATTTGCAAATCGATCGTTTTTACTTTGTGTTCTCTAGATGCCGAACGATTTTGTTTAGTCCCAAAAAATTTTTAAATCTCGGTTTTTAACTTTAATATGGTAACGTTGTATAAGCAAAACAAAAAACATATGATTTTTGAAATAAAACAAACAAATTGTAAATATAAGTGAACAAAATATTTTAAAAATGTCGGCAATTTCTATTGTTGCTGTTTTGAATGAACAAAGTCATCAAAACGCTGTTGAAAAGCTACGAATAAGAAATTTAGGGGATGCATCTGATCCTGTGTTATATTTCAGTACTGCATAAATACTTTTAAATATATTGGTATTAATATTACAATTATTTTGTTGAAATTCAAAGAGCTATATAAACATACTATTATTTTAATATTTATAATTTAGTCAACGTCAATATAAGAGATGTAGCAAAATATTGTGAACAGCAATGAAATTTACAATTGATTTTATATCTTCTTTATAAACATACATTAGGATAGCCGAATGAATTCAACTAAACAACTAATTCATAATGACATTTATGTTTTTGGTGAAAATCAAGCAAACTTTGATTACACACTTAAATTAACATTCAAATATGTTAAATTAAAAAAAAAATAATATTCTTAAAAACACAGCTTTTGCTTAATGAAAATTACCAAGTTTATCAATTCATAGACTTTTGGAAAATCAAAATAGAAAAATAAAATAGTGCACAAATTCATTGAAAATCCGACATAATTGGGTTCAATGATTGCAGAATAGCTTTCAAAAATTATTGAAAGTGATGTTATAAGACTCGTATCGCAAACCTTAAGCATAGATCGCAAACAAAATCAAAGCAAAATGCTATAAAAATAAACCACAATCTAACAAAGAAAATATTATGTTCAATAAAGCAAAATCCGGGACACCCTACAAACCCGTCACGTATTCTTTACAACAAATTTTTGTCAAAATTCAACAATTGTCTTAATATGCATGGCTTGTGAAAAAATTTCAAAATATCTATAATTAAATATCTATAAATAACTATAATTTTGGATATTTAAGAAAATAATCATAGTATACTGGCTCTTGTTAAATTAACTCTGGAATATTGTGGACCGAATAAGTTCTCCGTTATTATACAAATACAATAAAACATATTTCATACAATGTAAGATATATATATATATATAATAAAAAAAAATATAGTAAACAGCATATAAGTTAGTGCATATTTTTTTCTTTATAGCATATTTTGCTTTTATAGCATATTTTTGAATATTTTTTCTTGCAGAATATTTTCCCGTTTTTCATTATTTTTTTATTGTAATATATTGTAATTTTATTGTTATTTTACATGTCTACATTTACTTATTTTGTTAATATGTACATACATATATCACATTTGAAATAAATTGAAAATATAAGTAGTTTCCATTTTTTAAAATTTAAAAAGTTCTTTAAGAAGATAAAAGAAAATTTTGAAACTAAACCAAGTGATTATTCATTTATTTCTTCAATAGCTTTTAAGCCTTAGGGCAAATAAACCAGTACAAAATATATGACATATTATTAAATTTTAACGATAAATATTTTATAATATGAATAATTTGGAACTCAAAAGTAACTTGAAAAGACAAGAATGTTAAGAGTCAAAAATGGACAGACAATTTGGATATCCGAGACAACAGTCATAATAAAGTTCATAACAAATTTATTTTCAATTACTATATTTTTAAAATGTTTTAAAATTTTCAGTTTGAAAAAGGAATTGTATAATTCCACAAAGAAATGCATCTAGCAACAAATGACCTCTTCATTATGTGTCCGTAAAGACGTAGCAAATTAAAAAATCGATCTCAAATATGGCAGTCAGCCTGTTTTTATTATTTTTAATAGTTGAATTGTAGTTGATCTTATATTAACGAAACCTTGTAAATTACATCCAAAAAGCGATACAACATAGGATGTAATTCGTGATCTATATTTAGGTCTAGTCTATTGAATATAGATCTCCATGTTATGATGGACAACTACTTTTGTATATCGATAGAAAAAAATGCAACATAGAATATAGTCGTGTCATGGTATTTTCAGTCTCAATGTACTGACTGCAATGAATTTTTTCAATTATTGCAAATCCTTTCGATAATTCTATTAAAACTCCTGGCATTAAAATATTATGACACTAATTAAAATGTGTCTGAAGTATTGTAGAAAAGATGGATTAAAATGTTGTTCAACAGATATGCGATACATAATACGGTCTTCTATAAGTTAAATCAATTAAGTTTTTTCTTCTAGCTTTTTACAATATTTATTCAATGAGTATTAATTTTTGGTTCAAAAGTATTAAATCGTTTTTTACAAAATAGTTTAAACAAAACTTATAACCACTAAAAACCTTTACAACAATTAGAAAAATAAGGACTAATATGGGTTGCGTGCAAATAGATTTAAAATAATGGCGCTGAGGACTAAATTGTAATTTTGAAATATTTAATAATAATAAAGTATGACATTAAAAAAAGACAGATTTCGAGAAAATCTATATATGTATGTCTAAATTAAATATAACAAAAACTCTTCCTAATTGGCTTTTGTTTTAATATTTAACCCCCTTATTCAAAAACGATTATTAAATTTAACAAGCCAATTTTAATATGCCAATTTTAATATGCAAATCTGTCTTAATAAACGTTTGTTAAATTTAATAATCGTTTTTGAATAAGGAGGTAATTCTTCTGCAACTGTTGTTACTTTGAACCCAACCTAGAATATCAACTAAAATCTGCAGTCCCAAATTGTTATCGGAATTTTCAGCATTTGGTTTTAAGATGACGAAAACGAAAGTGTGCAAAGTGAGGGTCATCCTATTCTCCATATATAAAGTATATAGGTTATTTTGCGGTATGCGAATAAAAACAAAAACAGTGTGCATTTTTTTTTATTAATTTTAAACTAGTGAAACCATTTTATTTGTTCAATGAATTGAGAAATTTGTTTATTCCATACAGACAAATTTATTATTTAAATACAATACTTATATTGAACATATTTTACTTTCTACTTGATTTTTAAACAAAAGAGTTAGAGGAAAACGAATCCACCACAAGGTAAATATTATCATCAATGGTAGAAAATCTGACCTTTTTAGGAGTGAAGACTTTTACTTATATTATAATAACCAGTGTGCAATTAATAAAAAATAAATTATTCTGTATTTATTTTCTGACTCGGTTTTACTAAATACCATTTTCAAATAATGTCATTTGAAACGTTTTAATTTGCCATTTCGTAAAAATTTTAAAAATGATTAGTGAATTATTTAACTTATTAATTAAATCTTTAAACAAATTATCGTAATTCAAATATGATTTAGTGATTTTTTTTTCGCAAATTGTATCTGTATATACAAATAATTATTATTTTAAAAACAGTTAATTCAGAAACAAAAAAAAACTGGTAGTCATTTTCAAACTATCCGGAAAGTACTTAAATGTAAGAGGATTAAAAAACTTTATATTCTTTATATACGCACTTTACGATAACACTATTTAACTGCGCTTTTAAGGTTAGAGTTGTCCATTATCAACGCACGCTTCCGTATATCAATTCCGTACAGAAAACAAGACAACAATAACTGTTTGTTATCACACAGAGTTGATGTTATTTTTTCAAAACTGAGTGTTCGACATACATAGTCGAATAATAAAGAGGTACCAAGTCCATATAAAACACAAAATGTTCAAGGCAAACAAATCGAAACTGAAATAAGAATTGGTCAGGTTTTATTTTTCATTTCCCAACTTTTAAAGGATCATAACGTTAGGCGAATTTGAAAATTAAAAATCAAAACTTCACATAATATCCCAAGGAAATAAACTATTTCACTGACCTTCACAATTACCTCCTTCTAGGCTATGGTCAAGTAAAGTGTTGTAACTGGAACCGCTGCCTGCCTCTAAAAAAAACTTTCATAACAGTTCTGTGCCCATTTCATTCTGCAAAAATTTTAAATGAACGGGTCCTGATTGCGTATGATTAATATGCGATAATTATAATTGAAAATACGTATACGCTACATACGTTTGCTAAGTATCCAAATTATAATTTTTTTTTGCTCGAATAAAAGAAATAATTCGTACAAGAGATTTTAACTTGTTCGAATTATTCGACTACACATTTGAAATTCAGAAAATTGCTCGAATAATTTAAATGTTTTAAATAAACTCAAGTTTGCCGAATATTATATACCCACCACCAAATCACCTATTATAGGGCGAAGTTCACAAAATATTGTACCGTAATTTCTATTTATTTTATTTCATCTCAATAACTAAATTTATAAAAACTTTGTGCATATTCCAGTTATTATCAAGAAATTATATTTGTCTCTTTCTTTCAGAACTACTCTGTGTTTATATATTTGCAGCGTGTAACATAAAGCGATTTACTCTAACAGACAATAAATTTAGTACCAAAAAGTCTTAGGAAACTGGTTTTGTCTTTTTGAAACGTCAAAACTGTATTTCTACACTGTGCTCGGAAGTTGAAAATGTACGGGAGCTGTGCTCAATTATGGACCAAATTACATAAAAGTCAAATATATAATTTTTACATACATATTTATAACTGATCCGTGTAAAATTTCGGTTCCATAAAGATGTTTATGTAGGTTAATGAGTTTTCGGGAATAGTTATCATAAGGGATCTATGATCTATTACGGGCCAATCTTCATAAAGTTCTTTTCAACGCTTTATATGTATGTGTACGCCAATTGTTTGTATAAGATGTTTCGAAGTGAACTTTGTATTAGTACTACGGTCAAATATGGACCGAGTGACGATTTATATGTAGTATGTAAGACTATTGTTTTGATTTCTTACTAGTTTTTTTTTATAAGGGCTTTATGTTTTTGAAAGTGGACTTTAAAAAAGTTAAGTATGAATACTTCTATATATGTATACTGTATATAAATATGGACTATTTGTGTCAAATATAAACTTGCGGCTAATGCTAAGAAGAGATTTATGCGCATTTAATTGATTTGGGGAAGTGGTTTTTATATGGGGCTACGATCAAATATAAACCGATTATCATAAAATTGAGACCGACGATTTTTATATATGTATGGACTATTTGTGTCCGATTATCATCATATTAGTCCAATGCTTATCTAGCAATTCTATCCCTTTATTAAAATAGTTTTCCTTAAGGCCTTCAAAATAGTGGTTTACAACTGTAATTGCATCTTCATTTGAGGTAAAACGCTTGATTTGTTTTAGATTTAGGAACAGGTAACAGTCACTGGGAGCTAAATCAGGGAATAAGGTGGATGATCAAGCAATTTGTACTTAAATTCGTTGATTTTAGCCATTGTTAAAACACTCTTGTGAAAAATTATTTTTAGTTTTTGTTGTGAACCAGCACGTTTTTCTCGAATTTTTGCATTTAATTGATCCAAAATGTTGCAATAGTACTCTGAATTCATTGTTTTACCCTTGTACAGATAGTCAATCAATAAAATAGTTTTGAAGTCCCAAAAAACTATTGCCATAACCTTACCAGCCAATTGAATTGTTTTGCCTTTTTTTGGGGCACTTCCTCCAGTTTCAGTCCATTGCTTGGATTGTACTTTTGTCTCTGGAATATAGTGGTGGATTCATGTCTCATCAACAGTTATGAAACGACGATTAAAATCCATAAACTTAAACTTCTTATGCGTTTTTAAGAAATGCGGCAGCAATCTTGCAGAAAGCTTTTTCATCTGTATTTTTCATGCAAAATTTAATGAATTCAATCATTTGAGATGCCCGTAGCTATTTCACGCACTTTTATTTGTCGATCATTTAATACTATATCATGCACTTTGGCTACAATTTCTAGACGGGTACCACTTGGTTTATTCTCAATGCTTGTACGACCACGTTTAAATTGAGCAACCCAATGATTTACTGTTGCATATGAAGAAACGTTTTCACTTAACACATTCACCATATCATTATGAACATCTTGTATCGATAAACCTTTTTTATTTAAATTTTTAATGACACCGCGAATTTCTAATTTTTCCATTGTAAAAAAATCATGGATGCATCTTTTTTGAACACCTGTTTCTATATGAAGGAGTTGGCAGGTTAAAAGGAAATTTAACATGTATGAACACATATAGAAGTTTCAATCTTAACCCTTTTCTGTTTATACCACGCTTTCTGTTTCAGGCTCTGAAGTTTCCGAACCGCCCTCGTATTAATGGACTATTTGTGTTAAATTATTACTTAGTGTTTTTTATAAAAGATTTATGCGCATTTAAGTGATTTTCTTAAGTGGCCTTTGAATGGGGCTGTGTGAAAATATGGACCGATACAAACAAAATATCGTTCTGAGATTTCACTTTGCATGGAACTTATCATTCGAGATATTTTTATAAAAATGGCTTTTCTATAGACATTTATGTACCATAAAGCCATATTCCGGGAAGATGGGGTCAATGATAATTTGTAGACCGAATCCCACCATTTTCAACAGGAATTTTTTTTCTATAATAAAAATAAAGTGCGAAAAATTTTAAATACTATCTGCTTTATATATTGTAAATAAAATAGCAAAAAAATTCTGAAAAAAATTGTGGTAGTCTGAAACTTTTTTCGAAGCTCTATCGTGCCAACAATAGACGCACAATAGAATCTTATAAGGACCCACAGTATATAAACTTTTTTGCTCCATGACCATTATTTCGATGTGTTGGGTATAAAAATAACCAAAGGGTAACACTCAAATCATAAACTGATTGACAATTTTAAAACAAGAAAATAAAATTAATAAACAAAAAAAATTAAAAAACGGATATTGCTGAAAATACTGCGGTAGGAAAGATATTTATATACATATTATGTTTTCTATATTTGTTTATAAAATATTTTTCTTTTGGCATTTTATAGGTTAGACAACATAGACATACGACCATGGTGTAACTATACAAGGTGAGTGCAGTAGCATAGCTGACTGACTTTGTTTGTAATTTACTTATGTCAAAAGTAATACTTTTTCAAGTGTTTTTGACAGTAGTACATTATTTTGCACCAATAAAATGTCTGTATAACTACACCATGTTACTTGTGAATTCAACAATATTGTTTTATTTACATTTACATTTCTATATATGTATATAAATCTTTATTTTGTATGTCTGTTTGTTATATTTGTTTTTCCTTTGAACTTTATTGAAATTTATATTTTTTTCTTTTGTTCATGACAGTAATTTTTTTTTTGTTTGATTTTTCATGTAATTTGTTTATTCTGCCTTTGATGTGAAAATATTTTAAACAGAAACGTCAATCTTACCTATTGACGTTTTGTCAACAATAAGCAAATTCACGTAAAATATTTTTTAATAAATTTGAACCAATGCAGTTTTTCCTACATCAAGTCGTCGTACGTAAAGTAGTATCGTCTAAAGACACTTTTAATAACAGCACTTTTATATATTTTAAAACATTTTCTTTGTATATTTCAACATAGTCGTCATCAATGTCACCCTAAAGTCTCTTTCTTTAACAATTTCAATACCTCATTCACCATTACTTTACGAATGGCATTGGATACATTTATGATTTCCTCATGGCTTCATTATGATATCTTCCATATATTATTTATATTTTACATATTTTAGAAATATATTTTTAGAAATTTTTAAAAGTTTCCTATTTGACATTTGTTTCATCCCTCATCTCATCTCTTGTAATCAAACATTATAGCAAAGCAATATATCGTATCTAAAGTATGTTTTGAAATCCATTCTAAAATTTTTTTAACGACTAAATTATTGCAGTAATATTTATATTTATGTTGAAAAAAGCTGTAATAGCATTTATCTAAAGTGATGAAAAAATTCTGTTAACTTTATTTCATAAGTTTTACTATGTAGACGGAATTTTTAGGCTTCCGTTAAAACCCGTAAATTAAAACAAATATATTTTTTCATTATGTTTGATTATTCTTCACAAAATTATTCAAAGAAACACTTCGAATAATCGAACGATCATTATTAGAATGGCTACCCTAATAGTCTCAAGATTTTTGTGTTACTATGTCGCATTCAATTGCCAAAAAGGTCTAGAAAGGCATTTTTTATTTATATACGTGAATCACAGTCAAAATGGCCCACCGTTAATAATAATTTTTTTTTGCAAAATTTCTAATATAACATTTAAAAATACAAATTATGTCACACATATTTTTAAAGCTGGTCATCTTAGTTTTAATACATTTAGTATAAACTTAAGTTTTTTACAACAAAAACAAAAATAAGATATTGGTAATTATTTAAGCTTTAGGTATTTTTTATAAAAAATTTAAATTTTATTTCAATATTTCGCTACTCTTTGAGTAGCTTCTTCAGGATAAAAATTTTATAATTTTATAAATTTCAAAAATTATTTGTCATAGGAAAAAAAAGGATATGAAAAATTTAACATGACAAAATATTAAAACAATTTATAACAATTAGAAAATATTATTAATTATACAATATTTGTAATTTGTGTTATTTTTTATGTATTAAATGTCTGTAAATCTGTGCTACATTTTCAGTATCTAGTTTATAGTTGATATTTTTAGTTGTAGGTACATTAATTATCTGTAATATCTCTAACATACAATGACGTTTGTAGTTATTTTCAGTGTTTAATAACGATACATTTTCAAAGTTTAGATAGTGATTTAATTTACTACAATGAGAAGATAATGCAGTTTTTTGTAGAGTAATATTGTCTCTATGTCTTTGGTCTGATTTATGTGCAGCAAATCTGGTTTTTAGTTTATTTTTCGTGATACCTATATTGTATACTTTATTACAATTTTCTTTATTATTTACGTTACAAGGTATTTTACATACAACATTTGACAACATTTGACACAAAAGATAAAATAGGAAACTGATTTTATCTTTTGTTTTACCAAATAATTTATCTAATGTGTTATAAGTCTTGTAAGCCATTTTATATTTATTAGTCGTTCTGATATATCAGAAATATAAGTTATTGATTTGTAAATTTTCGGTTCTATTGGAAGACTTCTCAGAAAATCTGGAAGGCATGGAAAAATTACTCAAAAAAAACCTTTCGTTAGCCCAAAAAATAAAAAACTAAGATTGGATTTCGCCCATAACTATTTGAGGAAGGATTTTTCTTTTTGGCAACACGTTTCGTTCGTAGATGAATAGAAGTTTAATATTTTTGGATCGGAATAATGTGTGGAGGAAGCCTAGCGAGGAGTTAAATCCGAAGCACGCGCGATCCACAGTGAAACATGTTGGTGGTCACGTTTAGATATTGGGTGCGTGTTCTGCGGCTGGAGTTGGAAATTTGCACTTTGTGCAGAGAAACATGGACAAATTCCAGGACAACACCCCGAGACATACCACTGGAGTTGGCAAAGAATGATTATTATATAACTTTTCAAGGGCTATTAAAATTCCTACCTCAATATAATCGAAAATTTGTGGCATAAGCTAGAGTTAGAAGTGAGAAAACACCTAGAAAAACAAAATGCCGCAAATATTAACTCCACTAAAACTAAAAGATAATTAGCAAGTAGCTGCAATGTCTACCGCCTGTCCTGATGCACCACTTCTTTAGTAATTTAAAGCAAAACATGCTAATTTCATAAAACGAACAATGCAAGCAATGGAAAAAACTACAGGTTAAAAATGAAAATGTATTCAACCAAAATTTACACATGTTACAACATTTATTCCATAATAAAATATCAAATTTGCTTAGAAAACTGAATAATTTTAAATATTTATGCATAATTTTGAAATATGTATAAATACTTATTGTCCATGCAAATACCCATTTCGTATAATTAGATTTAATATCACAAGTCAAATTTTAATTTTTTCCATTTTTCCCCGTCCACAAAAAAGTGTCCAAATACAATTGATTTAATTATATCAATTGCATAAAGTTGGCTGTGATTACGACTGTCCAGTTTCTAAAAATAACTATTATATTTGTTTCATTATTCATATTTCCTTTCAGTTTATCAAATAAACTGTTTTTACATTTACAATAAATATTTGTGGAAATTTTTTATTTAGAAAATGCATAAATAGTTGCATTTTATTTCTTTGTTGTAGTTGTTTAGAATTAGTTAATATATTACAGAGTGGATAAATAAACCTTAAATCAAATTGTTTAGCTTTAGAAACACTCCCCGTAGTGCATATTCATGAAGGGTTTTTAACAAGAACTTTGTTTTCGCATAGGGACATATTACAATAAAAACAAATAAAAGTTTTGATATTTTACTTATTGATATGTATATCAGTTGTAGAGGTTTCGACAATTGCTACAATGAATTCCATTTCACTGGAAAATTCATTATGAAAACAATGGATCTGTAGAAGCTACATTTCATGAAATTTTTGATATTTTTGGATCGTTAAAATTTACGAATTTTGATTAATAGCAACTGATGAGAAGCCTTTCAGTCTATCAATATAATGCCCTGTGTAGTCTGGAAAATACTAGATTTATTTCCAAAAAAAAAGTGGATTATTCTTAGTGGTGTTATGTTAAAGACAGGTTGTATACAGAGCTAATCAAATCGATTACAGCCAACATCATAGATGCTATTAAGGAAGTAGTCCGTTTCTTTGCAAAAATATTATTTAATATTATTAATAACATACTACGGCGGTTCGGAAATTTCTTAGCCTGGCACAGAAAGAGAATAGTTAGATTTTCAGAAAAATTTTTATTTTTCAATATAATATCCTAACACTTCAATACACTTAGTCCAATGCTTATCTAGTAATTATGTCCCTTAATTAAAATAGTTTTTCTCAAGGCCTTCAAAGTAGTGGTGTACAACTGTAATTGCATCTTCATGTGAGGTAAAACGCATGCCAGCTAGGAATTTCTTTAGATTTGGGAATAGGTAAAAGTCACTGGGAGCTAAATCATGAGAATAAGTTGGGTGGTATAGCAACTCGTACTTTAATTCATTGATTTTAGCCAGTGTTAAAACACACTTGTACGCTGGTGCGTTGCCTTGATGAAAAATTGTTTTTTTTTTGTGTTGTAAACCCGAACATTTTTTTCGAATTTTTACACTTAATTAATCCAAAATATTTCAATAGAACTACGAATTTATTGTTTTACCCTTTTGCAGATAGTCAATCAATAAAATACCTTTGAAGTCCCAAAAAAAAAACGTTGCCATTATATTACCATCCGATTGAATTGTTTTTGCCTTTTTTGGGGCACTTCCTACAGCTTCAGTCCATTGCTTGGGTTGTTCTTTTGTCTCTGGAGTATAGTGGCGGATCCATGTCTCCTCTACAGTTATTAAGCGACTCTTAAAATCCATTTTACTTTTCTTAGAACGATCCAAACAAGCCTGCAAAATTTTTGTTCTTATGCGTTTTTGGTCGACTGTTAACAAATGCAGCAACCATCTTGCACAAAGCTTTTTCATCTGTAGTTCTTCATGCAAAATTAAATGGACTCGATTATTTGAGATGCCCATGATATTAGCTATTACAGGCTCTTTTATTCGTCGATTACTTAGTACCATATCATGCACTTTGACTTTGATGTATGTTGTTGTTCCTATTTTGGACGTCCACTACGTGGTTCATGCTCAATGCTTGTACGGCCACGTTTAAATTGAGCAACCCAATTTTTTTCTGTTGCATATGAAGGAGCACTTTCACCTAACAAATTCATATATCATTATGAATTTCTTGTCCCGACAAAGTATTAAGTATTTAATGACACTACGAATTTTCATTTCTTCTATTGTAAAAAATTGCGGATGCGTCTTTCTTAAACACCTTTTTCTATATTAAGGAGTTCACAGATCGAAAAGAAATTTAACATGTGTTCATACAGCATATGGAGTTTTCTTCTGTTTATACCGCTCTTTCTATTCTAGGCTAAAAAGTTTCCGAGCCACCCTCGAAAAATTAACCTTTCAATGATTTTCATATAAATTATTTGATTTATTTTACGTTGAAAAACAAAGTTCCTGATGAATATATGTATAGAACCTACGAATATATTTATTCAATTTACTACAATTTGTAACAAAAGTGGTTGAAATAATTGAATAAATAACCATGAAATATAAAACGAATACACAGTATGTGGTATTTAAATGTTTTTGTTTAATATTACAATAAAACAAAATACCTAGGCAAACTATTTGCAAAAACAGTTGTACAATACATAATCATATAATATGAGAATTGTATAATATTGTTTTTCCATTTGTTATTTTTAGAATTTAAATAATAATACAAGTAACGCTAGTATGAAAAAGTAAAATAAAATAAAATAACACACTAGAATTGCAAAGTTGAGACGTGTCGCCAGAATTTGGGTTCTTTCATAAACTCTACACTAAGAGAATAAATATAGTTGTGCATTTTTACCACAACTATGTCAACATTTTTACAAATTTTTTAAAAATATTATGTTCACTGTAATTATTTACATGAGTGCTGCAACCATAATATGGTTATGTTTTACAATATACAAGATTACAATAATTATATGTATGGTTATAGTAATTATATAATGTTTTCGGTGATCAGTTTTATGATGAAAGATTATATCATACTTTGTTGTTCTGTGTCATAATCAAAGAGCAGCATAGTATGAAAATGGATTCATCATAAATATGATTGCCACAAATATATACATGGTTACTAAAATATATATGAGTGTAGTAATCATATGAATTGTAACTTAATTATATTAAGGTTACCGCAATTATATAATTAATGACGGTGAACATAACATTGTTAAAAAATCTGTAAAAATGTTAACATTGTTGTGGTAAAAATGTGCAACTATATTTTTTCTCTGTATGGTCATGAACATTACTTTAGCTCAATAAACTTAAGCTACTTGTATGGATGTAATAGTATATGTTTATTTTAAATGCTTCAGTAAATTGATGGTAGGCACAAAACACCACTAACAATTTAACTCTACATGATTTACCAAAATATATTTAATCTTAACTTTAACAATTTATAAAACATTTTTCTTTAAAAAATTCCACTAAACCAAATTCCTTATTCATTTTTATGGGCCAGCTAAATTGTTTGGTTTTTTTTTTTTTTTGTTTGGTTTTTCTTTTCGAAAAAATCTAATGTAATAGCAATTTAGTTTTAAGTGCTCAACACACTTTACAAAATGAAATACAAACATATGTGCTGGCATATTACAAAAACACATATTTTCAGCATTTCATTTTTTCAATCTAAGTTCAATATTTTCACTCACATGCCACTTGTAAAAATGCAGAAAATGTTGGAAACGGATAAATGTGCGGCCACTATAATTTGATTGTACGAGCATTTTTGACAGTACGAGTACGTTTTTAATAAAACGTTGCCTGCCACACATATTTTACATTGGTAGACCTTTTTATATATGGATTGGCTGACCTGTTATTTATCGTCATGTTACAAAAGCTTAATTGAAATTGCACATAAATGTTTAATAGTTCGCCGAAAAAGAATTCAAAAACAAAGTGCCTGCCTCTATGCTTGAATGTCCTTTTTTATATTCTTTTACCATTTAGATACCGTAAGAGTTTCTTATTTGTATAAGTAAGATTTTAGCAAATTTGATTTCAAATTGCTTGCCATCATACTAAATAACTGTAATGTCTGTCTGTAATGAAATTAAATGTAAACATGAAATATTTTATGATATGAATGAAAAAAATTTATTGAAATAATTGATATAAATACCCACAAATATACTATTGATTTGACATTGTAAAAAAATCGAAGCCTCTGGCATACTATCGGTTATATAAACAGAAGCTAACACAAAAAATTCAGTTGCAACAAGTGCAGTTTTTTTGCATCTATTGTTTGTTTCAATAATATAAATCACCGTATTCAGCTGAATATTAAGCATTTAAAGTTCAACCCTTTAGAAATCACAACAGAGAAACGGGCTAAATCAAACACCCGTTTCCTTATGTCTTTTATGAACTACACAATTTTCTCTAGATTCGGAGGATTGTGCAAATATTAATCACTTTTCGCATGAAAGCCAGTATTTACTAAACAACAGCTTAAGACTCTATTGAACTAAGCCCTGCATTGAATGTATCCAGCCTTTTAGTAGTATTCTTTATATTCTGCGATAATATAGTTTATTGTATTGGGTGTATAAATTAAAAATACAGGAGATATGGCGTATCTTTTGCACGTGGTTTTTGCCTTTAGTAACTTATATGTCATTTTGAGGGGTACTCACTTTGTTATTGAACATCTTAAAGAGTTTTGTTTAGATGTACAGAACTTTAAGTTGGCAACACTTTTATAAATGGCGGCCAATTTGTCAGCTGTCAAGTCATTAATGTTTAGTTTGGTGTGGCATTTCAATATGAATAGACTGACGCCTGAACAATGCTTCCAAATTGTGCAAATTTATTTAGAAAATTCAGTGAATGGGCCCAAGACAAGATTGCCGTTGATCCCGATTTTCATAAGCGAATTTTGTTTAGCAATGAAGATCACTTTTGGTTGAACGGATACGTCCATAAACAAAACTGCTGTACCTGAAGTGATGATAAACCTTAAGTGAATGAATCAAAAAATAAAGATTGCTCGAAGAATGTAAACAAAATTTCCTCTCTCTGCGGATGACGTCACAGGTTATTTTTTTCGTATAATTAAAATGAAAAATATTACTTTTGTTAACCATCTTAAAAGAAAAATGAATTTATTCCTATGTAAACCATTCCTAATAAACCATTAGAGCAAAAAACTGCACTGGCGGCCCACTGTACTATAACTGGGCACAAACCGAATTTTAATGATGTAGACATTTTAGTGAGAGAGAATAACTACAGGAAGAGATTTACACTTGAGATGCTACATATAGTTGATCAAGAGACAGAAAAGACACTAAATTTTAAGAGAGACACAGAAAATTGTGCAAGAATTTATAAACATGCAATAGACAAACACAAATCAAAGATTTAAAAGTGAAGTGTTGAATGTGTCGGAGCTTTGAATAAGAACAATTTTTGTTTATTTATTTAAATGTAAATATTAAATTTGTTTGTATAAAATATTTCGTGTTTTTTTAATGTTATTTTTGTTTTGTATTTTTAAATAAACACCAGTTCCCTGATGATGGTCAAAGATTTTGACCGAAATATTGGAAAAATAAAATTAAATAATAGATAAATATAAAGAAAAAAGTTTTTATTTATTGTTTAAATCTGACCTCAAGCCGAAATAAGAAAACAACAGAAAAATGAATTTTTTGTAAATTTTTTGAATCACAATAAAACATTTAATTATTTACTTCATTTGAAAAGGTGGAAATATATTCTTCCACAAGCGTGGCCATGATTTTTTTCTGTTTCCCTTTTGAAGCCTTTCTTGACGAATTTCCAAAGTTCTGGAAGTCGGATTAACTGTCTGCTTGGAACAGCACTTGGATTTAAAAATCTCTTTGCAGCAAATCCTATTATTCTTGTTATTAATATAAGGTATCTTAAACACAAAATGTTTCACTTACCCATTTTTCATTTAAAATCAGCTTTTAAATCATCTGCCTTAAAGTGTTCAATACAAAGTCTATGAGACACTTTTAATTTTTTTTTCATCAATGTGGCAAATTTGTGGTCATTGTTTTTTATGTTTTTTTTTATTTTACTTCATAGTAAAATTTTAATTAGCACTCAAATTTACATAAAAGTTAAGCAAACATAAAAATATTTTTGACTTGTGACGTCAAAAGAAGAAAGTTTGCTCTGAAATTTACTCTCACAGTCACGGACCTGCGTCATGCGTAATCTTTCTAATCCGACGTTACAGTCATTGGTGGGTGACCGCTATAGAACAATGACTACTGACTTTTTCGTACATTAAATGAACAATCATGATGTGCAGGCGGTTTCAACAAGACGGCTCAGAATGTCACACCGCTCGTGTTACAATTGATTTATTGAAGAAAACGTTTGATGACCGCACAGTTTCATGTTTCGTACCCGTGAATTAACCTTCAAGATCCTGCGATTTAACGCCGCTTGACTATTTTTTGTGAGAATATGTAAAGTTGCTAGTCTACGCCGATAAGCCCTAAATGATTGACCACTTGGAGGACAATATTAGCCAGATGCCAGAAGTCATATTTAAATTATAATGCACAGAAGTTTATCTTTCGAATTAAGTAAATTTCATGTCAATTTAAAAAAAAAATCTATGTTTTATTCCATTTTAAAGTTGTTTACGTAAAAAAAAACACCCTTTGTTTTAAACAACAAAAATTGATTTTTGTTACGAAAATGTTGAAGTCAACAAAGCGTCATTGAGGGAAGTTTTGCATTACTTTTCTAATTTGAAAAAAAGTATAGCTGAAACACACTGATTGCTCACCGAAGTTTATTGGAAATGTGTTCCATTGGTTACAACTCGCGAGATGTTTTGCACCGGTCAGAAGTGGTGATTTTTACGCGCAAGACAAATAAAAATTTTAAGACCAACAATTGCAGGCATTATGCTATGAAGGTTATTGGTAAACTCAATAACGACTTGTAAAATCAGCTGCACTGAAGCAGCAATTTCAAAAAATTTGAGGCATTTAAGAGATCGTATGTGAGGCTCGGCCAACCGAATCGACTCCAAACCCAAATATACATGTCAAAAAGGTAATGTTCTGGGTTTATTGGTACGCAAAGAGTTCTATCTATTATGAGCTGCGGGAAACTGACCAGACAATCACAGGGAACGTGTACAGAATGCAACTGATTTGTTTCAAGTGATTATTGGACGACATAAAAGCGTAATATTTCATCATAACAAATTTCCACCTAATGTTGCAAAATACTGTTAAAAACTATTTTGAAAGAAGTGAATTATAAATTTTGCCTCAGCCGCCTTGTAATCTAGATCTTGCGTTTCGACTACCATTAGTTTCGATTGATGCAGAATGCTCTCTCTGGATATATTTTACTTCAAAACACGGTATCCGAAATTGTCTTGAGGCGATATTGGCCTCCAAAGATGAACATTTATTTTGGCTCGAAATCCTTATGTGGACAGAAATATGGGAAAAGGCCATAGCTTATAATGGCCAATATTTTAAATATAAAACTTATATTGTACATATTTTCAAAACAAAGACTTTTTAAAAATCCTGCATTAATTAGTTATACACCCAAACAGGAATATTATTTAGAAATAACTATTAAAGAGTCATCAAAAATCATGACTTAACGATTGTAGTGAAAGGCCAATGTAAGCGGCATGAGGCCGAGGGTGGCCATCAGCTGTTCTTTTTGCCGCTTATACTTTGTGTAGGTAGACAAATGTGTGCGGCATATTTAAATCGGCAAATATCAAAAAATTAAATTGATTTGTTTTTTACATAAAAAAATTCTTAAACGTTTTTTTAATGTGTATTAAAAAATTAATTAAAATTAAAATTTTAAATTTTTTTATCGTTAACTAAACTTATATGTCACATATTATGTGTATTACAAGATCGCCTTATGCGGCAAAGTTGAACAAATTTCTACTTTACCATGCGGCCCCTTCTCACAGCATTACCAGAATAAGTTAATAGCGATACTTCAAAATCCCAAATTTATAAATTTATATATACTTCAAAATTTTTGTATGAATAATTTTGTAAAGAACTTAAACTTTTATTCATTGGTAATACCATTGCCCCTTGCATTGGCCTTCCACAATTAGATTTATTTTATATTTATAGATTTATTACCAAAATTCTATTTATTCAGAAAAAAGTTATATTTATAAATACAAACCTGTGTATGTTAGTAAAGCTGTTTTTATTTTACTGGGTGTCACTTACACAAATTTCTGACCAAAAATCATTTTTTTTATAAAAAAAAAAGTAAAAAAAGCAACAAGTGAAAAGTTTATATTCGATTGTCTAGAATATGGTTTCGATTTTGTTTAAAAATATTTATCTGGTTCCCTCAATTTAGTTAATTTTTATAAACTACGCCACCAAAGTGGTGAATGTGGGAATATATTTATTGGTCCATTTTCATTTGCAAGATTGAAAAATATACATTTCAGTATATTTTTTCTTGATCCTTATGAAATTCTATGTCGATTTAACTATATATCCTGTCTCTTTAAAATATTCTCAAGTCAAAATACACAACATAAAATAATCCACATTGTTCTCCAATATTTTGCTATTTTCTTTAAATATATTGCAAATAAAAAATTTTGTATACGTTATTACTATGATAAAATGATGAAAATATTAAAAACACTGTTTACTTTAAAAGCATATAAACTTACTTCTCTAATGAATTACTTTACTAACAACTAAATTACTTTACTAACAAATCGGTATAGTAAACGTAACATAACATTTACAAATTAATAAACTTCCTTAAAATAGAATACGTTTTTAATTTATTGCATCATTATTACACTTATAAAAAAAACATTTAGCTATGAAAAAAAATCCGGTAGGGAAAAAGAAGTGAATAAAATAAATAGGCATATGATATTGATATTGAAAGAACTTAAAGCCAAAAAGTAAATTCACAAATTCACATTCAAACCGCAAACGGAATATAAAAGAGAAGATAAAAACCTTTATAATTTCCGCTAAATTTCCGAGAAAAAACACCTTGGTTACTAATAAAAAGAAAGAAGAGAAAAATTTCATACACACGAACTCACACGTCTACCTACAATGGCAACAATAACACCAACAGTATAGAAAATCGAAAAATTATGGGCAATGAACAAAATACACTTGACTGCACAAAAGTTTATATGTTCATTTAATGTACAAACATTATTACCAACAAGGAAAAAGAAGACTACATACCAATACTACAACAGGTACTATATGTGTGAGTATGTGTGTGTGTGAGATATTATCAAATATCTGTAAAAAAAAAAAGACTGTCTGATAAGTTTATGGCAACTTAAGGCATTCAGGAATGTCGGCTGTGCCCATCACCAATTTTTGTTCATTTTGGAAAAAACATGTATTAGAATAATTGCTGTCGAATTTCCATTTAATAATAATTTTGCAAAGTCTTAATATGGAACCTAATAGCAATTATTGGCCGATCGTCATTAAATAAGATACATAGATTTTTATGTACATGAGGATTACTTGTATTAGTTTCGGATATGAACCATATAATGTGATTTTTAAAGGTCTACTTTATATGCGGGTTATGGTCAAATATGGATCAATCAAACCAAAATACAGTTTTGTGATATCTCTTTACATGAAACTAGTTTTTGCTGAATTTTTTTATATATATTGCTTTTCTATACTTTATTTATTTACCATGCAGTCTTATTCCGTAAATAAATTAAAATGGAAACTAGAAAAAGTTATTTGCTGGAAAAAGAACTTGTTCATTTGTGAAAAAATTGCATGATATTCAGGAATTAATTTTCAAAAAAAAATTTCGTTATACTTTTTCTATAAAAGCAAAATACGGAATTAATTGCATTTGCGAACGGAATTAAATTCTCTGACATTGTAATAGTTTTAAAGAAAATAACAATTTTTGTTGTTTCAAATTTTGGTCCATAACACTGGTTCTACAAGACTGATTTTGCCCAATATCATTTAAATATATTTATTTTAAAAATCTTAGCACTTTCAAATTTTAGAATCTATTGAAATTATTGAATTGTTATTGTTGCACCACAAATGCCATTCACTTATTAAGCAGTATTTGCATGTATTTTCATCCGTTTATATGCATGTCTTAGAAAGTATAGGTACCTACACACCTTAAACATTAAAACATTGAAAACACTAAGATGTATTTTTAACTCAAACCAAGTAAAGTGAATTTTATATTAAGCTAATATAAACTATAAATTGTTTACCGACATGGTAAAATACCCATAACCAAAAAGCAGCAATTTACTGCAAACAAAAAAAAAACACTTCTACTCTGCTACCATCTAAAAACAAGTGATAAAGTATAGTCAAGTCAAGCCCGACCATCTAATACTCTACACCCAGTTTGGAAATGGGCACTACATGCCAGCTATGACCTATTATGGACGGAACATCCATTAATATAGTGGTGTGACTTCTGTGCATATAAATATTATTTGTGTTAAATTTTATTTCGATATAAACAGTCATAAAAGATTTATAGATATTAAAGTGATTTAAGAATGGAATGTTATACGGCAGATATGACTAATTATGGACAGACCGTTAAAAAATTAGTTGTCATGATTTCTGTGTATATGTAAACAATTTTATTTGGATACTAACATTATTAAGAGATTTATGATTGTTAAAGGGATTTTTGGAATTACAAAATCAGGCCAAATTATTTTTGTATATATGAAACAGTCTTATGTTAAATATGATTTGAATACCAATATTTTTTAAGAAAGTTGAGCTCTTTAAAGTGATTTTCGACAGTGGATCTTCTATGGTAGCTATGGTCAATTATGCACTGATCTGCACAAAATATGTTGATGATAAGGCTTTATGTAAAACCTATTTTTGGAGAAACTTGTTGGGATACGTGCACAAATCAAATATTTATGACCGATAAACCTCTATTTCTGCAGGACATTTGTATGGGGGCTAAGAAAAATATTGGACCAATTTGACCGCTTTTAATCCCAAGCGTCGTTGTGTCAAAAACATATTATTTACCAAATTTCGACCTGCACTCTGCGCACAAGGTTTGCATGGACAGCCAGCCAGCAAGCCACATTCGGACGACGTCATTAAATCGACTCAGAAAATGATTCTGTGTTGATCGGTGTACTTTAAGGTGGGTGTTGTATTAATATCTTTGGAGTTACAAACATCAGCACAAATAAAACATACCCTGCCCACTATGATGGTGTAGGGTACAAATATAACACACACACACATGCTCAAGTACGTTAACTGATTTTTTCGTTCGTTTCATATAGAAATCATTTAGAGCAGAAAAAATCGCTGAATATTCTATTTTGAAAAGCGTATAGAGTTGCCATAAGTACATTTAATCCATACAAAATTCAGCATCTATAAGTAAAGATGTAAAGAGAAATCACAAAATGGCATTTTGTGATTTGACCATGTCCTCTATATTGGTAAAAATAGAAAAATAAATTTATAAAATCAACATTGTCAGTAGTTCGACAGTAAAAATTAACAAAGTATGCGGGGTATATTTATTTTCTCATTCCGTTTGTATAACATCGAAATATTGGTCGTAGAAAAAAGTCTATACATTCTGGGTGCTTATAATATACTAAGACGATCTAGCCATGTACGTCTGTTTGTCCGTCTGTTGAAGCCATGACTAAATATTCTTTGAACCACCGAAATATTTGTTATTGAAAATAGTCAAAACCGGTCCAGTCGGATCCGAGTTATAGATCCCATATTTCCCAGATATATTTTGATATTTTAATGCAGATAATATCATGAAACTTTTCACACTTTATTTTTATTACAGTCCTATTGAAAATGGTAGGAATCGGTCTATGATTTCTCGTAGCCCCATACAAATGTCCGTATTCATGTCTCGAATATGGCTTTATGGTACATAAATGTATATAAAAAAGCAGTATCCATACAAAATTCAAAAAAATAATTTTCCTGCAAACGATATTTTGTTTGCATCGATCCATATTTTGATGTAACCTCATGAGTCCACTTCCGAAAATCACTTAAATTCACATAAATCTGTTATAAAAATCACTATCAAGTTGAAATTCAACAAAGATAATCCTAATATACATTTAATTTTTCTAATTTAACTTACAAAATTTCAAAATGATTGGTCCAATTTTGACCATAGCCCCATATAAAGTCCACTGCCGAAAATCACTTAAATGCGTAAAATGCTGATGCTGCAAGTTTAAATTCGACACAAATTGTCCATACATATATACATATATATAAATATTCAGACTTATTTTATGACGATCAGTCTATTTTTGACCGTAGTCCCAAATGAAGTCCACTTCCAAAAATCACTTCAATGGTAGAAAATCTCTTATAAAAATCACTACTAAGTTAAAATTCAACACAAATAAATCATATATATATACATGTAAATTGCCGTACAGAATTTAGTGATCATCGGCCCGTAATAGGTCATGGCTTCCTTATAACGACTATTCCTGAAAACTCATCAACCTACATAAACATCCATTTCGAACCGAAATTTTACACAGATAAAATTATACTATTGATTTTTGGGAAAGTTGGTCCATAATTGGCTATAGCTCCCATACAAGCTCCACTTCCGATAACCGATAAGAGTATACAGAGGTAAAAATTTTACCTTTTTAAAAAGCCAAAATCAGTTTCCTAGGGCTAATTTATTGTGTGGTCAAATAAATCGCTTTATGTTACACGCTGAAAATATAAACATAGCGCAACTCTGAAAGAAACAGATAAATGGGAATAGAATATGCATAAAATTCTTCTAAATATCGTTATCGAGATGAAGTTTAATTTAAACAAAATAAATAGAAATTACGGTACAATATTTTATGATGTTCGTGGCATAATTTTATACAAGTATAAAATTCGGCGCAACCGAATATAAACTTTTACTTGTTTGTTTTTGAATTTTTCTTCTTCGAATCATTAAAAAATTAAGTAGCTCTTCTATTTATTTATTCCAAAACAGTTTTGAACATACAATAATTTCGGTAGCATTTGACCACTTCTAGAGTCTCTTTATCATGTGCTTTCGATGAAATTAATAATATTTATGAATCGCTTCGAACTTCGATTGAAATACTCTCTATTTAACTTTTAAACCAACCTGACAGTTTACACAAAATACTCATAGTGGAACACTTTATCATGAGTTACTCAAAACTACTTAGTTAGTTATGAGCAAAAATCTTTACTTTATTGCAATTAAGAGAGTAACACATTTAAGTACTTTGTGATTAATTTAAGAAGTTGAAATCCAGTTTTATACACCCAAAAATATTTTTCACACATGAGGTATTCATTTTTAACAACTGAATTTTTAAAATTTACCTAATTCTTGAGTTCATTAATTTAATAGTTCAAAGAATACCATGTAAAGTAATATTTTTAAACAATTGGAATGCATTTTTTGCCCTTCCAAGGGCTTTCACTTAATTTTATTTTTTTATTTTTAGTGCGGCCCACTGTAAACTAAAGATATACATAGTAACAACCAAACATTTCTTTAAATATATTTATTGAATGCAGTCGTAAATGTGAAATATTTCTATCAAATGCTACAAATTTTAACACGAATATAATACTTTATCAGCAACCTGGATGTGTGTTAGCTTAATGGCCGTAATTTGAGCAAGTACCTTTAAATAACTATCAATAGTGTAAAAATGTGTGGTAATTTTGAACCGTATATACTGATTTGTAACTATTGTAAATTTAGAATTTACACCGTCGTTAAAATAACGCACATAGGACATGGCAACTTTATTTCTAACCAAGCCTTTTTCGACACACTAAAAATGAATTGAAAGGTAAAAAAGTGAAAAATTCAATTTAAATTGCTGTTAAAAAAACCGCAAAAATCGAGTCAAAGTGTCTGCGAATCTCTATTAAATGCTATTTGAATCGAATGTAAAATATCAGGTTGCCCTCTTCCACAACAAATAAGGCCTAAAAAATTTAAGAGGGAAACAAAAAAGAATTCACGAACACTTATACACCTGTATACCTACATACTTGTACACGTAAACATACAGGCATTCCAACTTACACATAGACAACCAGCGCAATCAAAAATTTACAATGCTAAAATATTTCGACAAGTTGCAAAAAATCACAAAAAACACCGAGTAAAAAAAATTTAAACACTTTAGGAAAAAAAAGTACTAAAAAAAGGTAACAATTTCAAAAATTGATAATAAAGAAAACAAAGAACGAAGAACGAAGAAAAATAAAAAAGCAAACATTCTAAAAAGCTTTAATACACTTTACGAAAGATCACACTAAATGTTTTAGGTTTTTTGCTTTTAAGGCGCAGATTTTTTTCACATCTCTGTAACTATTCCTGCTTTCAGGCGCTGGATATAAGTAAGTTTGAGTAAGATTACTTGCATTTTAAGTGTTTTTGCTGAGTTTTATACTTTCAGCAATTTCTGCTTTCTTTCATTCTTTTTTTATTTTCATTTATAATTCTGCTATATTTCCTTTGTTTCTGTTTAAATGTAAGGTTTTGGTTTTTGCTATTTTTAAATTGTCAGTCCATTGTAATGAAATTACAATTTTTATGGTTTTGACCATGGCAAATAAATGGAGCCTAAAAATATACTCAACCACAATATTAGCTGGTCAATTGAACTTTGCTATTGAGTTTTTTTTTCTTCTTTTTTTTTGTTTAGCCAGAGTGTAGCATATGGGGATTTTAAGTACTATTGTTAAATATTTTAAATATAAATGTTATTGTATATATATATATATAGGGTGATTTTTTAAAAGCTATAGGAAAGTTTAAAAAAACACATAAAATTCAGAAAACAGCATGAAATCTTTATTTGAATCCATATAATTATTTGGTCCATATAATTTAATGTTTGAAGATTATTTCATGCAAATGTTGACCTTGACTGCGTCTCAAATGGTCCATCCGCTTAGTCCAATTTTGGCATAGTCTTTCCAACATTTCGGGCGGTATCTCACGAATAAATTCTTCAATGTTGTCTTGCAATGCGTCAATTGAAGTGGGCTTGTCTGTATAGACATTAGCTTTAACATAGCCCCACCAAAAATTAGTCTAAAGGTATTAAATCGCACGATGGACATAGTAATATATAATAAATAACTTCAAGGACAGTACGGGACCGGTTTGGAAACTTCTTAGCCTATCACAGAAAGAGAATAGTTAGTTCTTCAAAAACATTTTTATTTTATAATATAATCTCCTAAAACTTGAATACACTTAGTCCAACGGTTATCCAGCAATTCTATCCCTTGATTAAAATAGTTTTCCTTAAGACCTTAAAACTAGAGATTTGTAACTGTAATTGCATCTTCATTTGAGGTAAAACGCTTACCAGCTAGGAATTTTTTTAGATTTGAGAACAGGTAAAAGTCATTGGTAGCTACATCAGGAGAATCAGTTGGGTGGTCAAGCAACTCGTACTTTCATTCGTTGATTTTAGCCAGTGTTAAAAGACTTGATGAAAAATTGTTTTTTTTTTGTTTACTTAATTGATCTAAAATATTTCAATACAACTACGAATTTATTGTTTTACCCTTTTGCAGATAGTCAATCAACAAAATACTTTTGAAGTCCCAAAAAAAATGTTGTCATTATATTACCATCCGATTGAATTGTTTTTGCCTTCTTTGGGGCACTTCCTCCAGCTTCAGTCCATTGCTTGGGTTGTCCTTTTATCTCTGGCGTATAGTGGTGGATCCATGCCTCATCTACAGTTATGAAATGACGCTTAAAATCCATTTTATTTTTCTTATAACGATCCAAACAAGCCTGCAAAATTTTTATTCTTATGCGTTTTTGGTCGACTGTTAACAAATGAGGCAACCATCTTGCACAAAGCTTTTTCATCTTAGTTCTTCATGCAAAATTAAATAGACTCAACCATTTGAGATGCCCATGATATTAGCTATTTCACGCACTTTTATTTGTCGATCATTTAATACTATATCATTCACAATTTTTTACTGTTGCATATGAAGGAGCGCTTTCGCCTAACACATTCACCATATCAATATGAATTTCTTGTCCCGATAAACCTTTTTTATTTAAATTTTTAATGACACCATGAATTTCTAATTTTTCCATTGTAAAAAAATCGCGGATGCATCTTTTTTGATGCATGAAGGACACTAACTTAACATTTTTCTGTTTATAGCACATTTTCTGTCCTAGGCTAAGAAGTTTCGGTACCGCCCTCGTAATAAAAAGCATCGAAAGCGTAACGAGGAGATAAAATAAATTAATAAGGTGTGGAGACAAAACAAGTAAACATATCAGCTGCCACATAAAATAATGAATTTAAGAATAGCAGTGTTAGTTTCAGAACAGATTAGAATGGTGTCAGCAGAAGGGCTAGATATTTTTCTTTTTCTTAGAACATAAATATTACAAAAATATTGATTATGACTTAATTATCACGAAAACTAGATGTTATTTTTCGCTCAAAGCTACTGGATTTAAAGAGCATTACCATAGCCCATCTACAAGTAACAGATAAGTGCTTCTAAAGCTAACATTGGATATGATACCTACTGTAACCATTATGGCTAGCTCTAATTTACGATTAACAAACTTGACACATTTACACCACTGAAATTCCGAAACGGTTATGAATCATGCTGAATATTTTATTTTGATATATGCATTATATGGTAGTTCTACTCGTACATTAAATTTTTGCTCAATCAAAATTATGTTTATGCAAGCAATAAAATTTAAACTTCTTAAAGATAATTGTAATTGTCAGAAATATGAGTGATGTATATACTTTTGTATATATTACAATTTGAGTGCTCTAAATTTTGCCAATGACAAATTTCGTAACATAATTAAGTGCTTTGTCTTTTCAGCAAATGTTAACTTAAAAAGGACGAGTAGTAAGAAAATCTGTTTTTATTTCTCAAAAAGGAAATAAAAAAGTCCAAAAATGTTTTGCTTTAAATTAATAAAACATACAACAATAAACTGTTAGCAGACATTTTGTCGCTCAGATCTCAACCGAACCATTATTGGCAGAATACATATACAGTCTATCATTTTGAACATGAACACAACAGAAATATTTCATGGAACCAGAATGAACTATACACACTTTCATATGCATACATACGCAGACGACTTTACTAGTAGTTGCAATTTTCTGTATCACACACCAGCCAGCCAGCCAGCATCCAAAACTCAAAAAAAAAAAAAATATCAAGAACAGATGAATTTATTGCCTTTTTGGTAAGAATTTTACACTTGAAGGATTTTAAGACGATTTTGTATAAATAAAATATGAACAACTGTATATACACACACAAACTGCACAATTGTAGTTAAGCTTATTTTGACATCAGAGCAAAATAAAAGGAATGCTGTGAAAACAATAAAATTATGATGAATATAAAGAACATTATTGAAATGGGTAGGAGATGGTAAAGAACAAAAATCTACTTCAAACAGTTTTGTATTGAAATTAATCTTTTTAAAAAAAAATTTTTTTTTCTTTCCTTCTTGTTTTTTCTTTTACTTTTGTCTTTTTTGCAAAGGAAACCAATAAGAAAGTGAACTTAAAACGAACAGTTTTTAATGATGTCTTTTTTCTTATTTCTGATTTTCTACAATTTTAAATGTAAATTCTTATTTTATTTAGTATACTATGTTTACATAAATTGTCCTAGAATTACTTGAACAATGGTAAATAGATTTGGTAACCAAAGTATTTGAAAATTCTTGCTTTCAAGTTGGTCAATTTTAAATGTGATTGCTCACCTGCATTACATATGATAAATACTTCATACACTTTGCAGTGCCTGAGAATGTATAGATAGGTATTGACTTTTTAAATACTTTTCTCACTGCGTTAGTTTCGGCACTGTAGTTACGACCGTCAGTTTTGGCACTACGACTTTAGTTGTATACAATATTACATATATTTTTCCCCACAAAAAGAAAATGTTTTATTTTTCTAACACGACTGAAACGCCTCAGCCGATGATAAAATTATAATAGTTCTAGGGTGTTCTATGAATTCGTTTCATTTCAAATTCAATTAGCAAAAGTTATATTTTTACGATTTTTTAATTTCTTACTTTCAACAAATATTACTTTGCACACAAAAAAAAAAACAATAAACGCATATGTAATTACGTGTCATAAGAAATATTAAAATATTTTTAGCCAAATTTTGCACAACTTTTTGATTTTCCACATATAACAAGTGAAGATATTGATTGCACTCATAGCAAATAGTCTTACTGTGTAGATGCAGTTTATCCTGAAATGCAGTTGTAAGGCCAGCTGTCTTGAACTTTATCAAATATTCTTATTATTACCATATATTCTTCTACCATTACTTACGAATAAATGGAATAAGATTTTTGGCCCTACAGTTATATTTACGTATCTGGTATATATTTCTATTTCAATCTAAAAAAAAATAATCATATCTATCTTTATCTTTTATAATATAAGATACAAGGACTTAGAAATTGTAAAATCTACAGATTATTGTAAATAAAAAGCCCTTGTCTTTATTATAATTCTCCGTAGTCAACGATTTCCAAATATCCGTCAATACAATTTGTTTTCTTCTACGTTAGTATCTTTCGTTTCTTCTGTTCATTTTTTCATTACAATTTACATGTTTACATGTGTGTATGTATATAGATGTTTTTGGTCTTGTCAAATCTTATATTGTTACAATTTTGTTCTTATTTTCTTTAAGGGGTGTTATTTTACTAAAAAAAACTTGAGCTAAATCGACTTTATAAAATGCGATATAAATTGTGTTTAAAACCAAAATTATTTATTCAAATACAAAATTTATTTCAATAAGTTTTAATTTTTAAAAGTTTAATTTAAAATTACTGTCATGCTTAATTTATGTCAAAATCTAACTAAATATTAAACCAAATTTGTCCGCTAATTGCAGACTTCTAAATATTTAATCACCCCTATCGTGAATAAAAATTGCACATGAAATGTGTTCCCTTTTATTTTTTGAACATTGAATTTTACTAGGAATAATGTGAAAAGGGAACAAATTTCATGTGGAATTTTTATTCACGATAGGGGTGAATATATGTTGTATATGTAAGTTTTTAATTTATAAACATTTTAATTGTAAGTTTTTCTCTTTTGCAAATTAAATTTTAAATCATACCTTTAGGCATTATAAGAAAAATATTGGCAAACGGCTGAATTAACTTTACGCATTCAATTCAACTTGGTATAAATTATTTTTTTTAATATTGTCTACAAAAAACTCGTTCCAGAATCTCTAGAGGAATTCCATAGTATTACAATTGATATACTTTTATTATAAACTCCGCCACCGCCATGAGGGTATACTTTTGTCATTCCGTGTGAAACATTGTTAAAATTCACCTGAGAGCAAACAAGGTATATATATATAATATTGATCCTTATGAAATTCTAAGTCATTGCGAACACTCTGTCTGTCTGAGTAAAACACTATCACGTCCAAAATGCACAACCTAACTTAACGAAATTACGAGAAAAATGTTTGCTATTTTGTTGTAATGCTTAAAACTCAGCAAATTCGGTATAGTAGAACTAGAGTTATGGTCCAAAATGTGAGACAACATCAATAAAAATTTAATATTTTATCCTTTTTTTTCCATTTCTTTAAAATAAATTACAGATGTACAGGTTATTTCTTTGATAAATGAATAAACTGTATGGAAATTAGTAAGAATAGGTCAATTATTTCTCATAGTCCCCATATAAATATATTCCGAAAAATGGCTCAATGATACATAAATGCCTATAAAATTGGAATATCAATAAAAATTAAGCACACGTTTCATGTAAAACGATATCGCAAAATGAAATTTTGTTTAGTTCGGTCCATGTTTGACCATATACCAAATACAAAGTCTACTTCCAAAATTCACTTAAATACGTATAAATCTGGTATAAATATTACCAGGTTAACAATTTACAAAACTAATCCATATTGGTAAAAAAATTGTTGTACTAAATTTTATAATAGTCGGCCCATAATTATAAACCACATCCAAACAAGTCATTAATCTTAAAATATGTCTTATAAATATCGGTATCGACTCCAAACTTTACATGGATAATTTACATATACGAGTACACAAAAATCATACTACACAATTTTATTAATTTTATTCCATATTTGACTATATCCCCCATATAAAGCTTTTTCCGAAAATGATACAACATTTTACATGGAGCGTTCACATTATGCCAAAATCAAACTGATAGATTTTGAGAATATCGGTCCATATTTGATTATATCCCCTGTAAAAGGTCCACTTACGAAATGCTTGTTAATATTAATACGCATCTTAAATATACCATTATTATATAGAAATTCGTCGTGAGATATCATCATATGCATAGATTTCTGTATTCAAAAATTTAAGAAGGTCGGCCAATAATTTAGCATAGCTGCCACACAAGGGCCATTGCCGACAAACAATTTAACCCACAAAAATTTCTAATAAATACCGATTAAAACTCTTATAAAGATTAGCAATTTGAATCCAGAAATCATACTAATATCGGTTATATAGCAATTATATTGGCAATAACCTTCTAATTAAGTCCACTTTCGGAAAACAACCAACCATACAACTCTTGTAAATTACCTTATTGAGATGAAATTCAACCAAAATAAGCCTAAGATACGTAGAAATTACATTAGTGGAGATTGGATTTAGGATCTATTAGTTCAGAATTAAAAATAATAATAAATAATATTATTGAGATCAAATTTAACCAAAAGAACCCTCACCTTATAATCTTACCCAACTTTATGCTTGTGATGAATATAAAAAAAATTTCTTTTCATTTTATAAATTGTTGAATTCACTCATGATTGTTTATAAAATCAGAAAAACTCTGTAAATTTGCATCAATTATAAATGGTAAAAATTAGATAAAATGTCAAAACATTTGAAATAAATTACATATATTGTTCGTAAATTTTTCTTTTAAACAATATATAAAATTCTAATAAAATTTGCACTATGAATGTTTAAAACACACAGAATAAGAATATTCTAGTCCTTTAACAAGTATAGTTTTTGCATTTTAGGTGGAGGGGATTTAAAATTCGGAACAGCCGAATATTGCATTCTAACTTAGTTTTTATATACATAAAATACTTTTATTTTATTTTTATTCTTTATATTCTTACATTTTCTAGTTTATGAGATTTGTTACCTTTAATATATGAAATGATTTTGAGATTTATTTTTTCTGTTATTTATTATTTTGTTATAAATGCACTTTTCAATAAACAAATTTGTATTTTCAGGATTGCACTTAGTCTAGAGAAATGATGATATTGTGTAAATGTTCTATGACACTGAAGTTGCTTTCAATTTGAAACTAAATGGCAAATATAAAAAACTATATACTTATTGACAAGTATCAGTTTGACCGGAAAGTAAGACAAACACAAATTTAATAGCTGTAATGCATTTCATTTACCTGAAGTATACCGTTAAATTAGGTATGTTCAACCGCTATGACACACCTCACTTGTATAATTAATATTAGGCAAATCAAACATTTATCCTAGCTAAGTTTTTTACATTAAAAGTTTTGTTAACAATTAAATAATCGTACCTTAATCATCCATGTTAAATTTAATTTCCTTATATTATCCCCCAAAATCAATATTAACTTATAACAGCTCACTGAATTTAATTCGTCTTTACAGTTGAGTTGTCAATAATTAAACTAATTAGTTAATATTTAAAGAAATAACGAAAATACAAAGCACAAACTTATTAGCCTTTTATCCTTTAAATACAAACAGAGTTCTATTTTATTTTCATTACTTTTTTCTTGTTATTTTTAATTGGCTGTTAAAACAAAGACCAACATGTAATAGAGGAATTAAGAGAAGAAGGTTTTTGGCGAAAATTATTTAAAATTATAATAGAAAAGTGGTGATAATGACAGTGACAAGTGAAGCATTTATATCAATGTTAAAATATTCACACACAAGTAAATTTCAACGTACCATAAGGAAACAAAAAACGTTTACGTATCCTTACGCTGACTGGTTTGAATTATATAAGTGTTAATGTATGAAATGTTAAAATACTGGCTTGTTCGACTTCTGTTATATGCTACTAAAAATAAAAAAAGGGTTTTATCTGACAATATTTAAATGCCAGTGAAGGTTTACAATTTGATCACGGCGGAGTTTGCCAATGATCAGTATTTACTAATTTCACTTTCACTGATTTGAAGATCCAATGATATATTAATAATAAAGTTTGAACTTTTTTGGGTTGAAAACTCTTGCAATATATAGTATATGTTAATTCTTTGCACTTATTTTTGTTTGAGATATCCCAAAAGTAATCCATTATCATTTTGCCACTTTTTCCCAAAAAATTATTAACTTATTTTTATTACTAATAGTTTTATAAAAATGTGTAAAAAATAAAATAAGTACACAAACTTAATAATCTTATTGCAAATAATATTAATAAAGATTTATAATCATATACTAAGTGCTGTTTAACACATTTCAGTTTTAGCTGCCTAGTTTTTGTTCAATTCTGTTTAGAAAATTGACTAGTAACTTCAAGTATGTAGCCCTTTTAATCTCTTTTCCCTTCTCACCCAAAAATAGTTGCCTTGAAGAGTCAGAACTTAAACGTATGAAAGCTCGCTTTTATGCAAAGTAAGTATTAGAACTATAACTGGTGCCTGTTCCTAAAAAAAACAAACACGGTACCAGTTCTAACTATGAATTGATAAATAGTACTAAATACTAATAAACCCAATAGTACTTTCTGAAAAACATAATGTTTCCTTAACAATTTTAGGCAAATTTGTATCGTTTTAGGCATATATGCCTTATGCATATAAAGGGCGATTTTTAGCAACATATTACTGTGAAACATGTTCAGTTTGGTTTATAATTTACCCATTAATCGACATAGAAACGAATTACGCTTGCAGCTTATTTAATTTAATTTTATTATCAAATTACTTCATCTGTTTTTATGGGCGGTGTAAATATTAAGGAATCAGACGCTCTTGACGTTCTAGGCATGAAAATCCAGTGTGATGTCCGCTGGACCAAACACATTTTTTTAGTGTTAAAAGTAGTGTCTCCTTACTATTTATACCACCTAAATTCGACCGAAAATGCAACTCTCATGCATGGACCGGTACTTCGAGGACTATTTTGGAGTTACGCGACTGCATGCAGGAGAGGGCGAAGATGCTTATCGGTGACAGTAGGGTATCAAACTCTATTAATTCATTGGAGCATCGTCGCAATGTGGGTTGTGTTTCAGGGTCCAAGCAAACAAAAAATTCATGCTCGATTAAGAAAATACATCATGTAAGTCTTTCATTGAAAATTAAGTTCAGCGACGAAACTTATTTTTGGTTGAATGGATATGTAAACAATCAAAATTGTGGTATTTGGCGTGAAGAGCAGAAAGATGCATTGCAAGAACTGTCAATGTATTCCGAAAAATGAACTGTTTGGCGTGGATTATGGGCCGATGACATCATTGGATCGTGCTTTTTGAAAGACGACGAACGCAGGCACGTTACTGGGAGAGTATGCCAAAATTGGAATCAGCGTATGAATCATTTGACGCGTAGCCGCGGTCAACATTTACATGTAATCATCTTTAAACACTGAATTATAAAAATTGTTTTAATGACTCAAATAAAGATTTCATACATTTCTCAAAGTTGTCTGTTACTGTCTTTATTTTCAAGTTATTTATATTTATTTTAAAATGGGAAATTTCTATTATTTTCAATTGGTAACTTTAAATTTATGAACTTTCTAATGTGAAATATATAAAAATAATATGTATGTAGGTCTTGTAGGTCAGTTAGTATATCATCAGCATAAGAAACTTTGAGTTTTTAAAACTATTATGAATGTCACTAATAACAAATGACGCTGATGATCTTTATCTTATTGATTTTTACTTAATGATTATTTTTGTACTTATCAACCATATACGAGTATGTATAACTAATTAAAACCATAAATAGACCACCGTAGGGTACCCACAAGAAATTAACGGTGTTTTTTTTTTTAAGATTACTACAACCATTTTTTGGAAGTATAAAGTATAAAGCCTTTAAAGATTACAAGCGTTGTTATTTGAAGTAGTAGCAACAGTTACAAAAATAGCAACGGCGGCAAACACACACACACACACACACTCGCACACAAAATGACATTTAAAGACAAATTAGCATATCATAACAAAAACACAAACGGAAGGAAATATGACGTTAGACGTATGAATGAACAAATTAATCTCTTAATAGAAAAACTGAAATAAAACAAAAACCCCAGAACAACAAACAATGCAAATCTTTACAAAAGAGTTACAATATAAAAGAAAACCTGAATAGCAGAGACAAAAATTTAAATGTTAGGCAAAAATTGTATTCAAAGCGGAGGTGGAAAATTATTCACACTCTAATTACTTTAACTTCCCTAACACGAGCACAAGTATGCTGGGTGACAACATAAATGCCATTGGTGGCATTTAAAACTCTAATATATTCTTAACAGATAGTCCTGTAGGTATAATTTCTAGAGACTAAGAAAATATATATGTGTGTATGTATATTAGGGCTATAACTTTTTAACACTTTTTGCGAATATCAAAAATGATATACAGGCATGTTCTGAAATCACTAACAGCTGCACAGAACACCTTTTCAGTGATTTCAAATCATTTTACCAAAAATAGTTTTTTAGAACATGCCTGATAGTATAGTCCAGTAGAACGTTAAAAGCTCATTAAAAAAGTTCACGCAGTGATCGGATTAAAGTTTGAAAACAACCTTTTATATCTCACGGAAATTTAAAAAAAAAACACCTGATATTTCTATGTATTACTATACGTATCACCTAAATGCTATTTTGGAATTTATTCACTGCTTATATGTAAAAACCTGAGTAAAATACCTTATGTTTAAAGCGATATAAAAATATAAGCAATGATTTCATAGGTTGTGCCATGCTTAGATTACGATCTCTTAAAGGAGTTCTCAAAAATACACCATTTCCATTTGGAATATGGTACGATATTTGGTTTTTCGATCAGTGCTTCAATGACGAAAATTATAATGCCTTAGAACAATCATTGACCCCAATTCAAAAAGCAAAGGAGTGTTTTAAAAGACACTGGGTAAAATAACCTTCAGCAGGTTCACATATATTACAAAGAAGTAATATACATATGTGCATAGCGAGCAACAAAAGTTGTACAAGATATTTATCCACTGTGTAAATCATCGCAACCATTAAATTCAAAGTTTATTAATATGTTCATTAATATTTTATAAAAATAAATAACAAAAAAAAAAAAAAAACTGGTAAGGATTATATTCGGGTGTGCCGACTTTTATATATTCACCACCATCTCACATATTATGGAGGTCTATAAAAGATTTATGCGCATATAAGTGAATTCCGGAAGTAGACTTTATATGGAGGCGACAGTCAAATATGGACCGATTATCATCATATTGAAATGGACGATTTTTATATATGTAGGCACTATTTGTGTTCAATTTTAACCTAATAGTGGGTTTTGTAAGTGATTTATGCCCATTTAAGTGATTTTCGGAAGTGAACTTTATATGTCGACTACGGTCAAATATGAACAGATCATCATGAAAACTGCTACGACGATTTAAGTGTATATTTGGATTATTCTTGTCGAATTTTAACTTGATAGTCATTTCTACAAAAGATAATATGTTCATTAAAGTGAATTTCGGAAGTGGTCTTTATATGGGGCTATGTGAAAATTTGGATCTATGTTAACAAAATATCGTTTTGATATTTCACTTTGCATGAAACTTATTATTGCAGAATTTTGTTTAGATACGGCTTTTCTAAAGACATTTATGTACCATAAAGCCATATTCCATATTATGGGGACTATGAGAAATCGTGAGCAATTGCTACCATTTTTAACAGGACTTGTTCTTCTATAATAATAAAATGTGGAAAATTGCATGATATTATCTGCATTATATTTGAAGAAAAAAGCAAAAAACATCTGAAAAATATCAAGGTAGTCTGAAATTTTGATCTGTAATCCACATCCCATTTGCCCATTTGCAATACCAAACATTTCGGTATGTATGTTTGGTAAAAATTTCATTGTTCTATGTCTTTTATTCAAAGCTCTATCGTGCCAACAACAGAAGGACGGACATGTCTAAATTGTCTTATAATCTTATAAGGATCCAGAATATATAGACGTTTTGGTTCTACGATCATTATTTCAGTGTGATAAAAACGGAATGACAAACGCAATGTAACCCCCATTTTATAATTAATAATAAAAAAAATTCTTGAATGTTTTTAGAAATTTTTTACCTGCGTGAGTAAAACATTCTTGGCCACTCCGTGGTACTATGCCCAAAATTTTGTTATAGCCCTAATGTACAGAAGCAAACAAAAAAATATACGTAGTTATGACAAAATGATAATTGTATATATTTTGTGTCACAGCTGTAACATCATAATTTGAATTTAAAATTAATTTACGTTTACCGGTGCCGCAAGCAAAAAAGCAAAATAAATCGTCAGCAGTAGCATATTACTTGCAATTTTCCTACATAAATTCATTTCTTAAGAATATTCACATAGTCGTTGTTAATTCATCCTTTCATTTCATTCATTTTCATCTATCGTATTTCATACATATACAGTACATACATATACGAATATGTACAAAAATAACTAAACAACCCAACGTTCATACAAAGGTATTCAAAATAAATTGTAGAAAATTGAATACTTACTTACTTTTTCGTTTTCTTCTTTTTTTTCTTTTCCGGTTTTCTTATGATTCTTATTATTTTAATTCAAAATATTTTTTATGTCTGGAAGACGTTATATAATTTATAAATACATGTATATATTTATACAGTTATGAAATGTCTCCCAAGCACGGTGGTGCAAAAATTAAAATGTAATTATTTTCTTTACGCCGTTACCAACGTTAAAACATTCTAGGTGGTTGATATATTTTAAAGTGTTTTAATATCAAAGTGCTATCCATCGTATGGACTAATAATTATAAATTGATATTCGTCGTAAGTATTGTGTTTTTAAATATCCTGTTTATTCTGCTGTAACTTTTTTCACACTCATCAAAGCATTTCGAAGGCTTTTATAATAACAGCTCACTTAGCAACGGTGTTGTCAGTTTAGCCTTTTTAAAAGTAGATTCAGCCTTTTTATTTACCTTTTAGCCTTTTAGCGAAATTTATGTGTTAGCTTCTTGCTTTTTAGCCTTTTTAATTTTTAAACAGCCTTTTAAAGGCTAGTTTTTATTTTAAGTTAAAAAATATTTTATGTACAATTATGTATGCTCTCATTAATCTGTCACTGTTTGATTCTCAAAATAGTAAATCATTTCAAAAATATCCAAGAGAACAGCTGATACTAAAATGTCAACTTCAATTTGAACTCATTTGTTAAAATGTCATTAGCACAATTTTCATATACTTAAATTTGAACAATATACAACTAAAATATGTGAAATTACTAAAAAAAAAAAAAACAAAAAACAAACGCCGGAAATGTGTATTTTTTCAATGAAACTAATAGAGCAATTGAAGCAAAATTTACTTTTTATCCATTGATAATTCCCTAAGATAGGAAAACTAAATATATTCTCTCATATTGAAAATGAACAATTTTGCTATACCGATGATAAAAATAACCATGATTCAAGCTTACTACCGAAACCTTTCAGATTATAAATGGAGAAACGTAGAATCAACAGTTGACTTTTGGGTGAAGGTATGAGAGTGTAAAAATGCTCTGCAATAAAATCCATTTGATAAGTTGTTACATTTAGTATTAGTACCACCTTTAAGCAAAGTGGTTATTTAAAACTATCAAAATTGTTAAAATAAAACAAAAAATAGAATTAAAGTAGAAATGCCAAAATCGTTATTAAATTATTGATGTTCTTTAAAAAGACTGCACGATTCGGAAATTTCCTAGGACCTAGAAAAATTTATGCAAATCATAGTTCCGATTCTTTTTCTTATGACCAAATTATTATGCCTATTTGATAATTACTCAGGTTAGCAAAAGTTAGGTCGATTCTGAGAGTGAGAGGTGAAAATAGAGGCTAAATTAGAAAACCCGTATCGCGGCGTTTGTTTATGTTAGTTCGAATTTTTTTTAACCGATCTTCGAACTTTGCAGTCAAATGCCAATTTTGAGCATATTTTTTATATGGGTTTTTGGCTATAAATCGTCGACTAATTGATATTTTTTTAATCTGTAAAAGCAAAATTAAATCTTAATTATTGCACAGGAACCTAGTAATAATTTGTCTTTTACAGATTTAAAAAATATCAATTAGTCGACGAGTTATAGCCAAAAACCTCTCGGAACAAATTGTTTTTAGTGTCAGGCCATAGTAAGTGGAATACGGCCGCGAACGCCAATCAGCTGTTGTTATTTATGTCACTAATACTTTTTGTAGGTAGGCAAATGATCGCGGCATCTGTTAAAAAATTAAATTGATTAGTTTACTACATAAATAAAATCAACAATTTGTACAACAAATTGTTTTTTTTTTATTTTTTGAAATTAATTTTTCGTTGTCGATTTTCAATTTTATTTCTATTCAAGTACAAACTTATACGTCACATATAAAGAAAAAGGTTAAACAACAACAGGATTACTAGATTAAGTGAATTGCGATACTTCAAACTTTTTTATATGAATAATTTTGTGAAAAAACAAAACTTGTATGCACTGGCAATACTGCTGTCGCCCGCCTCCGACTGCCGCTTATATTGGCCTTCCACTATTAACTATCCCCCTTATTCAAAAACGATTATTAAATTTAAGACTGATTTGCATATACAAATTTGCTTAATAAACGTTTGTTAAATTTAATAATCGTTTTTGAATAAGGGGGTATATTATTATATTAATTTCCTTTCGATATAAAATGCAATGCTGAAGCTGAAGATCTACAACTCGCTTTTTAGTTTCAACGCTTTTATAGCTTTCTAAACGTTTTTAGCGTCAAGTATTTCAAGTTACTTGTGAAGATTTTTCGCGGCAATCATTTTTGTTTTATATATACTTATGTACTTTCGGAGGTACTGCCGTAAGCTCAGCTGATTTCTTTCACTTATATGATGTTTTTATTGGTTTGTTTGTCAATTTCATACAAAAGATGTTTTTTCAGCTGTCATTTTTTCTAGTGTTATCGCCTTTAAAATAAATTTGATTTTTATTTCTTTTGATCAGCTGTTCGACGTTTGCAACGCTTTGAAAAGTTGAAAGTAAACGAACTTCTCGCTTTTAAGTATGTAACTTAAAATATGCGACTACATTGATTCTACTTTTTTGACAGTTGTTTAGAACGCGAGAAACGCGTAAACGCTTGTTGTGGACTTTTAGCTTAACTTATATATCAAATTTTTTTTTATTATTAACTGAAAATTTTAATTCATTCGGATAACAATTGCTGTTTCTTCTATTTGTCCAATAATAATTTTTATTCGAATGACAAACGTAGACCTATTCAAGGTGTAACCTTCAAAAATGTATATGTGAAATTAAGATTGCAGAAATTACAGAAGTAAATAGACAAAATTATATCTAAACATACCTTACCTTATATGTTTTACATACTTCAAGTTATAGTTAAATAAATACAAATAGAATTTCCCATTCAAATTGTAAAAACCAACCCACTGTCTTATGTCACAAATTTGTATATAAGACTATACATACGAATACAATACGGTTGGTTGCCTGGTAATATTTACAAAGATTTTAATTTCAGTCTGTAGTTGAATGTACGAATAGATAACTGGCTTAAATTCGTTGTTACTTGTTAAATGTAATCATAAGACGAAGGAACAAAAAAAACACAAAAAGTATAAAATAATATAGGCACAAAGACATTTCATGATTATGATTACTTGGGTAATAACATAAAAAGGGTGTAAGTTCTTTCAATTTTTTTTTTTTTTTTTGCATGTAGGCGTTCTTTAAGACAATTGTACAATGACAATGTCTTGGCATTTACAGCATAAAGAATATTTGAACCAAAAACTAAAAACGTGTAGAATGGTTTAAATAAAATGTTTCATAAATTTAAGATTGACATGTTTAATAATTAAATTAGTTAGGTATGCTAGAAAACTAAATACAGCATTTGAAATGTCAGTTTGAATTAAATTTGATGGAGAACTTAAAACATAAAGTATTTAAAATTTTGCCGACAACCATCGAAATCTTATCTGCAACTGTTTGGTCATATCTTCGTTAGAAGTCACAAATTCTAGTTGTTTAAGCTATAAAATTTATCATTATTTTCTTATTAGAGATTATGGCAGTCGATATCGAGCACGGAATACGTTTTATTATAATTATATTTTATTATAATTTCAATAGTAAAATTATTTTTGGCTCCAGTTTATGCAAGCTTAAATCGGCATAAAAAGGGTGTTTTTTAGATGTATAGAACTTTGAAATGAAATGAAACAAGTGTACATGAAATTTACTTTATTCGAAAGTAATGCTGCCTCGGGCGTAGTCTAATCTGGTGGTCCAATTTTTTATGACTTTTCTAAAATTTGTGGCCGTATATCGACAATAACGCGGCGAATGTTGTTTCGAATGCATATTTCGGGCTTATCGGCATAGACTAGCGTCTTCAAATATCCCCACAGAAAATAGCTAATCGCTGGTAAATCACGGGTCCGAAACGTGAAACTATGTTGGGACAAATTTATTGACGTACCCATTCAACTTAAAGTGAGCTCAATCGCTATACAAAATTCGCTTATGACAATCGGGATCAACCTCAATCTGGTTTTGGGCCCATTCACCGAATCTATGCTTTGCTGGATGAGTGTGTGGCTTCAATTCATATACGAGTTTGATATTGTAAGCACACAAACTAATATCTTTTCTCAAAACCTTTCATATCCAATTCCTATGTACGGATAGTGTCTTCCTTTACGCTACGCTGTACAGCAGCAATGACTTTTTCTGTACGCACTGTATGACGACATAGTGCGAGATACGTATTTCGAACAAAACCATGATTATTAAAATAAATTTGCACATTTTTGAAACATTGTCCTGGCATCAGTCTATTTATACTGAAATGAACAAGCAACTAAACATAGATCACTTGACAGAAAATGGCCGCCAATTAAAAATTTTTTGTCAACTTAAAGTTCTATACATCAAAAAAAAACACCCTTTATAATACATATGGTATTATCCAAAATTTTTTAATTTCCAACAATTATAAACTTTTGTTTATTGAAAAATCTCCACAAGACGAACAGTTTGTTTCAGCTAGAAAATTCTTAACGAAACGAACATTTTAAGCCGAATGTAACTTGGAGCTTTTTGTAAAATAAAGAAAAAAAAACTTTTGCAAATGTCATGAGTACAACTGGAGCTAAATAATGAAGGTAAATAGCAACAAAACTTGTCTTAAAGTTAAGCGCAAAGCTACTGGTCTTTAGCACAGCATAAGAAGAGCTTTAACACGCGTTTAATGAATGGATGGATCGATTGATCGCACAAAAAGAGGCGGGTGCAAATGAACAACAAAGCCAAGAAAAACACGAGGCACAAGCAAAGCTTAGACAAATATTTAGTGAAAGAAACCGGTTTAGCAAAACAATAAACATATACACTACTCGTATGTATGTAGATATATAATATACGTAAAGCAAAAGCAACAAGAAATCTTTTTAGCAAAACAAACAAGATCCATGCGGAGTAACAAGGGAAGCTTGAAGAAAGAAATTAAAAGCTTTTTTCATACAAAACAAAATCAAATTTTCAAGCGGTAACAAACATTAACTGCAAAATCTCAATCAACACAATTGAGCGAAATTACTAAGCGAACGGTTAGATAAAGCGGAGTATTGAAAAATTAATTGATTTTTTTCTTGTTTGTTTATTATAAAATTTAGTACCTATTTAATAAATTTGTAAATTGAATAAAAAAAAAACTTAACAAGCGAAAAAGAAGCAAATAAAAAAAAAAAAATAAAAATTAAATGTAAATAAAAAAATTAATTAAAATGTTTAAGTTTATTTATTTAAACTAAGTAATGGAATTGTTTTCAACTTTAATAAGAATATTTATTATTGTATTAAAACAACGAAACGTTTTAAAACAGAGATCATTATCACAGTCTTAATACCAAAGTTTATGGCGCATGCGCTGTGTATTTGTTTGTATTTTATTAACAAAACATCATCGCCGTTTTGAGTTAAAAATTTTGAGTGTTTTTGAGGAGAGAGTGTTTTTATTGTTTGTTTGTTTGTTTTTTCTTTTGGCGATTATGAAATAATAATGAATATAATAAATAATAAAAAAAAAGAAACAAAATTATGTAAAAAACAGTAAAAAACAACAAAATTAAGTTAAAACGTTAAACAACAACAATTGGTTTAAACCAAAAATCCAAATATAAAATTTTACTAAACACTACCACAATACGAAAAGAAATGTGTTAAAAACAACAACAACCCCCATGCACAAATTTGAATAATTAATAATCATTAATATAAATAAAAATCCTTGGAAAACATCATCATCACAACAACAAGTCAAAAGAAAACGAATTTTCTTTTCTAATACACAAAACAGAAAGAACATGCAACAGAGAATGTGTTCGTACGATACAACAACAAAAAAGTAAAATAAATGTAAAAGAAAAGTGAAGCTGCCTTGAACACACAAAAATAAACAAACAAACAACCAACCACATGCAAATTATTACAACAGGTAGACAAACCGACATACAAAGATTCTGTAAACACATTAACAACTCCAAGTTTAGAGGAAGAGACAGCAACAAAAAACAAAAAAAAACCACACAGCGCATGCGTCTAGTCATGCTAATGATTATGATCAGATCATGTCGATGATTTTATCATAAATACTGTAAATATTGTACATTACACAGTGGGCTCAAAAATTAAGAAGAAACAATAATGGTAATTCTCTTTTTTTAAGTACAGACAAATTGTTATGATTGTTTTGAAATTATGGCACATTAACTACAATAATAAATGTAAAATAATCGTATAGATTTAATTAGGGAAATTAAAATAGATTTTTAAATTTCAAGAGTTGTTGTAAAGTAAATTACTTGAAAAAAATAGTAAATTCATAACGAAATACGTATTTAATTATTATTTTATAGAAAATTACTTTAATAATGTTGTTGAAATTGCTTTTAAAAAATTTTAATTTAAAACCTATGTACACTAAAACTTTTTTTTAATTAAATAAATGTTGTCAATACAATAAAGCACTTCAACTGTCAAATTTATATTGTTTTTGTGAACTAAAGTTTGGTGAATTCATAAATGTTTATCCAACCAACGCCCACCTTAAAATGTACTAACCACAGTACACAGAGGTGTTACGAGACGGAAGATAATCAAGTTTTATATTTATCTCCTTCTTTTAGAACTGTCTTTGGTTTATAACGGGTGGTTAAATTTCAAGGGCCGATGTTAATTTTGAATAAAACACAAACTCTTCAAGAAATTATTATAATTATATTTTATTATGATATCTTGGTATTACTCAATTATGTATGGAACAAAATATCGGCCAAATGGGCGCCGCGACCACGGCGGCACACCTCCATCCGATGGTCCAAATTGTCGATGACCCTGAGGCATAATGGAGGTTCTATGCCGTTAATGTGCCGAATTATCTCATCCTTTAGCTCTTAAATTGTTGCTGGCTTATCGACGTACACCCTTTCTTTCAAATAACCCCAAAGAAAAAAGTCCAACGGTGTCAAATCACATGATCTTGGCGGCCAATTGACATCGCCATTACGTGAGATAACACGACCATTGAATTTGTTGCGCAAAAGAGCCATTGTTTCGTTAGCTGTATGGCAAGTGGCACCGTCCTGCTGAAACCACATATCGTCCACATCCATCTTCCAATTCGGGCCATAAAAAGTTCGTTATCATCTCACGATAGCGAACACCATTCACAGTAACTACCTGACCAGCCTCATTTTGGAAAAAATACGGCCCGATGATGCCGCCAGCCCATAAACCGCACCAAACAGTCACTCTTTGTGGGTGCATTCATTTTTCGACAATCACTCTTGGATACTCATTCGCCCAAATGCGGCAATTCTGTTTATTGACGAATCCACTGAGGTGAAAATGTGCCTCATCACTGAAGATGATTTTCTTCGAAAATTGATCATCCACTGTTGCCATTTCTTGCCACCATTCTGCCCATTCACGACGTTTGGAATGGTCAAGATGCTTTAGTTCTTGAGCCAATTGCACCTTGTAAGCGTGTAAATGCAAGTCTTTATGCATAATGTTCATCAACGACGAGCGTGAGAGGTGCAATTGTTGGGCACGACGACGAGTTGAGGTGGACGGCTCTTCAGCCACACTATCGCGAACAGCAGCAATATTTTCTGCAGTACGAGCTGTACGAGCATGCACTGGTGTCCTCACATCTTCTACAGACCCGGTTTGCTCGAATTTTTCCACGATTTTTGCGATTGTACGCACATTTGGACGATCAAATTGACCAAAAAAATCACGAAGTGCACGATATGCATTTTGATTTGAACGCCCATTTTCATAATAAGTCTGGATAACTTTAACACGTTGTTGGATTGCGTATCTCTCCATGGTTCAAATTGAGTAAGTCTGTAATAGAGAAATGTCAAATAAAATTCTGAAAAAAGCTTGGCCCTTACAATTTAAACACCCTTTATTTTTGCTGCATGTAACATTAAGCGATAAACTTTGAAATCTGATTTTGGCATTTTGAAATGTCAAAATTGTCACCTCTGTGTACTTTGTGGTACTAACTGACTCAGATTCATTTTATGATTCAATTTAACGTTATCCTTCTGTCCGACCAACCTTGTAATCAAATTACAGGCCACTTAGGGAAAAGCTCTATTAAAACTTTCATTATTTTACATAGCCTTCCTCCATACAATTATCGTCTTGGTACTAAACTTTAGAACTCATAAATGTCTCATTACAAATATGTTTTATAAAAGAATAATTTTTATTTTACATTTCTGTTGTCACCAAGTTGTGTATTAGAAAAGTAGTTTTTTTGTAACTCTATCTTTAAGGGAATAAAAACTAGTAAGAAGTGAAATTTTGTCCTTAATCTTAATAAGTGATCTACAGACTCGAACCTTTAAATATTGATATGGACAAAAAACTTATTAAAACATACAAACTGAAAGGGTAAAAAGATTTGTGTTTTTATACTTTTTTGGTTGCTTTAAGACAACGAAATTTTTGAGAATTTAATTTTTCATAATACGACACCTAAATAGTAATAACGGTTTAAAATGGGAATTTTGTATTTCCTTGAAATGAATCACTAACGGCTAAATTCACAGTCTTTAGTTAGCTAAAGGCAAAGGCTTAACTAATGATTATTTATTCACAATGCTAAGTTTTCCATAAGAATAACAAATAATAGTTAAACAATAGTTAGAATTTTAGTTTGCCAATGGTTAACTAATGACCCTACACCTAAAATTAGAGGATCAAAAATTGAAAAATGCTATAGTTGGTACTTTTTGTATACTTTGTTCTGAAGTGATATATATATACAAGTCCTGATCAAAAAATAACCGTTATTTTCAAATTTCGTGAGTTACGTACATATGTTCGATTTTCGTATTTTTGTTCTGTTATGTTGGTATACATGTCTGTTATATATATATATTGGATTGTCAGTTCGTTTTTGACAGATAAAAAGGGTAGTCGTGTTTTGGTGTGCTCTTCGATTTTTTACTATTCGATAAAATGGATCAAAGAAACTATATTAAGTTTTGTGTAAAAAAGGAAATTAAATGCTCAAGGTCATTTGAAATGTTGACTGTATCGTTTGGCGAGTCTACTATGAGCAGAACACAAGTTCAGTTGTGGTGTAACCGGTTTAAGGAAGGCCGAGAAGATGTCAATGACGATGCTCGATGAAAACATTGAAGCCGTGAAGAAAATGATTTTGGATAATCGTCGAATCACTATCAGAGAGGTTTCTGATGATGATGGCATATCGTTCGGCTCTTGCCAAGCAGTTTTTACGGATGTTTTAGGCATGAAACGTGCGGCAGCAAAGATTCTTCCGAAATTGATCAATTTTGAGCAAAAACAAAACAACGTGTTTCGAGGATTGGAAAAATTTTAAATAACGGTTAATTTTTTATCAGACTTCATACGTTATGGCAAAAGACGTGAAAATAAGTTTATTATCTTTCAAAAATATGTACGATTAACAAGCTCAAATATACGTTTAGAAAGGGAAAATTAAGAAAACAAATTTAACAGTTATAATCAGCCAGAGATTTAAAATCTGAATATCAAAATTGCGTTGTTCAAAAATGTATTTTTCGAAATATTAATTAAACTTGTTTCAAAAAATTCTGTCCCGTAAAAGAATTTGAGTTGTATGAATGTTTTTTTTTTTCTACAGAATAAACTGCCACTTTACACACGAAATATGCTTCGTTTGTGTGCCATTCTCAAAACAGATTACCAAAATGTTAAATAATCAGCGGCCAGGAATAAAAGATCAATAATATCCCGGGCAGCGCCGGGTACAAAAAGCTAATTGATAATAAAATTTCAAGAGAACTCATAAAAAGTGTTGAATCGTTTTTTGTAAACATGTTTGAACAAAATTAAAGAAAAAAAATAAATTTTTATTCCTAAAAAAGTATTGGACTAATATTTGAAACATTGGATTTTAAATTGTTTATTTTCTAAAAAATAAACTAAATATTATATATTCCTTAATATGTATTAATTAACACTCTCTTGTCGCAAACGAGAGATAAACATACATAACATGATTATATTTTCAATTAATATTTCAACTAAACTAACTTTTAGTAGGACGACTAGGAGATAATATTAGACATACAAATATTTTTGTTTGTCTTCGAATTATGTTATCACTTATGCTGTGAAATTTAGTAATAAAATTCTAAAATAAATATTAATTTCCTACAACAATAATAAATAAAAAAAATAAACCATTAGTTGTGAAAAATAAAACATGAATTATCATTTTAACAGAATTTAGAACCCACTGTGCAATGTTGATAACATTATTTATATTTTTTAGTTGTATATTGGGATCGCAATATTAAAGTGAAAAGTAAAATAAAACATAAAAACAAAAAAAAAATAGATAATGAATATACACTCCAATAAACAACTAAACGAAAATGCACTAAAATCCACAACTACACCACCACCTCCTCAACTGCCATCGAATTGAATTTCTATAAAAAAAGAATTCCCACTGTCTGATCTCAAATCCAATCACCGCCAGCCAACAAGCAACCATCCTAATTTATAAAATTCACAGACACAAAAACAAAGCAACGAGAAGACTTCTTTCAACTAAATGCTTGCGTTTCAAGATTTGTTTCAAAACAGCAAATAAATTTTTCAAAAATTTGCAAATTAAAAAAGAAAAAAACTGAAACTACAACACGTCTGTAAGTCTGGAAAAAATCTAGTTTCAATTTGCTTTTTCTATTAAAACCAGTCAGTTGGTTTTATTCGAATTTTTTGTTTGTGACTCTCTTTCATCGCTGCTGACAACCATAATGATGATACTGATGATTATGATCATGAATTAAAAAGAAAACGAATTACAAAAACAACATTATCATTAGAAGTAGACGACAACGACAACAGCAACAACAACCGCAAAAGCAGCAACAAAAGTAGTGCAATACAAATACGAGCAACGTAAAGCAGATTAAGCTGAAAGAACAAGAAAAAAACATCATTGGTATTGAGGTGCAGATTTTTCAAATTCCCTTTTTTGTTGTTTACAAAAAAAAAGTAATACTCAATGGAAAACTACAACAAAGAAAAAATGTTCTCTTTTTCCACAACAACAACAACATCATTAGCAACATCATCAGTGCCAGCAGCAACATCAACTCCAGCAGCACCACCACCAACAAAAACAGTAGCAAATTCTTTAAAGGTAAGTACAAATCAGAGTTTGAAAATAACAACTATAAATAGTACCTAGAATATTTAGTACTTTTAAAAACATAATTATACCAATAGTTCTCAAATGTTTGCTTGTTATTTATTTTAAATTTTTTTTATTTAGTATATTTTGCTTTGTTACCAAATGAATTTTCTAAAAGTACTTTTTTGGTACTATTTTTAATAATTTATATATTAAATTGTATTTTGTTAATAAAGTATGAACTTGTTTAAACCTAAAATTAATCCAAAGCTTATATTAAGTACCCCTAATGCACTTTAAAGCAATATTAGTCGTATCAAAAAATTGTGCTGATATGACGTTACGCTGTTCGTATTTTTACCATTTCCAGCTCTTATTCACATAGAATAAAGCATAACCATTTGTTTTAGCACAAATTTGTGTGAAGATGCTTACTCTTACAAGAGTTTTGCAAGATCAAACAGCATCAAATAAAATAAAACTAAATATTTGTTGTGTCTTTCCTAAATAAAGTTTAAATATATTTTATTTAGCGGTAACGTCTTTTTCGGCAAATATTTTCCAAGTGTGCCCGTACCTTAAGTTTATTATTTTACGAGGGCGGTTCGAAAACTTCTTAGCCTAGAACAGAAAGCGCGGTATACACAGAAAAAAGTTAAGTGTTTTGAAATACTCCATCTGTGCCATGAACACATGTTAAATTCTTTTGCATCCGCCAACTCCTTCATATAGACACAGGTTTTAAAAAAAGACCCCTCCGCGATTTGTTTACAATGGAAAAATTAGAAATCCGTGGTGTTATTAAATATTTAAATAAAAAAGGTTTATCGGGACAAGAAATTCATAATGATATGGTGAATGTGTTAGGCGAAAGTGCTCCTTCATATGCAACAGCAAAAAATTGGGTTGTTGAATTTAAACGTGGTCGTACAAGCATTGAGCATGAACCACGTAGTGGACGTCCAAAATAGGAACAACAACACAAATTGTAGCCAAAGTGCATGATATAGCATTAAATGATCGACGAATAAAAGTTCGTGAAATAGCTAATATCATAGGCATCTCAAATGATCGAATTCATTCAATTTTGCATGAAGAAATACAGATGAAAAAGCTTTCTGCAAGATAAGTGCCGCATTTCTTAAAATCGTTGATGAAACATGAATCCACCACTATATTCCAGAGACAAAAGTACAATCCAAGCAATGGACTGAAGCTGGAGGAAGTGCCCCAAAGAAGGCAAACACAATTCAATCGGCTGGTAATATTATGGCAATGGGTTTTTGGGACTTCAAAGGTATTTTATTGATTGACTATCTGCAAAAGGTAAAACAAAGAATTCAAAGTACTGTTGCAACCAAGACAACGCAGTGTTTTAACAATGGCTAAAATCAACGAATTAAAGTACGAGTTGCTTGTGCACCCACCTTATTCTCCTGATTTAGCTGCCATTGCCTCTTACCTGTTCTCAAATTTTAAAAACATTCTTAGCTGGCAAGCGTTTGACCTCAAATGAAGATGCAGTTACAGTTGTGAACCACTTTGGAAATCTATGTTAATCAAGGGATAGAATTGCTAGATAAGCGTTGGACTAAGTGTATTGAAGTTTTAGGAGATTATGTTGAAAAAGAAAAATGTTTTTGAAAAACTAACTATTCTCTTTCTGTGATAGTATGAACTATCATAGTCCCAAGTTTCTAAATTTAGACTACCACTACTTTATTTGAAGAAGATTTTTTTTAATGTACCAAATCTATCTGCTTTCATGTTTTGAATTGGACCAAAATTAACTCAATGGTAGCAACTTGTTCATGCCTCACATTAATGCACATGTATTTTAGTAGAGTTAGTAATAGATTCGTTGTTTTTATTTCTATTTCAATGTATGACCATAATTAGAGTTTGTTCTAATTATTTATTTCTTTTTGTTGAGTTGTTGTCTTATATTTTCTCTATAAATTAATTCTTTAAACGCAATTAATTTCATTTAGTTAGGTTTCTATTTTATTTTAGTTTTTTGTTTTTTGTTTTTTTTTTTTGCTTGTGTTTTTCATTTTGGTATTTAATCTCATTTTTGGTATGTACTTGTGTGTGCATGAGTTTAAATTATTGTACTTTCAGCTAACAAATCTAAATTGTGTTTTGAGGCGATAACCCCTACATAGTACTCTACATACTATTCATTATTATCATTTTGATACAGAAGCTGTTTTCTACTATTAGATTTCTACATATTTGCTTGTTTGCTTAAATTAAAAAAAAAATAATATTTTGAAAATATGTTCATATGTATGAATTTGCACTTGAGAATATTGCAAATTATTCGAATTTACATTAACAAGTAGTTGGCTTATACCTGTGCAGATTTCATTCATTTATAAAATTTTAATTGGAAAAAAGTATAGGATTTTTTAATTAAAATGCAATCGTTTTGAAATGTAATTTTGCAAATGACCACAAAAGTTGTAAAACTTTATTACCACATTTCACTTTTGAAAAAATTTAATTATTTTGAGTAAAGACTTTTAAAATTGTTTTAATGGAGCTTCAAGTTGACAAAGGTGACCAACCCGAGATGACAAAAGTGTTAAGTGCTTAAAACCTGCTAAAATTTGATCGTATTTCACTAAAAAAATTTAAATGATTTCCGATATTGTGAGAAATTGTTAAGGAAATGAGTAATCGCATTTTGAAAATTCCTTATATGCCACACAATGGGCCAGACATATTTTTAAATATAAAAAAAATATTTCTCAATTTTATTAAAAATTTAACTGTTACTTAAACAACAAATAACTAAATCATACGAAAACATGTTTTTTTTTGAACAGCTTAAGTAAATTGTTCTAATAAAATGTTCCTGACACCTTACTAGCCATTTAACAATTTTTATATTTAAGTTTATATCAAATTGTTCTGCAAGTCTTAAAATTAATTATTCTTAGCAAAACAGTAATAATAAAACCTGAAGAATCTTATCAAATTAAAATATTATTTTCCAACATCTCATTTTATTTCTTTTCAAGAGCTAAGTAAATTGTAAATTTATGCTTTTTAGGATACTTTTCATTTGCTAGAAAACAATTACTATTACTATTGTTTTATTCGCTTTTTCTTATGCTGGTATATATTTTTTTTAAGAAAACATAAAAAATATAATAATGAAAAATACTGATGTTCTTCATAACTTGGACTCATTGTTTGGTAGAATAGAAAACTATTTTTAATTACAACAACTTTCAATCTGCTAAATACCATTTAGTTATGCGTTTCTTTTTTATTTTATAGTTTTCATTATTCAACAAAAGTTTTTCATTCTGTTTAGAAATACAAATCTAAAAAAAGAACAAAAAAAAAGTAAAATTACGAAAAAAGAAAAGAAATAAGATTCTAACAATTAAGAAATTCTTAGAAATGACATTTTCACTTTAGCAAATGCTTTAACTGGAAACTAAAATGCAAACAAAAAAACATACTTCTGTTAGACACAGGGACAGACAGACAAATAGTTAGATGGATGGATGAATGGACGATTGGACAAACATATTTGCAGGCAAACAAACAGATAAAAATACAGATTCATGCACATGTACGAGTAAGTAAGTGTGTTTGTGCGTATATGCAATAGCAATGCTCATGACCATTTTAAAGATGACCAACAAAACAGACATTGTTTTAGAAAAATAAAATTCTTTTACACTGAATGTTAGAAACGATGAAGCCAATAGCTGCAGCCATCTATTCAATGACTTTTAAGATGGTCTTTAAATGCATGCTAAGACGACACTTTACAAGAGACCTACTTAGGTTTCTTTCTACTGTTTATTGTTTTTTTTTTTTTGCTCATCTGCTCCTACTTCAAGCCACTTGCCACAAACTGCTGCCATCAACATTATCGTTGTCGTAGCCGTCTACGACAACAATCATTATTATCATTCGCACAAGTACACATTATCACAAAAACTACAACAAAAAATAAAAACTGCGTGCAATAGCAACAAAAACTAGTGGATAAAAAAATCTTTCAAGACATGTGTCGTGTTTAACACACATCAAACAAAAACTTGCAATATAAATAGAAAGAAAAATAATGTTAAAACTCTACATAATTATTTGTTGGTGAAAAGTGATTTACTGAGGCGCTACACTTTCGTTGGCTTTTTTTTTTAACTGCATGGTACTTTCAATAATATCTTCACTGTTGAAAATTTATCAGACAGAAAATTACATTATACGTATGTACAAAACCTTTTGAACATCAGTATGTATTTGCTAGAGAAACCAGAGTTTATTGTAAAATGTTTCCTCTAGAGAAACCAGAGCATATTTGAAAATTATGGAATGTAAAATTTCAAAAAAATCGACCAGGGTCACCGTCTAACTACATAGTTCGCTTTCACACTTTTCAATTCTGACTCGTCAAGGCAAGTATTTTTGGGTGAGAAGGGAAAGAGAATAAAAGGGGTATAAACTTGACCGTACTAGTCACTTTTCTTATTTCCTTTTGATTGTTTGTTTCTTTTATGAATGTTGATTGATATGAAAAAGTACGAAAATTGAATTGACGTATATGAATGAAATGGTAAGTTCAAAAGATTAGTTTCAGACATTGATAATTCATCAGACTTACAATTTTCATTACATATACACAGAGAAACAATGTCAACATTTTTACAACATTTTTAAACAATGTTATGATTACTGTAATTATTTTTATGATTCCGTTAACCGTTATATGGTTAAGTTACGATTCAGATGATTACTACAATTATATATACGATTGTAGTAACTATGTATATATTTGTTGCTATTATGTTTATGATGAATCCATTTATCATAATTTGTTGTTCTTTGATTATGATAGAGAACAACATAATATGGTTTAATCTTTCATCATAATACTGATTACCATAAACATTACATAATTGCTATAATCTTATACGAGTATACAAATTATTTGTGTGCAAAATTATTAGCTTAACATTTGAAATAAACGTTCAGTTGTTTTCATATACTTCGACTAACTATTATTTGAGCTTTTCTAAAATGTTCATGTATCTATATTTATATTTATTTTTCCTGAATTGTAATTAATACAAAGCTAAAATTTTGTTAACATATTTTTAGAAACATAAAGGAACTAAATAATTTTAAATGCAAAGTATCTGGAAAGCCTATTTAACTGATTCAATTTCTAGTTCATGAAGCGATATAAGTTATTAGTTTCATTGACTCTTTTATGACATTTAAATACTAAAATTTTGAAAGGCACATTTAAAAAAATTTGAAATGTAATTACAAATTTTTAAAATACAATTTAAAATTACTGAAATATAATTGGAATATTCTGAAATATTTTCAGTATTTGTAATTTTGCAGGTATTTGCGTTTATTTCTATCAATGTTGCAGTACAACAAATAATGCTTAATCACACATAAATCATTTCACTACAAACTATTGATCATTCGTTATTTCTCAAAAATACTGAAAAATACTGATATCTACACTAATGATAAGCTATGTTATCTAATCTTCGAAATCATGTCTCCGAAACTTCATGTACACACAGAGAAAAAATATAGTTGTGCATGTTTACCACAACTATTTAAACATTTCTAAAAATTTTTTTAAATATTATGGTATCTGCAATTATTTATATGATTGCTGTAGCCATTATTATAGCAATCATATACTCGTATTACACAGGCCCCTTTAGCAGTATGAAAACTTTTTGGTAAAATTCGATTTTCAAACCCGATTTTTGACAATCATATAATTAGAACCACTTTTGACACTTTCAATTTTTTATAAAACTTTTTGCTTCGAATTATAGCGGTATTACAATTTAATTGTAATTTACGTTTTAAAGAATTATATATAAAGTCGTATACTCTGAAATATCACAAATATCAAAAACTTTTTAACGTTTGCACCAGTACCCACCTCTGAATTCCTTATTCTTTATGTCAATTTTTAAAATGTTATAATCGTACTTAAAAATCTATTACACTTATGTTCTGCTACATTCCAGTATTATTGAAGGTATGTACTCGTATGTTGAATTTGTCTTCGGTAATTTAACAAATATAGCGAGACATTAAGAGCTAAAATTATCATAGAAATTGTATAATTATCATAGACCTGAAATTTCAAATAATGACAGACGTGTAACATTTTGATAAGCAAAACTACAATGCTCTTTATCCGTTTATAGCGTTTCTAAAGCAGTTGCTTGATAACAATTTCTTTGTGATTGATTTGATGATCTTTGCAAAAATTTAAACTGACTTTGTACACACATATGAATGTGGCTTAGATGGTTGGTTATACTATATATTTTAGTAGTATTAAGAAACTAATATAAATGCATTTAAAAAAATGGTGACACTTGCGTAAATAATATTTATTTATTTTTATTCTAACTTTGTTGCTGTGATTAAGTTAGTGAACAAAAAGAATGTGTTCTTAAATTTAAATAATCCGGAAATGCCATATTCAAAAAAATAGTTCATATTATAAAGCTCAGAGGGTATGAAACCAACTCGAAACTAGACACGTCGCTCTTTAAATACAAAAGTCACACATTTCAAAAAATATCAAAAATTATTATTTTACATAAAATGCTTCTTAAGCGATGAAACTTTCATGTTTCGCCATCATTTTATGATTGAAAACACCCGTAAACGCAAAACCGTTAGTTTTGTAGTTAGTTTTGTAGTAAAAATCATAAAATAATTAAAATTATTTTTAAAAATTACGCTCCTGCATAATTTGCTTCTTTTGACTTGTGGTGCTTTTGTATATAAGGAGCGACGTGTTAAGCTCACATACATCTTTTTGTTTCAATAATTTATATAAAAAGTAACTCTAACTTTAACGTGACTTGTTGCAGAGCGAAACTTTTATACATTTTACTGCATTTAACATGTTTATAACATATTCATTTATGATCAAAAATTACATTTCTGTGCCTATTTTCTTATTGTACGTTTTGGAAAAATTTCGTTATAGTAACATGTCTGACAAACCCTACGCTCCATTAGGATTCGATACGCGATTATTATTGAAAACAACTTTCTAGTTTTTAGGAATTTATACATAAGTCATTTATAATTGTGATAATTATTGTTTTGAAAATAATATAATTGTTTAAATTTAAAAACACTAAAGTCACGCATTAGAATACCTAACTGAAGATTAGATTGTTTTAAATCTCACAACAAAATCTCAAAACATGACGTTTTTGCCCCCTTCATTTCATACGTTACTAAAGTGTCAACATTGCAATCACATGCAACGAGCAACTCTACTAACCCACTGCGAACATGTGTTGTTTGTAAATACATTGTATTGTAGTATTATTTGTGGCTGCAGCATCTTCTTTCTGTCTACTTGACAACCTTGCAAATCTTGGTTGTACTTAACAGCTTGTTGCCTACTTAACTGCCTCATTTAAGACTGTCCGTCCGTCTGTCTGTCTGCCTGTTTATCTGCTGTTTAAAAATCCATGCAATATGGTCATAATAAAATAAATACTGCCACTTACAACGATTCTATAAATGCGTTCAGCTATGTACGTACGCTTTTCATTTGTCCGTTTAGTTAGACTTTTTAAATTTAACTTTTTTGTATTTAAAAGGAAATGATTTTCAAATGACATAAATATTTTTTTTTTTACTTTTATTCTGTACTAGTTCCAACCAACTTCTTGTTAAGCTATTATCAATTTAGAATTGGCATAAACGAAAATTGAAATATTGTTTCATTCATCATATTTGCTGGCCTTGTCGTTAAGAAAAAGTTGTTTGTACAATTATTTGTATTGAACGAGAAAAACCCCAAACAAACAAATATAAAAACTTACGTTTAACAATTTCAGTGTTAATGAATTGTAATGAAGAAAGTTCTTAGCCAAGTTAAAGAAGAAAACAAAAACACAAACATAAAGAAAAAGTAGTTTTTTCGAAGAGAAAATTCTTTTTGTTTTTGGATTTACTTAAATAGTTTTAGTTATGAAAAAGGTTATTAATAATAATTACAATTTTAAATGGTTATTTATCTGAAAACAATATAAGATAAATATTAGCAAGTATAAATAAAAAACTTTAATCGACAAAACAGAATTATATATTTTCTGTCAAGAGCACTTTCATAGTAAACGAAGGATAGTTCCAATTGACACGAAGCAATTCCTTAAATTAAGCTGATTACCTTTTAGACATCAGTGTGAAATCCGGGAAAGATAACATGGGTACACACTTGATTGTACTAACAATTTGTGTTACTCTCTTATTCGTATTACATATGTGTACTCTCAAATAACAATACGAGCGATTTAAGCAATAATAATTGTGCTGTGTAAACACCTAAGAAATTTCAAAGAAAAAATTTTAGCAATCCTTTCAATAAGAATTGATTCGTGTAAATTGGGGCACAGGTGGCAACTTTATGCACCTTGATTATTCCAATATATATTTTTGAGAACATATAAAGCATGAAGTTTATATATATATATATATATCTATATTTAGAATTAATATGAGACATTGTTGTGCAAACTTTCAAACAAGAATATAAAATGTCCTAGTATTTTACTTATATAGAACATTGCAAATATTTCATATGAATTTGATATAAATAAAAAAGTAAAAAAATGTTTTGTTTAAATCAAGACTTTAGCGTTCCATTAATTAAGCAGTAAATTACGGGCGGCTAATCCAGCATTCTTTTAATCTCTTGATGATGTCCGACTGTTACTCCGCCTGTATGTTTGAGCAAATCACAACATGTAAATATGTAAAAGTACCTTGAAAATCAAATATGTGTGATCAATGAGAATTAAATACACAGCAAGAATTGCAACAAAACTCATAACAAGGAGTTCAAAATAAACACTTACCTCATTCATTAAAACAGATTAGTTTTGCTTTTATTAAAAAGGCACTAATTTATTATCATTGAAATTTTAAAAATAATTCATTCTTCTGTCGAATATAATTTATGAAATATATCTGCTTTTTTACCGACATTATGTCGTTGCTTCCTTTTAGTATTGAGTTTATTCCAACTTCAAAAGCAACAACAATAATAATAATATAAACGCGTATAATTGTGTTTACAGTGTTTACGAATTTATTACGAAATTTTTTCGAAAGAATAATACTATAAGTTGGCAACACTTTTTTAAGTGGCGGCCAATTTTGGTTTGGCATTTTAACACCAATAAACTGACACCTGAACAACGCTTCAAAATTGTGCAAATTTATTTTGAAGATCATGGTTCTGTATTTTTTTAGACGCATCTAATTTTGAAATGGAATAAAACAAAGATGATGTTTTTAAATTAAAATAACATTTACGTTATTCGAAAAATAATCTTCTGGCATTATAATTTAAATATGACTTCTGACATATAACCGCCATGGCTGGCTCGAACGTTGTCTAATCTGGAGGTCCAAGTTTCAACATTTGTGGCCGTGTATCGGCAATAACGCGGCGAATGTTGTCATTCAAATGGTCAATTGCAGACTAGCTACTTCAAACCTAAATCTCTAGACAGCTAACAAAATGGCCGCCAGCTGGAAAAATTGTTACCAACTTAAATTTCTATACATCTAAAAAAAACACCCTTTATATTTATATATTTTTAAATGCGTGATACACCGCCAATAAATTGGCTATGAGTTTTCTGATTTGGTTCGTTTTGTGTTCTTGTGTGTTCTATAATTTCCACTATTATATCCAACACTACCACTCATGTTAAATGAGAATTTATATTGCTTGTCATGTCATTCCAAGTGTAATAACTAAAATTTAGTTTATTTAAGACCCAGCATAATATATATGTATATTATTAGAAGCAAGTAAATTCAAAATCGCTCCTACGATTGGAAAGTATATATTAATTTTCAATATGTTAGATATTCTCTTAAGCAGATCCTTGTGGACCAACTTAGATTATGGTAGCAGGTACTGAATTTGAGTATCTAATTATATCCAAATATATAATGTACTATAAAGTATGTATATCACAATGAAAATTGTTCAAGAATATCGATAGTAGCGAAACATTCATCAGTTAGTCCTGCAAACGTCCTCGAACACTGTAAAATAGAAGGTAATAACAGATCTTACGTACTTGCCAAAGCCGGAGTCACCATAACTACAAACGACTGATGAGTTTACACAAATTTCACCTAATTTCAAAGAGACCAGAAATATCTGGACCAATATGCAGTAGCGCTCATTACTTGACACTTGCCTGTATGCTAGCTAAAAGGTTGGGAATCTCTAGCAAAAACCTAGAGAAAAAAGTAATAAATACCTTGCGGCAGTTCAAATACTAATTGATAAAAACTGTCTTCCAGGGTGGGAGAATTTCAAGTAAAAACACAAGCTTGTCACTTTTAATGACAATTTCGCTCCTCAGAGCAAATTAAACTCTTCTTAAGGTACCGTCACATTTGGAAAATATTTACTCAAAAAAGCGTAACCATTTGTTTTGGCACAAATTTGTTTGACGTTGTTTACTCTTACAAGAGTTTTGCAAGATCAAACAGCATCAAATAAATTAAAATTAAATATTTGTTGTGCTTTGGCCTAAATAAGAAAAGTTTTTTTTTTTAAATAAATAAACGAGTTGAAATATATGTTATTTAGTGGTTACGTCTTTTTCGGCAAATATTTGCTAAGTGTGAACGTACCTTTACTTTTCTCAGAAAATATGTGTTTGACACCAATTTAATATGTGATTAACAATGTAATTTAAAACTTTTCTGTTGACAAGACGAAAAGTTGTAACATGAAAAGAAGCCTATACTTATTAGACAAATCATTTAAAATCAATATGATTGTGATTACAAAAACAAAAAACGCCTTAGTATCTTTAATAAAAAAAGGAAAAACCCAATTTTAAAATCTAAACAATTTTTTTAAACACGATAAGAAAACATTACCAATTTAAATAATTTTTTTTTTGTTTTTGTAAAATTTTCAACTTTTTTCAGACTAATAATAATTTACCATCACTGAATGAATAATATATTTTATTTAATATGATTTGAAATGCAAAATTGTACACTCAAGGAAAAGTTTAAGCTGATTCTAATGAATGTAGGCGAACAAAGTCAGATAAATTTACATATGTACTCAAACATAAAAACATAATAAAAATTTAATTTTACAAACATTTTTCACCGAGCTTACAAATTTCAACAAACAGGCAAATGTAAAATGTATAAATTTTTATTAACATTTGTAATAGTTTTATGACAAAATTCGTTATTCATTTCATTTTCCTTCCCTCTCTACTTGTATTTATTTATTTTATAAAAATCTATTGTTTTACCAGAATATGGCAATCTGAATTTAAATTCTAGTTTTTATAGTTGGCTAAAATTTATATGCATTTGTGTATTTTTTATTTATTTTTTTTGTATGTATATTTAACTAATAATTACAATTAATTGCTGAACAATATTATAAATTTATATTTATACATGTTTACACACATAAAAACTATTTTATTTAATTGTTTTATTAAATAATAATAACTAACTATCTAGCAACTGTAATAATAAATATATATAAACCACGATTAGTAAATTGTTATTTATATTGAAAATCATAAATAAATTATGCACACGTGTAATATGATTTGCAATTTGGTCACTTTAATTGTATGTTCTAAATTAACAATTTAATAAAAGTTTTTTAAATAAAAAAATATATATATTAAAATTCTATTAACAATAGCACTTATATTTAAATGTAGTAGCCGATACATTATTATTTCAATTCTTACAACAGCACGAGTTTTTAAGTGAAAACTTATTTGATAACAATTTATGTGAATAAACGACTTTCTTATTAAAACTATTTCAGTTTACAATTTAGTTTGTCTTTTTAATTCTATTAATGAATTTCTTAAATATTAGATCATGCTATTAATAATGATTATTTCTAGTAGATAGCAAACGAGTAAAATAAATATTGAGTTTGTATTATTTAAAGGATTGATATGTAGTCTAAATAAAAATTCCAAAAATTTGTTTAGTTTTCAAGAGAAATAAAAAATTAAATTGACGAAAGATTTTTAATGTAAAACAAAAACACATTTTTTTGGATTTTGATTTTGTTTTTATTCTAAACTAACTTTAAATTTTTTTCTTAAAATTATATTCAATTAGACTTTTAAATTACATTTTCGAAATGCGTATTTTGGGTTTCTAAAGACCAACATTGGTTTCTATATTTTAATTTATGGAATTTCTTTAAAGTTGATATCCAAAATAAAAAAAAACTGTTTTATACCAGCTAAAACGGAATGAGAGACTAAATACAAATAAAATTTATCTTGTCAATTTTAAAATTGATTAAAAATATAGAAAGGTATTATGAGGCTGCTCTACAAACAAGTATTTTAGTGAAATCTGGAGTTATAGAAGTTTATTCGTTTCTGGCTACTTCGCAAATCAATAACTGAAGATTTATCAAAAATACTCAATTTTTTTGCTAGAATTACAGTGCCTACGAAATAATCCAACAAACAATCTTGAAAAAACTTACCCCCTTATTCAAAAACGATTATTAAATTTAACAAACGTTTATTAAGCAAATTTTTATATGCACATCTATCTTAATAAACGTTTGTTAAATTTAATAATCGTCTTTGAATAAGGGAGCTAAACTTAAATAATTTTGGCTTATCTCTTTGGCGGAACTCGAACTCGATACCCTTATACTAATGGTCCAGCTCATTATTGCTTATCAAAAAAAAATATATAGTGGATATTTTGTCAAGTGAAATGAGTTCTTTTTGCATAAATATGATAATATTGATCTGAACAACATCTCCCCAGCAAATAAAGTGAGAAAAATTTAACCACATCTACTAAATACAATGTGATTCAAATTCTGCTGAAGAAACAATGAATTTAGTAAAAGCGTGTTATTGGTAAAATGTTGTTAATTTTCGACTACTTTTGTCCACATATATTTCACATTTCGATGTCAATTTGAAGTAGAATAATATTATATTTATTTATACCATACATACATAGTGGGGAGGGTATACTGGATTTGTGCTGATATATAGACTAAGACCCACCTTACTGTATACTAATAGACTCAGAATCATTTTCTGATTCTGGGCGACTCAGAATCACTTTCTGGGCCACCTGCGACATATAAACAGGTCGCATTTTTTAATATATTTCGATAAAATTTAGTATGTTAACATTTTTTGGCCCAACGAGAAACGGGATTGAAATTGGGTAAAATAGGTCTATTATTTCTTCAGTTTTTTAGTATTCATGTCAAGACTTCGTCTCGAAAACTTGAATACATTGTTTTAAATTTAATGAACTCGAGATTAACTAAAAATTGTCAAGAAGTAAAAATTAACAGTTCAATTATGAAATAATAATTATTCTATTTAGAGAAATATTTGAAATCTTTATTTGAGTGGACACAACGATCTATATAATTAAATGTATAAAGATGATTTTATAGAAATTTTGACCTAGACTACGCATCAAATGGTTCATACGCTGGATCCAATTTTGGCATAGTCTCTCCAATATATCCGCCGGTATCTTACGCATAAATTATTTAATGATAGCTTTCAGTACATCAACCGTTGCAGGCTTTTTCCTATATAGATATGAGCACTAACATAGCCACAAAAAAAATAGTATAAAGGCATTAAATTGTACGATCTAGGCGGCCACAAACGTAAAATAAACTATTTACCGGACTCGCCTCTCAATTGGGCCGGCCATTGTTTCGCGTGCTGCGTTGCATGTGGCGTCTTGTTGAAAACACATATCAGCCAAGTCCAGCTCTTCTATTTTAGACAAAAAACAATTTATAATCATCGCACGATACCGCTCGCAATTTACGGTAACATTCCTGCCTTCGTCGTCTTTGAAAAAGAAAGATCCAATAATGCCACCGCCCATTATCCACACTAAACAGTGCATTTTTTGGGGATGCATTCGCAGTTCTTGTAATGCTTCTAGCTGCTCTTCATACCAAATATGACAATTTTGCTTGTTTTCGTATCCATTCAACCAAAAATGAGCTTCGTCGCTGAACACAATTTTTGCACAACTTTGCCAGCGCCCATTCACCAAAATTTAGCCATTGTGGTAAGCCGTGTTTCTTCAATTCTTGCACCAGCTGAATTTTAAAAAGTTTTACAATTGTAAGTCTATTCATGGTTAATTCAACAAACTCAACATTTTTAACAGTAACATGTTACACGAAAACAGCTGACCTGCCAGAAAAGAGTCTTGCCAAAAAGAAAGTTGATAAAACATCACCCTTTATATAAAAATATTGTACAGATCGGTCCATGATTGACCATATCTCCCCTATAAATCTCTTAAAAATATTGGTAATCAAATAATAGTCAACACAAATAAGTTTTATATCATTTCACAATCATTTATACAACGATCGGTTCATAATTAAGCATGGCTCCCATAAAAGACCCCTTATATTTTGCAAGTGTTGATATCGAGATGAAATGTAATTAAATTAATTTGTGTCCATAATAGGTCGTAGGACTCATATAGCGCCCTTACTCTGTGTAGGGTATTATAAATGATTGAAGCTGATGCCGCGTCCCGCAACTGACTCCAATAACACCATTTTGGTGTTATGATCGTGTTATAAGGTAGAAGTAGAATAATTTTATATAAGGTGACAATAGAGATGTATACTGAGGAATTTATCTTTCGATTGTTGAGTTATTTCGTGGTAAGTGGGACATTATTCTCTTGTTTGTTGCCTTTTATTATTATTATTATTGTTATTATATAATTATATTATATTTATCCTATACATCTATATAGTAATTCAAATAAATGATCTTGTAATTAACAAGGCGCTTCATGAGGGACTCATCAATGCCTTTAGACAATGTTGATGTATGCTTCACAATAAGTTCAGTTTGCTTCTACATTAACTACACAACACTTATTCTGAATTATTTAACTGACTGTCCATTGAAGAGGAATATTACAATATTTAATAGGATTTTCATTTCATTTAGCATTTGAGGTCCACGTTTCTAACTCTAGTATAGGTTGGAGTCTAACTTCACTTAAAATGTGTCCAATATAGCGGGCCTTTTAAACCCTAAAAAATATAAAGCACCGTCTGCGCTAAATTAATTTCCAACCAGGCATCATGGTTCATTACATCCTATGACACAGCCTGCAGGTATATTATGACACGTTTTTAATTATTACTATTACGATAGCCCTAAGAAATTGCAGTTGAATTTAAATATTCTTATTAAAACACATTAAACTATATCAAGAAATACCATGACACCTTCTCTTAGAATCAGAATGTGTAATGATTTTATCTCTCAATGCCATTGAATATTTCGTTAAACAAGTGTCCAGCCCCTAATGATTTTGCTCTCACATTTAGTCATAATTGCCAAAGGCCTGACTGTAAATAAATCATTATTGCTATATTTTGGTAATTTATATGTACGTAACAAACTCAATATAATAGTTATGAGTTCTGTGCCATTCAATACATATTGAATAGATGATAGTATGTATATAATAATGTACGTCTATGATTTAGCTGTATAGCCATAATAATAATATAAATAAAATACATACATATGTAAATGTTTGAGTGCGAATATATATTGAAATTTGTCTATAGAGTCAAGGTTATTACGTATTTTATGTATGACTTTGTTTGCTACAGTTCTTGCTTTTGATTTTATAGTTAATGGCTTGAGTAATGATGTGTTGAGTTAAATTGGGTTGGGTATTGGTTATTATATGAGTGAATACTAAAGAGTTAATGTTAATAACTCATTTCAATAGTGTATATTTAATATTAATATTCAATGGTTTTTCATTATCTGCATTATAATAGATAATAATAGCAAGCAATGGACAATGTTGTGTATTATAGGAAGATGTGTTATCTCTTTACTAACCTTAATTGAAAAGTTACAAACAATATATAGTTTGCCTAAATGTACATATACAAATATTTTTAACCAACATCAATTATATTTTGGTTTTATATAACATATGTTCAATTCACAAGTGATGTTGTATGTTGTATACTATATGATACAACCATCTGATTCTGAACACAATTTTGAGCAAAGTCGCATGTTTGTGTTGTCAAGCCTTTAAAATGTCAAAAGTAAAATATTTAAAAAAAATTTATTAATACAAGTGAGAAAAACAAAATATTTTCTAAATTTTTGGTATTTCTTTAGTCAGGCTCAAGTTCATTAAATTTAATTTTCATTAAATTATTTTTACTGAAGGTAGGAATTGTTTAACAACTTGAAAAAAAATTTTTTTTATTTGATAATTTTTCATGCCTGGGATTCGAACCTGGGTTGAATTTACATGTTTCGAGAACAACCACATTCTCTCATCAAAATTCTTTGCGTTCTAACCTTCTGCACCACTGCGGTGCCCGCTAGCCAACAGACAAACATCAATCCTTTAACCAGTGTTACCTGGTGGTTCGAAATTTGCTGTAATTATCATTTTTCAATTTCTATTCATATGTTGCCTCCTCTTCTTCAGTTCGTATTCATGTCAAGATTTTTTGTCTTGTAAGCTTTAATACATTTGTTTATTATGTTTTTTGTCCACTTTCGACTACAGAAATACCAAAAATTTAAAGAATTAACAGTTCAACTAAAAATAATAATTGTTCTAAATATTTTCATTAACAATAACAAGTAAATAAAAATGAATGATTGTTTTTCATAAATTAAATACAAATACATTACATTATTGAAATTTGTTGCTTATTAATTTTATTTTCTTGTTTTGAATTTGTTAATCAGTTTATGATTTTAATGTTACCGTTGAGTTATTTTTTAAGCTAAAATCAGAAATGTTTTGATAGGTATACATATTGAAGTTTTGATAACACTTGAACATTCATACAAAATTTGGAAAACATATGTAAATATGTCGTAGGTGTTGTACAACATATTTATATAAAAATTAGCAACAACATTTATACAACTATTATAAATTCAAACGACGTACAACTCCTACGACACTACAACATTATTAGTGAATTGAACAATGTTTTTTTGATGATATTTAGTAGACATTAGGTCTACATATTTAAGTTTGTTAAATTTGAAAAGAAGTTTTATTTTCCAAATCCTTTAATTGTTTTTTAAAAGTACTACTGCCGACTTCAACATATTAAAAAAAATGTTTTCTTTGAAATACCCAGCAAAAACATTACTTACATTCTTAGTTTTAACGACTTCCATAATTCATTATTTTGTAACTTTATTCGCCACTTTTTGTATTACTAATTATATATTAAAGAATCACTTTATATATATATTTTAAAAAAGTCATAATTATAAAATCCCAAAATCTAATTCAAATAAATAGATTTAAAGAAGTTAGTCCGCTTTCACACGTTTCAATTCTAACTCTTCAAGGCATTTTTTTTTTTTGGGTGAGAAAAGGAAAAGAGATTAAAAGTCAAACATACTTGACGGTACTAGTGAATTTTTTAATTGTTTTCACCTTTTGTGTCTTTGGCTTTTCTACGCGAAGTTGATTTGCATGAAAAAGTAGAAACTAAAGGTAAAAAACACGAAAATTGAAGATGCGCGTGTGAACGAAAAAGAATTGAACAAAAATTGGTCAGCTAAAACTGACACGTGTGAAACAGCACTTATTATATGATTATAAATCTTTATTAATATCATTCTGCAATAAGTTTCCTTAATATTTATTAAGTTTGTTTTTTTTTTATTTTATAACATTTTGTTGTAATCAGTCTACAACTATATATTTTTATAAAGCTTTTAATAATACTTTTTGATTAAAAGTGGCAAAATTATAATGGATTACTTTTGGGACATTGCAAACAAAAATAAGTATTTTTTCTAGTAGATTTGTAAGAATTCTATGCGACAATTTCCTATCACTTATTAACTGATTAATTTGTAAGTGAAGTTTTCGTTGGGTTTATTCCACATAAACATGCATAGCATTAGATTAATTCAAATTTGTTTTGCTATATTTATGTATTTGTATGTATTTATTTGTATCGATATTTCTGCCCGAAGCTAAACAAGTCAGCTTAAAATTTTGCTGATTTTCATTTCGTTTTGTTTGTGTTGTTTTATTTGTCAGTTGTTGTTTGATTTTCTTGCATAAGAATTATTTATCTGATCAATAGTTAGTTTTAATTTTATTTTTTTTTTTTTATTATTCTACAGATACGTCTGTTTGTACATAAAATTTAATCGTTTTATGTAAATACACATACATAAATGGAGTTATAAAATCTCAGTTACTCAACCACTCACATTCACTGTCACTTATTTACACAAAAAAAGCATAGAATTATACAAAGAAAACAAACAATTTAAAATTTTATGAATAAATTCTTACCAAACCACTTATAAAAAAAAAACGTTTAATAATGAAACAACAATAACGAGACTACTTAGATTAACAAAAAAAAACTGGCCAAATCAAGCTCGATTGGTGGTATGCTTTCCAATAGTATTGTGGTAGTATGCAGATATTCTTAATGTGTTGTGATTTTGAATATTATTATTATACCCTACACCACAATAGTGGGGAGGGTATATTGGATTTGTGCCGATGTTTGTTTTATATATATACAATAATTTGGTACAATTTTATGATGATCGGTCCATAATTATTCGCAGGTCCCATATAAGATCCGCTTTCGAAAATCACTTCAACAAGCATGACTATCTTAAAAATGTTAGGATCCAAATAAAATTCAACACAAATACATTTCATATATACAGAAATGATGACACCTTATTTTATAATCGTCGGTTCATAATTAGTCGAAACTCCCATATAAGATCCTCTCAGTAATTCACTTTAACCTCCATAAATCTTTTAAAAATATTTATATCGAGATAAAGTAAAACATTCATTTATATAAATATAACATAACATTTATATTCACAGAAGTCATGGCGCTAAGTTTTTGGATAATCGGTTCATAATAGGTAATGTCTCCCATTTACTTATACTGGATGTAGCGAATTTTGTATTACATTTGTTATATAATCGTTCAAGCCAATTGAACTTTTGTAATTCTTCATACAATTATAATTTTATTTACTGAAAAATTTTTAAATATTTGTTTTTAAATGCTTATAATTTGGAAACTATAAAAATATAAATAGCAAAACAAGCACCTGGGACTTTTCAGAAAATATAAATTTTTAATTCAAATGAACAGTCATGTCAAAAGATTCCTAATTTCAGCATCCACAGCGGCGAGGGTGTGTATTGAGGTAAATTAAAACGTCTAATAAAGCAAAATCCCGGTCTCTGCGAAAATGGATGCCTCAAAAAAAATGCAACTATAGTGTAGTATTGTACTGTAAAAACAATATCAAAATAAAGTTAAAGAGGAGTATTAAAGGATAGTTGGTGGAAATTAACAAATATTACTGAATTGGAATAAGTATACAGCACAGGTTTATAGAAATGTAGTGCAATAGTTATAGCAAATTCAACTCACCTCATCGACTACCCAGCAAAAACTTCATTTATAAATGCAGTTAAAAAGTAATAGAAAATTCGCGAGCAGACAAATCTACTAGAAAACGTAACTATTTTTGTTAGTGACGTCCCAAAAGTAATCCGTTATACTTTTGCCACTTTTAACTAAATAAATAATAACTTTTATTTATACCTAAAAGTATTATAAAAGAAGTAAGAAAGTATAGTCGCTCAAGCCCGACCATATAATACCCTACACCCAGTATATGTGTAAAAAAAAAATTTCAGAAATGGGCTGTAAATTGGAGCTATGATCTATTATGGACCGTTCATCCAAAACTATATAGTGGCATGACTTCTGTTCAAATAAGTATTTTTTTTTTTTGTTAAATTTTATATCGATATAAACACTTATAAAAGATTTATAGATGTTAAAGTGATTTTCGAAGGGGATCTTATATGGGAACTTTGACTAATTATGGACTGATCGTTGTAAAATTAGTTGTCATGATTTCTTTATTTGTGTTCAATTATATTTGGATACAAACATTATTAAGAGATTTATGTTTGTTAAAGTGATTTTGGAAAGGGGGCCTTATATGGGAGCTATAGTCAATTATGAATCAGATTAGGCTTTATTTCTGTAGAAATTTGTTGGCATGCGTGCATAAATCCGATAAACCTCTATTTCGGGAGGACATTTGTATGTGAGCTAGAAGCAATATTGGACCCATTTCAGCCGGTTTCAATTCCAAGCGTCGTTGGACCAAATAAAATATTATTTACCAAATTTTGTCGAAATATCTTCAAAATTGCGACCAGTCAGACCGACGGACGGAAAGACGGGCGGACATCGTTAAATCGACTCTGAAAATGATGCCGAGTCGATCGGTATACTAAAGGTGGGTGTTGGACTAATATTTGTGGGCATTACAAGCATCAGCACAAATCTAATATACCCTCCCCACTATTGTGGTGTAGGATGTAAATATGTAGTTGTAGTCTGAATACAACAAAATTTTAGAATAAATAAAAAACTTGATAATAATACTAAGTACTTGATACTAATAATGATTTATAATCATGTAATAGCTACTGTAAATCTCTTTATTTGGAGTAATTTTTTTTTTTTTTTTTTTTTTTATTTTATAATTATGACTTTTTTAAGATATATATGTATGTATATATAAAGTATATATTAATATATAGTTAGTAATACAAAAAGTGATGAATAAATCTACAAAATAATGAATTCAGGAAGTCATTACAATTAAGAATGTAAGTGAAGTTTTTATTTGGTAGTATACTGGATGCTTTTAAATCCATCAAAAATAAATAAATAATAAATAACAAAAAACGTTTAAGAACCTCTGCTTTAGCGTACATTGTGTAGTGTGTTGGTCATTGTTTAGTTGGCGTACGCAAATTGCTCTAATGAATTTTTAACACTTTATTAAAAAATCTTATTTATTTTTTCTACTTATAAAGTTATTGTTGCTGTTTTTGTTGTTAGACTTGATTTTGTGTATATGTTTATTAAGAAATATATTTTTTATATTGTTCAACCATTAGTTCTATAAATTTTAAAAAGTTGTTGCTATTTAGTGTTTTTTTTCAGTGAGATTAAGCATGTTTCAGTTAATTTAAATTGAATGGAAAAAAATTTGAACAAGATCTATATTTTGCTTATTTTTTTTTTTTGGTTTTTAATTTCAATAAAAATTTGTTTTATTGTTATTTATTTAACTAAAGCTTAGAAGGTATGAGGGAGTGTGAATGAAATATTTATTATGTGAGTTAAAGAAGGGTAAATGGTTCAACTGGTGGTTTAACTAAACTATACTTTGGCAATGTTGATTACAGTGAAATAAAAAAAATTGACCACACCTAAAAAAATGGTTAGAGGTTATAAGTGATTAATTCATTTAGGTTTTATTAATATTAGGAAATATAATTAAAACTTATACAATTTTAACAGTTTTAGAAATCAGAATCACTGTTTAAACCCCTTCTAATTAAAAACTAAAGAGATCAGTTTTTACAATATGTATGTAGGTATACTCGTAAAGTAGTGTTTTATAGTTGAAATAAAAAGTTTAGTTATTTTGGTTTCAGATTTTTTAATAGTCAACATTTCGACTTTTAATATAAAAATTTTAGTTAAAAGTTATTTACACAAAAAGTTTTTATTTTTAATTTTATAACAAATTTAAATTTCTTTAATAAAAATCTACCTTAGTAGCTCCTTTCCACAGTCGTTCAGTTGCGACTTAACAGATTACAGAAAAATGGCTTTAAATGTTGTATGTGACTCCAGTGTTCTTTTGTAAACAACAAATTTTACAACATTTTTTAAATATTGTAAATAAAGGTAATATCCTTGTATCTCTGAAAACCATAAAACTCAAAAATCTTAAGAAATCTTAGGGTGTTGGAATGATATTGAAATGTTTGTGGTATGCATTCATTATGAACACTCTTATTCCTTTTCGCGTCGTCGTCATCGTCATCAATTAAATATCCACATAAATTTTTATCGACGTCGTCGTCAATTCAATACAAAACTTGTATTTCATAACAGCAATGTAACAATGTCGATTGTTTGTCGTTTTTTAAAGTACATCTCTAATAACTTAGACAGTTTGTTTGTTTTGTTTACAGTTTTATTAAAAAAAATTCATAATAACTGTAAACAACTAAAATGTTTTTATGCCTGTTTGTAATTCTGATCCGAATGATGAGGAAAAGAAAAAAAATTTCAATTCATATTTCAATTACGGTTTCTTCAACATAGATTTTTCCTTTCCTTTCAAAGAAGTTTGACAAGAGGTTGAAGATGCCAACATTTGACTTTAATTTTTTTTTTATTTTCAAGAAAAAAATCATTACTTTCAAGAGCTTCTATTTCGAAATTCTCATATTCAATAAGTCCCTAAAAAGCTTCTTCAGTGTTTGCCACAGCTTCTTCCAGGGGTCTTAATATTACATGTTTATAAATTGCGCCTTTTGTAAACGCGCTCTCTTGTTTCTTTAACCTTAAATTTAAAATCTCGCTAAAAAAGTTTGTCATGCAACAATCCGTTGTCAGGTCTTTTCGGTGGACCAAGGACATTTGTCATCATTGAAATTCTTTCCCATTGCTCTTTAATGGGTGCCCCGATAGACTAGGCGATAGTGTGTCGGACTATCAGTCAGAGGGTTGCGGGTTCGATTCCCGCCAAAGACTCTAGGCGTTTTCTGCAGACAAGCCAAAAAGCTTCGCAGTTTGTGTTAAAAAAAAATCAAAAGGAAAACTGAAAACCTTTAGCAAGTGAAGAATGTTTTTCCATCTCCTTCACTAACTTATTGAATTTGTGTTTGTAATTTTTTTCTTTTTCCATTTTTATACCCACAACAAAAAAGACGGCGGTATATTGCGTTTGTCATTCCGTTTGTAACACATCGAAGTAATGGTCGTAGAACCAAAAAGTCTGTGTACTCGTATTCTGCTTCCTTATAAGATTCTAAGACGATTTAGCCATGTCCGTCCGTCTATACGTCTTTTGTTGTCACGATAGAGCCTCGAAAAAAGATGTACAACAATGAAAATTCTACCAAACATTCTTTGATCCACCAAAATGTTTGCTATTGCAAATAAGCAAAATTCGTCCTGCAGGATCTAAGTTATACATCAAAGTTTCAGGCAATCTCGATATTTTTCAAATATTTTTTACTGTTTTCTTCGATAATACAAGTAATGCAGCTAATTTCATGACTTTGTGCACACTTTATTTTTTATAGAAGGACAAGTCTTGTTAAAAATTGCAGGAATCGGTCCACGGTTTCTCATAGCACCCATACAAATATCTTCACGGAATATGGTTTAAATTCGACACAAATAGCTAATACATACATATAATTCAACAGTTTGAATATGATGATGATCGGTTCGTATTTGTTCGACAAGATAACTGTTTCGACAGTAATAAGACTGATGACAAAATCGGAGCCGGGCATCCGGCATACCAAAAACACATCGATGCTTATCGATAAAAATTTATATTGACAATGGGCATACTGATTTACAACAATAGACACAAAACGATATGGTTTCGTATTGATGGCACTAAATGGAATAAGGGTAAATAAATCCAAAATATATTTTAAATATATTGTAAACCATTAAACATTGAAATAAAATTCCTTTAGAATATGGCTATATACATATGTATAACAACTACATACTTGATTTGCAGACCTAACATAACAGGTTTTAAAGGCACATTTTTAAATATGAATTTTTAAATATTTATATTCCAGTTGACAAAAATATTTTAAAATGTAATATTACTTTTAACTTCAACAAATAAGATCTGCCTTGCTGAATCTTATATACTTAACACCAAGATATCATTTATCTTGTTCCACAGAGATGGTTAATTTTAGTGATTAATTTTACCTAGATTCAGTTAAGCTGTTAAATTTTGGGCATTACTATTAACAGTAAATTCTTGTGGTAAATTTTTTCTGAGTCTCCTAGTTTAAACCTACAGTATTTAAAACCGAAAGCGAAAATCGTTCAACCAGTTTTTTTCTATTTGAAAGCCTGACCTGTTTACAAAAATTAAGAAAAAAACATTTTTGAAAAATATCGAAGTTTTATCAAAATTTGGGCCATAACTGTGGTCTATACCAAACCACCCAGACTAACAAAGAAAAATAGCAGTAGCCTAAGTTTTATGGTATGTCTAAAATACACGGACGAACATTGCTTGATTCTTTTAGCAGTAGAATTTCCTAAGGGCCCACAATGTTTCGTTGTGTTACAAAAGAAATGACAAACTTAATATACCCCCAGCATTTTGGTGGTGATTAAAAAAATATCAAATACTGCTTGACTAAAATATTCTGGATCAAGGTACATCTGCACTTAATTTAAACCTACACACTCCAACTGATCGTTTAAGAACTTAAATTTATTTACAAAACTCAAAAAAAAAATCAGAACTACTAAATACAAAAATTTTTATTTACTCAGTTCTCACCCTTGTGTAATATTGTTTACTTCAATGTTGTATAATAAATAAAATTCTAATTCACCATAATTTTCTATTCAAAACCACAAACCAGTTAGTTAAACATTAAACACAAATTGTGAAAACAAAAGAAAGCTCAAAAAAAAAAAAGAACTATGTATGTATTGTCATTCATTCGCTTATTGCTACTGTCATTAGAGCCTCATAAAGAACTTGCAGAACTTGAATTTCTGTGTATAATAAATATTAGATTGATAACGAAAATTATTATACAAATGACTTTATGCTGAACCATAAATAAAGGGTGCGGCCCTTTTTAAATGGGAGAGGGATTACAATAGTTATTGATAGATTCTTATACATAAATTATATTTTACACAATTTTTTACCAACATTAATAAATTACATAAAGTTAACAAATAATACCATTAAAACAAAAGAAATAAAATAAGCAAACAAACATAAAAAGTCAAACAAGTTGTCAACTTCAACTGACAAGTTAAGAAAGACTTCTTATTTGTATATTTTTTCCTGAAATAATAATTGTAGGCGCGTGTATCGAATAAAAATTATGAGACAGACACACATGGACGGTCAGAGACTGTGAGAACGAGATAGAACCATTGTTTTTACAATGTAATGAAAAACGACTGCTAGGTAGGTATTCAGGTATTATGTTTGCGGTTTAAGTATAATAAATAAATTCTTATGTAAATCTTTAAACTAAGGAATTGAAATGGAAAGGAATGTTTCGACTAGAGAATAAACAACCAATTGTCATAGGGGGCAGTGACGAATTGTTTATGCCCCATTGTGTGATTTTCTACATAGATATTAACTTTGTGTAAATAAATTAAGTGCTGTGATTTTCTTTTCGGTATGCTAATAATTTCAAGTATAATTAAAGAGGCGATAGGTGTCAACTGAATAAATGTGTCCAGTAAAAAGAGTTGAGGCTTCAATTAATTTCTCATATTTTTAAATGTTTGGCAGACTTTTAAAATGCATGCAATCGTGGAAAGCTTTAGCTGATGGACCCAAAATTAACTAAAGGGTCACAGATTGTATACTGCTTTACACGAGCTAGAGTTGTTAATTTTTTCTAACAGGCTATTTGCCGGTCTCCAGTAAATCTGTATGTTAAAAGATGCATTAGCAACTGCATAAAATGACTTTCATTATATACAGCTAATCGATAGAACTTCTTACAGTGCGAAAATAGTACCTGAAATTAAAAACTTGAACCATAGAATACTCGCACATTCAGGTAGAAGGAGAGCAATCATAATAATTCATCTGTTCTTAGGCTATACTTCGTTGTTTCAAAGATGAATTGTGTAGAGATGTCAGCATTTTCATATGAAAGTGCTCGCTATCTTCCATTCATTCGAATAGACGACGAATTTCTTATCAATAATTATTCGAATAATCTAATAAAGACAATTTTCGACTAACGAATAATTTAATGTGTAATGCTTGGTTTTCACTATGTCATTTTTATTGTCAAATTGCCAATAATTGGACAAAACATAGTGAAAATGCGGCCTAATAGTCGATTAAAATAACTGCTTCGATTTATTATTTTTTTCACAATTTTTCGTAATTCTAAATTTTAATATCATTATGGAGGTCTGAACTCTACAATTTTTGAATGCAGTCCAGGAAAGCCAAAAGCTTTATTTTGAATTAAAGTTAAAGCGATTTTTTTAATCATTGTAGATATGTGAACCGATATCTCCTTCTACATACACTGCGTTGCATAACTATAAATACATAAAGCTTTTATCAGTTTTGTAAGTTAAAGAATAATTAAAACAGTTTAACCTACATTCATGTGAAACTAACATAAAAACAAGTCTTATTTAATTTAAAAAAAATTCAGTATTTTTTATTTTACCTCTGAAAACTGTATAAAGAAATTAATTAGTATTTCAAAACTATAAATACACCATTTAAATAACTTAATATTCCAATATAATTTGCTAGACCTTCCTTTAATATTTCCTAGATTTATTGTTATATCTGCATACATATGTATATGTATATAGGTTGATCTCCAAGCATCTATAACAGTTCCTTTTAGTTGATGAATGCTTTCATATTGCTGGTTTTCAGCATAAAATCGACGGCTTAATATTCGCCAAATGTTCTTACTGGGGTTCTGATCTGGAGAATATGCTGATCCTTCAAGTATATTAATATTTTTCAATCAACCTTTATTTGACGATTTACATGTACAGATGCGTTGGTTGGTTGAAATATAAATTGTTTTGCATTGCTAATTTCAGTAAGGACACTAATTTCTCTTCTAGTAATTTAGAAAAATTCATTTTGGTGCTTGAAAACGCCAATCAAGCATACTGTCTTGACAAAAAGCTCCCCTAACCATCAGATAACCGTCTCCAAAATTTATTTTGGAGAAATATCCGTAGGTTTCTTTAATAGCTGTTAAGACCATCTCATCATCAAGATTGAGTTTTTTCTCATTGCAAAAAATTATTTTCAACAAATACATATACGTTTAAATAGAGCAACTGTTAATCAAGATTATCGGCTTATCTTTTCCCACTTAGTTTTAAAATTTATTTTAGCGAATTAAAGTGTATCAGTTTTGTGGCGAAGTAATAGTCTTGGCACAGACGGCAGCTTTTGTCCAGTATTATTATTTTAGCAGTCTGATTGTTGCTAGCACAGTTTATAGTTATGCGTTTGCCCGTTTAGAAAGCCTTTTACCGGTACGCCACTTTACTTTTTACCATAATACTCGTAGTCCGGATTATTTGCAAAATTTGTGACTACAACATGTGACCGATTTATTTTTTCGCAATTATTGAAAATTACATAATAAGAATAATTAACAGTTACACTTTTGTTTTTCTAGTATTCGTCTTTGTTTGTAATAAAATGTAATTATAGTTATGAAACACTAACAAAATATTAATGCACAAATTGCCCAAATTTGGATAAACAGAGATTGTTAATCATACTCTAAAAATATTGAATAGCATACTTGACGTGTAATTATAGTAATGCGACACAGTGCATATAGTGCATATGTTATTGCGAAAAGTTATAATTCTAAAAATCTTTTTTTTTTTTGTTTTAAAAGCAGAATCGTAATTATGTTTTATTTGATATTTGTCCGTTATTGATACCCTTTAAGCTGCTGTATCTAAGTCCTAATTTACATGAAGCAATTTTTATTGAAAAGATTGCTACAATTGTTTTCTTAAAATTTCTCTGGTGATCACATAGCACAAATCCTATTGCTTAAATCGCTCGTATTTTTATTTGGGAGTATTTTCGCTTTCACACTTTTCAATTCTGTCGCTTCAAAGCAAGTTTTATAGTGTGAGAAAGAAAAAGAGAATAAAAGGGCTACAAACTACTAGTCAATTTTCTCATTTCCCTTTGTTCTGTTGATTTGTGAGTGTGAGAAAGAAAAAGAGAATGCAAGGGCTACAAACTACTAGTCAATTTTCTCATTTCCCTTTGTTCTGTTGATTTGCGTGAAAAAGTACGAAAATTTAATTGACGTGTGTGAAGAAAATGGCAAGTTCAAAAGAAAATTGATCAAAACCTGGTCAGCTAAAATTAAAGTGTGTGATATAGGACTATACATTTGCATACACGTATGTAGTAATACGAATAGAAGAGTAAACCGAATTGCAAGTACAATCAAGTGTCTTATATTCCCCTCCCCTCAGCTTAGCTTAAAGAAATGCTTCGTGTAAATTGGGACCAATATTAATATTTAATAAAATATATATAAAATCCATTAGCTCTGCAGTTGCATGAACTTATAACGAAATATTTCTAATTAAGGACAAGGTTTTAGATAATAGTTTTTGTTTTGTTTTGTTTTGTTCATTTTCTGATTAGGTAAAATAAAACTATTTATAATAATATTTATTTATATTAAACAAATATGTAGTATGTAGTAAACAAAACGAAAAAAGTTTAAATTAAATTTATGCATGCACTTAATATATGGCTGGGGTAAATTGCAAAGAATAATAATATTTAAAAGAATTTGCACTCCTACCTGGTCAACCTTGAGTGAGACAGTTGTTGTGGTAGTTGCTTTTGTTGCTACTGCTGCTGTTGTTGTGTAGCTGCATATGTAGTAAGCATATGCATTAACATGCACTTAAACAAACAACCAGCAATGGTAACAGCTACAACTACTACAATGGCAACAGTAACTTTTGATTTTTGTTGCTGTTGTTTTGTTAAACTCACGTAACATTATGAACACCAGCAAGACATAAAATAATGCGCACTTAAAGAAATCGAAACGAAACAAAAAAAGGCTTAAAAATAAAAAACTGATTTTTTACAATAAATTAAAAATTAAATAAAATACAGCAATACTGGCAACGGCAACTGCAATTGCAAAAAAAGTTAAATTATAATATAAATGAATGAACAAAATTGAAACAGCCACAACTATATAAAACAATAAACGAAACTTTTCACTAAACAAATTTGCAACGAACAAAATTAAAAGTTTACATAGAGTTAATGCACGTACTAGAACAATTGCAACAGAGTTTGTAGCAGGCCTGGCTAGATCAGGCCAAGCTATACCAATATCAGGCTTTAGAGGGCAGACATGCGATTACTTAACCCTGCAGGTGTGCATGAAAATTTCAATAAATAAAGCATAACGTGATGTAACATAGATTACAAGTGTCTATTTTTATATTTAAACATAAAATATGTACGAGTATGTATATGCTTAGAATTAATAACCACAGAACCACGATTTAGACATAATCCACAATAATCGCGTTAAGAACAACAAACTCAGCAAACAAAAAAAAAAAGAACATAAAAAGGCTACAGGCACGACAATCGTCAAATGGTAACAATAATAAAGTAATAAACGAATTATAATAATAACTTCTTTTGATATAAATACCTTGTTAGTGTTTCCTTTTTGTTTAAAAGTGTATATACGTTTTTTTTTTTTTTGGCTTGATTATTTAATTAATGTTCATTTTTGTATGAACCCTACATTTGTTAAGTTGGCAGTGTTTGTTGATGATTAAATTTGTTGCGGTTTAATGTCAATGCTAAGAAAATTTCAACAAATTGATATTTTGAATAGTATATTTCAATATACTACGAAACTGCAATCATTGGTGCCTTCAGGCAGCTGTTTCTCTACCGGTCTACCCTTTGAACTATAATGTGATTTACCGCATTGGTCGCGTAATTGTGCTTGTTCCAACGGATTTAGCTTGTTGTTTGTTTGATGTTCAAGAGTACTTCAAAGAGGAAGAGTCGAGTTGCTGACGAGCCTGCTCTGTTTGTCCAGTATCATATTGTCTGGATCATTTAGTATTAAATTACATATGATGTCATTTCCGCTATACGAGATTTGGAGATCATTATGAATACGTCCAAATCGTCAAATCCTAGGGATAGTTAGTGTTATCGCTCATGTCATCATTGTACTACCTAATCAGATCCCGCCTGGCCGGTCATGTTGATAGTAGCTCCAGTACTAAAATTTTTTTCATCCGCCTGAATACTGATTTAGTTTATACAGCAACCAAATGAGAGAAATAAAACACTGAAGAAGAACAGGATGATGCTCAAAATTCTTGTAAGAGCAGACAACGCTTTTTTTTTAGTAAATATTTGCTAAGTGTGACCATACCTTTAGAAACAGACAAAACTACACTATTTCGAGTTGAAATTAAGAAAATCCAAATTTGTATTGAGGTAAAAACAAACTGAAATTGAGAAATCGAAATTAATATTAATAAAATGGTAATTAAAGATGAGAGATCCAATTACACATTCAGAAAATGCAAATTCAGAGTAAAAACCAATTGAAAAACAAATTAATATTGAGAAAAAAACCAATTGAACCCGAAGTAGGGCACCTCGGACATGTGAAAAATTTACTATTTATGGAATCTGCTAGTCGACTACAAATGCTACCACTGTGCAACGTACCCGACTACTCAGTGGAAGCCAAAGTTTTTTTTTTTTTTTTTGGTAAAAAAAATACATAATTTTGTCCGGAGAAAAATTTATTTACTAAGAGTTTTTTGCAGCAGGTTCCACCTATTTCGAACGATTTTTCTGGAAAATCAAAGCAAACAAAATATGTTAGTTTAACAAGTGGTAATATTGCGGCCATTGATTTATTTTGCTTTGTTTTTTAAGTGTCAACAAACAAATATTAAATTATTTTAAAATATTGTGTATTCAAAATGAATGAAAAAAGTGTGTGCTGATGGCCATGGAAATACATAAGGCATTATTATTTGTATGGAAGAATATAACCTATTGGCAGCTCAGTTCATTTTTGTCTAGACAATATATAAAATTAAACCAATTCAAGCTGAGAGTTGTTCGTAGAAAATGTTTTCTCTCTCTCAAAAAGAGAGACGTCACACTTATAACGAAAACAACTTTGTCCGAACAAATATTTTATTTAGAAATTTAGGGTATACTCGTATGTCAGAAACATAGACAAAAAATTTGTTTTTAATTTTATTTTTTTTTTTTGAAAATCACTCAGTTTTTAAATAATTTCTGAGTGTTTTTGATAAAAAAAAAATTTTAATTTTTTTCCGTGCGTGCTTCGGACCTCTTTCATAATAACTGACAATAGCCAATAAGTAAAAACACTTTTAATCCCACTGTAACTCAAAGCATTGATGTTGTCACAACCTAAGTAAAATGTATTTCAGCTGTTTACAAACCTAACAGTTCAATTTTAAACATATACATCCCAGCAAGCCATATGAGTCCGAACAGAGTCTTTTCTGACACCTTTTTCGGAGCGTTAACGCTCTTTATGAGCCCAAAAACAATCATAATTGCTCCGAAAATCTTCAGAAATGGGGGTCATTACATTCAAAAATGGTCCGTCAGAAAGAGCTCTTAGATAATGTCAGAAAAGACTCTTTTATGAGGGTTTTTTTGGGCTCTGTGTAATCTTGTTCTGATCATTCTTGTGTGGTACAGCTACAGTTTTTTTTTTGTTCAAAGCACAAATAACAGGACAACAACGCTTTGGTACACACATAATTAGGTGGAATTTCTGAGTCACACTGCGTGCCGACTCAGGACAGTAACAAGCAAATTTTTCTTTCGCTCCGAAAATGCTCTTTTCTTGGACTCTTTTCTGACTCCTTTTTCGGAGCGCTCCTAGAATGGTATGCTGGCATATCTCTCTGTAATGTTGCTTTTTCTAATACAAATATACACAAGTATTTTTTACATACTTGCTCGTATTAATACATAGAACATTACTAATGCGTAGGTTGTAGGTTGGTTGGTTGTGTGTTTAAATTTAGCTTGTTTAATGACAACAACAATAAAAAATTCTATACATTGAAATCCATCATCATTGAATAAGAGAGATATGTGCATACAAAAAAAAAAACAACAAACAGTCAACTCAGACAAGACAATACAGTCAAGTCGGTACAAGTCATGCTTCTTAATTAAAAATAAAAAAGACGATCAAATGGATCGTGACAAGTTCTTGGAAAAACCATGATATACTATTTACACATTCAAATATCACTCGTATATAGATAGAAATAGTTATGCTAGTTTAAACATAGGCAAATTATTTTGTTTCTTAAGTATTTGTAATTAAGTTTTTTTATTGCACGCTACAAATAGCAGGTACTTAAGGAATTTGTATTTTAAGGAAATTGTATGCTAATATTACTTATACTTATTATAATTATCGAAGCTTTAAAAGCTTAAAAATATTCAATGTAATTTTTTCTTTGTATTTGTTATATTTCCAGGTAAATACCCACAACCTAAAGAATGATATACATATATAATACGGTGAAACACTTAAAAATATACTATATTAAAATGGAAGAAGTAAGAGTTTATATTCGGCTGTGCCGAATCTTATACACCCTCCACCAATATGCTTGAAACTAATTTGTATTGCATTTTATAACGATATCGATATTTATACGAGTTATTTTTTTTTTAATTGTGCTTTAATTTATATGTATTTGAGGCTTATTTTCGTTGAATTGCATGGCTTATCCAGTTATCTTCACAAAATCCAACAGTATAGTTCGTGCATACATATAACTGATTTGATACTTATTGATTTTTTCGGAAGTAGTCCATATATGGGAGCTGTGAATTATTATAGATCGATCACCATTTTTGATGATTTTCGGAAGTGGACTTTATGTGGGGCTTATGGTCAAATATTCACCGATTACCATGAAATTCGGTACGAGGATTTCTAATATATATACGAATTATTTTTGAGCGAATTTCAGCTAGCTAATGATGTTTTTGAAAAATTAATGCACATTAAAGTGATTTTTGCAAGTGGACTTTATATGGGTGGTATGTTGAAATATAGATCAATGCAAACAAAATATCATTTTGGTATTTTTCTTAGTATGAAACCTATTTTTGCTGAATTTTATATGTATACTGCTTTTCTTTAGGCAAATTTTTTGTTTTGGAGACCAGAATAATTTTTCATTGTTTTCTTGTTGATTTGGTTTGGTTCTTTTAATTGCTTTAGTTGCACGAAAACAACAGTATAAAAAATATCGAATTTTTATAAAGGTTGCCTCAAATTTTGCTCCATACCACTGATTGTAATATATCGATTTTGCTGATTTTCAATACCAAACTTTCCTACCAAATAAAAAATATTTTTTTTTGGAAATTTCATTAAGTTTTTAACATTTTTACGCAGACGGACATAGCTCAATCGACTAAGAACTTCAAAAGGTTCGATAATATATATACTTTGTTGGGTCTCAGATGAATATTAACAAAGTTTCACACGGAATGGCAAACTTATTATACCATCACTCAACACTTGTGGTGTTCGATCATGCACTCTAATTGATGATGTGGTGCGCACAACGGTCAGAGAGTTCAAGAAAATTTCAAATTCTAGCCCTAGTCAAAATAGCTGAAGACATTTCTAAGACACTCGGTTACCCAGCAAGCGCATCGAAAATTAGAAGCCGGCTGAACAGCAATGGACTTCATGCAGTAATCCGTACTAAACATAGCGACTCTCCTTAACTTGTCCGAAATCTTTATGGAATGATGTGGTATTTAGCGATGAGAATAAATTTGAGATTTTTGGGTCAAAATCAAGAGGAAGAAGGGTCTGGAGAACAATCTGTCACTGAACCAAAAAACACTTGAAGGTTTTGTTATAGATAATGTCAACTTTCAATTGCAATTGGTCTCATTCCATTTTGTTTTTTTTGCACTGTAAAATTTACAGAAAAAGGAAAACAGCATCAGACAGATCGTTTGATTTATTGATTCATTTCTTTACAAAGTAAAAATAGAATATACAGAAAATATATGTATGTTTATATCAGACGTTAATTACATGGTTTTAATTTAAAAACTTAAACTCGACTTACAACTAAATGTTATAAAGGCAGTGGATCTTTTCAAAATTCTAAGATAGTTAATCTTTGGCAATTGTTTCTTAATTTATGTGATCATAAAAATAGCTTTTAATTAAATAAATATGATGAGTAATGACGAGTATAATGTTAAAGCACATACCTGCATATAAAAGAATACACTTTGAAACTATAGTAAGTTAATGACTAAAACAACAAAAATAAAAACAAACGAAAAAAAAAGACACACATCATTAAAAAAAAGAAGCAAAACAAAATGTATTAAAGTAACTGCAGCAAACATTATGCAAATAAACAATATTGCTGGAGTGAAATAAACATAAAATTTGCAGTGCGAAAAAAGGCAAGGCACGCATGGTTTAAACGATGTGTGTTTTGAATTAGAAATTGATGATTGTGTTTTAGTGCGAGGATTGCGAAATAAGTTCTTTTATGTTCTTGGTGAACTTTTTATAGTCTTAAAGATTTTCAAGAATAAAATAACGAGTTGACGAATAAAAATTTTAAATTATTGAATAATAAAATTTTCAATGACTATATAAACTTGCATATGATTACTACGTACCGTAATGCAGACAGATTACTTTGAAGTATGCTGATAAAGACTACTTTACTGCTTGATAATTATAGCTGTATAAGTAGTAATTCAAAAGTCCGTTACCATAACCTACTTGAGATTCTGTTTTTACTGATTATGGTTTCTGTAAGCGCTTATTAGTGTAGTTACATATAGCCTGTGTAAGCGGTAATTATTTACAATGACATCGTTGTTTTAAAATAATGAAATAAGGCCATAATTTTGTAAATCACTTGCATTTAACTCATCAGATACGATTTGTAAATCACTGCGTCATTGCATTTAGCGAACGCAGAAATATTACGCTGTTACAATACTGTTAAATAGCTAATAATGCCATTGTAAACATTGATACTGATATTTTAACTAAAAATTTACAAAAAGCTACACTTATTTTGCATTGGCAATGCTACAAAAATATCAGCTGTTTAAAATTTTGTTTTTGGTTATTTATGAAAAAAATATTTAAAATTATGAAGAAAAAGGCTTTGAAAGCGGGTGTTCTAATTGGTGGGCCAATTGCATTCAGGAGTTTCGACATAGCTTTCCAAACATTATCAACACTTGCATTTGAGCTGCCAAAATTAGGCATTCCAGGAGCTACATCAGCTATCAACAATTCAAATCGAGCTGTCGTTGTGGCTTCTTTTTTCGCCCTAAGAAAAATTTTAGTAGTATTTTATACTAAATGAATATGTTTATATATTTACTTACATTGTATAAACAAAGTTCCTAAAAAGTATTAAATTTATTGAATAATTTTTTTTTTAATAATAGTTTAATTCAATTTTTAAAACTGATGCCAAGAAAATTTAACGCCTCAATTTGACAACGCAAGTGATAAAAATCCAGCGTTGCATTTTATAAAATACACAACTTCAAACAGTTGTATTAACAACAACGTAAGAATCAGCTGTTACAACGCAAACAATCACCTGCTTGAACGCCGTGATTTGCAAAATGTAATTTAACCCAACGCATAGAATATTGTGGCGTTGAGTTTTACAAAATTAGGACCTACGTGTCAGAATATAAGTATTTTAGCTTATTACTTGCTAATGCTTGCTTAAGACCAGTGTATCCTGCTAAAAAAATGTTAAAAAAAATTTTAATAATATTATGAATAAATTCTTCACTATTTGTACCGCTGCTTCTACAACTTATGTTTTATTATATAAATAAAACTACATTGAACTCAAAAACAAAACAAATTATTTATTCTCTTAAAAAATCGTAAATTAAAATTATAAAACAAAAATTAAAAATATATATTTGTCAGTCTTTATACATATGTATATGTAAATATACACATATATATGTATATGCATATAAATACATAAAACAATTTTGGACAAAAGCGACCATTAATTCATGTAACATTTTATGTATTTTATATGTTCTAAAATGTCATAAAACAAAAAAAAACTATTTGCTATTTAATAGCATTCGTATTTACTTCACAATAAATTAGTTTAAACAAAAATAACAAATTTCGGCTACATATTAAATACTTAATCAAAAGTGTATTCTTCACTTTCTGAGGGCTCTTTTATAATATTATATGTATTTGTATCACATTTTTTGACTAATTCTTTAGATATTTGAATACTTTGGCAGCATTTATTCAATCTTTTCAATCAACATCTTATATAAAGGAGTGAATTCGTTGTATTTAATATCATTCTATTTCAGATTTTATTTTTAAAAGATTCATTCCGCTAAATACACGTTCAACTTCTGCATTACTAAATGACCAAACTAAATATTTCATAACAAAATCAGACAATTCCTTGAAGGGATTTTCATTCACAGCATTCCTGTATTCATAAACTTGTATCCAAAACTCAATCGTTGAGTTCTGATTTTGCCACTCGTATGAAGTTAATTTTTGCCATTGTAATTCTAAAGTTGTAATTTCTTCATTTGAAAAATGTATCATTTCTTCTTTGATATTTTCATATAATTTACTTTTATTTATTTTTAAACTATTGTCAACAGCAAAAAAGTTAATATATTGTAAACTTAACAAATGTTTGGGTAATCTTTGCCTTAGTTGACATATTAACTCTGCTATGAAATTTCTACATATTATTCTTATTTCTTTTTCAGTTTGAGAATTTATATTTGTTCTTGTTTTCAAAAAATTTTTAAAATCATAATTAAAATGTGGTGTAGGTATATTTTCATTTTAATTGTAATAGGGATAAAAATGAAAGATAAATTGAAGCTAGAAAATGCTAAACAAATTATTAAAAAATGCTAAAAAAAAAAAAATGCCAAATGCTAAATCGAAAATTTGCAGCTAAATCAAAATAGAAACTGCTAGATCTAGCTGCAAAAATGCCAAAATGGTCACACGGCTTAAGAGGGTTAAAACTACAGATAATTTATTTTCTTTACACTTTTAGAACACTCCTCCTACTCCATATCAGACACTATACTCGTACATTTATGATTTAAATAGAAGTCCACACTGCTCTTCTTCGGTTTTGTATTTGCTTTTGTATGCATTTTATGATAATTTTAATTGTTTATTTGTTTTTGTATATAGTATAAACCTATAGTATGTATAATGTCATATATATAATAGATAGTGCAGTTCTTTTGTATGCATTAAAATGCCAATGAATAAAATAAATAAATAAACTTTTATTTTTTATTTCTAATTACTTTTAGTAGATATTTTAATCACGTGTTTGTAGAGAATTTCTCAAAAACAGAAACAAACAAATAAATGAAAGAATCAAAAGTTAATGACATATAGATCAAGATAAAGTACGAAATAGTTTAGGTAGTTTTAATGACTTTGTTACGTTCGAATATCTAAAAGAGCCATAAACATTTTTATGTATATAAGTTGTACATGTAACTAAATGGAAAACTTTACACAGATTGCAGAATTTCCTTCAACTTATAGAGCAATTAATGTATGTTTAAGTTAAGTAGGTAAAGTTTTCTGTATATTAAAATCAAACATATACATACATATGTATGTATATGGATGACCTATAATTATTAAAGGCAATTTATTACAATCCATGAACTATGTGTCAAAAAGTTCAGGGGTTGCTATTGGCAATAAAGTGAAAAAAATTGTAACTATGCGCAACTGGTGTTAAAAATACATTAGAATTTAAAAATTTTTTATCAGACTACCGAGAATTTTTTTTTATAATTTTTGGAATATGTGATCTCTACAGCGTATGAAAATATAATCAATTATTAGGTTTTATAATTTTTATATCCTTCAAGGATTTTCAGGACACGCACACTTTATGCATCTCGATAGATTTTCATTAATATTTTTAACTAAAACACATTATTATTGCATGCAAAGATGAAATATTAAAATTTATAATTTTTTAGTTAATATATGTGTACTTCATTATTTGTAAATGATTTATACTTTTGTAATTAAAGACACTTGCTTACTTCGACGGCTCATTTTGCTAAAACGGAAATGTGACTGAAGCATTTCGCAATAATTCAAGTAATGTTAAATCAAAAGGAAGGGAAATGTGAGTAGCAAATATAAAAAACAATCAGCACAATCGATGCATGTCAGTCTATTTCAAATTGGGCTAACAGAAGCGAAAATATTAAAACCGAATCCCATCAGCACAATCGATGCATCACGATCTGGATGAGATATAGGAAACTTTTTTAAGCTGAGCTTAAAACCAAACTACACCAGAATTGGGAGAAATACAATATGTTTTCTACAGCAAACACCAAATAATAAATTATTTTTCTTAATTGAAAGTGTTATAACGCCATGACCCATAGGCTAAATTGATTGGATAGACAATGTATTGTTTGTGAATATTACAATAAAAACCTTGTCAGGGATTTTATTAAACGTATGACAGTACGACTAGGTAACATATTTACTCTATAATGCTGCGAATAGGCATGCCAAACGGGACTAGATTTGTAAATCACAGGATTCAAGATTTCAGAAATGTAAATCCAGAAATTTTTGTTTCATATCAAATTGTTTTATCAATAATAAAAACTCTTTATTTCAAAAAAGTAACTTATGTATATTAAATATAAATATGTTTGAAAACAAACATTTTCTGTCCTCATAGCTTTAATTTTTAAACTTACTAAAGCTCTATAAAGCAAATTTTGTGTTTTATAAGCAAAATTTTAAAAACCATTAAAAATTTAAATACAGAATAACCATGGTGTATATAGTTGTATAGTTGCAAGGTGAGTGCAGTGTGACCATATCCTTAGATTTAAATATTTGAAAGCCTGTAGCATAATACCCTAAAGTAACCTACTATGATGCTGTAGGTAATTGAAACGGACAAATTCGTTATGTTTTTAAATATAAGTTATATGTCGTAAATATAAAGGAGTCGACTAAATATTACCACTTTTAATTAATACGCCATAGTTTGTACAAAAAAAGAACAAAGAAATTAAAAGGGCATAAATTTTGGACCTCACAGGAAATAAAAATGTATTGTATAATTAACAATAGCCTGACCTGTTATTTGCAAAAAAAATCGATATAAACATTTAAAATATTTTAAATAAATGCAATAAAATCATAAATTATTTCCATTAAGGTGATATAAAAACAATTTCAAAAATTTCCAACCTACCATCTAGACAATCAATCCGGCTATAAATGAGGTGCTAAAAATACAGCTTCACACCACAACTATAAAAACAACAAATATTTTTCTAAAAACCCAAAATATGTTTAATATTTATTTTTACAATAAATATAAGTAGAAAAAAACCAACAAACAAAATCATGTTAAAGGTATTTTAGATAAATTAGATCACTATGGAAATTCCATAAGTTTCCTGATCATTAAGAAAACATATTAAATTTCAGTTCACTGTTATTGTTTTTGTTATTGTTTTATCTTATAAATTTATACAATAATAATAAATGCAGAAAAAAATGCTAAAAATAAAACGATACAATTGTTGGGTAGAAACCAACTGAATCACGACCGCAATATGTCACTTGTTTCTTTGTTGTTGTTTTTTTTTATAATTTTTGAATTATTTAAGAAATCATTAAAAAACAATTTATATATATTGTTTTTTATATGTGCATAAACAATCCTTAAATCTTTTGAACCTGTTTTTTTCTGGTGTCTGTCTGCAGTCGTTTGTAAAATAAAGCAGCTGTTTAGAAATGACATGCTGGATTTGTTTTTCATAATATTTATATGTGTAATAATTGTTACTACTCTTATATATGTACATATGTATAAATGATTTTATAATATAAAAAAGAAAATAATTGTTAACAATATGTTAATTAAAAATCACAAAAAATCAACGACTTCAAAATACCCTGCAAAAGTGTTTAATAGTCATTACGTAGAATATTAGCGCAATTCACAATATTGTGCAAATGGTATTGCATCATTGAATTTGCAAAAAAGGTTAAGCATGTTTGTGCCCTTGCTGTGTATTTTGTTAGTGTAGAGCAAAGATATGATAAATCCAATAATTAGTATTTCATAACTATAAATAAACTGAAAATAAAATAACTTTTAATACTATTGCTTACAAAATATTTATGCCCTTATTCATAAAACTTACAACAGGTTTATAAAGCAAATTTCCATACAAAAAACCTGTTGTAAGTTTTTATGAATAAGGGGGTAAGACTTTAATAATGTATTAGGCTTCCTTGTTTGAATCAACTCAAAAATTCAATCAGTCAATAGTATGACACACAGATTTATTCTACTATCTTCAGATATAGATCTTCAAGTATTTACAACAGTTTTAGGTGATATATGCTTTTATATTGTAGGTTTTCAGTATAAATTCGACGTCTCAATATTCCCCAAATATTCTAAATGGAGTTCTGATCTGGTGAACATGCGGGCCGTTCAAGTGCATTAATATTATTGGAAGACAACCATTCCTTTGTTTGACATCTTCATGCAACATGCATTCTCTTGCTGAAAAATAAATTGTTATTTATTTCCAAAAATGGCACTACTTTCTCATCTAGTAATTTCGTATAATCAGAAGAATTCATTTTAGTGCTTGGAAACGCTAAATCAAAGAACAGCTTCCGAAATTTATTTTTTAGTAATATCGTGGTTCCTTCTGGACAAATATATGTTTAAATAGTGCAGCTTTTAACAAGCTTTATCAGCTTACCTCTTTCCTGTTAGTTTTAAAATTTATTTAAGCGAGTCTGTTATGTTTGATTGGAACACATTTACCTCACATTCATTAATAATCTGACCCATACTCTTCATTGTGTTGCTATCAAAGTTTATAATTCTGCAATTGCCCCGTTCAGAAAGCTGTTATTGGGCTGCCACTATTAGTTTTACCATAATAATCTGGATTATTTGCAAAATTTGTTACTACAACATGCGACTGGTTTGTTGAAAATTGGATAATAAGTATAAAAACAATTATAATTTGGTTTTCTAGTCTTCGTCTTTGTTTATCATTGAATGTAATTATAGTTATGAAACAATAACAAACTATTATTGCAAAATTTTTCTCATTTCATAATGAAAGTGGTCTGGCAATTTTTGGATAAAAACAGATTTTTTAAGTGTATGTTTAATGATACACTTAAAGAATTTTACACTTTTTAAAAAACTGTTTGTAACTTATAACAAATAAAAAACATAGAGTCTATTTATAATATAAGCTGAGGGGGTAAATCTAACTTATTTTTCAAGATTGATAATTACATATTACTTTATTGTACTGAAGATTGCAACATTTCCACGGTTTTTTTTTCAAAAGAGTTCTATACAATAATTTCCAAGAGAATAATATTGAACCTAATCGGAAGTAAGTTGTATGTTAATAATAGAATTAAGCATTTATGCAAAATGCCGTTGTGTGGTAATCAGAAAAATAAAATTAATTTTGTTTTGAAAACCAAAAAAAAATAATTTTCCAATAAAAAACAATTTGTTGAATTCGTGAATGTTGTCTTCTGGGTGGTCAATTGTTTCGAGCTTATTATTGCTTCAATAAAACGTCGCAACATGCCATACTCGTGAATTGTTCTCCAACATCGAATTAACGCCGCTTCACTATTTTCTGTTGCAATATGTGAACTCGCTACTCTATACGCCGATAAGCCACAAACGATTGACCATTTGGAGGACCACATTCGCCGCATTATTGCCGATATACGGCCACAAATGTTGAAAAAAGTAATCGAAAATTTATCCTCCAGTAATATACCAGAAGTCATATTTAAATTATAATGCCAGAAAATTATCTTTCAAATAAAGTAAATTGCATGTCAATTTAAAGAAGTCACCTTTTTTATTTAATTTCAAAGTTCTATCTAAACATCTAAAAAAAAACACCAGTAATAAAAATTTGTGTTTATATCTATATAATTCAGATAGTTATGTCCAATAAAGTCCTTTTTCGGGAGGATATATTCATGGGGGATAGGTGAAATAATGAACCGATTTTAACTCATGTGCTAAACGTACGATTTGTACTTTTCTGACAAGGTTTACACGGACAGCCAGACATACGGATGGACAAATTTAAGTGAAATCAGAAAGTGATATTTCAGTAAATTGATATGCTTTAAGGTGGGTGTTAAACACAAAGTCTACACAGGTGACAATTTTGCCATTTTAAAAAGCCAAAATCAGATTTCAAGGGCAGTTTGGTACCCAATTTATTGTGTGTTAAAGTGTATCGCTTATTGTTACATGCTGCAAATATATAAACAAAAAGCAGTTCTGAAAGAAAAAAATAAATATAAAACTTGATTATCTTCCGTCTCTTCACACTTCTGTATACTTTGTGGTGTTAAACTAATATATTTTGTCACACATTCTATGTTGGTCAAAAGTGTATTTCATTAAAACATAAAACAACAAAGTATCGACAATTCGTTACACTTATGTATGTACAATTAAATTCTCTTGATTGAATTCTTTATGATTGTTAGCCAAACAAAGAGAATACAATTCTATAAATATAATTTTTTCACTTCAACCAGTATTATAATGAAATGTTTAAACACAAACAAAAACTCATGGGTGCATTTGACATGTTTGTTATTCATTCTATTTTCACAAGCATAAATAGAATAATTTTTTTCGGTTGACTCTCAGTGCCACTATATTAGAAACGCTCGCATGCATTAGAATTTATACAATTTAATGATGCTGTTAGCTTGGCTTAAACAATATCTTAATTAGTTGCATTGATTGTCAAAGAACAGTGTTGAGTTTCTAAGAAAAGCTCATGAGTTTTCTTTTGAAAATAGCCACTAGGAAATGTTTTTCTCTATCTATATGGAATATATTCTAATTAGAATTGTTTTCAATAACTTACAGTTGAAACAACGCTAATTATATTGAATCATGTTTTAGAATTTTAAAAGAAATAACGCTATTTTTCAACGTCATCTGGAACGTCTATTAAATATATAATAATAATAAAGCCATAATTAATATGAAAATAAGGTAGGGAATGGAGTAACCATACAAGGTGAGGGCAGTAGCACAGCTGACTGGCTTTGTTTATAATTTACTTATGTATGTCAAAAGTAATACTTTTTCAAGTATTTTTGACAGTAGTAATGTTTCTGAGGTAGGGTTTAAAATTAAATTTTAAGAAATATTAACCATAATTAAAGGACATCTTTGCAGATATATAAATTTTATAAACCAATCTCTTTATTTAATGGAAAATTAACTAAAACTTATGAATGTATATTTCTCCGAAATTTGTTTTATAAGGCTAAAAATCTTTTTAACACTTTGCCTGTCTACATACAAAAAACATTTTATGCCGTACGTCCAAAATTTTAATTTAAAACCCCTAAAAAAGATCATGTGTGAATTATATATGATGCACAAGCATATGACAGCCACTTGTTGTGCATCATATGCGATGCACAAGCGACAGGGAAAGGTTTAAAACAATTTCCTAAGAATTCTTAAAAATTTAACATGTATTTGAATTTGTGCTTAAACAGCATATATTTTTTTTTGTACTTTCGCAATACTTTTCTTTTTACAGTTATTGCAAATAAACATTAAAATTGTGTTATAAAATACATGAGAAAATAATTTATAGCCTATTAAATATTTAAATAAAAATTTTAAATTAAGTGCATACATAAAAATTGCATTAGAAAACAATAAAATTAACCACACTTTGGCAGCGTAAACTACTCTAATTTTATAATTTATAATGTCGTTACACTGTTAAAACTAAGTTGTATTTAACATATTTTTATACACTCCACCACCAAAAGTGGTTTGACATTACGTGCGAATCAGCTGAGACCCAACAAAGTATATATTTTTGATCCTTATGAAATTTTAAGTCGATTGAGCCATATCCGTCTGTGTCCAAACTACACAACTTAACTGAACAAAAAATATTTCCTATTTTGCATGTAACTTTGGTATTGAAAATCAGCAAAATTAGTTTAGTAAGACTAAAATGTGAGACAACCTCCATAAAAATTTGCCCCCTGGCCCACGATGTTGAACGATAACGTTCGATTAGATAAGCCTTAAGACACAAACTTGATTGTGGAATAAACAAACTTGATTGAGTAAAAAATAGATACGATAAAAAGTTTGTGTCTTAAGTCTTATATAAGCGAACGTTATCGTGGGCCAGGCGGTTGATATTTTTTATTAATTTTATTGCAATGTTTTGAAATAAATTGCAGATAATACCATGAAATTTTATATACGTTATTTTTATGATAAAAAAAAGAAAGTTTTAGGAATATAGTAAGAATTGATTCAAAAATTGCTCAGTTATAAATAAATGCCTATGAAATTGGAATATCAATACAAAATTCAGCAAAAATAAGTTTCATGCAAAAAGAAATCGCCAAACGATTTTTTTTTTTAGTTTGGTTCATGTTTGAGCATAGACCCCATAAAAAGTCCACTTCCAACATTCACTTAAATACGTATAAAACTGGTATAAATAATGTGAAATGGTTAAAATTTGACATAAATAATACTTATAGGTAAATAAATTGTTGTACTAAATGTTATGGTGGTCAGCCCATTATAGGTCACAGCTCCAATATAGAGCCCATTTCTGAAAATCTGTTTTTATTTATACATAGGGTATAATATGGTCGGGCTTGAACGATTATACTTTCTTACTTGTTTAGTCAGCGTGACATTTACAACACAAATATAAGGAAATATTATCCAAAATTATATTGTTTATTTATGTAACAATAACAAAATATCAATTGAAATTTAGTTATGATATGTACATATTTTAAATATTCCGTCCATTCAAATCAAATTAGTGTTTCTCAAAATAAATGTTTTAGAATTTCTCACAGTGCAATATAAACCACACAGCTGTTAATTACCAAACAAACTGCACTTAAAATCAACTAAACTACTTTAGGCACAAATCATACGCTCACATAAACATCAGCAGTAATCAAGTCATTAAAACTGAATTAAAAATATAAATTAGAAAAATTAGTAGGAAAAAATACAGCACAAAAATAAAACTATACATTAAACTAATAATAAAACTTTTAATTAATATTTAGTGACGACTATTTACGAAATTGTGGAAATACCAGTGACTTGGCATGAAATGTGAATGAAAATGTGAAGTTTTTTTTTCACAAATATAATGCACATATCAAATGTATTTCAGTAGTAATCTATTTATAAACAGTTGTAGTAAAAACACATACTAACTAAAATATTTCTAAATAATACTACTAATTATAAATCAAAAAGAAATTATAGGCAACTAGCTATGAGTAAAACAATGAACGTAAGGAAAAAAACCCTTTTAATAAATTTTAATATAAATCTTTCATTTAAGTACGTTTACAAAACTATGAAGTAGATTTCAGAATGATATGGAGAGTTTTTGTTTAACTGACAATATAAAGAAATTAATGAGCTAAATAAATATAAAAATTAAAAATAAAATTAGTTCTAGAGTAGGAGAGCGTAAGTAAGAGGTTAAAAAAATGTTTTTCTATATTGCAGTTAAATTATAAATAAAATATTGTGAGGTCATAGTTTTTGCTGATACTTTATTTTAAAAAATATTAAACTTAATTAATTTGTTAAAAAGGTAAGTTTTTATGAAGTTTATAACGAATTTCAGTGTTTACTACACAATGGTTTTTATATAATAAATGTTAAAGTTTAAAAAAAAAAAATTCTCAATCATTAATATATCACACTGTATGTGTATGTGTGATATATTAATACTTGTTTAGATTATATAAAACAATAAATTAAGACATTCTAAACTGTTGTTCCAATATGTGTAAATATTAATAGAGAAAATGTCAAGATGGGGTTATAATGATGACATAAAATTAATAAAAATTCACATAACTGCAGCAATCATATATATTATAGCAGTAATCATATGAAATATGACTATAACTGTAGGCGTTTACTTTATACATTAAATACTTTTTAATAATTGAGAAAAATATTTGATTTTCATGAACCTAATTATTGAATTTAATAATCGTATTAGTTTTTGTTCAGAATAATTTTCAATTTCTTTAATACTTCACATAGAAAATAATAAAAATAAAATATTATTTTACTCGAAATCTATTATTATAATAACATTATTAGTTGCGCCAATCATACAACATAAATAATTACAGTTACAATAATATTATAAAAAAATTAAATCCTTCTTTGTCAAATGTATTATACATGTATATATACAATTATATCAAGCCTTCCAAATTGGATAAATCCGCTAGATAACTAAAGGCAATGCAAAAAATCTAGTACAGCCATTTCTAGAGAGATCTAGGTCTATGGTCCTCAATTAGGAAAGGAAATGATATCCTTAATTGCGTGTTTTATGATGTTTTGTGTTTTAAAGTGATTTTCGGGATCGATCTGCACTGGTTTGGCTCATTTCCCATTCATTTGTGGTGAAGTTTGTTTGGATACTTGCATAATTCAAACATTTATGATCGGTAAACCCCAATTTCAGGAGGACATTTGTATGGGGGCCAGGTGAAATAATAGATACCCCGTTTTGCACCAGTTTCAATCCCATCCATCCTTGGGCCGAAAAAATATGACGTACCAAATTTTATCGAAATATCTTCAAAATTACGACCAGTACTCTGCGGACAAGCTTTACATGGACAGCCAGCCAGCCAGACGGATGAACGGATGGACGGACGGAAAGTGATTCTGAGTCGATCGGTATACTTTAAGGTGGGCGCTACAAACATCAGCACAAAATCCCACTATGGTTAGTGTAGGGTATAATAACTCTTTATTTGTAAAAACTTTTAATATTAACACTGTACGTAAGTATTATTATGTTAATTTTTATTTATTTATTAAGTCAATGGATTAAATCCTTCAGACTTTTTAAAAAGTATTTGAATAATAACAATTTATTAACAAATAGTAAAAAAGATTAAGCACATAATAAACAAATTATTTTATGTTTAATTGCATCTGTTCTAAGAGAAAAATCAATTATTTCATATAGATTGTTAAATTCACAATATAATATTATTAATGGGTCAGTTTGGACATAATTAATTCTAACATGTTTGACACACAGTGGCTTGAAATGGCCTAAAAATCGTTGAGGAACATTAAAAGTAACATTATTTACAAAGAAATCGGAACAGATATCACCATTAATTATACTGATCATGAATATTACATTAAGCATAGTTCTTCTACTATATAGAATTGGGAATTTTATTAATTCCAAGGTAAACCACGTTGGCAAATGAGTAAAAATTTGTTTTTGTACAGACTCTATTCACTAAATATGAATATTATAATAAGGAAGCCAGGTAATAGAGCCATATTCCAATACTGGTCCTAATAAGGAAATGTAAAGTTGGTTTTGGAACATAGGGATCATCAAATTCCTTAGCCCACCACTTTATAAATGCGAATACACCTCTACCTATATTTATCGTTGTGGTAATGTGCGATACAAAGTTTAATTTGTTGTCTAGTAAAATCTTTAGATCCAGATAAACGTAAATCATAAATTTTTAATTAATTTTATTATCATCTCGTCTCTGATATTCAACGGGTTGCAATAGACACTTTAGATCAAATAACAGATTTAAAGACAATTGTTAGAAAATTGTAATAGAAAATGAGCAAAAATTTTACTGTGCAGAATATATAAGAACCTGCTTCACCAGTGATTAAAAACATTCTTTCCAAATGTCAATATCGTGACATATCACAGGATAGAAATTTCATTTGACATGCAAATTATCTATGTACAGTACTTAGCAATATCGACATTATTTCCCAAATTACACGAAGCAATTGTTTACCCTAAGCTGGTTACTTTTTAAACATGGCATAGGGAAGGAGTGCACACTTGATTGTACTAACAATTCGTGTTACTTTCTCATTCGTATTATACATAGAAATGTGTATATACTCTTAAATAAAATACGGGCGATTTCAGCAATAAGAATTGTGCTGTGTAAATACCGAAAACTTTTCAGGGAAAAAATTGCTTTTAATCTTTTCAATAAAAATTTCTTAGTGTAAATTGGGACTAATTTTAAATATCATGGATACATTTTTATAAACGTTACAATTTCCCAAGTTTTTTCCCACTTTGGCTCACAACATTCTAACCATTATTTTATATATTAAATTGATCAAAGACATCTATAACAAGACATCTAGAATCGAATGGAGGAATTGGATAAATTTTATCATGTGTTTATGATTTATATTTAATTTTTATTAGATTTATTGAACTTCACAATACCTCATGACACCTAGTAGAGTACTTTGTATAAAATCGTCATTAATTTTTAGGTATTACCAAGCATGTGTGTTTTCATTTAACGTAAATTACAAAAACCAGTCTATCACTGCAATTACAACAGATATATGTACATAGATAGATACATGCATCAGCATGTAATAAACCTTTTGCACAATCACAATTCAAACAAGTGCAGATTAAAAAAAAGAAAAAAATATTTAAACAATACAAAGCTTACCATAGATTGTTGTATTTCTCATCTCTAGAGAAGATTAGGCAACAAAATAGAGGGTTTTTGCTAAAACACCTCAACAAAATAAAAGTTAATTCTCCTACGTGTATTTGCTTTTGGGTTTTTCATTTGTATTCTCGCTCGAAACAAATGAATGACCATAGAACTACAACGTCATGTTTGAGATTTTTTCTAAAACGTCATTAATTCATTTTGTTTATTGTATTTTTTATTAGGGTTTTTTGCATAATTTTTATTGTTTTTACTAGCAGCTTGTTGGAAAGGTTCTAGCTGTAAAGTGGCGGGTTGGTTGTTTGTCTGGGTGTTTGATAGCTGGCTTGAATTGGTGTAGTTAAAGCTTGATAAATGTTAGCAAATATTTTTTTCTATTTAGTTGGCTTTTTACCGGCATAACGGCTTGTTACAAACGATAAGAACGTTTTTAGATCATAACAAAAAATAACAAATAAAATGTAATTCGCGCTATATTCGTTTATACGTTCGCATTTTTTCAATTTCATTTTGTGTATTTTTGTGTCTATCTTAATATCTATCTATGCTTCCAATATCTGTTTTTATTTAAATTTTAACTACAACAAAATATCGTAGCAAAAACAAACGCGTAAAATCTCAATAATCTTCAGTGTTAAAAGTTATAAAATCTTTACTTCTACAAAGCAATATTTAAAAGGTGTGAAATTTTATTTATTGTTTTTGTTTATCTAAAAAAAACAAAAGCCTTTTGTATTACACCAAATAATGATCTCACTACAAAAATCTATGATTTTTACTATTTTAAATCTATAAAATCTTTTCAATTAACCAAATCAGTTTTTTGTTCAAAGTTGGTAAGTTTGAGTTAGTTTGTGTTTAAAAAAGTCTTAAAAAAAACATTAACGAAATAATTGGTTGATAGGCAAATAGTTGTAATATTTGTGTAAAATGTTTCCAAAAAAAATATATTTACATATCGTCACCTAAAATCCAAAAGGCCGTAACTACAAAAAATTCAAAATCGATTTTTCGATTGATTATTATGTAATTAACCAAATTATATATTTCTTTAAATATTTACTCTAATATGCCGCAAAACGTCGATTTTATTAATACATTTCAAAAGGCCGCAACTACAATGTTAATAACTGTATAAACCAAAAAGTTGTAACCACACTTTTAATTAAAAAAAAAAAAAAAACGAAATATATTAAAACAAGGTTGGCATTTGTTTAACTGTTAGTTGAAAGACGCTGTGGATATTTGGGTCTTACCAAATATAGTGAACATTTCGTGTATTCTCATAACAAGTTAAAAATTTAATAAAAAATGTGATAATAAAATAAACCGAATGAAAGGAAAACAATACACGGGCCTAACAAAACAATTTACCATCTGAACTAGCAAAGTTGACTCACGAAAAAACATACATACATACATATTTCTTCTTGATTACAAATATTTCCTTGATTATGAATGTCCTCCTAAGAGATATGTTTCTATTAGATCATAGCCTTTGTCGTGTGAGTCGTGTCATGCTGTCATGTTATTTTTGTTTAGTATTGTTTGGCATTTCATAATAAAAATACTTACGTTTACAAATCGTTCAACTTAATTCCAAAAATTCACGTTCTGTGAGGAATATGTTTCATGCACTTCGCTCAACTTATGGTCAGCATAATCGGCCTACTGAACGTACTGTTCGCAACACCATCACCCATTTTGAGACCCAGAATTCATTATTGGATAATATTCGACCGAATAGAACACGTCTATTGACTATCGGTCCACATTTCTTTAAAAATGAAGCCGGTGCGAATGTAACTGTCAATGGTGACCGTTATCGTACCATGATAACCGACTATTTGATGCCTAAAATTAAAGTTCGTGATTACGGCGACAGTTGGCTTTAGCAAGGCGGCGCCACTTCCCATACATTACATCAGTCAATGGATTTTTTTGAGAGAACACTTTGGTTAGCACATAATTTCACGTTTTGTTCCGGTCAATTGGCCACCAAGATCGTGTGCTATCATACAGTTAGACTTTTTCCAGTGGCGATATGTAAAGACTAAAGTTTATGCGATTCAGGCCTTGGAGCAAAACATCACGCGTGTCATACGCCAGTTATCAGTCGAAATGCTCAAACAAGTCATCGAAAATTGGAATCAACGGATAGGTCATCTGTGACGTGATAGACATTATCTTCAAAAAATAAATGCCAAAGAATGTTCTTTCACATGATAATAAACATTCCCCATTATAGTTGAAAGTTCTGTGCTTTGAAAAAGTAGGGAACCTCGAAATGGATCACGCTTTACATATTCAGAAACATGTTTCTTAAGGTACGGTCACATTTGCAAATATTTGCCGAAGAAGACGTAACCACTAAATAACATATATTTGAACTCTTTTATTTATTTAAAAAAAAACTTTTCTTATGTAACACGAAGCACAAGAAATATTGAGTTTAAATTGATTTGATGCTGTTTGATCTTGCAAAACTCTTGTAAGAGTAAACAATGTCAAACAAATTTGTGTCAAAGCAAGTGGTTATGATTTTTTGAGTAAAAATGTGACCGTACCTTGAATTGCGAGCAAAAAATCGACCAGCCAACTTTTAATATGATTCGTGCCTTAGCATATGATACTTCTGGGACAATTTTCTATAAAACCAATATTAAAAACGAATATGAATATTAGGTTTTGCCACAACGCACACAAAAAAAGTCTAAAGATGTGAAACCAGTTCGGTTACATAAAGAAAAGATAAAAATATCCAAAAAGAAATGGAGTCATCTCTAGGAAATTAACTGTTTACTTCCGGCTGATTGCCATAGTTTTTGCGATAATTTACCATACTCAGATTAGATTTATAAATTTTACTTCCCAATGTGAACTCCTTTTCTTTTTATATATACAATAATGAATTTTAGTTTTTTTTTTTTAAATTTTGTTTTCTTTTCTTAAATACAGTATATTTTTATCGAATTCATTAAACTCAATGTAATGAGTTTTGTATATTTTATATTCAAAACACAGAAAATAAAAAGTTAAAAATGTTTAATAAGAGTGAACGGCTTTTTGGTTTCAGAAAAACGATTCCAATATGCCTTAAGTACAATTACTAAAAAACTACTATTATAATTTTTTAAGGTTAATTCTAAAATTTGGCCATTAAGAATGAAATAGTCTTAAATTGATAAAGTTTTTGCTTCTCCTCTAAAAAAAACTAAAATGTGCAGTTACGGTCTTTTGGAATTTCGGTGACGATATACATATCATAATATTGCTTTAAAATGTTATTCAATTCGTATGTAGTGATAGTAATAAAATTTAAATAATAAAACTACACGTGTTTACATATTGAAGTGAATTTATAAACAAATGTATTCTCTTAGGTTGTTAATACCAGCCATATAAGAATTTTATTCTGCGTTTCAAAGCACATATCTAATTTCGTGAGTACACATAAAGAAAAAATATAGTTGTACACAACTACAACCACAACCATTTCAAAATTCTTACAAGTTTTTTTAACAATAACATTGCCACAGTAATTATATAAATATAATTGCGGCAACCATAATATAATAAAGTTACGATTAACATGATCAAAGCAATCATATATATTATGATTATAGAAATTCTGTATGTGTGGAAATTTCTATGTAGCACAAAGTTCCAACAAATTGAGCTATTAAAGAATTTAAGAAAAAAAATCATTTATTCGTATACCTTGAAAAAAGTACATCTTAGAGAAAACAAATGCCATAACTAAGCACTTTTAAAGTTGCATCCAAGAGGGAACTACAATACAAATATGTTTTTGTGCTTACACTCTAACTTGCAGTAGGCATGATTTTTGTATGCTGAGTACCAACTTGAAAGCAAATTTATGTGTGTTAATCAGAATTTTGGATTTCTCATCTCTACTACTATCATGTTTCAATAGATTTAAAGGACATTTTGTTCTAATGTTTTGGTAGTAAAGATTTTACCCATTATGAATACCAAACATTTCTGATCACCAAATAATAATAATAATTACCAACTAATACTATCTTGCCTTAAAAGAAACACGGACGAACTTAGCTAGATCGTCTAAAAATTTTATGAAATTCTAGAATGTATATATTTTGACTAGGTACATAAAAGGCTAAAATTTCAAAATAATCCATAGAAATGAATTCAAACCTACTTTATAAAACCCTTTGAGTAATTTTGTTTTGCACCTTGTTCCTTTAATTGTGTCATGTTCTTTTTTAAATCACAGGAACTGTATATACAGTTATGAGTATTTAAGTAATTTTCGGCAGTGGACCTTATATGCAGCATATGGTCAAATGTGAACCTATATTCAAAAAATCCAACGGTTTGATTTTGCATATTTATACATGATATGTGAAAATTTTTGGATCGGTGCCGTTATTTATAAGAGATTTATAAGGTTTTAAGTGATTATCGTATTGGGGCTATAACATATTTGTAAAGAAAATAGTTGTCATTAGAGATAAGAATTTTTAAAACAGGAATTTGATATCAGACATACACACAATTTCATACACATCGTTTAGTTTAAGATAAAAAGCTGATCCGAACAAATTATGTATAATAATTTTACAACAGTAGAAGCCATTTTTTAAATTCTATAATACGCGTATTAATTATTAACAAACATTTTAATAATTAGAAATGTACAATTTAACAAAATCATTTAACTATTGAAATATTTCAGTTTTAGTATCCAAATAAAAAGTCTAAAAATTAAAAAATATACACTCCAAATAGCTCTAAATGATTAGAAATATATCATTTACTTAAATATATTTAAAATCTTTAATATTTTAAAAACCCCAATGACAACATTTAAATTTCTATACTTTATATGTATATTTTGTCTCCCACATCGTTATGTGCCAAAAACTTTATATGAAGAAAAAAATACATTAAAAATATCAACTTAATAGAATTACAAAACGAAGTAAACAAAGCTTTAGTATAGTATATATATAGTTAGTATATAGTTAAGTATAGTAACCAAGTGTTAAAACACTACGATATAAATGTGGTCAAGATTGTAACAAAAATTATATAAACAAGCTCCATAAAAAGTATTACAATTTGCCAGTTACCAATAAAACAAAATTGTGTAGGAATCTATTAGAAACTTTAAGAAAGAACATTTATTTTGTTTTCACAATTTCTGTACTTATAAATTAACCTTCCTTACTGGTACTCCAGCTCAAAATGTGTATTTGTGTTTGTTTTTATATTTTAGCACAGTATTAATTTCAGCTCATCCCAAATAACAATTTAAATCAAGAACTTTAATTAAATGCTTTTCTGTTCCACCTTTTCCTTTATTTCAGATGCCACAAATAGATGGCTGTTTGGTAACTTTACTCCCTCAAACTCCTACCATTTCATGTGAGTTTGCGCAAACACATCAACAGCCGCAATTTACAGTCACAACAACAAGTTCGAGTGGAGCAGCAAATGATCCATATGCAACATATACAGATAATTTTGATCTATCACTACTACCTCAGGATTACAATAATACAATAACGACAAATATAATACAAACGAATCTCATAGATAATATACCAACAACAGTTCACAATTTCGATACCACGACTACAAATCAACTAAAACATTTACAACAAGATAAAGCCAACTCACTCGGAGTGCCCGACATAAAAATCGAACAAACCTGGTCCTCGTGTCCTTCTCTCAACACCATTAAACAAGAGCAAAGCTATCAAAGCTATTTCCCCTTGAATACGAAACAAAATCAACTGGTACCACCACCGCCCGCTTATCCCGTACAAATCTATCCGTCGCCACAGTCTAGCCCCGCTCAATCGGAATACAATTTTTCCCACACTCAATACTCTTCATCTCCATCGTCCGCCTGCTATGAATCTTTAAGTTCATCGCGTAATTCTTTGTATAACATTGCCTCATCGCCGTGTCCCTCAATTGATGCCCAAACGATTAAACAAGAGCAATTACATATATTGCCACCCTCGCCACCCGAATCCAGTTGTGATACACCCACACCACAGTCCAGCTATAGCAGTTGTAGCAGTGGTTTCGACTTTAAATCAGAACCTTTCGATTCCGATGTTGAAACGTTTAATGATTTAAAAAAATCACAGTCCAGTGCCACAGTAGCAGCAGTAGCAGCAGATCATCAGTTATTGCGTGAATATTTGGAAGATACCACGTTCCAAAAACGACACAATCTAAAACCTTTGGCTCTGGAGTCGTTCATTGGTGGCCTTGAAGAGGTTCGTGATAATTTCGAACCAGTTATTTCATTGGCATTAGAACATGCGAGACGTGAAGCTGATGCTACTTGTGTTAAATTGCAAATATCGCAGGGTAAGTGAAGATTAAAACAGAAATATAAAATTTAATATTGAAATATAACATTTTTAAATTCATATATAAAAAATTCCTAATTAATTTCATCTTAAAGTAACAAGATGACTTTGTCAATTTATGCCTTGTGGTCAACATGGCACACCAAATTTAATGTTAAGTCAAGTCGATATTAATCACTAATGTTATGACTATATCAAGTAATAATGGTTTAAAAAAAATGTCTAAACTATTGCTTTGTCCCTTATTTTGTGACCATTTTTCTCATAAGATTTCTTGCAGTAACTTGACTAGGTTCTTTGAAATGTAATACCATTTTTGAATAAAATTTTTTTGCCATTTTATTCATTTTTCGCTGTCTAAATGTTTTAGCCCAATACATCTATTATGATCTCTCAGATATATATTCAGAATTTCATGGTATTTGCTACTCATTTTAAGTTTAATTTTGTCAGATTATCATACTCTTCCCTTCAACATGTTCAACATTACTGGTCATCTCAACCTACATTAGGTGTGCCCATTGTCCAGCAATCTATGTCCCGTCAAATATTTAAGAAACTAAAAAGTATATTTCATTTGATGAATAACAACGAAATGGACGTTTCTGATAGATTGGCTAAAGTTCGTCCGCTAAATAAATGAATTTAATTCAATTTCTAATGAAAAAAAACATATACGTACATAAGTAATACTTGAAATGTAGTTTGCATGTTATTAGCCAACGTTGCGTTTTTGCAACAGTCCACAACTCCCAACATGGCCAGACGATTTGTTTCATATTTGTTCCTAGCAATGAGAAGATCGACAGGAGCCAGTACACCAAAATTTGCATAGATATTAAGGCGATTTCGGGTAGTGGTACAAGATGGGTTAAGGCGCTTGATTCTTAATTTTATACATGGGTATTTTAAATTAGATCGAGTATAACTTGCCAAATAGTATGAGGCCAAAAAAAAGTACATACGAGTAAGTTGAATTTTTACAGCTTTCAGAAGTTGGAATTTCTAATACAAAACCAAAGAACTTTTGTTTTTTTTTCATAACTTGAATTGTTGTCTTGTTTTCCATTTAAAATTTTAAAGCTTACCTTTTGAATAATATTAAAACAACAAGCATTCACATATTCTAGAAACTAGAATCAATATATGTTTAAAATCAATGATTCTGTTAATATTTTGAACACCATTTTTGCAAATTTTACAAACATATAAATATTTTACTTTCCATACGTCTATAGGGCGACGTTTAATATTATGGTCAGTCAGATAAATAGATTTGTTCAGAACAGACTCACAAGGTATTTGCTACTCATTTTGAGTTTAAGACGCTTTAATTGATTCTTAATTTTATACATAGGTATTTTAAACTAAAACGAATATAAATTGCCAAATACTATGAGGCAAAGAAAAATAAAAAGTAAATAAGTTAAATTGTTACAGTTAACAGAAGTTCATGTTGAAGTTTGAATTTCCTTTACAAAACCATAGAAATTTTAATTTTTTTTGCAAAACTTGAATTGTTTTCTATTTAAAATTTCAAAGCTTACCTTTTTAGCAATATTTAAACAATGAGCATTCACATTTTCTAGGAACTAGAATCAATATGTGTCTTAATTTAACCCTGCTGCTAGGTTTGGACCATTTTGGTCAATTTTTGTTTTTGCTTTGGCTAAGAAATGGTTCAGCAGATCAACTTTAAATGTTTGGTATTGGTGTATTTTTCTATTTTATTACTCCTGAAAAACATTCCATCATAAATAACTTAAGTATAAATGGAATTTTGAAAAATAAAAAATTACGAATTTCGGGTTTAGTACCATTTTGGTCCGTTATTTTTTTTTTTTATTTATTTATATGAAGGTAATTTAAAAATCGTCGTTTTTCCATTGTTTTAACAAAGTAAACAAGTCAGACACTGAACACAAATTGACGCTGCGAAGACAGACGGGTACATGATATATATATCGACATTATAACAGGCTTACTTATAAAATTTGTAGTATCATACTCTTCTCAAAATTACTATAAATAATATTTTTGTTTCTTTTTAATGTATTGTATTTTATTTCAAAACAAAATGACAATTGGTCCCAAAGATATATAAAAAATATCTCCATTTCTTTTTACAAAAAAAAAACTAATATAGATCAAACTAATATGGTCCTATCCTAAGATTCGTAAGCTTTTTTTTACCTAACAACAGGGTGAATGAATTTGTTAAAATTTTGAACACAATTTTTGAAAATTATACATACATATGAATGTTTTACCTTCCATCCAGCCTTGTCAGACTTATACAAATATTTAATAGTTTACATACTGTCAAAGAAGATTGTTATAAATTATTGCTCAACAAAATCATTTAAATATAAAAAATCCTTATAGTAAACTAAATAACAAATTAAATGTTTAACTAGCAAGGGAAACAAAAATGATTCATAGGTAAACAATTTGTTAAACATACCAAAAATATTAACATTCAACATATTAGCCATAATCATAAATGAACCAATTTAACCTTTAACTAATAACTTATAACTTATAACTAGTTTTTCCAACGACCAATGACTCAATAAAAAATTGTTTACAATTTTAAATTTTATTCTGCTTTAGATCCCTCGGCTTGGTCAGCAAATCAAGTACACGCATGGTTACGATCCACCTTACAACAATTTGAATTGCCATTAATCGATGATATTGAAAATAAATTCAATGAAAATGGTGCTGAGTTATTACAATTAACTGAAGATGAGTTTGTTAAGAGAATACCACAGGTAAGCGATACCTAGAATATATTATAAAGAAAAGATAAAATTTATGTTTGTGGCTTATAAATATGCCAAATGATTCAATGGGATGGCATTAGAAGTTAATTTTAAATAAGACAAGGTCAAACCAGCTTTATATGGTTACCAAACAAAGCTTTTGGAAACATTGTAAAATTTTGTTGTCATTGTTGTTTCTGTGAGTGTTTTCATCATACATACACATTGTATTGTTTTTGCTTTGATATCAGGTGAGTGAGTGGCTAGAATGAGAGGGCAATAAAGAATTTAGTATTTATTTTTTTTTTCTTTTTTAAATGTTAGTTAATGTTTTGCCAGAAAACCAAATCTTAGTAATGAGTAAAAGAGATAAAAGAAAAACAAATACAAAAACAATACTAGACGTTGAAATAACAAGTTACGACATTTTGATGTTGACGTCATTTACAAATAAAATAAGTAAATAATTTTGCCTGTTAAATGTGCAAAATTATATGTATATAAGAGCATACTTAATTTATAAACAAAACCTGCATTTGAAAACATATCCAGCTATAAAAGAAGATAAAATAAACAATTAAATTTAATATTATTAAAAAAAACTTATTTATAAAAAGCAACGATTTAAAATAAATCTGAAGAGTATTAAAAATGAAAGTAAATGAAAGCTTTCGCGTTAAATATCTACCAAAACTTGCAAGCAAAGAGAAACAAGAGCAAATTGAGTTATATGTATGCTGTCAGAAATATCAAAATCAAAACAAACTAAAATAAACATCAAAATACAAAAATAAAAAAACTCACTCAAAATTATCCAAAGACTTAAGACACAAAACTCAAGCTCACCACTCATTTATTCGTTTACAACACAAAAGACTTAAGAAACAAGCACACTTTTTTACTCATCTTATTGGAGCATGTTCGTTTTTTTTTTTTGTTTTTGGGAAAAAAGAAAGAAAAGTAAATGTGAAAATAAATTTATAACGAAAATATAAAAAATACACACCAATTTAGTAACCGTGGTCATGGCTGAAGGTAAAGAAAAGAATGTGTGAAGGTTGTTTAGTGAAACTGATGTCTGTATGTAAGCGACAGCAAACACACGAATGAATGTACATATATATTACTGTAACGGTAGCTTAAATTGCACAGTGGACCTTAATGTAATAAATTGGAATACTATATACATGTATGAGAAAAATAAAAAATTTCGGAGAATCATTCAAACTGAATTCAAATATCAGCATTTATCTCCAAACTTATTGCGCTTTCGGTTTTAAACCTTAAAAACCATTGTATCGGTCAAATGAAAATTCAAAGCTCTAACGAGTATTATACAAATTTATGTCAAAAAATATTATTAGCAAAAACAAATATTAAAATCGGTAAAAATTATTTTTTCGAGGTTTGAGCGATTATAACTTTTATATCAACATTGATATTTATTTGTACGGCGTCTAATATACTGCGATGTATATCTAAATATAAATACATAAGTTTAAATAACTTAAAATACCGATATTCACAAAAAATTTTGACTTTAATAATGTGTTAAACTTGTTGCAGCCTATTAGGCAGTGCTCCTGCCAAGTGTTTTAGAGTTTTTATACCAATTTTATATCACTATGCCAATGTTGCATTTGAAAACATTTTGAAGGAAAGAATTTCCTAAAGGTCTTCTATTGGATTGACTTACGGCTGGCCACTATAATACTGGTACACTATGGGTGTTAGACAAATTCCTTGTTTTACGTGCTACATGAATCGGAGGGTTATCTTGTTGGAATGCCTAATTACCACCATTACTGAGTTATCAGCTGCAAATTCTACTAAATTATTCTCTAGATCTACATATATTTCAGCATTAATTTTGTTTGGCACTAAACACATTCGGGACTTTCCTCGAGCTCCAAATCCATCCCACACTATCAGAGATCCATCACCGTGGTTTCGCTTAAAACACGTCTCACGTGATGTCTTGTATCATGCCAATATTTGTAGTGACCATCCAAGTTAAACTTTCTTTCGTCGCTCTCGTCGTTTCAAACTCTTCATCCCAAAGTTTTAATTTTTCAGCAAACGCAATCGCGCTCTGTAGCTCTGTATTAGATACGGTTTTGATATTTTGTTTTCAAATTTAAGACTAATACCCTCTTTTAGCAGTTGTTGTATAAGCTGCCAGGTAACACTGAGGTCGAGTTGTACTTTTATTTGCCTGCAGCTCATGTTTTCATCTGCTGCTAAATATCATATTCGCAGCTCAGTTATGATGTCTATGGTTGAAATCCATCCGCTGCGTTTATTTTTGCCGCCATTTTTTGGATCTTTTCTAAAATTAGAGATCGTATTTCGATGCCGGTTAGCTGCACTAGCGATGTCAACAATCGGTTTCTAATAAACCGCATTCCCTACATTTTCCGCGTTCCTTGTCAGTAAATTCAGTTTTACGTGGTGTAGTTTACTACAAACATTACCATAAAATGATAATATACAAACAATATATATTTAATTAAAACCTAAGAAAGATTATATGTTATAACTCAAACAATGCACATATAAATATTTTCCATGTAGTTTTTCTTTAAGAACAAAATTTCCAAATTACGGATCAACATATTAAATTCGAAAAAAAACTAATATATAATTTTAAGAAAGTACATTACAGCAATTATTAGTGCAAAGTCATAGGTATAGGCTCTAAGATATGTAGGACTGAAGAGATTTTCTCATATGCATTTTTGAAAGTGAACCAAGCTCTTTAAATAATATCGAAGAAAATATTCGCGCCTGGATCTAGTAATCTATATCTATAATTATCTCTTTTATTAAGTACATTTTCAACAAATTCATTACTTTTTAACTGATGAAATAAACAAATTGTTTAATGAACATAAAAAACCTGAATTCACATAATTTTTGTTTCGTAAAACAACATCAGTAAAACAGCCCACTGTGCAGAACTCGAAAACCACCAAAATTAAACAAAGAAACCAACAGATTTATATACGTACATATGTGTCTACAAAACAAAACAAAAATAACAGCAAATGCAGAGCGTTAGTGAGTGGTGGTGCTTGAACTGCATGACGCATAACATAAAGAAATCGAAGGTTGCATTTGTAGTTATTGTAAAACAAATATGTGTTAAAACAATCTAACAGGTAAAGAAACCTTTAAGTACCAATGGCTAGACTTGTTAGAAAAAACAACCGAAATAACAGCGTCAAAATATAACACAGAGAAATAACAACAATAATGTAATTGAATGTAATGTAAGGCAATGACCAGCAACGACATTGCAAGGTGAAAGTAAGTCGTCATTATGAACATATTGTAATAATGATCATTATCCGTGCATTAATGTTAATAAAAATCAGCATAATGCTAACGATGATTATGATCAATTTATCAACCATAATAATGAACGAAGTAACCAAGACTAAAAATAACTTGTGTCAGACCAGAAATTCACTTGTACTTGTATGAAAATAAAGAAAAACAAAAACACTGGCAAAATGTATATCAATGCATTGCAAATTTTTTTTGCATGGCTTATGATCAGTTTTAAATTTATGATTTTGTTTGTTTGCGTTTTTTAGTTTTTGTTTTTTTTTTTAACTTACTCTTAATTTATATTTTAATGATTTAATGAATTTTAAAACTTGATTACTTTTTGCTTATTTCTTCTAGTTATTTGCTTTCTTTGCTTTAATAGTTTGACGTTTTTATAATGAGCAGCAGTTGGGTGAGAAAATTGTTATGTAGGAGGAAGTTTTTCTGATTTAGTTGTTCGAAGTTATCATTGTGTGAAATTTTAATTAATATGTAGCAAATTGGGTTCTAAAAAATTTCAGAGATAACACACAATTAAAACATATTTAGTTTTTATTAAATTAACTTTTGTGTTTGCTAATTATATTTCATAATTAAGCAATATACATAATAAAACAACGTAAATTTGTGGTGTTTTAGTCAAAATAATTTAAAAAGAAAACACACATTTCAGCAAGTTCAATCACAAATATGTATCTATCTTGTTAATAATTCTCCATAACAGTGAAAGGTCAATGTAAGCAGCATGCGGCCACGGGCGGCAATCAACTGCTTTTTGTAGGTAGGCAAATGAGCGCGGTATATTTAAAGCGGCAAATGTCAAAAAATTAAATTGACTTGTTTACTACATACTTGTGTATTCATGTAAACTCATATGTCACATATTATGCGCCTGTGTATCGCAACATCTTTTTAAGCAGAAAAAAAAAAAGTTGAACAAAATTCAACTTTGCCGCGCGGCCGCTTCGCACAGCATTGCTAAATTAAGTGTATTGCTATACTTCAAACTTTTTGTATGAATAATTTTCATTCATTGCGAACAAAATATATGTTTGGACAAAGTTTTTTATATGAAATTTGACGCCTCTCTTTTTAAGAGAAATTTATTCACTGATAATATTGTTGGCGCCTGTGGCCGCATGCCGCTTACATTGGCCTTCCACTATAAAGGTGGTTTTAGACGGTATGTATTTTGCAGTGTGCTTGTCAAATTTTCCACTGCAAAATGCATATACGCCGTGTAAAACCCAAAAAATGCTTTTACAAATGTCAGCCTGCATTCACAGTGTAAAATTTTCAATTAGAACATGATCTATTTTCATCCGACAAAGCACCTCCAACCAGCTGTTTTTAATGCTAATTACTTATGGTGCCCAGAACATAGTGTTTGTGATTCAGCAAATTTATATTTAAAAAAATTGTATTAAACAAAACAATAAATTTGTATTTAAATATTTATTGAAAAACACGTATTTATAGATATTAATTTTAATATAACTTAAATACAACAATTTGTGCCATCATATGGTACAATCTCTCTTGCTTAATTTTTTATTTTTATATTTTTTAGAAGCTAATATTGCCATAATGCTGCAACTTACAATTATTTAATTTTTTAATCCATTTTTCAAACTATATTTCAAAGAACACAAAACTCCCGAAAAAATAATCATAACAAAAATAGCTGTTGTCTTCTATTATAGATTATGTCACATGAAACAAAAACTGACGTGTGAAAGCAAAAATTGTAAACTGCCTGTAAATTGCCAATTTTGACAGACATGCACATTACATACATATGTATCATATAACTGACAAGTACATACACTGCAAAATACACACCGTCTAAAAACACTTTAAGCTGTGATAAATACACTACAAACACAATCAATTATAAAATTCTGGCTACAGGCTATTTAGTATTAAGTTTTCTAATACAAAAAAAAAAACAACAAATTTCCTAAATTCATTTTGAAACATATAAAAAAAATAACAATCGTATTAAATGTATCTTTCAGTGCGGTAGTACTTTGCATGCACAATTGGAAATATGGAAACTAACATATTCACCCGAATATCCAAAATATACAAATCTGAATGTAAATCAAATGCAACAAACACACAATATGTGGACCAGCAATATACTGCATGCATACAACAATTGTATGGAAGAAGACACCGAAGGTAATTATCAAATCGTTGCTAATTAAATTTATATAAATAACATAAAAACCATAAAATTACAGATGAAGATGATTTTCTTACCAATACAAATACTACCAACAATCACTCATTAACAACTGCACAACCGCAAGTCAATGGTCAATTTACCAATAACGAAGAGGTGACTAATACAAATTCCAATACTATCAACAACAATAATGGCAATAATAATTCAAGTAATAACAACAGCAATAATAACAATAATAATGAAGTCCATACCATAACGCCAGTGAAACGTATTGGCACCCGCAACGGTGGATCTCACATACATTTGTGGCAATTTTTAAAAGAACTTTTAGCGGCGCCCCACATTAATGGCACAGCTATACGTTGGATTGATCGCAGCAAGGGCATTTTCAAGATCGAAGACTCAGTGAGAGTGGCCAAGTTGTGGGGTAAGCGCAAAAATCGTCCGGCCATGAATTATGATAAACTATCACGTTCCATACGTCAATACTACAAGAAGGGCATTATGAAGAAGACAGAAAGATCACAAAGATTGGTATATCAATTCTGTCAACCGTATCATATGTGAGCTGAAATCATAAAAGCTGGAAAGTATGAGGGTTTTTTTTAAGTTTTTATTGAAAAAAGAAAGACGAGTTTTAAAGAAATGTAGTTGGAAATGTTTTGGAGAAAAGAAAACAAATTATTTACTACTATTTATTTATTTATTTATTCAATTTATTTATTTACTTAATTTATTTAAAATATTTTTCATAATAACTTATTTATCTATTAATTTAATTTATTGAAATTAATTTCATTTTATTTATTTTAAAATAATTAAATTTAGATATTTATTTATTTGTTTATTTATAAAATTAATTATTTATTTATTTATTTATTTATTTATAAAAATAATAATTTATTTATATTCCATCTAAGTGATTGACATATGTGCGAATATTAGTTTTAAGATTTATTTATTTATTTCTATTTATTTATTGCTATTTATTTATTTATTTATTTAAAATAATTTATATATTTGATTGATTGAAAGGGTTGAAATGTGTATTTATATAGTTATTACTAAATACTCTACTTTAGTACTAGTCAGATCTGATGATTGAATTTAGTCGGTTTTTAGGAAAAATAAAACAATTTCAGGAAACCTCTTCCTGTATTTTCTGACCAAAACTTTAAATCTGATTAGTACTAAAACTGGGAAAATATTTATATCTGTGCTAGAAGTGTGTTTTAAATTATATTTTATTATATTTTGCAGAAAAAGTTTTCACAAGTTTATATAACTCAATCGCATTTAATCTTGACCAACTGGATTTCAAATGCTAAAACTAAACATTACACAAAATTAGAACTCTTTCTATTCTAATAAATATTATTAGAATAAAAAATTAGAGAACTTTCCATAATTTTGTGCAATGTTTTTTTTAGATCTTTAAGTTTTTTCCATAATTTTTTGAAAATGATATCGTTGCAATGTTTTAACAGGCTTTCAAACTCGCAACTTCGAAAGACTGTAACGAAGTGAAGCCAGTGAAAACCAACACTTGATATTTGGCAATCCAAAAACTCATCTCTCTAAATTTGCAATTTTAACCACAGAAACAAAAACTGATCGATTATAATTCTATATTGCTCACTAGTGACAGTAGCCGTGTGAACAATGACGTCCATGAAAAAATAAAGCTCAATGACATCTCCGTCGTAAATTGTGCACCAACACGCAGTGAAGAAATATATGTAGTTGTGCATGTTTACCACAACAACGTCAACATTTTTAAATATTATGGTTACCGTAATTATTTATATGATTTCTGCAACAATAATATTGTTAAGTTTACCATTCATATGATTATAGCAATCATATTTATTATTGTAGCACTTATGTAATGTTTATGGTAATCAGTTTTATTATGACAAATTTTATTATATTGTGTTGTTCTCTATCATAATCAAAGAGCAACAAATTATGATAAATGGATTCATCATAAACATGATTGCAACAAACATTTACATACATACTTACTACAATCGTATAGTAATCATCCTGAATCGTATCTTAACCATATTATTGTTGAAAAACTTGTAAAAAAGTTGACATTGTTGTGGTAAACATGTAGAACTATATTTTGTCTCTGTGTGAAGCTGTAATTTGAGTATATAAAACGTCGTGAATGATACGTGGATACTCAGTATCTCATGGAAAACAATTTCGTTTATTTATTTATGAAAATGGATCCATTGCGTTCAAATGTGTACTCTGTAAATTTATACTTTACAAATATCAATAAAATTGTCCACTTCAAATAAAATTTTAATAAAGAGTTTTTATAGCACAGAGCATTATTAATAAACATATATTTTTCGAATACATGAGAATGACAAAAAAGCGTTGAATTTTACAATTACGCCATTTTTGTCTCTCTAACTGCAAATGTAAATAAAAAACAAGCAAAATGAAAGAAAAATATTTATACAAACAAATGTTGAAATAGTAACAAAAATTTATACAAAAAATATATCTATGATATATGACCACACAGAAACATATACATATGTACATATGTATTTATTATAATATTAAGACATTAAAGTTCTATGAACAAATATAAATATATTTAACAAAACAAGAAACACGGCCGGTGTTTTAAGAAATAAATATCGATTTGTTATTAAACAATTTATATATATTTTTTTTTTGCAGAAAATTTTCCATGCAAAGTGAAATTCTGCCATGAAACAATTAAGCTAATAATTTATAATTAGTTATAAAGTATAATTATTTATTTATTATATTAATTTATTAAATTATTTATTTATTAAAATATAATTTTATTTATTTAAAAAGTTGGTGTTGGTTATTTATTTGAACAAATCGAAGCAGCATGAAATTATAACAATTGGGGTTTATATTAACTTGTTTATACTGTCACTAGTGAGCAATATAGAATTATAATCGATCAGTTTTTGTTTCTGTGGTTAAAATTGCAAATTTAGAGAGATGAGTTTTTGGATTGCCAAATATCAAGTGTTGGTTTTCACTGGCTTCACTTCGTTACAGTAAGCAACAACAAACAAACTACAATGAACAGCTCAAATGTTTATTTATTTAATTATTTAATGGAAACTTTTATTTATTAATTTATTTATTTACTTTAAAAGAGCATTTAGAACACGGATTGCCACTTAATTGTATTAAACATTTTATACATAAATATTATTAAATTTTATTGCTTTATTTATTATATTCTTTAGTTTTTAACTAAATTTTATTAAAGTCATAAGTAACTGTAAAATTTTCAAGTTTTTGAAATATCTAAACCATTGCTTTGTGCCTAAATATTTATTTATTTATTTATTTTTTCTCCTCATTAATTATGTTTTGTATTTAATATATTTATTAAAAATTATTTATTTTAGTTTAAGTTATTTTATTGATCACCAGATCCTTAATACTTGACATACTCATTTATTTCTTTTTGTTCTAGCAGCCCCCTTCTGTGGTCAGGTTTTGTAACTGCACCTAAAGGGGGAGTGCTAATTTTTTCTTTAGTAGTTTAAGTTTATTTATTACAATGAATAAAATATTTATTTTTTATTAATTAATTTATTTATTTATTCATTTGTTTATTTATTAATTAACTTATTTATTTGCAAACAAAAATGTAACAACAACAAAAAAAAACTTTAATAAAAATTATATTTTGGCCAATGTCATTTATGTGGTTTTTTGTTAGTAAGAATTGTATAGAGTGTTTTTTTTTTTGATGCATAGAAATTTAAGTTGGCCACACTTTTTTAATTGGCGACCATTTTGTCAGCTGTTAAGTAATTTATGTTTAGCTTGGTTTGGCATTTCAACATGAATAGACTAACGCCTGAACAACGCGTCCAAATTGTGCAAATTTATTTATCGAGGGTGTTTTTTTTAGATGTATAGAACTTTGAAACTGAATAAAACAAAGATGATTTCTTAAATTAACATGTCCAATTCTCAATTACCTTTTTCATATTTGTGGCCGTATATTGGCCATAACGCGGCGAATGTTGTGCTCCAATTGAACAATCATTTCAGGCTTATCGGCTTACACTAGCGACTTCACATATACGCACAGAAAATAACCAAGCAGCATTAAAACGCACCATCTTGAAGGCCAATTCACAAATTGTTCAAATTTATTTTGAAAATCATGGTTCTGTTCGAAATAAGTATCGTGGGTGTTTTTCTATATGTATAGAACTTTGAAATTGAATAAAACAAAGATGATTTTATTCGAAAGACAATCTTCTGGCATTATAATTTAAATATGATTTCTGACATATGACTGGGTTGGACGTAGTCTAATCTGTAGGTTAAATTTTCGATAACTTTTTTCAACATTTTTGGCCGTATATCGGCAAACCCGTGGCGAATGTTGTCCTCCAAGTGTTCAATCATTTCGTGCTCATTATGGTTTCAACAAGACATGTCACACAGCTCGTGCCACAATTGATTTATTGTATGAAACATTTGGTAACCGCATAGTTTCACGTTTGGCCTCCAAGATCGAGCGTTTTAACGCCGTTTTACTATTTTCTGTGGGGATATGTGAAATCGCTACTCTATGCCGATAAGCTGTTAATTTAAAAAAAATACCTCTTTTATTCAATTTAAAAGTTGTATACATCTAAAAAAAACATCCTATATTATATTAATTGATTTTAGTATAACTATAAAAATGATATTATTTTGATTAATCTCACAATGATTACAACGAATATTTACATGATCACTACCATGACTAATCTGAGAATTGTCCTTTTTCTCAGGGTATGAGGTGTAAGCCGTGCTTGCATATCAGTCCTTCATTAACCAATTTCAATGAAAAGCTAAAAAGATGTAGCAACGTACTTCCCTGAAAGTTAATGGCCTCATTAAGAAATATGCATCTTTAATTAATATTAATATGGAGTAGATTTCTCCGCCATTCCGGAGATACGATGGAAAATAGGTTATGCACTTTTTCTACGAATACCATGTGTGTCTTTATCTAGAATAATTTGTTATCGAATTCGAATAAATTGAATTAAAATAAAATACTTTGATAATTATCTGCTCATATGCTCCGACAGATGAAAAGAACGATGAGATCAAAGACAGTTTCTATGAGCAGAAAATGCGAGCACTTAACTAGATATGCCCGATATAAAACATCAATATACATGGCTGTCAAATCAATCATAGACGGTGGGTACTCGATTGAGTTTTAAAACACAAAAACGTGCATAATAATACACAAAGGATGCCAGCATTGTTATTTCCATTTCTAGAGAGCATACATAATCTTGATGCCATCATTGCATAATAGACAACACATACTAGACTCCAGGACAAAGGCCTCAGAGACAGACATTGAGTGTATTGGTCAGATGTAAAAGAATCAGATAGAGAAGAATACCAGATAATACTTGACATATATAACTTCTTATTAAATTTTATCTCAAAACTGATTGACATAATTGAAACTTCTCAACAATAAAATTTTACTTAAGAGAAAAATATTTTAAATATATAATTTTAATTTTATCTCTTCCAATATACAGAAATTACAAATAGCATTTGAATGAATTTTTGTACATAGTAGAGGAAGTTCATAAGCAGAGAAACCGAAAAATAGTATGTATAAGTTAGTTAATTATCTATTTCAGACAATTGTTATTTGTTTGTGCGTGTTTTGATATTTATAGCATATATCTGCATATTTAAGTCATAACTGCCTCTATTTGTTGTGTCTTTTAATTTATCCATTAATAATATATTATTTTATTCTTAAATAAAAAAAATCTTATATTTCAATTAAATGAAAAATATACAAACATAACAGTGGTAATATTTAATATGTTTAATAAATATTTAATATTTTTTAAATAGTAAAACATATTACAAACAATTTAACAAAATGTTTATTTATCATTTAAAATTTACTAATAATAAAAATTATTTTATAGTGATTGTTAAGGGCTTATGTGTCCAAACAACTATTTGAAAGATGTTCGGAATACACTTAAATATTCTTAAAAATCCTCACTTAGTACAATGCACATTGACAGATTTACACAAATTGTGCACAGATACAAAAAAGTAAGAAACATACGAAATTTCATAGTATTTCAAGTCCCTATGGCAAATTCTAATAAAAACGTTTTATTAAACGTTTTTCATTTCATTTCTATGATAATTATATTCAAATCTAGAATACCGAAACCATTGCAATATTTTAACAAAGAATTACATACGCTATCCACCGAGTTTGTGAAACTATAATTATTTCAAATGAATAGAAACATTTCGAGAAATTTATCCAGAACTTCCGCTCCCTCCTGACATTGACTTACATGGATATCTCCATCCATACGCATCTCTTATAAACATACATAATTAGCAAGTTGAAATGCCATATATATATAAAAATCACTGGCTTGGTTATCTTAGAATCTGTTAAGGCCCAGAATATATACACTTTTTGATTCTACGACCATTATTTCGATGTGTTATAAATGGAATGACAAATTAACCCCCTTATTCAAAAACGATTATTAAATTTAACAACCGTTTATTAAGACAGTTTTTCATATAAAAACTTGTTTAATAAACGTTTGTTAAATTTAATAATCGTTTTTGAATAAGGGGGTAAAAGTTTAAAACAATTCCAGAAATAACTCTTTTATTTTTTCCACGCCTACTATGTCGCTATTTTTAGTCCGATCATAATATTTTGCATACCGGTATTCATGGCTTTATAAGGGCTACATTTCTATCTTTAATCATTTATTACCACCACTTCCTAGAATGTTACTGCCACAACTTTTTTTGTATGGAAGGCGAACCACTCTACTTATTCTATACATATTTTACTGTAGATATGAATCTATAATATAGATGTGCAATTTAGCAATACAATAAATAAATATGTTTATAAAAAATGCAGTGTTACCTATTTGGAGCGTATTTCTGGTTGCCCTTTTCAAAAAAAAAGTACAACATGAGTCTACATATATTATCAAATGAACATTTTAAGAAATGCATGCATTTGCACATATTGATTGATTCCTTTCTAAAGAAAGTAATTCCATCTGCAGCACCAATGTCATGTCTGTCATACAAATACAAAGACTTGCAAATACATAAACGTACACCTACAAGTATCTCACACACCAGTTACATTTATATTAAGGTAAGTCCACATTGCTTAAATACTTTGCGTAATAAGGGTGATATAATTCTAATTTAATTAAAAACAATCATTATCTTATTACTTGATGTTGTTTGCTTTTGCATATATAATTCATATAGTAGTGAATTTACATTTACGTAACTTCGGCTAAAACATTTGATTTGCAGAAATAAAAAAATTATCTACACAGCAAGACATTGTGTTTTTGCTTATATTGTCATCGAGTGAACCAATTGATTCACTACACAATTCATCTCTTTGATATAAATAAACAACATGAAGAAATTGACAACTAATCAGCACTTTTAATTACAATATTGCTTATTTTCTCTCTAAATTAAAATTCTACTAACAAAACACATAATACCAATTTGCTTTTGTCATTGATGAACTATAAGTTAAAAAAAAAAATATTGTATATACAACTATTTCGTCAAATATTTTAGCAATGTGAACATACGTTTAGGAACTATTGTATTTCAAATAAAATGAACAGCAATTCATTTTGTTGTATTTTATTTCAATTTCTTGTTATTTATGTACCTGCAAAAAGGAAATGATGAAAACTTCTTATACAAATGACAAGTACATGCATTTAAAAAATAAAAATAATTTTATCACAAAAAAAGCAAAAATTATTACATGATCCACAAAACAAACGTATAAATCTATACTTACATATAGATAAGGTGGCCAGATTTTGTTAAAAAATAGAAGAAAATATATGACTCCTTGAAATGCTGCTGTTACTATAAACTATAAATATTGACTTATACACTGCGTGTCGCAAGTGTAAACGCATCGCTTTATCCAAACTTATTGAAATGTTTTGATCAAACTTTTTATAAAATATTGATTTGCATTAATATATAACTCTTTGAAAAATATTGTTTAAAGTTTTAAGTTCTGATTTGCTATAAATATGGCATAGTATCTTAGTTATTTTATGGTTATTATATGGTAGGGCTTGGCCGACTATACTTTCTTACTTGTTTTAAATAATTTTTGTTTATTTTACATTAAATAAATTAATTGGAAAGATTTACTGAACTGAATTATTTTTAAACAAAATAATTATAAAAAAGAACAAAACACAAATTAATCCAGATAAGACACAAGCTATCTTTTTTTACAAGTAACAGAAAATCTTGTTCTTTGCCTAATTCAAATTTAATTCTCTTGGGCAGCAATATACATTGGTCAGATAATATTGCATACGAGTATCTTGGTATCTGTTTGGCCACCACTTTAAACTCTCATATGAGCCATGTTATTAATAAAGTTAAAACGTATAGGATTATATTATATACATTCATAAATAGAAAGTCTCTTCTTAGTAACTCAAATGAAATTTAAATCGTGAAAACAATTTTTCAGGCAACAAGTGCTTGCGAATAGCCCAAAATAAAATTTTAAAAATGCTTCTTAAATTACCATGGCATTTTTCCACCATGAGATTACATGTCATCAGTAATACTAAAACTGTATCACAAGCTATCAAAATTCGAATGTATAATTTTTTTTTGTATATTTGTTACTTGTATTTCTTTATTTCATCTTAAGATATTGTTATAAATCTTAAGGTACGGTCACATTTGGCAAACAACGTCAAACAAGTTTTTGCTAACACAAGTGGTTACGATTTTTTGAGTAAAAATTTGCCAAATGTGACCGTACCTTTAGAAATATAACTGAAAGTTCATAATATTATAAATATATTATTATTGAAACATTATTGTTAATTTTCGTTAACTTTATATACATATTAGTGCTTTTTTGGAAATAAGTTTAAATATTACCATTTTATATAATCATAATTTACATATTTTTTTCTATTAAAGGTTTTTGTTAATAGTTTTCCTTTAGATTTTTAAGTATTTATACCATAAGAATACTTTACATACAAGGCTAAGCCAAATCTGTGCAATATTGTATACTAGTATCGAAAAATAAATGTGTGTTTTCTCCTATTAAAAAAAATTAATAAATAAACAAAATTTAACCGGAAGTTAAAAATTGGGCCTTCGGCGAACTTTTTATTGTAATTTTGGTGAAAATGACTGTTAATATAATAAATAAAATTAGCTTTCTCCAGATAAATAAATTTACTTACATATGTTGTAGGTAGTTTATAATTTGGTCTGCCTTATTTCAAAAAAAAAAAAACACACACACACAAACACACACTTTTGCATTTCATGCACATTTCTAAAGCTGATTGTAATGTTCTTGAATTTGATGATGTTTTTGCTGTCACTTTATTGTTTGATAGTGATATTCTAGAATTTTTATACACATAGAAAACATTCATATGATTGAATGGTTGCTTTTGGTTAAAAGGATTCACCGCAATATATTCACTCTTATATTTATACTAACTGAACTTGTTTATATTTAAAGTATTGTGTTTGGAAAAAAAGTATTTCAGCACCAGTAATATATATTTCTATTTTCAGAATACAAAGAACTACGAGTTAATATTAAAGCAAAATGACTCGTGTAATAAGAAAACATATTCATATTATTTTTAATTAAATTCTACATAATTTCGGAATTTCTTTATATTTATACATATACATACAAACATATATACACATATACATATATGTAAAATTTTAAAAACTTACCTTAATGCACAATCTAGCTAAAAAAAAACATTTTTGTTTCTTCGTAAGTAATATTAAAGGATTGCAATACGAAATTACACTTTTCCTAACCAAAGACTTACATGTTTATACACTTTATTCTGCAGAGTGAACAATGACATTCATGTTTTTTTTTCTGCTGTTGCAGTAGTTGTTATTGCTGCTGCAATAGTTTATTGAGTGAATAAAGACGAAAATTTATTGTCTCACATAAGAAATGGGATTGATTCACAACATAAAATTTTACAATACACTACCGGAAAAAATATGCTGTAAAAAGGCCTTCGAAAAGGCCTTATTTTGCAGACACAAGTACTCCCAGCTGCATTGCAAAATTGTTTTAATTTTACAAGGCATGTCATTAATAGTCAGATTAATAGGAGATCTATTAACAAAATACTTTAATATTTGAGAAGAGTAATTAGAAAGCCTACCAAGTAATGCCTCTTAGAATTCGTAATTGAAGGTCGGCTAAATTAATACTTTTTTAAGAAAATATTCTTTATGAATTCAGCATAAGACTTAAATTAAGGTTTCTGAATTAATCACATTCACATTTATAGATTATTCATATAAAAAAGAGAGCAAAATAAAGTTTGTTGTTGCACTGACTATAAACATATATAAATTATTACAAATGGCATAATGGGATGAGTATTGAATCTTTTAGAATCAGTACTGGTGCTCTATAAGGCCTACAAATTAAAACCCTAGAAAGTTTTCCACTGGGTGTCATCAGCAGACATACACACATGCATGTTGCTAAAATTATTGGTTTCTATAAATTTACACTAAAAGAAATTTATATAATATTTATACCCTACATTAAAAATAGTTGATTTACCAATGTAGATCCGTACGTCTGGCTGGCTGTCTACATAAACCTTGTGCCCAAAGTACAGTATGACGATGCCCCTAAAATTGGTTGAAATCGGTCCATTATCCCATAGAACTGTTCTTCCGAAATATGATTCTATTGGTCATAAAATTTTAATTAATTGCCACAAACAATTTATGTACAGTAGTGTGTGACACAACTATATTGTCTGCTCATTTTCAAGAGAAATTTGTTTTTCATTCAAACATAAAATTGTAATAAACAGGTAAATATATTTTTCTTTTTTACAGTTGACAATAGCCATTGTATAAATTGGAAAAATCCCAAAAAATTATAACAATTTCCTTTCTTGCATTTAATTTCTTTGCATTAAAAATTGTAGACATAAAAGTAATTTGCATTTGGAAATCCCAGTTAGTTTTGTTGGGTTTTTTAGCGTTTTTCTTAATTTTTGTTGGCATTTTAAATGTTTTTTTGTTAAAATGATACGTGTCATGTATTTTTCAATTGCTATTATTAATAATTTTGTTATTTTAAACTTTTCCAACAAAGGTAAATGTATTAAATACATTTGTGAAACTATGGAAAGTCAAGTAAATCGTTCAATATTGTGGGGGTGCGGAGTGGTCACCCAAAAATCTTGAATGCAAAAGATGAAAAACTAATACTCAAGGAAAACCGAGTAAACACACATTTATCTCCTTAAGCGATCAACGATAAACTAAGAAGAACACTAAGTACAAATGTAAACAACGAAACAATCCATAAGGTGCTGAAAGCCAATAATTTATAAGATCGCGTGGCAAGAATAGAACCACTTTATTCGAAAATTAACAGACAGAAGAGGTTATAATTAGCTGAGCTCTATGAAAACAAAACTTTGGATTTTTGGCATTCTGTTATATTTAGCGAAGAAAACAAAAAAAAGAGCCAAATGCAGCCCTTAATATAAAATCAACGGTTAAGTACGGTGGCGGTTCTGTGATGATATGTGGCTACATGTCTGCCCATTTAGTCGGTAATCTGGTACTTATTGCTGATATTATGTATCACCGTGATATTTGTCCATTCTGAATAAAAATCTTAACTTTCCTGCCGAAAAAATGGGTCTACAAAGAAATACCTTTTATTTTCAACAATATAATGATCCGAAATACACATCTTTAGACATCAAAATATGGCTGCCCACACCTCCCCAAAGTCCGGACCAGAGTCCCATAGAATTTTTATATGAAACAAATAATGAGAATCCATCAGCTTTCAGCGAAATTGTCATTGAAAGAAGTTCTATAAGAGGAAATAATATTTGTACTACCATTAGTAGGTCTTTCCAATAGCAAGAAGCCATCTGGATTAGAGTTGTGCCCGGTCGTTCATTTCAGTGACCGGTCATTTTCGTCCATTTATTCAAGACTGATTCGTTCATTCAATTCGTTTAACCGTTCACTTTGAACGAATGAATACAATCCTTATTGAATGTGATTTTCTTCTTGTCTTTTGATAAACAGCAGATGAACGTAATTGATCCGTACACTACTGAAGGAAAACCGTTTAGTTCAATGAAGTGATCCGTTCATTTTAAACCGTTCGTTCATGAACGACACAGCTCTACCAAATATCGTACGAGAAGTGTCGAAAATTAGTGGAATCAATGTCGTGATGCTTAGAAGCTGTTCTGGCATACAAAATATTAATTTTTTTAATATATTTTGATATCTTAAAAAATATCATTGTAAAACATAAAAATCAATAAAATTTTATGACCCGTAAATATATTGATATATTTATATTCATTAGAACTAATATTGTCACATGAATTATAAAAATTTATATTTCTAAAATTTTCTTAAAGCAAAATAGTTTTGCGATACACTCTACAGATAAAACCAAATCATATCCAATAGTCAATTATTGACCAAAAGTCCCATACATGCGTCACTTCCGAATATCAATTTAAAAAGCATCAATATATTAGAAACACAACACAATTATGTTTCATATATACCTATACACAATGTGTGTATTACACACATCATACCGCATAATTTTAAAATGATCGGTCCATAATTAGTCATTATTTAACTTTCACGACCATAAGACTCTTAAAGAAGTTTGTATCCAAAAAAAATTCAACACAAATAAGTTTCATATACATATGTATACAACTGTCATTTCAACCACATAGAATCTCTTCTGTAAATCACTTTAACAAATACAAATCGTTTACAAGTGAGAAATAAAATTTAGTGCAAATAATTTGCATATCCACAGATGTCATGATGATTCAAAATAGGCGCCCATTTCTGAAAAACTATAATTTCTTGTTTTAATATCTTATTATTTTATTATTAATTAATTACTATTATTATTATTAATTATTTCCTGATTCAACCTTATCCTTGGAATAAGTTAGAAATTTTCAAGTTAGAAATTGAAAACTTGAGTCCTTAGACTTAAAATTAAAAACTAATTTCTCTTAGTGTATTTTATATACTGGTATGTCACTTTGAATGAATTGCATTGTCATTTTTATTGAATTGTTGTTATCGATACACATACATATACTTTTTTTCTCACACTATTTCTTTCATATATACAAGTGAGTGTTGTAATACATGTGAAAATCATTCAAGATGGCTGTTAAAGGATATAAACTTTCGTCATATAATTTTGTTTTTTCTTTATTTTACAATAGTTTTCTTTAAAATCACAAGTTTCACAAGTTTCTTAAAATTTCCGAAGACAAGGCTTGCAATTCTTTATTATCTTTTTATACCCTCCACCCCCAAGAGTGGTGAATGAGGGTATATTACGTTTGTCATTCCGTATGAAACTTTTTTAATATTCATCTGAGACCCAACAAAGTATATATTTTCTTGATCCTTATGAAATTCTAAGCAGGTTGAGTTATGTACGTCTGTTCGGCCGTCTGTCCGACCCTGTAAAACACTCTCACGTCCAAACTACACAAAAAAAATATGTTTTATTTTGCAGGTAACTTTGTTATTGAAAATCAGCAAAATCGGTTTAGGTCAACCAAAGTTATGGAGCAAAATGTGAGACAAGCTCCATAAAAATTTGATATTGTTTATTAATTTTATTGCAATATTTTAAAATATATCGCAGATAATATTTGTATGTTATTCTTATGATAAAAAATGAGTGTGTGAGGAAAATAGTAAGAATAGGTTCCTGATTTCTTATAGCCCCCAGAAAAATCTTCCCCAAATATTGCTCAATTATACATAAATTCCTATAAAATTGGAATATCAATTAAAAAAAAGCAAAAATGAGTTTCATGGAAAAATAAATTGCAAAACAAAATTTTATTTTGCTCGGTTCATGTTTGACCATAGACCCCATATAAAATCCACTTCCAAAATTCACTTAAATACGTATAAAACTGGTACAAATATGGTAAACAGATTTAAATTTGACATAAATAATCCTTATAGGTAAATAAATTGTTGTACTAAATTTTATGGTGGTCGGCCCATAATAGGTCACAGCTCTCATATAAGGACCACATCCGAAAAAGCCATTTATCTTTATATATATATATCTTATAAATATCGGTACCGACTCAAAACTTTGTACAGATCATTTACATATACACAAAAATCATTCTGCAGAAATATCTCATATAAAAAATTGTACCGATTGAAAATTTTACATGGATCATTTACATACATGCCAAAATCAAACCGCTGGATTTTCAGAATATCGGTCCATATTTGACTATATCTCCCATAGAAGGTCCACTTCCGAAATTCCCCTTAATGTTAATATATATCTCAAATATACCGTTATTATGTTGAAGTTCGACGTGAAATATCCCTATATGCATAAAAATCTAAAAATTTAGGAAGATCCATTTTCGAAAAACAAATAAACCCATAAAAATGTCTAACTTTTATATAGATCTGTAATTTTTTTATTTATTTATTTATTTATTTAATGTGCTTATTCTGAATCATACTGATGTCGGTTATGCTGCTGGATTTTGTAGCCGTCAGTAAATAATTGGCAATAGCTCCCAAATTATGTCTACTTCCGAGCATACTAAACAACGATATAACTCTTGTAAATAATGTTATTGAGATGAAATTCAACCAAAATAAGCCTCAAATACGTATAAATCACATTAGTAGATACTGGATTTAGAAGCTATCAGTCCATAACTGGTCCACTTCTACTATGCCACCCATAAATCTTTTGTAAATAATGTTATTGAGATCAAATTGAAATCAAAAATCCTCATCTTATATCTTATCCTTTTTTATACTCTGTTTCTTAACTTGTTGTAAATATAGAAATATGTTCTTTTAATTTTATAAATTGTTTAATTACACTCAAGATTATTATGAAAATCAAACAAATTCTGTAAACTAGAGTAAGCATCGGTAATTATATCAATTATAAATGGTCAAAATTAGATAAAATTTCAAAATATTTGAAATGAATTATGTTGGTCGTAAAATTATCTTTCAAACAATACGAGTATACAAATAAAATGCTAATAAAATTTGCAATAAAACTTAATAGAAAACACAGAATAAGGATATTCTATTTCTATAACCAGTGTAGTTTCTGTATTTCTTATTACGTTTAGTTGGAGGGTATTAAAGATTCGGCACAGCCGAATATAGCACTCTAACTTGTTATTTTTCATAACAATTTGATTTATTTATGTTTAAAAAATTTTCGACTGCATTAAAGATGTGACATTTCATTGTGACATTTTTACACAAAACTGTATTTCTTTTAACTTTTATGTCCGTTATTTTTTGTATTTGTTCTTAACATGAGATGCATTTCAAAATGCATATTTACTATATATTAATGTAAATGAACAGACTACGAAATAATTATAGGTACAATGAATATAACACTAAAGTTATAATTAAAAAGTTAGGTTTCCTATAGCTCTAATCTGTAAGAGATTTATTTAGTGCTTAAAAGAAAGAAATCCTAGTCTTGATTTGACTTTCAAAAGTACAAGTGTATGCGATAGGAATTAAATCAAAATCATTAAGCCTTTAAAAATAAAACCACGAAGACACTTTCTTCTAATTATACTTTTAATTATATTCTCGACTGTTTGTTTGAATTACATACATTGATTTATATTGCTTAAATATCATAAATTCAGTACATATAAAAACCACAATTTTCTTTATCTTTATGACATTTTCATGAAAGTTATGAAGACATTGCAGCATCTTATTTTGTTGAATACTTTTGACAACTCATATAAACTTTTGGCAGTCGTATAAATAGCAACCAAATTTTGTTACACATACATACACTATGTATGTGTCGGTTTATCTAAACTTATGGAAATTGTTTGATGAAACTCTTTATATAATATTAATGTAGCTCTTTTAAAAAATATTGTTTAAAGTTCTCACTTATGATTTGCGATAAATACGGTATAAACACACTATAAATTAAATGGATTTAGGGTGTTAAATTTTGCTATTATTTGTTTTAATTTGACAAAATTCCATGTGAATTATATCTCAGAGAAATTAAAAAATGTTATTTATTTAGCACAAGTTTTAAGGAATAACAGAGTTGATCGAAAAAGTTTCAATGATGATATTAATAGAATTATTCTAGAAGCTACACACCCATATCACGTGGATCAGATAAGCGCAGTACTTTTAATGCTGCAAGAATATAATTATTGCTTTTGACATTAAATAATAGAAATCTAGAAAATATAGAAAATTTAAAGAGTCCGAAAGACCACAAACAAAAGCTCATGAAAATTCCAAATGATGGCCTACAACCATGCCCATCAAATGTTGCAAAAATGTTTATAGTTTGGTGTGATCTTTTGTGATGAAAATAAATTTGTTTCAATTGCGAATGGAATCTTGTTATTTTTGTAGAGTCACTTGTGTTCCTCTAAGATGGTAAACTCGTCAAAGAATTCTATAGAACTAGGGATACCAAACGGGACTGGCTTTGCAAATCCCAGGATTCGAAATTTTGAGATTTACAATAAAAGTGCAACATCGGCAGGGATTCATATCACTCCAACAAAAGGCTGCACCTGTTACTTTAACTGGATTTTAATGACAACTATATGTTTAAGTAATTTGTTTTACTTTGTCTGTCATCTGTTGAGCTTTAAAAGCAATTAAAGCATTTTCTTTTGGAATTTCCAATTTCAAATACCGTAGACACATAAAATAGTGTGTACTTTTTTCATTAGAAATGCTAAAGAATCATTGACTTGTGTTAAGTTTTAATGTTTTAATTTATTTGAATAATAACAACAATCTTAAAAAAATCAAAAAATTCACTGGTGCTCACACACTTTTGAAGCTGTGTGTATATGTATAATTGAATTGCTAAAACTTAACAATTGCGTTTTTGTAAATTTTATGGGACAAGCCCGACCATATAGTAACCTACAATCATATATATTCTATGACCTCTTTATCCAAATATTTAGTGGCAGGACTTTTGTGGATATAAATATTTTGTGTGTTAAATTTTATTTCGATATAAAATCTTTTTAAAGTTTTAGACATGTTAAGGTAATTTTCGATGAAGCTATGGTCAATTATAAACCGATCGGCACACAATTTGTAGATGTGATTTGTTTAGATACGAGCATAAATTCTACATTTATTACCTATTTTGGGAGAACATTTGTATAAGACTTAGGTGAAATAATGAACTAACTTCAATCAATTTCAATCCCAACAGTCATTGGGCCAAAAAATATCATATACCAAATTTTATCGAAATATCTTCAAAATTGTGATTTGTACTTTGCGCACAAGCTTTACATGGCAGCCACACGGGCAGACGTCGTTGAATGGACTAAGCAATTGATTATGGAAGTGATTCGGTATACTTTAAGGTAAGTGTTGGACTAATATTTATGGACGTTACAAACATCAGCACAAATAAAATATACCCTCCCCACTATAGTGGTGTAGGTTATAAAAATATAAAACATAACAATTGCTGTGAAACGCAGTATATACATATAAGGCAACTTGCCGAAAATAGTGAACATGCTCCAAGCCTCAAGGATCTACAAGTCATAGGTTACTAGCACAGCTCGACATTTTCTAAGGAAAATCATATAAAATATGTAAACCAAGAGGTCGTTGTTTTAGATGTGGCTCCAAATTATTATTTTTGTGACAAGTTGTTCATCGACAATTTAAGTTAATTAAGTGTACAAACCGTGCAAACCACGCCAACGATTTGAAATAATTGCGTTGATTACCTATTTCTATAACATTAGAAATTAATATTTTTCTTGTTGTCGTAATCTCTTATTTTCAATAATTCAAAATCCAAAAGCATAGACGTCATATCTCGAGTTCCGCAGGGGGAAGCCATCTCAGATCTTTAATATTCCTACTATTTATTAATGATCTTCCCAATTCCATTGAACATAGTAATATCCTAATATAAGCAGATGATGTGAAGATTTTTTCATCATTACTTATATTCAATCCGATTTAAACAAGTTCCACAACTGGTGTATAACCTGGTGTATAACTTCATGAAATTAAACCTGAAAAAATGTCAATTTATGTCCTTTTCAAGATATTACCCGTCCATCCATGAATATCTTATTGGGAGCTCAAAATTAAAATCCGTTGAATCTATCATTGATAAAGCAATTAGTGTCCCCAGTTACATTAAACGTTGGGCGTCTTACCCATGTTGGTAAGACCGATACTTGAATATGAATATGTAATCTGGGACCCGCAATAAAATGTGTACAGAAAAAAGCTGGAATCTATTCAAAAACAATTTCTGATGTTTTGCCTTCGGAATCTACGATGAAATCCTGAAATAAACCTTCCATAAAGCTCCCAACATTAAGAAGTAGAAGAATAATCGCAAACATTACCTTTTTTGATTCCAAATATCTATTTTTTTATTTATTTATTTATTGAATGTGCTTATCCTGAACAACAAGATTAAATCTTATAATTATAGTACAGGAATTTTAGAAATTAATGTAGAAATTAATTTTTAAGTTAATTGAATTAAAGGTATGAATACAAATAGAGAAGACAAAGTACGAAAATAAGTAAAAAACAAATAATTATATGATATAATATTACGATTGAAACAATTAGTACATAATAAAAAATGTGAAAGGTGAAAAAAAAGAAAGAAATATCAATAAAAAAAATGAAAACAGTATTTCATTTAAAATCCTGCAGTAGATTACAATGCAGCATCATTAAATATGACAGTGTTGTAAATAGTAATAGATATTAAGACATTAAATACTCACAATTTGTCATAAATTTTATCAACTTATCAATTTTTTTTTATTATTGTCATTAAAACATGCAAAACAGTAATCCCTCCATTTACATTGATTATTTTCACCTGCAACTTGTGTCGTTTGTTGTTTATAAACTAAAACTAGGAATTGCAGTTTTGAATAGATTTGAATGGTTTTTTTTTGTATTTTCGTGCTATTTCAATAAAATATATATAATGTTATAATAATCAGCAAAATGAAATATTATTTCGAAAAATAACACTAGTAAAGTAAATCCAGAAAGATTTCAAATAAAAATATAACAAAAAGCCAATAGCTTCTGGATGTTGTTCTTTTGAAGCCACTGCAAGCATAGGACTTAAATGGAAATGTAAATTTTATCACGAGCATCCGTGCCGGAAATCAAAACATCAAAATAAAACACATCCAAAGCAAATAATTTGTTTAAGGAAAAGTCTAATGTACGAGTACATATGAAAATTAAACCACCTAAACGTATAAGCAATTTAAAAATCGACTTACTTCGTCATTTTCCAGAACCAATGACAACGTAAATCGAGGGATTACTATATATATTATACATAAAGGTATAAGTAATAATATATATATATTGTGCACATCATTCTTGTAATATACATATAAATGGCAATTGAAACATTAACAATAAATAATAATTTTGATTTAAATCTACTTATTCTTAACACACAAATTAACATTGCTTTAAGAATTTCACTTGTGATTTTCAGGGAATTTTGTGGCTAGTAGCAATAACATAACTCCCGATTTTAATAATGACTATGCAGGCGGAAAGTAATATAAGGCATAATATAAAATCCGGAGAATAATATATGAAAAAGCTGAAAAAAATGCAAAACAAATTGATAATAATAATAATAATAATAATAATAATATGTATTCACAATATAAATAATATTACCTCATTTACCAAACTGGTGTTTGCAAATGACTTACATCCTGTTGCCTCAACATATATACCGTCCCAAAAAAGGGCCGTATCCAGTAATGTCTTCATCTGATCCAAGATGTAATTGTCTTTTATCGTTAATATCTCTTTTATATTTATCATTGTTTATAATTGCTAATATGGCATGATATAGTTTATCTGCGGTTATGATTTCAAGCGATAAACGTATTGCCTAACACTCTTGTTCAGCTTTGGCTGCATTTACATCGTGATCACTGACCGTGATAAATGGCCTCGTGCATGCTCCACAAACCGCCATGTGTAATGGATGCTTTCAACTTCCGTTGGCCTAATATGTCTTGTTGCGGCAGCCAACCACTTAAATATACGTTCTTTTGTATATCTGTAATAAATGTTGTGTTGATGTTGTTATCGTATTTCTCATTGACAATCTTGATGTTGGCGGTGCTGCTGTTGCTGGTGCTATTAAAATTTTCATCTTTTACTTACAGTTTTCGGAATTTTTCGGGCATATTTGTCGGTTTCACTGATAAACCCATTGAGAAAAATACTACTACACCCGCTGGTGCACTCTCTACAAACTCATTCAGTTCATGTGACAATTTAACGGCTGGGCAACAATGTATACATGCTTGTTCGGCTACATTCGGACAAAATGGTCTTGGATTTGTAACAATAGCATGACCATTTTGGAAAATAAATTATACATTACGTGCCATTGTAAAGGGATGTGTCACACTGGAACCGGGATGTGCCATAAGCACATCATGAACTTGATTTGTGTAATACTAGAAAATTAAGAAATGTTAAGTTTAGTTTGAGTATGTGTTCATGTTTAAAGAGTGCAATAGAATTTTAGTGAAATCTAATCTAATCTAATGCTGTTATAAATGTATATTTTATTAAAATTAGTAAATATTAGCAAAACTTAAACGTCATAGAGTAGTCAATTAATAAAGAGTGATTTCTTAAGAGCTTTCGGATTTGATTTAAGAATAACAAAAACACATAAAATTTAGATAAATTTTTAAAATCTTTATGTGAGTCGCTAGAACCATTGGACGATCGTTAGATCCAAACTTGGCATAATCTCTTCAACATATCGGCCGGTATTTCACGAATAAATTCTTCAATATTAGCCTGCAGTGCGTCAACCGTTACCGGCTTGTCCCTAAAGAAGTCAAATTAAACAATCTAGGCGGTCCAAAAATGTGTGGCACCGTCTTCTTGCAACCACATGTCCGTCAAGTCCAGTTCTTCCATTTTGGGTAAAAGAAATTGCAATCATCGCATGGTAGCGCTCGCCATTCACAGTTGTCTTTTAAAAAAAAGTACGGTCCAATGATATCACCGGCCCATAATCCATACTGAATAGTGAATTTTTCGTGATACATTGGAAGTTTTTTCAAGTGGATCCAACTGAATTTCGAAATAAAATTAAATAAACTACAAGCGTTGCTCATTTGTAAGTCGATTCATGACTAAATTATACGAAAAGCAACATGTTTAACACATGTAACACGAAAATAGCTGAATTGGCAAAACAGTTGTGCCAAAAACAAAGTTTTGTCAAAGTGGCAAAAGTATGGCGAGCCAAAATAAAGGGTCTTAAGTCATGGGTGTGTAACAAATTGATCACATATTAAGCTAGTATCATCGATTTGATACATACTTGCAACAATATATTTATGTAAAAATAAAATTTTTTCCTAAAAATATAAAATTGAACATGGATTAAGCTTCTCTTACTAAATTTTTGTTTTAACCCTTATACTGTATTAATGGGTCAAAATTGCCCAAACAGTATTTATTGCTCATTTATTCTTTGAACACTTTGAGCGGATTTTTTTTTTTAAATGTTCCGAATGTCAAAAATTTATTTGCAAAAAGCATTCTGAGACCAATATTATATGTAATGAATGTAAAATAAATAAAAAAAAAATAATAAATATTAGAATTTTTTGTATTGGGTAAATTTGACCCACTAATGTCATATGCGTTTTATTTTTGAAGTATAGGATAAGGGTTAAGTTGTTTTCGATTTTGATTACAAATAGGAGTCATAAGAAATTTATTCCTGATATGATGCACATGTGCAAAGTTATTGATGATTTAAGATTTTTCAAGTTCGTCCTGCATAATGAGTTTAGTTAGAAGTTTGAAAAATCTTAGATTGAATTTATTTGCACGATTAGACACATATATTTAACATATTGAAGAATTTAAGACTAAAAGGCGGATTTATGTTTCAACTATACGAGAACGCTAATGATGAGTTTGACATAATAGTGACGCTTATTTATAAGGTCTATGAGTATTAACGATTTGTTAAGTTTTTCATGTTTTGAAAGATAATTATTGCTGCTCAAAAAAACATTTTTTTTTATAAATTTTAATCTGTTTTGACGAATATTAACGAAATGATTAAGACTTTAAAATTTATTACATTTTCAATAGATTTTTGGTTGAATCTCGGTGCTACGTATAATTACAAAGACTAACATTAAATTGTTCATTACAAAATCGAACTTAATTATTAACTAACCATTATTCTTTCATCTTACCGAATTACAAACAATATTACAATTCTATAAAAGCCAACTATAACTGGCATGGACTCCCAATAATGCTCATTAACACGTACATATGAATATAGATTTTCTCCCTAGCAACCACATATATGTATAACAATTGAGTGAGTGATTGTATGAATGTATTAACTAAGGGGCATCTTTCGTTTTTGAAATAATCAAAAGTGTATATGATGACCATTTGTTATTTCCACAAAATTTTACATCTCAACTTTTGAAACATGAAAAAACCCAGCAAAGAATTGCCACTGATTTGCAAATCTCAATAACCTTCTTTTCAACTAACACTACATAGCCTCTGCATTACTTGTAATTAATAATATGAAGAGTTATATATTATCGGTTATAAAACTGCTTACGCTCCAGTCATTTGCAAGATCACATTTTATTATTACTGATTATGGCTTCTGTGATAACTAATGTACTTAATGACTTATTTATAAGTTGTGGTCGTAAGTATTTACCTCCAATGATAATACCGTGTTAAAATAATGGGTTCATATGGTATTTTGTAAATAGTGAAAGAATTTAGCATTTTAACCCATTACTTTACAATGAAAGTTTTTGCTGGGAAGGAGACAGTTCCTTATTGTATTCATCTTAGACGTATTTAATGTGTAGCAGTGGTCACTAGTACTACACTCATACACAATAATGAAAGTAACTAATTTACATTTACCAATAAGCATTATACGTATAGCTACTTAGATGCCACAAGTGCACACTAAAATACATAAAATATTTTGTAATCCCAAATCATTGATAGAGGGAGTCTCTTGTGTTTTAAATTTTTGCCACAAACTACATGCATGTACTTAAAGGGTTCTTGTAACACGAAGTTTGTTTTTCAAAAAAAAAAAAAAAATTAAACAAAGAATTTATATGAAAATCGTTTCATTGTATTGGAAAAAGTAAAATTTGACAATCATAAATGAAAACTGATATCGGACATATGTTAATCACGACCGAGTTCTTTACAGTTGTCGATTCTTTTATCAAAACTTTTCAATCACATTTTTCTAAAATAGCCCATCTATTTGATTAATCATGTCACGAATCAGATTCCATTGATGTTAAACCACATGATCGTTCAATTAATAGCTAAATTAAATTAAAATTTGGTTCGCAATAAATTTATTCATCCTAATCATGATTAAAGATTACGTGGGAGTTTTTCCCCTTTTTTCCTATTCAAATTCAATGTGAAAAAAATAAAAACGGAAAAAAAATCCTGCGAATTTTTTATTCATGACTGAGCCGATTGTTTTGTTGGTTGTTTGACATAATGACAGTCCTGCTGCAACCACATGTCCGTGATATCCATATCATCAATAGTAGGCTAAAGTTCAGTTGTCAACTTATATCGATTACCTGATACAGTTACACGTATTTCCAAATTTGTTTAATATTGCAGAATGGACTAATCACATTTGCAGACTACATATCAAACCATACTCAATTACTCTTCATTTTCCAGAAGCCCAAATGCGGTATTACTGCTTAGTGATGTATCCAAACAAACAAATAAAAATGGGCTTTGTCTGAAAAAAAATACTTTTCCAGAAAAACCAGCATTCATTGTATACAATTCGCCAAAGCATCTTCTATTGATATAACAACAAATAAAATATGTAAACCATGACAAACAAAGTTCTTGTTGGAAACTCCTTTACTACATGTAATCGAAGACTTTATGCTCCTTTATGGATGAACAGTTTTGAAAAGTGAAACACTTGTGGTCATGTACAGAAACTTGGTATTTACAGAATTAGTGTTGAAAAAATTGACAACTAATCAAATTATAATGAATTTGTGGAAGAAATAATGACCTACAAAAAGGCTGTTGATATTAAATTATTATTTCTTTTTTAGTCTTAAATATCTTAATGTTCACATACTCGTATGTAAACATCCATTACATAACTGACGGTAAAGTAATATTTTTATATTTTCCAATTTCTTCGATATACACTTGATTTCTTGTATTATTCAAGCAATATGGAATTACCACGATTTACATACATATGATGTCATTTATTATTGAAATAAAAAAATTGTAATATATATATTAGAGTTCTCCCAGAATTTGTGGACGAAAAGACTGTCAATCTAAAGGCCGTCCCTAACTGGAATTGTTCTCTAGATTGTAGAAACATGCTCTGAAAATTATTAGGATTATAAGATAACGTCAGTCAAAATTATTGAAGAGATTGATACAATTTTTTCCTTGAAATTTCCTCGGTGTTCTCACACCATAATTTTATTGCTTAAATTGATCGCATACTCTCAAATAAATATATTTGTATACACATATGTAATACGAATAAGAGAGTAACATGAATTGTTAGTACAATCAGGTGTGTACTCGCCTTATCTTGCACTTACCCTGATGTCTCAAATGTAATCAGCTTAGCTTAAGGAATTGCTTCGTGTAATCTTCATAATACGTTTTTGGACATGAAACATTGTAAAAATTTACACGGTTATGTTCAGAAATACTTGACTGAGAAAGAGGCCCTTCCTCATATAATTATTCTATAGTGTACATAAATAAAAAAAAAAGTGCTGGTCCTTCGTAGATTGAACGTACATAATATATCATTATGATGATTTCTGTTTCTATTAAAACCAAATCAGAATTATCAATCCCGCCGAAATAAATGTAAGTAACATTGAAATAAAATTTAAAAAATATACGTACTTATTCCCACAATAAGTACTTTTGATTCACTAAAAATATGAGTGTTTGTGATTTATATATATATATATATATATATATATATATGCTTAATTTCTATTAAATTTTATTTAGTTGCATACAGCTACACATAAAGTTATAAGTACATAAAGACTTTATAACTTCTGCACATATATACAGAAAAACATATACAAACAATAATAGAAATATGTGTTACATAATTTTGCACACATTGCAAAAGATGCATTGTTTGTGTTAATGCTGTAAAGACATCAGGCGTCACAGCATACGCAATTGGATTTCCGGCAATTGCTAGACTTCCTGTATAGAAACCGACCGTATTGATAAACATGAATGGCAGACTTAAACGATGTACGTTACCAAGTGCACACTCAGGAAATGAACCATTAACAATGGCTAAATGGAATTTGTGTGTCAATAATCATCAGTTACGGCAACACCGATTACAGCATCAGTTTCCAACAAACTGTTGCATGTCTGCAAATATGTGCTGTTTTATTTATATTTTTTTGTTTATTGTCTTTGTGCAATTCAATAGGAAAATAATATAAAAAATGTCTTTTAAAACTTGCATCTCAGTTAAAACGGTTTGCATAAGGTTTTTGCATAAAATTAACAAGTAAAAGTTTATATTCGGCTGTGTCGAATCTTATAAACCCACCACCAAATCTATAATGGGGAAACATTGTCTGTGGTTATTTTCGGAAGTGGAGCTTGTACGGGAGTCAACTTTCACAAAAGTCAATAGTATAAATCAAAGAATGTTTGGTAAAAATTTCATTATTCTTTTTCATTAGCCTTTTTTCGAAGCTCTATTGTGATTTCAACAGACTGACAGACGGACGGACATGGCTAGATCGCCTTAGAATTTTATAAGCACCCAGAATGTATAGACTTTTTAGATCTACGACCATTATTTCGAAGTGTTACAAACGGAATGACAAACGCAATATACCCCCATCTCTTTGGTGGTGGGTATAAAAATATTATATAAATTTTACAAACCAACTATTTGTTTTAATTGAACATGGTAACTGCAAAATAAATATTATTTTGAGTTATTTTTAAAATTTGTTAACCAAATTTTTCTTCTCAACTGAATACAAATGTCTGGCTTACTTCTGCTATACTGATATAAGTACATCAACTCCAACAACAAAACATATAGCTGAAAATCACAATTGCCACAAGTCACAATTGCTTTTGCAGGAGAAATAAAGGAATTTCACTTACATACGTAACTTTATACCAGCCACCATTTACTCAATTTATAATTATATTCCTCAAAAATTAACAATACAATACCACAGTATTGTAATAATTTACCTCCGCTGGGTTACTGCAAAGCCTACCAAATAGATGCCTTGTTAGGCAAGCGTCCACCCAACAAATCCCAATCGGTGAAATTGTTTTATTTATATCACCTCTTTTAATCCTGAAAATCTGGCTGGATACCATTAACGAACGTTTCATGATGACCTCTATTAAAAGTTGCACACAAAAGTAATGATATTTTCTAAATAATTACAATAGCTCGTTTACCTTTTTATAAGACCGCTGGCTAATACTCCAAATGGTATTTTATGCGATTTTGTACCACCCATAGTAATCATTAATATGTTTTCAGCATGACTTAATTAAAATCATAAAAATTATAGAATGGTTTGTGATGCAGCATTTTCACAAAAATTCACAAAAATATGTAACGTAAAAAGGAAGAACGAACACCACTTTATGTATAAAACATTTTTATAGAATACAATAGACAAAGAACCCTTGGGTATTTTGTGGCTACCAACGTTTTGATTGGAATTTTTTATTACTACTTGCCTTGTGCTTTTGTATTAATTCAAGTCATACATCTAAACAAGAGAATTATAAATTTCAAAAATTTATTTAAGACATTTACTAATATAAAATTCTAAAATTTGGCACAATCACAACCGAACCTATAGTTACATACATACATTCCAAGTCAATCTCTTACACTTACATGTACATACATGTAAAATAAACATTAAGGTGGTGCTTAAAATGTGCACGACAATATATTCGAATTTTAATACCACAAAATTTTCAACATTGACACCTAATACTGATTTTACACGGTAATTGCTTTCAGAAAATTCCGTGAAAAAAAAGACATTGACATATGCAAAATAGGTGATTGGTTTCTTATCTCTAAAACCTATTGTAATTAGTGAAAAACAAAGATTTTTTAAGAAAAACTATTCAGGTTTATAATATTAAATCACATACTTACAATTATATACAATGTATTTTTACACAAGCATAGTTATTAAAGAAAAAAATATGCACTCTAAGTTAAAAAAGTAATGTTAAAAGAAATCGATGACTACTTTTCATTGACAAGTTCATTTGATTGTATCCACAAAAAAGTAATTCATCTAAATTTGTGTTATGAACATATTTCGCAAAAATTACATTTATCAAAAAAAAAAAATTTAAGCCTAAAAGAATTTGAATCGTGCTATATGGAATAAAATCGTGTAAAAATTTTAAAATTTAAAATAAAACCATGTTAAATCAAAATTGTTTAAAAAAAAGAACGTAAAAACAGAATTAGGTGTATATGGATCATAACTTTTAAGTTTAACTGTATTAATGTTTGGTGTTTGCTTATGGTCACGGAAGATTAGCTTTTGGAGTTTTAGAATTAAATCCTTTTCAACATTCATTCTCACAAACTTTGTGGCTACTATATTTAGAAAATAGCATCTTTCCGTCAACTAGTAGAGAATGGACAGACCAGTTATTGATGAATGCTAAAGACTACAACTATGCTGCTTAGATGCCTCCCATAATATATTAGAGTTCAGTAGGGCTAACAGCTAAACCTTTAATAAACTAAACATAATGACTATAATGATTATAGTTTAAAATGAAAATACGCTTAGATACTCTAAGAATAAGTAAACTTCAATCTCAGTATTGGGTCTTACTGAAATGCTTTGCAAAATCATTACAATACAACTCATCTACAGAATGCACACACATAACTTTTACATTGCATAGAGAATCATGCTCTCCTATTTATATCAATATGCAATAATACAACAATCCTAAGTTAAATTCCTCGGTATACACCTCGATCGTCGCCTTACATGGAAATCCCATATAGATCAAAAATTGACTCAAACGAAATTGAAATTGATCAAAATTATGTAGTTGGCTCATTGGCAGAAACCTTAAGATTAGATTGCAAACTCTTGCTTTACAACACAATCATAAAACTTATATGATGTTATGGAATACAGCTATGGAGAACGCCAAAACAAATTGCTACGAATGATCGCAATTGCCCCCTGGTATAGAAAAAATTAGAATATCAATAAAGAACTAAACGTGCCTTTGGTAAAAAATTAGATCAAAAAAAAAACAAATGCAAACAAACACTTAAAAAAGCTTGAAAAATTAAAATGTTTTTGAAAAACTAACTATTCTTTTTCTGTTCTAGGCTAAGAAGTTTCCGAACCGCCCTCGTATTTTGAGGTTGGTGTTTTAAAGCAATACAGATATTCGCATAAATCTAATATACCTTCCCCACTATTTATTTTCTTGGGCCAGCACTCAGGGGACGACCCCTACTTATACAATGCATTGTGTTGGAACTAGGAAAATAGGTTATTAGAGGGACGATAGAGGGAGTAGTGTTTGTGAACATTTTACTTGAATTTTTCCATATTTAAAGTGGCAGGGAATACTTTTGCTGGGAGTTTGTGAAAACACTCGACCGCGTGCAGGAGAGGGCGAAGATGCTTATCGGTGACAGTAGGGTATCCAACTCTATTGATTCATTGGAGTATCGTCGCAATGTGGGTTGTGTTTCACTGTTCCATCGATACTATAATGCAATGTGTTCTGCTAAAATTATGGAACCTGTTCCCGAAACACGTAGTTTTTTGCGTAATACACGTTTTTAAGTCAGTGCTTATCCATTCATGGTCGACTGGACTGTAGATCGCACAACACATTACAGGGGGAAATTCGTTCTTTAGCCGTACTGTCCGAATGAGGAATAAACTACCTGCACAAATATTCCCTGTCACTTTCAATATAGGAAAATTCAATTCAAATGTTTACAAACACTACTCTCTCGATCATCCCTCCCACAGCTTATTTTCATAGCTCCAACACAATGCATTGCATAAGTAAGGGTCGTCCCCTGAATGGTGGTCAAAAATACAATTCAGGGCCAAATCACATTTCTTTACATGTTATGAGTTATATGAAATTTACATACGTTTACAATATGGATGCATTATTCGCACATGAACATTATAACACATAACATAGAACGTTCTGCACACACTGAAGAGCATAATCAAATTTATGTCCGTAATACGGGCAACCTCTTCTTTTTGAACGCTCAAAACGATGGCTCGTCACGACTTTGTTTTTTCCAACTACGAAACCACCAGAAATGCAATAACTGATTTGACATAGAAAAAACGAATCATGTCAGAATACTTCAGTATAAGAAGAGAACATTACAAATTATTATTAAAAGTTAAATGTTGTGAGATCATTGAACAAGTTCGTTAAAGTCATGATTACATGTTAAACATATTTCAATAAGTTGTGCCCTAATATTCATAAATCTACAAATACACACATTGAGTGCAGCCATTATCAAAAAAATAATTTAAATTATAGTTTCAGTCTTTTTTTATTATTACTACGATACGTGTCTAATTATTATGATTCTATTATTGTCTTTGCTTCTATTTTTGTTCGTGTCTAATATCATCCAAATAATATAGAAAAGTAAACATATACTCATGCCATTATAACCAAAAATAATCACACTCAATTCACTAAAGGGCCATTAAAATGCGTTATGATTTTATATCATTCATTCATTCATTCATTTGCATTCGAATTTTATGTATTGTATGAATGTCACACTGTGTTTGTTCGTGCCTGCCTGCGTAAGAGTACTTTTTTTTTGCACGTTTTGTGTTTTTCTATTTACATTTCCAGTCACGTTTACTAAATTTCATTTTAAATTTAAATTAAACATTTATACATATTTTTCAAGTAAAATATTTTAGGAACTAAAACCAAATTTTTAACACCCACAAATGATATTATTATACAGTTATATGCAATATATAAACATAGTTTTTAATTAATGTTTTGTGTATTTTTCTATCGTATGTAGGGTGGCACTTATTTTGAACTTTTTTAAACCAAATGCAGACAATTTGAGCAATGCCGGAGCATGTTTGTAGCTTCCAAATATTTTTACAGTTTCATGTTTTGGTTCAAAGTAACAATATTTTGCATAAAAAAATAAGTAATAAATCAAGTCATAAGACCTATATCAGAAAATGTTTGTATTTTATCTTTATTTTTTTTAGACTTTGGCATGCCACCCTAATTTCACAGCCCACGTTCACACGTATAGGATTTGTTTGTATAACTTATCCGTTTTGATGTTTTGTACGGAAGGAAATACATGGTTAAAAATAAGTAGCTTAAATAGTTTGTAACGTTTTTCTTTTAATAACGATATTAATAAAAATAACAACAATCAAGCAAAAGGTAAGATACTTCTTTTAATTACCATTCATAATAATTTCATTTATTAGTTCTTTGATTTCGTTGAAAAACTTATTCTTAGGGCTTCCCTATCAGAAACCTTATTGCGATCTAATGCACTAGTAACGTGTTTGGAAAATAATAATTTCTTTGTAGTTGTTTTAGTTTGAATGTCTGTGTGGAATTTCCTTTTTTTTATGGATCTTGATGGCTTCTACAGCTCATTTGATTTAATTTCAGAAGAATCAGACCATTCAAGTGGTTCATCTTCTATGTCTGAACTTGAAGAAGTCACAACTAGAGATATCATAGATGCTGAGTGTAGTTTTTCCCCTTTTTCAAGTCGCTCCTGTTCTTTTTTTTTTTTTTTTGAGCAATTCTTTCTTGCTTTAAGCCCAGGATTTCGTTTATATTTAAGAACAAATGGTTAAAATGTTTTTATTGATAGCTGAAAGCAAAGGAGTGTTTATGAAGGGTATAAATAATTCATCATTGTCATTTCAAACTAAACGATTCGTGTGTTTAAGTTAGATATTTTTATTTCTGGAAATGCTTTTTAAATAAACTGTTATTTTTAAAATATTATTCGTAATAATATTTGAAGCATTTGAATTATTTTCACTTTTATAATTAATTAAGAGCAATTTTTATTTTTATATTTTATATGTAGTATATTTATATTTAAATTAAATGTAAAACTGAAATTACACCAACGTATGAGTGTTCTCATAATTAGGAAATAAAACATTAACATAACGTATACGCAGTGATACGGTTGTTATTAGTAATTTGAAAAGTATATGTCTAAACTTAATGGGTTGAATTATTCATTCCGTTTCGCCATTGTGGAAAGAAATTTTTGTGCGGCAGCATAATTTGAAATTATTCATTCCGTTGCTGCGATATTTTTGCTGTATCATCTCTACACAGTCAGTATTGCAATCTAGATAATTTTCTTCATTTTGCTAGAATCAAATCAAACAAAAATATATAAGAAAATGTAAAATTTTTAATAAAAATTAATTTATTCTAATATATTTGGTTTCTTTAAATATTTTTAAAGATCAAAAGAGAAAAATATACATACAAATAAATTGTACATAGCAGCAATGGTTGATTTAATGACAAAAAATCAAGACATTGCTTATAGTTTTCGCCAAAACGCTTCAGCAAATGTGAATAAATTCTGGGAAGGCCCAGCTCTAAAAGATCCCGGTAGAGAAACTATACTGGTAGATTCCTTCCGCGAGAAACATTAAACAGTTTCCAATTCAAACAAAATATATTGAAACACTGCCTTATTTAAACGAAAATTTTTTTGAAAGCTGCAAAATTGTTCATAAATTTTTTATTATGAGATTTCTTTGATTTTTTTTAACTTACTCTATGTCATTCATTTGTAACACATTCTCGGATTTATAATGTAAAATTCTTCTTTTTAATCTAATGTCTGAGGAATATTCTAATAAAAGACAAAAAGTACTTCTTCACCATCAGCTGACACAAAATTGACATAAAATTTATAAACACAGGGATATTAAATTTACTTCACGGAAAATCTATACCGCAGTAATGAATAATTGCTTTTTGCATATCGATCGATATTTCTTTCCGCTTAAATGTTTTTCCGTGTGGAATCAATAACAACACCCAATATATATTAATGTTCTTCAGTATTGGCAAATTGCAAATTTATTTAACGCTTTAATAGAAAAATTGTACAATTTGCATGACATTCAGTAAATGAATTTAATCGTAGAAAACAAGTCTTTGAATTATTATAAATAAACTACCTTAAGACAGGACTTAAATTTACTTTCAAAACCTTTGCGGACAGCAGGATTTATTCAAAAGCAGCGAAATTAAGTACCATATGAATTGAAACTGAGAGACTTTAGACGACGCTTTAGCACGTCCAAAATGCTGTGTAAAACTATAAAGGGAAATCATTTTTGCACCGCATCCTATCTGTTATGAGCTGCTGAAATCTGGCCAGACCAACAAAGGGAACCTATACCAAATGCAATTGGTTTGAATATTGGCCGAAAAACGCCTAGAATATGCGACCAGACATAAAACTTCCACGGCAAACTCCATACACATCGTGTAAAAGCAAAAAAAATGCTTCTGCAAATATCAGCCTGCATTTACAGTGTATAATTTTCAATTAGAGCATGTTCTATTTTCAACTGACAAATCAACTGCTACCAGCTGTTTTGCAAGACAATTGCTTAATGCGCCAAGAATATAGTGTTTGTGATTCAGCAAATTTATATTTAAAAAAATTGTATTAAACAAAACAATAAATTGAAATGTGTATTGAAAAAACGTATTAATACATACTAATTTTTATTTAACTTATGGCGGTTTCTTTTCTGGCAAAACTGTTACACTTTTTTCCTTTTTTATATGGGAAATGGGTAAAAAGTGTAACATATATGTAACATTTTTGCCAGAAAAGAAAACGCCATTAAATACAACAATTTTTGGCTACACATGGAACGTTTTCTCTCTAAGTGTTGCTTAATTTCTTATTTTTATATTTTATAGAAGCTAATATTGCACTAATGTTGCAAGTTACAATTATTTAATTTTTAATCAATTTTTTCAAACTATATTTCCAAGAACACAAAACTTCCGCAAAAATAATAATAACAAAAATAGCTGTTGTGTTCTATGATAGATTATGTCCGATGAAACTAAAAACTAACGTGAGAAAGCAAAAATTATAAACTGCCTGTAAATTGCCAATTTTGACAGACATGCACATTACATACATATGTATCGTACAACTGGAATAATATTAGTAATTGGAACAAAAGTGCCCATTACTTTTACTATGTATATTATAATTTATACCATGACTAATCGATTCGACGCTGTGCATGACATGTTGACCTCTCGTATTAAACAACTATGGAATTTTACGCCAAGATCTTGGTCGAAAAGCTTACATAACCGGGAAGAACATAACCGTCAATGGCGATAACTAAATCCTCAGTTAGCCGACTGTAACGGAATGTAGTGTAATGAAGTATAAATGTAAGGAAATAAAATAAAAAGTTTTTTCGAGCTCGAGGCCAATTATTTGTAAAAAATGTGTATATTATTTATTAAATTATTTCTTCCAATATTTCGATATCCTTCGGATATCATTATCAAGGAATGAGTTACAATTATATTTTTATAAGAGACGTATTATTGTCTCCACCTTCAATAATGAACAGTTCATTTACATTATTTACAGAGCGTCAAGAAAGATGGATTGTCAACCAAACTAAAATAGAACCAAGGCTGTATGCACCCAAACAATGGGATTGGTTAAAAAAATATTTTAATATTATCTTGAAGAGCAGTTTTCTCGCAGTTACGCTGCAAAAGACTTTTTGTTCTGAAATATTTTATTCAAGGATGAAAGTAAATATAACCATTTTTAGGTCAGTTGAAAGAGTTAACGTTAACAGAAAACCCAATAATGAAATGAATCCAAAATATTTCGCCCTACAGTCAAACATGGTGGTTGGCATGTGATGCTCTGGGGTGCTTGCTCCGCTGCTGGTATTGGTGAACTGCGCTTTATTAACGCAAATATTGACAGCATATAATAATGCAGCATTTAAATATATTAAAAAAATAACCTCAAGCAAAGTGTAGAAAAACTTGTAATAAAAGATACTTTTCATATGTATCAGGACAATATTCGAAAACATACTTATGGTGTTGTTAAGAAATGGAAAATATATCATTGTCCTCGAGTACTCAAAACTCCACCCCAATCACCAGACTTGAATGTAATATAAAACTTGTGCAAAAAATAAAAACTGGCAATAAGAAAACATCATATTTCGTAACAAAATAAGCTAAAAAGGAACATTTTAGAAAAATATAATAAAAAAAGCCCAGAATACACAAAAACAAACTTGTAGAATATATTCTAAAGCGCCTAAGATCTGTTTTTCAAACAGAACGGTTGCCTAAAAAATATTAAAAATATGTAATTTTGTTGTAAATTTTCTTTTACGTTGCCAAATATTGTTTTTTTTTTTTTGAATTAAATTATAATTATTCCTTTTGCGAGTATTTGAAAATTTTTAAAAAAATTTTATTCGAAGTTTTACTTCAAGTTAAATACACAGATTATTTGAAAACAATTGTATACACAATTTATTTTTGTATATTTCATATATTTCATATATTTTAAAAATAAATTGTAGTGTATACAATTGTTTTCAAACAATTTGTATATTTAACTTGAAGTAAAACTTCGAATAAAAATTTTTTAAAAGTTTTTTTGTGAAATAATATGCCATGTTTTGTGAATTTGTAATGTGAAAAAAAAAAAATAACTAAATTAATGTTTAATGTTTTAGACTTTTTTACATTTTAAAGTTCTTAGTTACAGGTGGATCCATTTCACTGTGATTAACTGTATCGTGTGATATTACACCTCTAGATTTCTTTCCTAACATGTCTTTGTCGATAAGCCATTTAGCAATTGGATACTAATATGACTAGCGTAATTGAAGAGACACCGTAAAAAGTGTTGGAAAGTGTAATCGAAAATCCGACCGCTATCGAATGGACCACCTACAGCGGCAAATGTCTAAGATTCTTCTTTCGGTCAATAATGATGATTCTATTTTAAGCGTTTTATTTAAAAATAGAAACTCTATTAAATGAATCACAAATTATTAAAGTCTTTCACCATAATAATATTGTGGAACAAAGTTGATTAGATATGTATTTAATTTTGTTACTCGTATTATCAAATATTTGATGAATAATAACATACGAGGTCTGATCAAAAAATAACCGCTATTTTCAAATTTCGTGAGTTACGTATGTTCGATTTTCGCATTTTTTTCTGTTATGTTGATATACATGTCTGTGATATATATTGGTTATATCAGCATTTTTGGATTGTCAGTTCGTTTTTGACAGATAAAAAGGTTAGTCGTGTTTTAGTGTGCTCTTCGATTTTTTACTATTCGAAAAAATGGATCAAAGAAACTGTATGAAGTTTTGTGTACAAAATTAAATTAAATACACAAGGACATTTGAAATGTTACAATGACCAGAACACAAGTTCAGTTGTGGTATAATCGGTTTAAGAAAGGCCGAAAAAATGTTAATGACGATGCTTGTCCTAGTTGCCCGAGCACCTCAACAACCGATGAAAACATTGAAGCAGTTAAGAAAATTATTTTGGATAATCGTCGAATCAATATCAGGTTGCTGATGATGTTGGCATATCGTTCGGCTCATGCCAAGCAAATTTTACAGATGTTTTAGGTAAGAAACGTGCGGCAGCGAAGATTGTGCCAAAATTGCTAAATTTTGAGCAAAAACAACGTCGCATGGACATCGCGGAGCTGGTGAACATTGTCAACGACGATCCAGATATCCTCAAAAAGGTCATAACTGGTGACGAATCATGGGTGTATAGCTATGATATTGAAACCAAAGCCCAATCAGACCAAGGAAACATCCAGAAGAGTCAAGACCGAAAAAATCATTCGGTCGAATGTGAAGACGTTTTGCTCACGTTGTCTTCAACTACCTTGAAGTTATGCGTCGTTCGCGCGAAGCAATTCGTTAGAAACACACAGAATTGTGAAAAAACCAATCATGGATTTTGCACCATGAAAACGCACACATCGATGCTTGTATGTAAGTTTTTGGCCAAAAACAAAACCGTTATCATGCCTCAACCACCATATTCAATGGACTTGGCCCCCGCTGACTTGTTCATCTTCCCAAAACTGAAGACACCGATGAAAGGAAAGCGTTTTGCTACGATTGAGGAGAAAAAAGAAAAATCGAAACAGGAGCTGTTGGCGATATCAAAAAGCGCGTTTCAGAAGTCTATTATATCTGAGGGTGATTACTTTGAAGGGGACAAGATAGTTATTGATGAATAAATAAATACTTTTTGAAAAAATTAAAAATAATAATAAATATTTTTTGATCAGACCTCGTATATTAAAATTACATTTTATTGCTATGATGCTTAATTTGTATTATTTAGCATACGGTCACAATTTGACTGGCAGCTTATTCCTTGTTTATTTATATCTCAATTGTGGTCACTAGCCCTGGGAATGCTTTGCAGACAATCAGTTGCAATATTGAACAGTGAAAAATAGTTTTAAATGAACTGTGAGAGGTTAAATAGAAATTGTATTTGCAATTTTATTTTTAAAAGTATTTACTAACTTCTAAACATACCTACATATATAAAAATACTTTGCTCGCACATATACCTACTTATATATTTATGTATGTATATGTATTTATTTACACTACAGTCAATTAAACCCTCATTCTGTAACTTCAATAAGTTGGTAAACGTGTTTGGGAAGAATGAAAAAAAGAGTTTGTTAGCACAACTACTTTTGACTTAAAGTTGCTGGAAAAATCCTTGTGGAAAAGCCAAAGCCAAATATAATCTATGTATACTTATAGCTTATATAAAAAGGAGGGGGTAAAAAAAGAATAAGTTGTATAAAACTATACACACTGCAAATATAAAATAATAAAAAAAAAAGTAAATCAAGGTTTTTTTTTATTTTACTATAGTTGAGTACAATTGCATCAATGGAGCATGTAACATGCATAAATACACACTCACACTCAACACATACAGACTTACTGTTGCACCGACTGAAAATGTTGCCATGGCAATATTGAATACACACTGCTACTCAAATGACTCCAGAGTATTGTAAAAATCAAAATGGAAGGAAACACAAAAAAAAATACACAAAAAGAAAAATATATATAATAACACGAAGCATCATTTGCTTATGAAAAAAAATGTATTTTGTGAAATAATTTTCTTCTTTTTTTTTTTTGTATATTTATAAGAAGTATGTCTAAAGTAGGATTCCCACACAGTACTTTTAATATAAAATGTATCTAGTAATATTCTGTTGCCTTAAAATTTACTCGATATTCTGTTCAGCAATGATAAACACAATTTGGAAGATCGCTTATTCTTTGAGATTGTTGAAGTCAACAATGCATCTGTATAGCAGGTACATACAACTCTTTAGATACAAAACCAATTTGTTATGTTTTTATATCCTCTACAAAAATATTAGCTTATTATTCCGTTTGTGACATATCGAAATCTTGATCGTAAATCCAAATCTCAGAAAATCTAGCCATGTCCGTCTGTTAAAGACACGATAGGGCCTCGACGGAAGAACTTAGATGAATAAAATTTTTTGTTGCACTGAAATGTTTAACAAAATCGATCCAGTTTAACCAACCAAAGTTATAGACGAAAATCAGACAACCTTGATATTTTTCTTTAAATATATATTCTATAAATATAATGTATATAATGTCTTGAAATTTTGCACACTTTTGATACCAGCATTTATACATCACCATAGTGGGTATATAGTATACAGTTCGACTCAGAACTACTTTAAAGATGTCTTTCTGTCCGTCCGTCCATCCGTCTGGCTGGCTGGCTGGCTGGCTGGCTGGCTGGCTGTCCATGTAAACCTTGTGTGCAGGGCTTTAAGATTTTTTGATAAAATTTAGCACATTACCCAAGAACGATTATTTTTTACTAGCCCTCATACAAATGTCTTCCCGAAATAGATTATAAAAGTATCCAAACAGTTTTCGTCACAAAAAAGAAATATATAAATCACACCTACAAATTTTTTGCAGTTCGGTCAATAATTAGCTCCCATATCAGGCCGAACTCTGACAATCACAATGTTTGCATCCATATATAAATCAAAACAAATAAGTCTCATATATAGATGTATAGAACTTTGAAATGGAATAAAACAAAGATGATTTTTTTTTTAATTTACGTAAAATTTACTTTATTCGAAAATTCTTCTAAGATTAAAATATTACTTCTGGAATATGACCGCCACAGCTGGTTCGGACATAGTCTAAGCTGACTTACGATAACCTTTTCCATCATTTGTTAACGAATATCGGTAATAACGCGGAGAATGTTGTCCTCCAAGTGTTCAATCATTTCGGGCTTATAGACGTAGACTAGTGATTTCACATATCTCCACAGAATATGGTCTTGCGGTTACTAAACATTTCCTTCAATAAATCAATTGTGGCACGAGATGTGTGACATCTTGAGCCATCTTGTTGATACCACAACTCCTGCACATCATGATTGTTCAATTGATTGACTGTAACTTTCTGGCCAGCTCATATATACAAAAGTCATGCCAGCACATATTATAACGGTCAGTTCATAAATAGTTATAGATCGAATATAAGCATTAATCTTTTACCAGTTTTTATATCGATATAAAATATAACACAAATAACATTTATACGCACAGAAGATATTCTAATAAATAATCGGTCTGTAATTAGTCATAGCTTTCACATAGCGCCCGTTTACGAAAAACTGTTTTTAAAAATATACTGGGTGTAGGGTGTTATACGGTCGGTATTGACCGGCTATACTTGTTCACTTATTTTTATTATAAAAGGACTGTCCATCTGTCGCCAAATATTTTTGATTTATTAAAAATGTTTTGTATTGAAATGGGCAAAATCGCTCATGTAGAATATCTTCCTTAAATATGGCTCTATGGTACAGAAGTGGCTATAGAAAAGCAGTATTCGTACAAAATTCGGCAAAAATAAGCTTCTGCGATCCACAAAACGATATTTTGTTCTTAAAGTTAAAATTAAAGTTTTACACTTTTTTCAAAAGCACCAAGACATTTAATTGATATATCACCATGTCAAGCTTTTTTAATTTTGGTACGATATCTTGATTTTTGCAAAACTATAAATTTTTACATACAGAGATGAATAAAACATATTAAAACTTCGTATATCAACATTTATAGTGATTCTATAGCTACAAATCAAAAATAAAATAATTTTTGCTGGATTTATGGTATTAAGCAGATAGTAATAATTTTTATATCATATATCATTAAATAACACAAAGAAGAAAAAAGAAACGACATTATTCTTACATATTCAAAATATTGCATAAAACCCAAAATAATTCGTACTGATTTCAGAAAATTTTAACAATGAATTGTTGAAACTACACCCTTAAATAGTTATAAGTAAAAATAATATTGTTCTACACAATAATAAAGAAAAATAGAAAAAAAGATCTAAGAATTTCTTCTTAATACTTAAGTTAAGAAGGGAAAAAACTTGAAAAAAATCTTTAAGATAACAAAATATGAATACACAAAGAAGTAAACTAAAAAAAGGACCTTCTTCAAAGACAAAGGTACATTGCACTTATATCACAGTAAGAGTGTGTGTGCGTGTGCAAGATATCAATGTAGTTGTGCGTGGCGTTGTCTGTAGATGTGTTTGTGGCATGTTTGGAAAAAATAAATAAAATAACAACAAGTAAGAGTTTATATTCGGCTGTGCCGAATATTATACACTCATCACCAAATACCAGTAGCCTGATCAATGAATAGTTAAAACTAATTTTCGATAACGATAATTATACTTTATTTTGCGGAGGTGTCTCTTTGTTTCAGAACTGCCCTTTGTTTATATTTTGTGAAATTTCGGTTCGATATAGATGTTTATGTTGTTTAATAAGTATTTCGGAAGAAGCCATCATAAGAGAGTTATGACCTACTAGCTTATTGAACTCGGCGTTGCCCGGTAATTTCTTATCTTTTATTCCTGACCACGAATCATTTTCAATTTTGAATTTTCCTTTATTTGACATTGATTAATATTCCTTAAAAATGTTGTTCTATCAAAAATTTAAAAATTTACCGAACGGTATATTTAAATATGCCAAATGGTTGATTGTTAATCAGATTCTTTGACAATTAGAAAACTTTTGAAATCTCTGAAATTTTAATATTTTAAATGGTTCAATATGAACTTCCCTCGTCTTTTGATCATAATGTGTAAGATCCTAATTGTCACTGAAAATTTTGCGCTAATAAAGAAATCAATATTCAAGATTGAATTTAAAGATTTCTACCCCTTACATAAATATAACCAACATAAGAAAAAATTAATAGTTTTAGAGCTTACCAAATTTAAGATTTTTTAACAATAGCATCTATGAAAACTGTACTTAAATATTTGTTTCAGATTGGTGTCGTATTCAGATCATAAATATGCATTGTATAATCCATTATGCCATCGATAATATGTAAGTCTCCAATCAAGTAGCGCTCATATATTCCCACACTACCAGCCCGTGTTTAAAAGTTGGACACAAATTGTTTTCTTTGAACTATTATGAGTAGATCATAAATTAAGCACTTTCTTATGCAATTATAAATAAAATTAGTAATAAGTTTGTAAGTACAAAGTTAGAAAATTATTTTAGGAACCGGATGGAACGTGGCAATGATTTATCAGTGAAGGTTAGAGATTTAATAGTGTTCCATCGAAGCAACGAAAATTTTCTTGCAGATATTGATTATTTTTGTTGAATTCTAATTTGATAGTCATTTTTCTAAGAGATTTAGCAGCGTTTAAGTGATTTTCGAAAGTTAGCTTTATATGAGGCTATGCCAAAATATGGATCGATGCAAACAAAACATAGTTTTGACATTCCTCGTTGCACAAAACTTATTTTTGCTGAATGTATATGGACATTGCTTTTCTATAGACATATATGTACCATAAAGCAATATTCCGGGAAGACATTTGCATGGGGGTTATAAGAAATGGTGGACCGAATCCTACAATTTAAAACAGGATTTGTCTCTCTACAGTACAAAAGAAGTGTGCAAAATTGATATTATCTGCATTATATTTGAACAAAATAACAAAAAATATATGAAATATATCGAGGTTGTCTAAAACTTTGATCTATAGCTCGGATCATACTTAACCGATTTTTCCCATTTTCAATACCAAACATTTCGGTAGATCAGAGAATGTTTGTTAAAAACTTAATTTTTCTATGGATTTTTTTCGAAGCTTTATCGTGCCTTCAATAGACGGACAGATGGACGGCTAGATGCTCTTAGAATCGCATAAGTACCCAAAAATATAGACTTTTTGGTTCTACAACAAATATTTCGATGTGTTACAAACAGAGTGGTAAACTTACTATGGTGGTATATATATTTTGGGTGGTGGGTGTAAAAAAGAAATGAAGTGTAACTTTAAACGCTAAAAAATACAAATAAATAATCACACAAACACACACATACAAATTTTTTCTTTTCATTTTAACTGCACAAAAAAAATTACGCTAACGTCACTAACACTTTCAACATCACCACCGCTACTTCGTTAAGAAATATTATGAAACTAGAGTTTCTAGCATAAATTTAGTGAGTTTAACTGTATGTTTGCTTAAACACACATACAAAGTATAGAGTGTATGTATATGTATGCATTTAAGTGCAGGAGTGTGTGTGTGCCTTGACTAAACATTGTTATGAAAATGACAAATACTCGTAAATATTTCAACACTTTAAGTGAAGTTTTATTGTTTTTCTTTGTTTCATTGCTATTTCTATGTTCATAAGTTTTTTTTTTTATTATTTTTTCTTCTGAAATAGTTGTTTTGTTTTTGTGCTTTTAGTTCGTTTCATTCTATTATTTTCTTTTTTCTGCTGACTTATAATTAAAATTATATGCAAATTCAAAATATTGTTTATGAGTCTGACGCAAACATAATTTACAAGATTGTTTTTAGTTTTTCTCGCCAGTTTACTATAATACAGTGGGATTTAAAGTCGAAAGAATTAAATCCTTAGGTGGACATTTATTAAACGTATACTGAGTACTAAAAACTATAAATAAAACAAGTAAGAAAGTGTCTTTGGACAGTATTTTAGGTCAAGCCTAGACCTAACTACTAGTGAACGGGCATATGGTCCGAAATTCACAAAATCGAGTAGTATTACGAGTTTTGTATATATATAAATATAATATACATACACATATTAAGATTAATATATTATATTCTTAATTTTTTTCATATGGTTAAATATGAATCATATGGTTAAATATGAATCGAACCAAAAAAAAATATCGTTTTGTGTTTTACTATAAAACGAATCATATTTTTGCTGAATTTTAATGAGATATTAAGGGTACTCGTGGTATTGCTTAAAATTGCCGTTTGTGCAATTGGGCAGACTTCCAAAACTAGTTTCATGAAGACCCTTTTTAAGTTTGGTGCAATCTAACAACGTCAGTTTGTGAGAAATGTCAATTCAAAAATAAATAAAATAAACTGAAAATGTTTGTTTTAAAAAAGATAATTATGATAAATAAGATAAAAGCCAAAAGACTAAATCTGTGGTATGTTAACACTTGAATTTTTTGGTTAAAATGATGGTAAGCATAAATCCTTTTTTGTTACTTTTCTCTTTTTATTCTTTATAGATATTCAACGTAAGACGAAAGAAGAGATTGTGGAAGCTTTCACTTACAAATGTTCTTGCAGCTGGAGAATATTTTCGCTATGCAATGCCATCTATTCATCATTCAGTTCCAAAATCACACAATTATTTTTTTCAAATGTCTTTTTTTCCAAAAAATAAATAAAAATCAGCTATTGAGTTATTAACGCGTAATACCAAAGTATTCACTGTGTTGCGTAACTATAAATACATAAGAGTTTTCTAAATTTTTTAAGTTAAAGAAAAGGTTAAATAGTTTAACCTACATGTTTGTGAAACGAAAAAGAAACTGATTTTATTTAAAAAATCATTACGCACCGGAATGACCCGAGATCACTCGGCCAAGGGCTGTCAACTCAGCAATTACTGCTGTTACAACAACAACAAATTAGAAAAAAAATGAATTGTGAAAAGTCACACAAGTGAACCAAAAGTGACCAAAAGTGAACCAAAAGTGACCTACAAGAAAACTAAACATCTTGCCTCGTATTGATCTTAAAAGGATAATATTTTTTAAATTTCCAATTGGTCGACTGGAGCATTGCCCCTGCAAAAAATCAGTCTACATTCAAAAAGGGTCCAAAATTCTATGGTTCACCACACGTGGTATCTATTCTCCAGATTGGAACTATTTAGTATGATGTTTTCAAAAGAAACACGAATTTCTACACGGTTTTGCAATTACAAATAAATAATTGATAAAAACTTAAATTATTTTAATGCAGTATCAAATTATATAATACGTAATTAAATTTTAAAATAATACATTTATTAATAACATTTCTAAAAAACAAAATTCCTGTGCAAAAAATCAATAAAATTCAATTCTGTTCAATTATGTCCTAAAAATTGTGTTTAACTTAAACTACAAAAGAAAACGAATTGCTAAAACCTATACATGTTAACATTGTTTTTATTATTAATTTTTTTGTTAATTACTAATAAATTCTAAGAATGATCTTATATATATAAAAAAAAACATTAACAAATTGAACTATAAAAAACATGAAATTAAAAATCTAAATTATACTAAAATCAATATTGAAGACATAATTTAAGTTTATTATTTTTTTTTTAGAAAAGTTCAAATGATTTTAATTTAATACTAATTCGATAAGTTCAACATTTATTAATATTAACAATCAATAGAATCAATAGAAAATATAGTAAAGCAAAATATTTCTAAAAAAAAAAAAAGAACACATTAAATATTTTTAACATTTTCAACCTCAATTATATTTAAAATCATTTGTCTGTAATTTAAAGTTTAATGTATATGTTTTTTTACTTAACTTCTTTTCATAAACTTTATTTATCATAATTACAAAAAACCTCTCATTTCGATGGGCTCTTCAAACGAGACCATTATAAATTGGAACACCAACAATCAAATATGTTGTGAGTAATATTGATATCTACTTTTTTGTTTTTGTAATTACTCATATTGAAGTTATTTTGTTTTCATTTCCAAACTGTTCTCATTTATGTTTTTTGAACTCTGCTTTATTCATATATGTAAAAAAAATCATAGTATTCAGTATAATATCAGCATTCTTGATGTTATGATATTTTTCTTTTATTTATAAGAATTTGTATTTACATGCCTTTAATTTGTTTATTCAATATTTGCTTAATTAGAAAATGAATTTCTAACACCCCTATCGTGAATAAAAATTCCACATGAAATTTGTTCCCTTTTCACATTTTTCCTATTAAAATTCAATGTTAAAAAAATAAAAGGGAACAAATTTCATGTGGAATTTTTATTCACGATAGAGGTGAATATTTTTTTAATGAGAAGGGTATCAAGGAAAATTTGACAAAATGTATTAAGTATATTAGTCTTCAATAGGGACAGATTTAAATTTTAGGGTAAATTTACTGTCATGGGAGGGAATAATTAATCCTACGGCACTACATCTAGTCATGGTTTTTTCCTATTTTTTTTTTTTTTTATTCTCTTTAAATATGATATATATCAATATTTTTGAAACTCTTCGGTTTTTATAGACATTAAGAGTTTTTATATGTTTATGCGCTAACATACGGGTTGGTTTAGAACCAATCTACCATATATGCATGAAGCAATAAACACAGATGACACATTCCTCTCTTCAAAAAAAAAATTCTACTGCCCATCTACGTCATCAGAGCGCACAACTGTTTGTATGTTATGAAAACAGTATGATATTTGTGGTGGAAATGAAAAAATATTATGGTTATTTTTTATTTTTAATAAAATAAAACTAATTTTATTCTATTTTCTTCGACCTTTTTGTTTGAGTTTTTATTAAAAAAATTTTAAAATAAAAGATTTTTTTATTTTTATATATAAATTACAAAAAGTGACCTCAAGTTTAAAAATTATTTAATAAAAACTAAAATAAAACGAAAAATCATAGAATTTTCTTTTTTCATATTTAATTTTCTTGTTATAAACATATTTTATTCTGTTTGTAAAACACTTTATTGTTTTATACTTGTTTGTTTTTTATTATTTATAAATTGATATATTGATTTTTTTATGTTTTGAATATTTTATAATTATAAAAAAAAATTATTGAGATTGAGACATTGTAATAAACTTTTTTCCTGTGTTTTTATTTTTAAATAATTATGTATGTTATTAATATAAAATAAGAAATTGAATTTATTATTTTTTTTTTATAAATATTTTCTTTTTATCGAACTCGAAAGGGTTTTTACTTTTTTGTCACATTCAATATGATCAGCCTGTTGTACGTGAGACTTTATGAAGTTGTCTTTAATTAGCAAGCCTTGTCTATTATTTTCTTCAAGGTCTTGCATGTGTTCCATAGTTTCTTGAGTCAGCTTTGATAGTCCGCCCTCAGACAAATGGTCAACCCATGAATACGATGGACATTTTTCGTTTTCTGCTATGGATTTATTTTATTTTTCCGGCAACAAAAACTTATCCATTGCTTTAATAACTTTGGATCTGCCGGAAAGTTAAATAAATTGATTGTACACGGCTTTTTTCCATTATTGTTACAAGAATTTTTCACTGCACATCACATTTTAGTTTTTAATTTACACGATTTTTTTAACTTTAATGACTTTTTACTTTTCACAATAAACCACATACCCCTCTGTCTACATCACAAAATCAGCTGAGTGAGAGCAACAAAACTAACGGACCTGCGCAATCATGCCATATATGTATATTTATGCTAGCCGGAAAATCTTTGTAAATGTCTCCTAAACTTTGCGGGTTAGTCAATTTTTGTTATTTGTTCCATTTGCACTTCTGACCACTGTCTTTAATTTTTTTTTTCATTCATATTTCAATGGAATTTATATTGTAGTTTTTCTGTTATTCTTTTTGTTGTTTCCTTACTTTAGGACTTTGCATGTTTAAATGAAATTTCTCTTAAAAACGGAGCTTTTTTTCTACAACGTATTTTGCGTTTTATCCTCATTCACACATAAATACAAACGTAAATAGCTATTTCCTTTTTCTATACCTTTAACGTTTAATTTTAATTTTTCATAGTTTTATACGTATTATATTTTAATTGCTCTTGTTGTTTTCGTTGTTGTTGTTTTTGTTTTTTCTGTATGTAACCTCATAATTATTGATTGTTTAAGTTAATGTTGCAAACCATCAAGTGGCATTAATTAAATGAAGCCAAGTAAATACAATAACAAAAGTTCGTCTAGTAAAGGGACAACAAAGCTAAAGGATACCGTTGATGTGCCTGGCAAGTCATGAATTGTGTACTGTACCTATTACAAGTGGAGTGTATGTAAAGCAGTGAAAAATGTTCGAGGATATAATAAGTTTATTTAAGGAGATTTGACCATTATTTACACAAGAAAATAAAAAGTACTTTTTGTACATATTTCTTGTTGTTTCTTTTAATTAGTGGACGATTAATATTAAAGTATTTCCACTTACTGGTAGTAATGTATTGAGGTTAAATAATAATTATTTTTGCAAATAAAAAACAAACAATAATTAGTTATTACAGCTGGTTTCAATTTTCAAATATTTAATTACAAATAATTTAATCAAATATTTGTAACATTTGTTATATTATTTTATTATAATTTGTTGTTTGTTATAATATTTTATTAAGATTTTAAGTTAATTTTATGAAATAGTATAAAAAGAATTAACGGACATAGTACTATGATCAACAGAATAATTTTGAGCTTATAAATGTTATTTAGTGTTTATTGCTAATGGCTGGAAAAGTATTCACACAAACTGTATTAATATTCAATATATTGAGGTTAGAGTGTTATACTCGTACATAGTGAATCTGAAATGAAAGGCATTCTAAAATGTTCTAACTTATTCTTTACTAAAGGCCGGGAACAAATTATGTATTTATTATTATTCAATAGATTTAGGTTAGAAAAATACATTACAAAGTTCTAATTTACACGTAGCCATTCTTATTGAAAAGTTTGATACAATTTTTTTCTTCCAATTTGTTCGGTGTTTATACAGCACTATATAATTGCTTAAAAAACTCGTTTTTTTATTTGAGTGCATACACACATTTGTATACACATATATCATACAAAGAAGAGATTAACAAGAGTTGCTAGTATAATCAAGTGTATACTCGTCTTATATTCCCCTCACTCCGATTTCTAAAAGGTAATCAGCTAAGCTTAAAGAATTGCTTCGTCTAAATTTGGACAAATGAACATAGATTTTCTATAACTCGAAAATGCTTAATGATATGCAAAAACTTCTAAATGCATATGATGTAAAACAATATTTAAAAATATTTAAGAAAGTATAATTGATTAAGCCCGCCCATATAATACCCTACACTCAGTATATGTACAAAAATAATTATTTAGAAATGGGCGCTATATGAGAGCTATGACCTATTATTGTGGCATGACTTCTGTGCAAATAAATTTAAATTTATCTATATGTTCGAAGGGGCCGCCCCTTACGAAATTAGCTGTCATGATATCTGCATATGTGAAATTTATTTGTGTTGAATTTTATTTTGATACCAAAATTTGTAAAAGATTTTAAAGTGAATTTCGGGAGTGAGACTTATATGAGAGCAACGACTAATTATGAGCCGATCATCATAAAATTAAGCCGAATGATTTTTGTATATGTGAAACATATTTGTGAAGAATATCATTTTTAAGAGGGTTATGCGCTTTAAAGTGATTTTCGAAAGTGGCCCTTTATGAGATAGGCTTAAAGTTTGTAGACGTGATTAAGTTTCATATACAACTTTTTAACAACTTATTCTACCAAGTGCTATTGTAACACAATAAAATATCCTTATACTACAACTCATTCATGTGGGATTTACTTTCCATTTATAAATATTCATACTGTGCTTTAGAACTTAAAATCGCTGAAGAACTCGACCTATACTCTACGCATAAGGTTTGTATAAAATCTAGAAAATAGATTTGTTGTGTTATTATTATGGCCTTTATCAAAATATAGACTTCCAACAACAGTTTGGTCATTTTTTAAACTAAAACTAAACTAAAAAACTTTAGGCAACATCTAAACTTTCATAAAAGATTTAAAAAACATATGTAAAAATGTCGTAGGTTTATATAGAAATTACCATTAATATTTGTACAACTATTGTGAATTCCGACAACATACAACTTCTACGACATCACTTGTGAATTGAACAAATATATATTACCATCGAAAGAGTGAATCTATTTAATATTAAAAGAACTATTAAGGGTATATTATTGTTAACCAATATACCTAGATACATACATATAGAAATATACATGAAAATGAAATTTCGTTGTCGCATCTTGAGATTGTGTATGTAGTATTGTGTGTAAAGCTTAGCAATCTTACTAGCATTGCATGTGAAATAATATTTAACAGAGACAATATCTGGAAAAATTTTAAATTTGTTGCAATAATAACAATGAATGTCAATTCTTAATTTGTTGCAGCAGCGACTGGATAACTATATATATCTGTCAGTACCTAGCATGATTTAAATTGGTAGGTAACATAGCGAGTGGCATAATACAAAAAAGAGTTTTCAATATTTTCAATCAAAAAAAACTTTTCTTTTCCTCCAATAAATATTTAAGTATAATAGTATGAAAATTTCAAAATCCTTATAACAAACCTGAAACAAATGTATTGGTAAAGTGTATATGACCAACTTCCTACATGGGTGACTACCGGTATTTATTTGATATTTTTACGGTCAATTGGTTTTAAAAGCAATTCAATGTTAATATTGCTTTAGTTTAAACAATTCTTAGAATTTGTTTTTTCACTTTACTTTGCCTTTTTGTACTAATACAGAACTTTGGCTTGGCTTGTTGGCCATTATTTTTTAATGGTGTACATTTATTTGAGTCATTGTGTGTAGTTTCATAGTCCTCATTCAATTGTCATTTATATTTTTATTGTTTATGAACTGTTAAATTTTGTCATTTTTATTTGACTTTTATTTAGCAATAAAATAAAAAATCCCTTGAGTGTTGTACGATTAAGAGTGTAAAGGAAAATTTGAAGAAAAAAATTCCATTTAACCTTAATTGGCCACCTAAAGGAAGTTTAATAATTTAATCGCTTAATTGGTTAGTATTGCAATAAAATTATAAGATTAAAAAACTGTACTTTTCAATTAGACTATGTAGGATATTATTAAACTTAATGAATTTAAGAATTATTACACTTCGGTTTTGGTTAAAAGTATTTTTTATTATAACTGGAACTGTATTACAAAATACATACTGCAAAGATCGGACAATTATCGCCCGATTGCCATTTGTTTAGCTTTTTTAAATCAGTGATGAGCACATTCATACTATCATGTTCATATTTGTGTTCGTTAAGCAGCAGAGAGCTTTGTATATAAAAAGAGAAAACATTCTAAAATATTGCGTAGCGATACCTTGCTTCTACAATTTCAATGTTGCCCACACGCAGAGAAAAAGCATGGTTGTGCTAAACATAATCTAAGAGCAACATATTATTATAAGATTTATGATTGTAGTCAAAACATATTATGATGAATAATAATGATGCCATAAAATGTCATATTATGATCAATTATCGTAGTAATATTTCATAGTAATATTTTCTTGTTAATCATAATTTGATATTATATCATATTACAACCTAATATAATCATGATCATAATATGACCCTAGTTAACCATATTATAGTTTAAAGTAATCATAATATGATATACAGTAATTATTAGTAATTATATTATTATCTAAATTAATCATATTATGATCTAAATTAATCATATTATGTTATAAAGTAATCATATTATGATATATAATAATCATATTTGATCTCTTTTTTAATAAACAAATTCTTTATTAAGTTTAAAAATTGCTTTACATACTTGACTTAGGACTAATCCCTCGAAGCCATGCTAAAGCAAATATATTATGATAGTACTTTATCAAAATATGTTAAATTAATATTATTTTATTTTCATTTTTTATAAATTAAAATCATAATTAAGTATCATAATATGAATGCAAAATTATATCTACAATGGTAACAGATAAAAAATTATTTCTAATGAAGACACAATTATTTTATTATTTCGTATATATATTTCGTAAATCTGCAATTATGTCTACATTTTTTTTACACAAAACTTACAAGTACAAGTTAATATTTTTGTAAATAAAAATAAATATTTGTGCACTTTCAACGTAGGTACATAAAAAATTACATTTATTTATAGTTATGTTTAACAGATTTTTATCTTGAGAAATTTAAGAATATATATTTTATGTACATTTTATTTAGGCCTTTTACACTTTTTTGAAAATTTGTATTTTGCAGTAATAGTTAGTAAATTTTAAGTACGAATTGTGTTTTTATTTTAATTAAAGAAACATTTAAATCCAACTAAATAATCTGATATCACACAGACAAACTACTGAACTGATGCAAAAACATTATACAAATGGTAAAAACAAAATATTATTAAAATTAAACATATTTTGTTTGCAATTTAAACATAATATGAGTACAAATATAGAAACTTATCATTTAAAGATTATTTGTAAGTTTAAGTAGTTTAAATAACAATCATTCAAAGTTGTGGTAAACATTTTTTAAAAATAATTATGTTTCAGTGAACCATTTTCAAGTATATAATTGCGATAAACATATAAATTGTTAAAATAACATTTATTTGTGTATTACAACAATATATTGTTACCACACAGTGTATTACAACAATATATTGTTAAGCACAGTGTATTTGTCGTAACCATGTTTTTTTCTATGCGTGCATTACTGATTTAGATGGTAATTAGTTGAGGAAATTAACATTTTTGCGAGAATCGTAGAAACTCAATGATGATGTCTTGGATTTGTTAGATCTTACCAAAAAAAATCTTGGCCAAACTTTATATTAGGTTACTATACGTTTTTTTACATTTTTACCTTTTGAAAACATAAGGTTATCTCTGTTAATATACACATTTATATTATACATTGGACTGGTGGTAATTCGTTTTTGGATAAGGTTGCTGGTTATATAGCTCTTATATTTTAATAAAAAAGATCAACAAAATTAACTCATTTTTGTTCGTTAATTTTTAAATCAAATTTCTCCCACATGTACTTGTATACTTATTTATACTTATTTAAATTTGTAAACACATACCAATAAATTTAAACATTTGTTAATATGGACCATTCACATTATCAATTGCACTCCACACCTTCTCATAAATGCACAACTGCAACATGGTATACAAACAAACGGCTACGTAGTAAAACATTTCCATATTAACACTTGAACAGAATTGCAGCATATATTTATAAAAAATATATATAAAATTATATTGAACATAAATTGACGGCAATAAAATATAAGTATTTAATTATCATAATAAATTATTAATATTATTGTTATTAATATTCGTTGTAACTATCGTTAAAACCTTATTAACAATATAATTGCTGCTTTCCTTTCGGCATATGATTTTACAATTTTTCCCCACTTAAAACAACAACAATCGGTGTTCGTATGTCTGCCTACCTAAAGCATACATCACATAAAATCCAGCTTCATAAATATTTTAATATTTTTTTAACACAAAAGGGCTCAAATTGATACTCACTCTATAATGTTAAATAAAATCTAAAAGAAATACAAATTTATTTTTTCTTATAAAAATACGCGTTTTTGTTTCAATTGGTCACATTTTTGTTTCATAACTCTAAAATTTATTTAATGTCAAGAACTACTGTACCAGTCCGTTTTAATTTTTCTTTGACAATAACCCAATACTGTTCAGATGGCCCAAGTTGCGGACAGCTAAGGTTTTATATTTATATTTATAGGCAGCAAACGTTTTTTTTTTTCTTGGACCAGCACTCAGGGGACGACCCCTACTTGTACAATGCATTGTTGTGGAACTAAGAAAATGTGTTATGGGAGGGAGGATGAGTGAATAGTGTTTATGAACATTTGACTTGAATTCTTCGGACAGTACGGCTAAAGAACGAATTTTCCCTGTAGTGTGTTGTGCGATCCACTGTCCAGTCGACCACAAATGGGTGAGCCCTGTATAAAGAACAAGTTGCCTGATTTCAGCAGAACACATTCCATTATAGTATCGATAGAACAGTGAAACACAACCCACATTGCGACGATACTTCGAACCACCAGCCCATATATGAGAGTAGTATTCTATTTTCGGTCGAATATAGGTGCTGTAAATAGTGAGAAGATCAGGTGGAGTGAAGAATTTCCTACACCGTTTTAAAAAACCAAGGCACTTGAGCGCTTCTTTTGAAACTTGAAAAATGTGTTTGGTACAGCGGACATCACACTGGATTTTCATGCCTAGAACGTCAAGAACGTCTGATTCCTTAATATTTACACCGCCCATAAAAACAGATGAAGCAACAGGATCTGTTGTGGGTTTGTGCGATAATATACAACATTGAGTCTTACGTGCGTTAAAATCGACTCTCTTCGCACAACCCCATTTCAAGATTGTCTTAAGATCTTGGCTCAGCGTATCATTCATATTTTGTCTCATTTCCCCAATCTCTGTCGAACACCAATAAGCCCGAAACGATTGACCACTTGGAGGACAACATTCGTCGTAGCCGTTATACGGCTACAAATGTTGGGAAAAGACATGGAAATTGGACCTATATATTAGATTACGTCCGAGCCAGCCGCGGCGAATTTAAAGTTCTATACATCTCAAAAAAACACCCTATATATATAGCTCCCATTTTTGAAAAACAGTTTTGACAACAACATAAAATATTGGTACTATCGCTGTTTGGGATCAATTTTACATACATATGTATATGTTTGTGTCATGCATGTTTCATTATTTTATGTTATTATTTTATATATTTTAAATTGCACTTTAATTGCAGCCACACATTTTTGCAGTTCTTACACTGGAGTTGCATTTTTTTGTTTGGTCATTTCCAGAGAAGTTAGCAAATTACTGTTGTCATTATTAGCAAATTTGATTTATTTTTGCTTACGATTTGTACTACTTGTTAACAGTACTTTTTGAAAGTCTTAGCGTTCTTTCGATCATTTACATTCTTTTCATCAAGCATGTCGGATTTCAAAGAATTTAAGCATGTTTTTCTTATCCATTGCTCAATTTTTTAACAGAATAACGGTAGCTATGTCTTAAAAAACAAATCATTGAGAAAAACTGAAGTGTTTTTAAAAAAGGCTTCAGTAGGTGACCGGATTTTAAGTGAAAAATGCTTTATCACTGCTGCTGTTTGTATGAGTAAGTTTTTCATATTCAATTACGCTCAATTTCACAAGTAATTTTTATTAAAAAAACACGTACAGTAACAAAAAATAACGTTAAAAACAATAATAAACTGCTATTAAAAACAAACTTGTATCCACATTATGTAGAATGTGCAAAAAATATGTATGTATGTATGTATGTACATACAAATAAATTCAATAAAAAAATTATTTTTACAGATTCCAATATTAATTACAAAGTACAAAATTCATTCACACATGAACATTCACGGATAGAGACACAGTCATTTGTAAATTTTTTACACAAATTGTGCTTAAGAAATGCATAATAAAATGATCAACAAAAACACAGACAAGAAACATTTAAATAAAAATAACATGCTCGAATACATGCATGTGTAGGTATGTATGTGCGAATGAATGAGTGACTGAGTGCACAAATTAATGGCGTTAAAGTTTCTCATTACGAACAATATTAAGTCAAATGTAAGCATTTACTATGTATGTTTAAATACAGACACAACATATTACAGAATAAGCATTCATATGTACATACACACATATACTATATATAGTCTATAGTATTTACAAAATTTATATGTAAACATAATCTCGGTCTTATACAGAGAAAAAATCCTGTTGACATTACATGCAATCCTCGATTCACACGGTAGATAAAACTAGTCCCAAATATGAAACGAGAGCTAGTTGTGGAACTAACACAGCTTTTCCTGGGTTTTATATTTAAAGCAAAAAAACACACCCTAATGAATAAAAATCATGTAAAGATCGAACATATATTCGTCGGCTTTTTTTAACGTAAAATAAATTTTCTTGTAGCAATTGTTGGATAATGCTTTACTTTTTACGTCATCAAAAAAGCTTTTTGCTTTTGTCTGAGTTACCATTTTATTTAATGGTATTCTCTGTGTAACTTGATTTTCAATCCAAATAGAAAGCAAGGACTCCATATTGATCATCCAAGCACTCCTCGTACGGGTCATGGTTTTAACATGTAATGATGTTAAAGATTTTGAAAAAATTTCAAAAAACTTAAAGACTCGAACCCAAACCAACACAACCTCGAAAATCTAACGACGCACAGTGAAAATTAATACTAATTAAGTAGCGACGCATTTTCGAAAAAATGCTAAACGAAACGACGCAATGCTAGTTATTGGTGTAATGCATATTTGTTGATGTTTTCTGTAAATATGGAGGGCATTAATGTTAATGTCCGCACATAATACCAATTCCGTCCATATTTCCCGTTTGTATAAAAATAAGGAAGCAAATGTGAAAATGAGCATCATTGCAAATTAAAAAAATATAAAATAAAGGATTTTTTTCTTTATAAGAAATTTACACAATTTAAGTTTTCAGGCTGAAGTGTCCAAACAAGTATGATCATAACTTAGACGGGCTATTAAATATAATTATTTATGAAAATTTCTCAAGGATTGTTGATGAAAATATTACAGTGACATGTCTTTAAAATGTACGTGAGTATTTATTAAATTCTACATTTATAAAATTAACCAATGTATTGCATTTTTCTTGAGTCCCTATTTACACGCAGCAATTTTCATTGAAAAAATTTTACAATTGTATAATCTTTAAATTTCTTCGGTGTTCACATAGCACAATTTTAATTGTTTAAATCGTATTTTAATTTTTAATTTTTATTTCTATTTGAGAGTACACAAATGTGTATATACGCATGTAATGCTCATAAGACAGCAAAATGAATTGCAAGTGCAATCAAGTGTGTACTCGTGTTATCTTCCTCTCACCACGATGTCTAAAAGGTAATAGGCTTAGCTTAAAAAATTGCTTCGTGTAAATTGGGACTAACTTAAATCTTAAAAAACAAAATATAGTTAAACCGTAAGTATATCTTTAAAGACTTTATAACGATCTGTCATACGGTCACAGCTCGATATAACCAGCGGGAAAAATTGCAAGTGCTTATATTTGTAGATCTTATAAAAGACCTGGTTACACATTCTCTCAGAAGGTGTTTCATACACATTTAAAATTACATTTCAAAAGAAGTTCAACAAATTATGATTAAAATACCAAACTTGAAGTATGCGTGAAGCAGTGCTTTTTATATATAATACATCTGATTAAGTTAAAATCTTTCTTTAAAGTCTTATGCTGATTTCATTAGGAATATATTCCTTAATAAAATTATTAAATTAATAATATTTATTAATATTATTAAAATATTTAATAATAATCCATTACGTCTTTTATATAGCATTACTTGATAGACCTTCTAATTGCCCTTCTCAAGTATGCCTTCTATCAGGCCTACTGGGCAAGACCTTGGCTACTAATAACAGGTCTTGTAAAATTGAAACGATTTTGCAATGCGGCTGGAAGTCCTTGTGTACGCAAAATAAGGCCTTTTGGATGACCTCCTTACAGCATCTGTTTCCAAATCCGACAAGCACATTAACCTGCATATCTGTTTTATAACTATCGATATGAAAACAAAATTTTATACAGATCAGTCGTATGTTTGCAAAATTATACTACTGGTTTTGTAACGATAGGTTCATAATTGGTCATAGTTTCCATATATGATCCACGTTCGATACTAACTATATCACCGATAAAACGCCTGTAAATATCGTTATTGATGAAACTCAGCCAAAATAATACCCATCGACATTGGACACACAATAATATATGTATTCCAGGTCTTTATAAATTTTTTACGAGCTACAAAGATCTAACAATGTATGTTCGTCAGTCTGATAAAGGCCTATGTGAAAAGACTTAAAGGCATAAAGATGCTCAAAATATTCTTTGTTGATCAGCAGTATTTGGTGATGTAGGATATTACTACTACTTAAAAAGATTTGTTTAATATTTCTCTTGTTTAAAGACATGAATTTAGTAGACTCTAAGTGAAATTTTAGCAAAAGTCAAAGTTTACCATTAAAATTAACCAAATCAAATGAAGCAGATATATGATTCTATAAAAATGCATAGAAATCGGCAACTGCTTTATATTGGTGGTGGGTATATAGGATTCAGCAAGATCGAATATAACATTCTTACTTGCAAATGACGTAAAACTATGAACCGATTTCGAAATATCTTCAAAATTGCGAGCTGTATTTTAGGCACAAGATTAATATGTCCAGTCAACCAGATGGGCATTGTTAAATCGACTCAGAGAGTAATTCTGAAAATTTTGTAAATTGAGCTTTAAACATATAATTTTGCAATTAAATCTAATAAAATACATAAAATATTGGATTATAAAGAATAAGGTAAGTAGAAGTAAGATTGAATCCTTAAAAAACACAAACACAAGACCAAAATAAAGCTTTTTTTTAATTTTTTATACAACACATTCGATTTTGTCTGATTGAATATACAATGAACAACAAACAAATAATGTAATTATTGCTGAGACGCTTCCTCCTGTTTAATACGCCTTGATACATATTAATTAAATTTAAACCTTTAAAATAAACACATCAACATTGGGGACATGTCACGATAATTTAAAATTATTGTATTACTAAATATTTTATAAAATGTCAACTTGGATCAGCCACATCTGAAATATCTCCAGTTAATGCATGGGTGTCAACTTTTTAGCATCCAAATATTTAACACTTTTTGAATCTGTCGAAAAATTCATGATATCGGCCATAACCACTGACTATTGTCTCCTACTCGTAAATAAAACAAATTTCTTTTAAACGCCAACAAAACCAGCCAAAAAAATACATTTTCTCTACCTGATCTTTTAAACGTATGTTTTGTAGTATGAACCATGATGCATTTTCTTTTATTTCAAATTACATATAAACATAAAATAGCAACAACATCTATCAACACTCATTTGTATGTAAGCAATTCAGCGTTAATGGCTATGTATAGCATTGTATGTGTGTGTGAATCTGTGTGAAATGAAGCAAACATATTCTGCTGTTCTGTTATAATAAACACACATGTTTGTGTGTGTGCAAAGTATAAACTTTCATACACCTACAAGTATGAATAAGTAATTTCAATGAATATGTGGCAATAATTCGCGTAAATGACTAACATACATTACAATTAATTACATTTTAATTGCGCTTGTTTAACTCAATGCCCTATAATTGTTCGCATAACAATTGTAATGAGGCAGAACTATTTTCATGCAAATTCATACATGTATGTCTTGATAATATAGGCCAGCAGTGCCTTACTATGTACGTATTCTATAAATATTGTTAAGATAACAGCTTGTAGACAAATACTCGTATGGTATATCTAAGAAATGACTTGGAAATTCTATTTAGGTACAAAATATTTTATTAATTTTAATTATTTTTGAACACATAATGCGTTGTGCAATATTGTAACAAATTTAAAAACAAGTAAGAAGTATAGTCAATCGGTCAAGCCCAAACATATAATACCCTACACCCAATATATGTGCATACAGAGTCTTTAAGAAAAGGTCGTTATATGATCGATCATCCAAAAATTTATCGGCGTGACTTCTGTGCCTATAAATATTCCTTGCGTTAAATTTTATCTCAAAATAAATACTTGTAAACATTTATGCTATGGTCAATTATCGTTAGATCTGCATAAAATTTGTAGGTGTAATTATGTTTTATCTTGTGCCGAAATTTGTTCGGTTATGTATTTTATAACCGATAGAATCATATTTGGGGACATTTGTATGGGGACTATTTGATATAACTAGGATTTAACCAAATCCAATTGTCCTGGTACTAAATTTTATCGAAATATCTTAAAAATTGCGACCAGTACTCTCCGCACAACATTTACATGGTGTAAATATACGACCAGGCAGCCAGACAGACGGACGGACAGAAAATGATTCTGAATGATGAAAGTAGGTGTTAGACTAATATTTTTAGGTGTTTATCAGTACAAATCCAATATACCCTCCTCACTGTGGTGGTGCAGGGTATAACAACAACAATATAGTCATTCAAAGCGGATCATATAATGTCCTATGCCGGGATTATGGAGAAAAACTGTTTTCATTTAACATTTTATTATTTATCGTGATTGTCATTCATCGGTTTGACCGTTTTGGGTACGGTATTATACATATATATACATATACTGATATTTTTCGTACCGATCGATTCAGAATTACAAACTGGATTAATATACAGCTTTCAGTATTGCAGATATTTCGATATAATTTAATGCATTTTACCTCTAGGGAAAATTATAAATTAAATGTAGGTAGTGTAAAAGTTTCATAACATTTTTTAAATGGTTTTTATGCCTTTCAAATACCTTTTTTCCAGTACAAATTTTATAATTCCAAATAAATAATTAATTCATTATTCCTTCTAGATACTACAGATAGGTCTTAATCAAAATTCGAATTTAATTAAACATTTCAATAATTAAATTTATACGCTTGTTCTAAACAATGTAATGAAAGAATATTAATTACTTAAATTCCTAATGTGCAGCAAATGATACCCTTAAAAGACTCGTAAAATATAAAACAATTACAAACACGTTAAGACATTCAGTACGGACAAGATGTTTTACATGCCTGTTTAATGCCAGTTGTTGTTCATGGCATATTAACAACGTTAAATTAATGACTGAGAGACGACCGCTGTTTGTACCGCTTAGCCGTATCTTTATCCATTCATCTTTGTACTTGTGCTATCAAATAACAAAACAACACTTATTAATTGTAATTTTATTTAATTGAATTCTTTAGTTCGTACGCATCATGTTTATTAAGTTTAGCTTTAGTTTAGTTTTTTCTTTGCTGCTCTCTCTCTTTCACATTTTCTTTTATTTTTATTGCTGTTTTAATCATTTTTAGTCTCTTTCTATACAATATTTATTTTAGGGTATTGGTTTTTTTATTCTTCTTTTCTTTCATTTTGGGGGTAAGTGGATGCGAAATTTCCAAATTATGGGTATTTAATGCAGAATACAGAAGCCAAACATTGTTGTTTGAAATCTAAAGAGAACATTGAACATGGTAAAAAGTGAAGTTCTGGTTCTCATTTTGCAGAAGTTTAAAAGATAAATACTTCTAAAATGATTCAATGATAGCAATCTACCTATGGACTGGTCATTCATGAATGAATATTTTTTTTTTGTAGTTTTATTAATTTATTGCATCTTCATTAAAAACGAACTAACAATAAGTTTTTAAAATATTTCAATTATTAGTCCAGCCAGTGCCGAACGAAATTTGTGTGACCAATGTTTATTTTATTTATATATTTGGCATTCTTCCTTTTTGTCTTCGGCTCAGATCCGCTGTATCCCTTCTTCTTAGTCGAATATAGCCACTCTTATTTAATATGTTGCGGGCTAATGGGTTTGGGTGTACTTCAAGCTTTTTTAAGTGTTTTTCTGCATTATTTTGGATCTCAGTTTTTACGAAAGACACGTTTAGGTCTTTATTGATATTCTAATTTTTTCTATACCAGGGGGCAATTTTTATTATTCGTAGCAATTTGTTTTGGCGTCTTTGAATTATGTCTACATTTGAAGCTGAGCCTATTCCCCATAGCTGTATTCCATAACACCATGTAGGTTTTATGATTGTGTTGTAAAGCAAGAGTTTGCAATCCAGACTCATGGTTTCTGGCAATGAGCCAACTAATTTGAATCAATTTCAATTTCATTTGTGTCAATTTTCAATCTATATGGGATTTCCACATAAGGCGACGATTGAGGTGTATACCGCGGTATTTAATTTCGGATTGTTGCGTTATCGCTTTATTATTGATATAAATAGGAGAGCATGATTCTCTGCGCAATGTAAAGGTTATGTGTGTGCATTTCTGTTCATTAATTTTTATACTCCATTGCTTTAGACCGTTTTCTAATTAAGATGTATAATTTTGTAGGTAGCAAGATGCATCTTGAGGGTTTTCGTGAATGCTTAGAATAGCAATAACATCAGCAAATGTAAATGTGTAAGCACGATGTGTATATTAAGTATAATAAGGATCCCAGGATGCTTGCTTGAGGTACTCCTTCTTCAATAGGTTGTGCGGAGCTTAAGAAATCTCCTTCTTTAAGCTTAAATATTCTACCAGTTAAGTATCTTTGCAATAGCTTATGTGTGTTTACGGGTAAATTTATTTTTAACTTGTACATTAGACCACCATGTCACACTTTATTAAACGCTGGAGAAATGTCAATAAAACGAGCGGAACAGTATTTTTTTTTCTTCATATATTTTTTCGGCGATGTTGACAAGTCTATGGGTTTGCACGATAGTACTGTGTTTTTTTCTAAATCCAAATTGATGATTCGGAACACAATTGTTTTCACTTAAAATCGTGCATAACTTGTTCGAATAGCTTCCATATATTTGACAATATGCTGATGGGTCTCTATGATTCTACTTTTGTGTGATTTTTTCCCGGCTTTGGTATCATGGTAAGCGGTGAAACCTTCCATTCTATTGTATAATATTCATGGCGTAATATAGCGTTGAAAATAAGTTTTTTCATGAACATGATAAAACAATTTATTAGTCAAAATATTTCTTTATCTAAGCCTTTAGCAACCACATTATTACTTATTGTTTAATATAAATAAAATACAGTAGATCTGTAAATTGTCAAAAATAATCCACTTTTTTTAAATATCAAATTTTTTTTACAATAAAAGACTGTACACCTTTAAAAACTGGCATCTACAGAACACAAGAAAAATTAATTCAATAATTTCGTGTAAAAATTCTATAATAATGAGCAAGTAAACATGCCACAAGAAATTCGAATCCAATACTCATTGCCGGCACAAATGCCAATAAACACACTAAGGCATACAGTTTTGCAATAAATGCCCATTGGGAAATTAAACATATGGTTAAATGCTAGAAAAGTTTGCAACCAATGTAACTGACTTGTACTAGCAAATCAAGAATTGTTCACATAAAATTCAAACCCATAAATGTTTTAATATTTATGTTACAAACAAAAAGCGAATACATTTGAACCATAAATTGCTACAAATTTATTAATATTTAAAAAACACTAAAAGAAGTTACTAAATATGCATTTCCTTATTTCACTTATCGCAATGCACAACATTTCGATACCTCTGTTATACATACATATTCCAAATCGCTAATATTTTTTGTTGTCAAGAACTACAGTGCCGCTCCGCATTAACTTTTCTTTGGCAATTGTCAAATATTGTAGAATTGGTCGAAGCTAGGGACAATGTATCGGGTTCATCTATTTTTCTTTTGAATAATAATAGGAATCTATATCGGGACAAAACTTTTTTGAAGAGTGGTGACTTGTAATAAGTGTCTGCAAGGGTTTCTGCAGGCATTCTTATATAAAAATATCCGATGTCATAGTTAAAGAGGTTATAAAATAAGTGCTCTTCAGATTACAACGGCAAAATAATTTCCTTTTACCAAATTTGTACTTTTTTTGTTTATTTAGACTTTGTATCGTTACCTCTTAGATCCCCTATTTGAGGTCCTTTTTACATACAGGACGTACCATCACGTGTTGTAATTCCCAAATGCAAACATTTTAAAAAAATGCGCCAAATTTTCAGCATCAAAAACATGGAAGGTATATTAAGTGTTTCATTCCATTTGCAACACATCGAAATATTGTTCGTGGAACCAAACACTGAATATATTATAGGTCCTTATAAAATTATAAGACAATTGAGCTATATGCGTCTGTTGTAGATACGTTAGGGTCATAAGGACAGTATTTAGAAGGAAGAAATTTTGCCATAATATTCTTTGTTCAGGGCTGTTTCTACTAAAGGTACGCGAATTCGGTTTAGAGAACCACAGGCCGAATTTAAGATAAACTTAATATTTTTCAAAAATCTTTTGCTATTATCTCTAAATATATTGCACATAATATCATGAAATTTTACATATATAATTCTTACTATAAACGGACCAATCAAACATTTCCCGGAATATTTATGTTAGATAAATGCCAATAAAAACGCAGTATCCATACAAAATTCAGCTAAAATTAGTTTCATGTAAAGTCTACTTCCACTTATGATTTGAGACAAATAACTCAAATAATTCAAACACAAATGCCAAAAATCACAATAATTTCAAAAAAAAAATTTACATATGTATGTACATATGTACAAAATTATAAGAAATATATTTTACATAATTTGGCAAAAAGTTTCAAAGACAATTTTTTGAAAGATATTTCGCAATTTTGAAGATATTTCCATAATATTTTTTTACATTACATTTTTTCGGCCCAAAGGCAGTTGGGATTGAAACTGGTTGAAATTGGTCCCTTATTTCCCCTAATTCCGATACAAATGTTCTTCATATTTACAAATTTTATGCATATCGGTCCATAATTGACTATAGCCCTTATATAAGGCCCATTGCCGAAAATAACTTTAACAAGCTTAACTTTTTTAAAAGTTTTAATAACCAAACAATATTCAATACAAATATGTTTTACATATACAAAAATCATTCGGCCCAATTTTATGAGGATCGGCCAATAATTAGTCCATAATAACGTTCATAAATCTGTTTAAAATAAAATTCAACACAAATAAGTCGCACATATACAGAAATCATGACACCTACTTGTATAATGGTCAGTTTATTATTACTCAAAGCTTCCATATAAAACCTCCATCGAAAATTACTTTTACATGTATAAATCTTTTTTAAGTGTTTACATCGAGATAAAATTTAACAAAAAAAAATATTTATATGCACAGAAGTCATGTCACTAAAGTTTGTCTAAATGATGGTACACGTTGACGAAAAATTGTTTTTACACATATACACATGTTTGTACACATATAAATAAGAAATTAGTTTTCACTATAATTTTAAACATTTCTGAAATAAACCGCCATATTTTTAGAGTTCTTCCTTAAATGGTTTTCACACGAACGGATTTGTGAAATTTAAAATATTTTTGGGATTTCACCATATACTCAAAACAAATACTATTATCACCACCACACGACGCTGGCCACCATTACCACAACAAGAGCAATAATGGCGAAATGAAATAAACAGCATTATAAACAAATAAAAATAAAATAATACAATACAAAGCAACAAAAATAAATAAATAAAAACAAAAAACAAAATTGAACAGAAAAATTAAAACCGAAGTGAAAATAGAGTCTGAGTTAATGCGGTCATTTTGGTGAAATATAAGCACATTAATTTTAACACAACATTAAATTCGATATGGCTGCTGGTTTGCTTCTCTACTGGCAGAGATACAAACATATACTTACAAAAAAAAAAAACTCTCTTCACACACACAACAAAATGCAAAGACTTCCTTGTATGTCCTGTATGTATGTATATGAAATTGTTTGCAATTGCTTTTAACAATGTATATAAATATACATACATATTTATATATTTGTATGTATGTATGTACATAATAACGTTTGTGTTTTAATAGTAAATTGGTGGTACAACTGTACACTTTGCAAGTTGGCAACATCAAAGCTATTTTGATTGGATTGAATGTATTCTTAAGTTAATGAAGCTTCCCATTTTAATAGAGAAAAATAGTTACAAATAGCCGTGGCAGATACTTAACGTTATTAAAAAAATCTCATCAAACTCAGGTAAAACGAGAAGAAAAAAAGTACTTTTGTTGGTAAATGTAATTACGTGTATTGGAAATAGGAAGAGTATGCATACGTATTACGTTTGGTAGGTTGTTTAAGTAAAAGAGAATTATATTTTTCATGGTATAACCTGTCATCACTTAATTAGAAATCTGTAAATTTTACGTTTTTCCGGTTCCTAATTTATATACTTAGAAGAATTGAATAAATGTATTACTTTTTAAAACCCATTTACTAATATTTTAGATTAGCTAAAGAAATGAAAATTCATTTCCTCTTATAAACGTCTTTGTTTTTGTTTGTACTGTTGCAAATTGCTATAAAAAAAATGTTTTAATGTGCAGGACTATATACATCACCACTCCACTTTAACTTTCATTTGATAATAGTCCAATATTAATCAATTGGCCGAAGCCAGGGACAATAAGCTGTTTACTTGATGCCAATTCATTGCAGCTTTTAAATAATGATAGGGAGCTAAATCGGGCTTAATCTAAAGAGTGGTGATATCTAATAAGAGCCAGAAAAAGTTTATGCAGGCATTTGAAGTCATAAATGAAGAAGAGCGCTCTTCGGCCCGCAACTACAAATTGTTTGCCTAACCATTGGCTGTTAACCAAATTTTATCCACTCTTGTACATTTTATTTCGGTTGGGCATTTGTCGTTACGCTGCAACATTACATTTTGCTCCCGGTAGTAATTAGTGCAATAGTGCAAGATTGCTCAGCACTCGGAAAAATATATTTCGACAGATTAAATTTTCTAACAATATAACTGTAGTTATATTATTATTGCACGAAAAACTGTCTTTGAAATTAACTTTTTTAAAATATTTTTACCAAAATCTAAACGACGACTACATTGTTCGTTGTCATTTGAAAGGTACAATTTTCAATTACTCTTTCCAGCATTGCTGCCGGTAACTCCCGAAATACGCGAGTAATGTTTGCTGCTAAGTGTTGAATCGGAATTAGCGAAGACTTTTGGCTTTACGATTTTACCGGCCAATTTACCGGTCCAGAACACAAAATTAGCGATAATCGATAATGAAAACATGTTGCTGAAAGTTCACTAAAAACATTTCGCATGAAGCGCTGATTTTCGTAATAATATATAATTTGGAAATTTTATTGTGGTATGAGCCTTTCCATGATAAAGGGTCAAACAATACTGAATAAAAATAAGATAACAATCATACATAATCTTTGAAAAGAAAACAAATGAAAAAAGTTAAAAATTATAAATAAACATATCTATATATATACCAAAAAGTCATATATGTATGTAAAAATATGATGTGTAGTATTATTGGAAATTAACAACGACATTTAGTCCTTAAAATAAATTTCTCACATTACTGAGAATCATAAAGTCCTTAAACTACTAACTACATTTATATTGTTCTATTAAACTTCTCCAGTTAATCTAATTGAAAACTATTCCTAAAACACCTTTTAATTTGTCTGTTACAATAAAACTACATTTACTACAAATCCAAAACTTATTTCAACAGAACATTTAAAAAATCACTTTTATAATTGATTAAAACTAACAAGTAACAATGACATTTCCACACTTATTCGAATTCCAGTTCCCCGAAAAAAAACTACCAATAAAAACTTTACAACACCTCCACGCGTACACTTCCTTTTTCCGGTGTTTATTAAAATCCAAGCACAACATACAAAACACACAATGACAAACACACTCATACCATGAAATAAATACAAAAACATTACAAACCCAGCAAGAACTTAAACAAAAAAGCCATTTGTCCATCATTCACACAGGAAGTTTAGCAAACAATTCACGTTAAAAAAAAATGAACAGACGCTCACATACAGCACAAGTTTATACATTTGTAATTCACAGACATACTCAACAATACAAACAACAGACAGGCAAAGAGAGAAAAATTAAAAAATAACACGTTTTTTGTGTTATTTATTTACAAATGATTATTAAAAGTTTACTTTTTTATGCATTCGTGTATATTTTATGGTTGTTTTCTTTGCTTTACTTTGCTGTTAGTTGGCCAAAATGTAAAATTACGTAAACATTAAACATTCTTACCACCTAACTTGTGTGTCTTTCGCTTTGAATGAGTATTTACTCGTATGTATATGTGTGGCTTTGAGTGTTTATGGGTATAGTATATGTGTGAGTATATGGCCGTGAGTGTTTACACCCACGGAAATACTTTTAGTGTGTTCATAAATCACTGTGGTGTAGTGTGTCCGTTTTACACTCGTTTTTTTTCGTTTTTCTAAATGGCGTCCTTCATTCATGGCTTGAAGTTTTCGTACAACTTTTCTAATGTTTTTTTTTTTTTTTTTTTTTGCCTTAAGTTAAAATATGTTTATTTTTCTAAAGTACTTTGGTGTATTTCAGGTAAATGTTTAGGTCGAACATAGAATTGAATAATTGCTGATTGCTTTCAGAAAAACAAACGTACATTTTTAATAATGGCTTTTAAATGCATTATTAATTTTAAATTAACTTAGCATTTAATTTATTATGATGAAGATTTCGATTAATGATACTTCAACAAGTGATTTTGTTTACAAGTATTATAATAGCCTATTGTAGATTTTTAAGTCTAAATTTTAGCGAATTTAACCAGAAATCACGTAATTTCAACATTTATGGTACATACAAAGTGTATCTACTGTATTTAATAAAATTAAATGAAATAAACAGTGAGAGGCAAATATAGAAACACAAAAAAAGAAAACGAGAATATTTAATATTGACAGAATCTATTGTAAAGTGGCCTTTCATACAAAAAAAAAGTAGGATTAAAGATAATGTAAAAACAATTCCAGAAATAACTTTTCATTTTATCACCATGCCTACAAATACCGCAGTTTTAGTATTTTGTTCACTGTTTCGCTATTTTTAGTCCGATCAAAACTTTTTGTATACCGGTATTCATGGCCTACATTGCATTCCTTAATCATTTTTTACTACCACGTCAAATTTTTGTCATGCCTTTTAAAAACTCGGTTCGTACCCGCAATAATACTAAATTTTATTTGTTTGCCTTCTTTGTAGGCGTGGCAAAAAAATAAAAAAATGATTTCTGGAATTGTTGTTACATTATCTTTAAGTGGGTGACTGACACAACTTTTTTTTGAACCACTCCAATTTACAGTATAAGTGCAATAGAAACAAATTTTAATAGTACAGCAATCCCTCGATTTACTTTATCAAAAATGTTGTTTCTTTCAACTGCGATTTTCGTAATCATTTGATTGAAATCGCACCTTTTGTTTATAAGCAAAACAAGTAAGCAAGTATAGTCGGTTAATTTTGACCATCCCAGTAAAAAAAATCGTGTTTTTTGAAGCACTTAAGAGAAAAAGCGCATAATCGGGCGCTTCAATAAAACCGCTCTTTTGAAACAGTAAATACTTACGAGTAAAATATACAAAAAAGATGCTTTTTTTAGTGCTGACAACGAAGAAGGTTTTAAAGCAAAAAAACAAAATGGAAATTATAACCTACAGATTTACGTATGACAACGAAAGTCAATTACAAAACTAATATCTGACTTTTCAGTTACTATGAATTTTTCTGAAGCAAAAACATTTAGATAGAATTAAAAAAAAATACTAGAAAGTGCTTTATTTGCAAGTTTGATTAGGTTAAAAGAAGCGCTTATTGTCAGCAGACAGTAATCCTCCAAACCGGGAACACCTCATACAAAAATCATGCATCCCATCAGCAGGTTTGAAGCGATTTGAGATATGAATTCATACATAAAACCTGCTCCTTTTGGAGCACGTTTTTTACTGAGATATAATACCCTATACTCTACACCAAGTATATTAGCAAAAACAGTTTCCTTTAGAAATTCGAGCATTAATGGCATGGGCACATGAGTTATAGTGTTCATAAATAACCGTTTATGTCATTATTTAAAAAATATTTCAGATATTTAATATTAAACATATAAATATTAAAGGACTGATGTTACTAAAGTCCTATATAACTTAGACCATAAATAAGCATTTTAATAAATCTAGCGTATATTAGCGAGCAATCCTAACAGTTTTTCTTTGCAAAATTATGGAAAATTTTAATTTTAAATTTTAATAAGCGATTATCCTATGGTCATTAAAGATTAACCCCCTTATTCAAAAACGATTATTAAATTTAACAAACATTTATTAAGGCAGATTTACATATAAAAATTTGCTTACTAAACGTTTGTTAAATTTAATAATCGTTTTTGAATAAGGGGGTAAGTAGTAACGGTAAGATTTAACAAAGTTATTTTTAACTTTTTTTTCTTCTCATCATTGAAAATGAAGAATCGGTTATTATTATATTTTACAACACTGTATATAAAGAATGTGTTTTTAACAGCTTTCGGATTTTCTTAAAAAAAACACGCATAAACTTTAGAGAATTGTATAATATCTATATTCTCAAATGGTTCTTACGCTGGGCCAAATTTTGGCATACTCTCTCCAACATATCGGTTGGTAGCTCACAAATAATAGTTTCCAGTACGTCAACTGTTGCGAGCTTGTTGGCAGTAGGCCAATTTACAGGCTTCAAAAGTGAAATAAATTGTTCTGCGAACTCGCCTCTCAATTCGGCTATTATTTGATTTACTGTGTGGCACCGTCTTGTTGAAACCACTAGGCAGCCAAGTCTAGCTTTTTCATTTTAGGCGAAAAAAACTTGTAATCATCGCAAGTTGGTGCTCGTTATCCACAGTAACGGTCCTGCATTCGTCGTTTTTGAAAAGGTGCGATCCAATTATGCCACCGGCATATAATCCACACCAAACAGTGCATTTTTCGGGATGCATTGTTAGTTCTTGCAATACTTCTGGTTTTTTTCTTCACACCAAATACGACAATTTTGCTTGTTTATATATCCCTTCAATCAGAAAGAAGCTTCGTGGAACTTCTTGCAACTTTGTCAGCGCCCATTGACCATGAGTTAGCCATGGTCATAAAAGGTTTAAAAATTATAAGTCTATTCATGGTTAAATTATAGACCAAACTAAACATTTTTAAATAGTCACATGTTACACGAAAACAGCTGAGCTGGCAAAAAGGACTCGTGCCAAAAATCATCCTTTATTTATTGAATATGAATAATTGATGCTTAAGAAATCATGTATAGATATACAAACCTGGCTATTAAAAATCTTACACACAAATTGCCTACTTTATTAATAATGAAATACCACCAAAAAGTATCAAACCAACACTAATGTAAATATAAAAACAAACCAAGAAGACTTGTTTGAAAATATTAATTTGTTTAAAGGCTTTTTCAACAGATTTTTTATTTTCTCTTTTAATATCTAATGACGACACCAATTGTACATTTATCATTTAATTGACTTTAAATATCTACAAATCACCTACTCATTGCTTCCATTCGAAGATAATCTTTAGAGGTTTTTTCATAATTACATATTCTATGTCATATTTATGACTACACGCTCATTCTCACACAAATTCTTCGTTTTCTAAAGAAATTTTTGGTGTAAATTTTTTATGACTTTCTTTTCTCTACTCAATCCAAGAGTCAATGAAACCAACAATTGGTTTAGATGAGGTTTTCCTAAGTAGACATTACAAACGAAAAAATAATTCTTCGGTATTTTTTTCTTTGCTGTGCTGACTTCAATGGTGATCATCATGTAGGAGGAGTTGAGTTTATAGCTTGTGAAGTTACAAACTTTATTTCTTTCGGTTTTTTACTTTTAACTTTACCATTGAAGGATTTATAATTTTCCTATTACATTTTGGTGCAAGAAAAAATCTAAAATGTTGGTAGAAAAGCAATTTCTTTTAAACGAATGACTTTAGTTATTGTGTTTGTGCCTGTGTATGTATTGTGTGTGTGTGGTGGGTAATTGGGTGTGTATGTCTGGGTGGAGAATATTCATGGAATCCTTTTGCCAAAGTCGTTGTTAGTGCAAACAGCTATTGCATGTGCAATATCATGAGTTGACTGTAATGACATGATAAATGCGATTTAATTTTTTTTTGTTGTATTCTTTACAGTGCTTTATTCTCGTATTCAAGTCACATATAGAAATTAAGTGGATTTCTATATATTCTTTTTTGTTGTCGTTATTATTTGATGTCATTTAATTGAATAATCTCATCATTGCTAGCAATTATCAACGTATTTGTATGGATTATTGACTGTGTATTTGGAATATAAAAAAATAGAAAAAATAAGTTAAAATATAAGTTTGCTAAAATATACATGATATAGAGCACTCATTGCTGATGGATTTTGTTATAGACGAATGGTTATTTAATTTAATTTCATAGTTTTTTTTTTTTTTGTTCACTCTCTTTATATGTTCTTATAAACGTTTCCTTAAGTCAGTTGGAAATGATTGTGTTGATTGTTCACACAAAAGTGTTTTAATTTGTTTAATGTGATTGTGATGCTTGATTTTATTATTGTGTCAATTACTTAAAATTACCTATAATGCGATTTAAATTCAGTAATATAATTATGTAAGTAAAATGTTTGAAATTTATTTTATAAGTTGTAGTTTATTGTGATAAATAGTTTAAATTTAAAATGTCTTAGAAAATGCAGGAGACGATAAAAAATATCATAAAATACATATTTTATCATTTAATATTTTTAGAAATAAATGATTTTTTTTTTTCTGTATTGTATTTAAATTTGTTAACTTTAGGAGTCTCGACAGAAGAGTCTTATGAAAAATGTTTTAAAGTTTTAAGTAATTCTTGATTATTCTTTTAAATAATTTAAAGACAAAATATATGTTCGGATTTCTTTAATGTAGGTAGTTGTAGGTTGTTGAACTTATACTAATACTGGGTATTCTTATACCCATTTCGTTTGTAACACAATACAGGATACATGTGTTTCACACCAAATAAAGCTTCAATAGCAATAGACAAACCCGCAACACGAGCCCTCTGCGATATTGGTAACATATACAAATAAAATAATATTGTTACGTTTTTACCTTTTAAAAACGATGGTTTATTTTCTTTAAATAAACCGGATTCCTTTTAGTTGCAAATTAAAATCGTCAATATAACGAGTCTTTAGTTATTTAAATGTACACAAAAACAATTAAAAATTAACACTCTGTCTTTTTACACACTTACATTACTGTTTCAGAATTCTTTAATGTTTACTGAACAATGACTCAAAATAAACTAAAGTCGTTAACGAAATAAAGGGCTATGGACTAAATATTGAAAATACTATCATTCCAAGTTTTTGTATAGTGCAAAATTGAGTACATGCAGGTTGTTTTAATTTTTTTTTTTTGTTTTTTTTCTTAAATGACAATAAAGTTTTTTTAATTTTCTTTATTATTTTAATTTTACGCAATATCAAGTGCACAAAGTATGAACATGTACTCATTTGTGTTCCCCACTGTATATATTGATTGTTGTCGTTTTAATTTCAATTAAGTAAATACTGTATTTCTAAGAAAATTTTATTTTCTTTGTTTGGCTCTAATTTGTTTCTTAGATGTTATGTAGATCTAGGCAAATATTTGTGACTAGTTTATATGCCCTTATTTTCGAATAGGGTTCCAATATTTGTCATATTTCCACAAGCTAATTGATAAATTCTTCCTTTTTAGCAAAACATTTTTATTTAAAACAATTCACTCAAATTTACTACATGGTATACATTTTAATTTTAGGTTGACTTTTTGACAAATAATTAAACAAATTTAAAATTATTAATTAAGGAGCTACAAAAATACATTTTTACACAAACTACAGTGTGGTTAAAACTTTTTTGTTTATGCTCGTACAAACATTTCTACATCCATGAATCTCTTTGAAACTTTTCCTACTTTAAAATAATCAAACAATATTAAATCATAATTATAGGCTTATTCTGCACAAGTACATCTTCTTAGCCTACTTTAGAACCCATCAAGGAGAAATAAAAGTACAATAGGCAAATTTCGTATTGATTCTTTTGTTATTCATGAATTCTTTATTATTAAATTACTTTATTTGAAGTTCACTTTTCAGTACAGTTAACATGAAAAAAAGAGAATAATAAGTTACAATCAAGTACACGAATTTTTCCTTTTCTTCCTTTCCTTTTTTGTTGGCCATCTTTTTGCAAACAAATTCTTTTTTTTCCAAAAAGTTTTCAATACAATACCATAATTTAACAACAGCTGCATTATAAACTTTTAATGATGCCACCAAATGCCATAGAGCAATAACAGCAGTAGCACTACGTAGCACATCATCATAATAATTGTATAAGAACAGTAAATTCAGTAACTACTAGTAGACTGTTGATGATGCTGATGGTGGTTCCTTTTGGGATATACTACAAATAGTATCCCATTGCTCTGTAAATGGGGAGCAGACAAAAATTAACGAAACATATACCTACTACTTGTGAATTTCAGAAAAAAAAAATGCTAAAGAAAAATGAAACAAAACAAGTAGTAATAGAGAAAGAAGACATCAGCAGAATCTGGAGCACTAATAATAGAGAAACCCCAAAAGACATAAAAGTGCAGCAAACATGAAATGAAAACAGAATATTGATTAAGGCCAAAAACAAGATACACTTCTAGCTAAATGTATGATTTTAAAAGAATTTTCAACGAATCATAAATTGAGCTTTAGACCAATAAAAATAAATAAATATATAGAAAATTACCATTGCATACATATACATACATTGTTTGTATGTCAATTACTGATGCTCGAATGTTTGTGGATGATAATAAATGTAAGCCGCTTTCAATAAAAAATTAAATTTTTCGAATTGGCATTCTTTGTCAGTTGTCCACATCTATTAATAAGCGACCTTCATATAATTGTCACAAACTAAATACTAAATTAACTGTACCCTTCTATAAAACCGAAGGGTATCAATATGACATTAAAGTTCTCACATAAATCTTCAACAAAAATGCGCGAAAGGAAAAAACATAATAACGTTCAAAATTGGAATAGAACTAAAATTAGCAAAAAAAAAAAAAGTAAAAACCAACAACTAGCAACATTCAGATGCACACACAGTTTTGAAAAATACATACAGAAATAAACATTTTTCCCAACACAAAAGTGCTTTCGTCATAAATTATAGTTAAATTATACATATAAATAGTTACATAAATACACAAAACAAGCACAATGCTAAAAACTAAATAAAATTTATTTTCTTATACTTACTCGTATATATATACATACACAGCAATTATACCGCTGCACTCATACAAATAATAATATTTTTGTGTGTGTAACGGATATGCCACCACATATTTATCAACACATAATTTTTAAGCCTATTAGAGGAAAATTTTCTATAAAATCATAACTGTCAAATGCAATTTGTCTAATAGGTTCTGTCGATTTTTCAAGTTGTTCCATAAATTGTTTAACAGTTTTTTTGGTTTTATAAGCGCGAAACTTTCATAGTACTATGAAACTATTATATGTATGAACTCAAAGACATAATAGTAAAAACAAGAATGATTGATATAACAGGTTGTAGGAAATTTTGTAAAACCCCTACAAGGGTAGTGATTTAAGTTGGAATTATTTTTTGCAATTGTTTTTTTATAACTTTCTCACATACTATAAGTATTTAATATTTTTAAAACTCATTGATAGATTTCACAAGTCTTGAACATACTTCGGGAGCTATGAATTCAATTTCTCCTTGATTTTTTTACACATATTGTTTTGGTTTTTAGGTTTATATATCGCTATTTTATTGTTTAGGACTGATCAAAGAAGTTTCATAGTTTTTTAGGTCCAAGGCTTGTGACGGCCACTCCATAACATGGACTTGTGCCTAAACCAAACTTAAATAATTTGGATGTATGTTCGGGATTATTGTTCTGAATTCTTATTAACGTAATACTTTAAAATATTTCTATGTCATCTACAGCGTATATTTTTCCAACTTTCTAATTAATTGGACCGATATGAGATAAAGAAAAACAACCCCATGTCAATAGTGAAACTGGGGTCAAATTCTTTATTTTACGGCCTTTGCACGAAGGTTTTGCCACCAGAACCAAACAAATTAATCTTTGTTTCATATGACCAAAGCACATCTCCCCAATTTTTCCAGTGTAGATGTTTTTTAGAAAAACACAACCTATTTTTAACATTATGCTTGCTCAATAAAATTGCCATCCTCCAACTTTCTGAAGCCTATTTCTTCTACTTCTATTTTCGACTAGTAGCAGATGTACATACATAAATTAATTAATTTTGAGCTCCTCAGATGCCCTAAAATGGGTATATTTTGCTTTTACTAATTTAAGACTAACCAAACCGTGTCGGTTTTTTTCGCAGCTTGCTTCCTGCCTCTTGTCTGTGGTCTTACTTTTTTGTGAATTGCTTAAAAATCCTTTTTTTTTATACAATCCATTAATTTCACTCGTAAATTTTCCTTATTTTCGAGGCTTTAGCATATATTTTTCAAATAACGTGCAGTGCTTTGGAAATACTCTTATTAAAACTTTTTTAAAGCAAATTCAAATACAACACGGAAAAAAATAAAAATGAGTTTCAATTAAAATATTTGTGGAATCAATTCAAAATTTAAATGAAATCGGACCGTAAACAAAATCAATTAAAAAAAATTTGAGATTTAATTGAAAATATCAGAAAAATCAGAAAAAGTAATTGAATCAATTAAAATTTTAATTGAAAATTATTTTAAAATCAATTAAAAGTTTAATTGAAAAAAAACATGATTTTTTTCTGTAAAATATTATTCATTTTATTATTTCACTGTTGAAGTAAAATTCAATAATGTCTTAAATAAAAATTTGAAAATATTCTTTTTTCCGAGCTAATTAACATTTTTCATAAAATTTAGGCATTTAACTTATGACAAATAAAAAAATTGAGAGAAAGCTTATCATTATAGATTCACCATAAATTCCTCAGTGGTTTGACAATAAGAATTAACAAAGTTATTCGTTTTAAAGATTTTCTTCTTCGCATCATTGAAAATCAAGCAACCGTTCTTATTCAAACACTCTATGTTTGTAAATATATTAAACACTTTTTATTAAATAATTATTTTATTTCAGTATTTTGTTTAAAATTTAAAAAACTTTAACCGCCTGGCCCACGATGTCGAAAGATAACGTTCGCTTAGATAAGACTTAAGACATAAACTTTTTATCGTATCTATTTTTTACTCAATCAAGTTTGTTTATTCCACAATCAAGTTTGTGTCTTAAGTCTTATCTAAGCGAACGTTTTCGTTCGACATCGTTGGCCAGGGATAAATTATTTTATTTGAATGTGTGTTAGAGTAAAATATATTTAAAATATATATAATAAGGACCGGTCTTTACAGTATGAAAAATTATGTACGATCATCATTTTATTTAGATATATTTCAAATCCACTTCTGTATTTGTGAAATTTATTTCTGTTGAATTTGGATAACAAAATTAATGGTGAATTTCGTAAGTGGGTCTTACATGGGAGCTATGACTAACTATGGATTGATCGTCATTATATTGGGTCGAATGAGTTTTTTATATATGAAAAATATTTGTGTTGAATATTATTTGGTTACCAACATTTTTAAGAGACTTATGATCATTAAAGTAGTTTTCGGCAATGGTCCTTTAATGGGACCTATGGTCAATAATGGACCGATATGCACAAAATTTATAGATTTAATTAAGCGTCATGTACAACTGATTTTTAGCGAAATTTTTTTGAATATCTGCATAAATCAAAATTATTGGCCGATAACCCCTCTTTCGGGAGGACATTTTTATGGAGGCTAGGTGAAATAATGGAACGATTTTGGACCGGAAAAATATCATATACAAAATTTTATGGAAATATCTTCAGAATTGCGATCTGTACTCTGCGCACAAGAGTTACATGGACAGCCAGCCAGCCAGCTAGACCGACAGACAGCGTTTAATCTACGATCAGGAAGTGGTTCTGAGTCGATCAATATACTTTAGGGTAAGTATTGCACTAATATTTATGGGCGTTACAAACATCAGCACAAATACACTATGGTCGTGTAGGATATAAAAATCGTCAAAATCTAATGGAAATGAAGCTTTAGTATTGATTACTCGACAAAATGAAAACATACAATAACTATTTCAGTTATTTGAATTGTTTTAAAAATCAAAGACATATATATACAAAAAGGCTTTATAATGCTGGATTTATGGCAAGTGATAAAGTAGTATAGGTTGTAAGATTTCGAAAAGAGTCAGGATATAAATTCTCATACCAAGACAAATTAGCGGAATATTTCAAAGGGTCACAATCTAAATTCTAATGATATTTTAGATGCAACAAAACTGGCCTCTATTATAAAATGCTACCAAATACAGCATTTGTTCATGCTAAAAAAAACTAGTGAAACTAGAAAGTCATAGAAACAAAGCCCGTTCGTAATAAAATGTTTCTTGTAAACTATCATCATTCATATTAGGAATAATTTATAGAATCTATGCCTCCTTCTATCACACCGTTTGAAACATATTATAAAATAATACTCGAAATAACGATTTTTTTGATTAAACAAATTGGTATGACTATATATCGCTCGTTATACAGAGTTTTGCCTTTATTTTTCTGTATTTGTTTAAATATGTATTAAGGTAGTCAGTTCCAAAATTCTTACGAAATTCTCTTCGGCTTGCACTATTACACAAATGATAACTAAAATCACATATTTATCTATTTCATCTGGAACATGAAATTTTGATGCAACAGTATTTTAAAATTGTACCAAATGGTTCGTGGTAGTACCACGTTACCAACTGTGTCTAAAATGCATTAAAAAAGTACCCTAGAATATATTATTTACTCTCAATGAGAGAACATGTTATAATTATCACACATTAATCATACGCTTACATGGTCAATGGCAAAATTGTAAATATACAGAGATTGTTGCAAATGGAATGTTGCTGGGTGGCATTTGGAAATATTATATGGCGATAATTTATTAAACTAAAACCTTGATAGCAAACATTAAAAGATAAACAAAACTATATTCTGTGAAAAATGCTTCATCTTCAAATCCTGTTTTTAATTACAAACTGTTTGACAAACTCAGTACACTCGCCCCAACTTAAGTTTAATACACAAAAACTTATTCCGCTGATCATAATAATGACGACAGTAAAATTTCAAGCGGCATTAGTTTGAAATGATGCAGAAAATACGATTTAGTTCTGTTAATTCGATTAGTTGTGCTAAGATGACGAAAATTTTAAATTTATTTTTGTTCCTAAATAATATCGGCCTTGTAATTGTTGTTGCTGGTGCTGCCATTGCTGAAATAAAGTATGTACATATAGAATATAAACATACATACATATATACTTGCTATAATAATAATGTGGTGACAATGTCACGTAATTGTTAAAAGTAAAAGAAATGATAAAGTTAGTTGAATTGTAAAATATGTTAAAGAACAACAAAAAAACATATAAACTAATAGAGGCTGCAAAAAGAGGAATATAAAATTTATAACATAATTTATGGCATGAAGTTCTAGACTTCGTTTTAGTTTAAGATGGCTTTGCATACTTTAATAGGAAAATGATAAGTACTTCATGTACATATTTGTGGCTTAACTTAAAGTCTGGCAGATTTTTTTTTTTTTGTTTAACTTTTGCTACTTTGCTTTACAGTTTCTAGAATTTATATGAAAAACTTTATAAACTTTTCTTTGAACATAGAAGATTTTAAATTGTCTGTGTTTACAATTTCTCCTGATATAAATATCAATTTTTTATTGCAAGATTTAATAGTAGATACTGGTCATATTGTATACATATTGAATAAAGTGAAGATTTAAACAGAAACAAACTATTATCTTCTTCAAAGGCTAATAGCAGTTTTATAGAAAATAGTTGATATGATTGTAATTATGTTCTTACTATTTCTAGTTAAATTGTCTGATGCTCCTCCCATAACAAATTTCATGATATTGTGAGTTTTTTATCTAAATAATAAGTAAGGAAGTATATTCGGTCAAGCCCAAACATTTGTTTTTAGGAGTGGAAGCTATTTCGAGTTATTTTTGAACCTATTATGGAACGAAAATCCTAAAACTTTTTGTTTCGAATTTTATTTTCGATACTTAGATCTTTAAAAGAGTTATAGTCGTTAAAATGATTTTTGGAAATAAATCATGTCTAAAAGTCATGACCAATTATGGACCGATTATCATAAAATTAAACCAAACAATTTGTATATATGTTTGTGTTGGTATAGAGATTAAAATGATTATAAATTTGTAAAAAAGATAATTTTATCATTTAACTTTTCTTGGCGAAATTTTTGTACAAAATGTACACAATGAATAAAATTTTATCGCAATATCTGCAAAATGATTATCTGTACTTTGTGTACTGGCCGGCCAGTCATATGAGAAACAAACTAACGGACATCGTTAAATGGATTCAGAAAGTGAGTCCGAATCGATCGATATGCTTCATGGTGGCTGTTTGATTAATATTTTTGGGACTTACAAATACTAGCACAAAATCTTTCGGCCTCTCCACTGTATTGGTTAAGGGTATAAATACAAAGCATTATTCGTCATATAAAGCTCTTGGCCTAGTAATAGAGCTATTTAAGGATTTCGATATTCAGTTATTTTTTAAGTGTTTTATTTAGAATTAAAAAAATATGTATATCAAACACCCAATATTAACATTTATTTTGTTAACGTCGTTCATCAGCTTTACGTCGTGAATAATTGTCTAAATTACGAAATTTTTTATAACCCATTTCAGTACTCATATTCCAAATGTTTATATTTTTACCTTGATCAATAAGTATGAATGACATTGTTGCTAAAATGTTGCTATCGAGACAATCTTAACGAAACTGGTGGTAAATTTGGCAGGGTCTTTAAAATTTTATGATCTGCTCTCTTTCTTCAGATCCATAATATTTCCTATTCTTTTCTTAGTTACATAATATATTTGTATACCCAACACCAAACAGCTATATTAAGTTTGTCATTTCATTTGTAACATAACAAAATATTGGTCGTAGAACCAACAAGTCAATATATTCTAGGTCCTTATAAGTTTCTAAGAGGATCTGGCCATGACCGTCCATCTGTCCGTTTGTTGAAGACAGGATAGAACTAAGAAAATCTGACTTAGAATAATAAAATTTGTCCCAAATGTCATATATTGCAAATGGGCTAAATTGGTTATAGAACAAAGTTTCAGACAACCTTCATATTTGTCTGACATTTTATGCTATTTTCTTCTAATATAATGGAGATAAATATTTTGACATTTTGCACACTTTATTTTGAATATAAAAGGTCAAGTTCTTTTTAAAATTGTAGGAATTGGGATACGACTTAATATAGCCCCCATACAAATGTCCTCCCGGAATATGACTCAGTGGTTCATAAATGCCTATAGAAAATCAGTAGCCATACAAAATTCAGCAAAAAAATCTCAAAAAATTATTTTGTTGATATAGGTTGATATTTATTCATAGCCCCCATATCAAGTTAAGGTTCAACACAAATAAAATTCGCTATCAAATTCGACAGAAATAATCCACTTACACATATAAAGCAACGTAAGGAATTTTATGATGATTGGCTCAAAATTTATCGTAGCTCCCATATATGGACTACATTCTACAAAATCGATAAAATACGCATAAACCCGATATGAACATCGTTATGAAGTTAAAATTTTACACAAATAATCCTCATATACATATATAAAAATCAAACTAATGGAGTTTGTGAATAGCCGTCTAAATATTTGACATAGCTTCAATAAAATATCTAATTTTTAAAATTTCTTAAATATTAAAAAAGCTGTTACGAAAACCATTATCAGATTAAGATTGCAGACATATAAAATTCTCATACACATAACAATCGACTTACAAAATATTATAATCATAGACCTATAATTGGTTATAACTTTCATATAGGGGTCACTTGCGAAAATCATTAGTTAAAGCTAAAGTTTATCCCATTTGCAAATAATATAAATTTTCATTTAAATCAAATAAGCTCTTAAATTCTAATTCTAAATAAGTTCTTAAATTCCTTCTCGTTACCTACATACCTACAAATTTTTTAAATTTCCCTATTGATTTATTTCTCTAAAGAACGTGTAACTTAACAACTAACTTTACAATTACATTCTACTACTATTGCATATATCTTTAGGGATAATAAATATAACTCATTAAACAACTGAAATTGTCATAGAAGACATAAATTTAAGTTTTATTGCAAATATTCATCATATTCTTGCAAAAAATATATACATGTTTTGTATATTTAAGTCGTTTTCATTTCATATGAAAACGTATTTTAAGATATTTTTCTTAGGTTTTCTGTATGAAAAAATTAAAAAGAACATCATCTGCTTCATCACGCACAAAAACAACATCATCGTGTAATTTCTAATACTTATATTATCTTTAACAATATTTGCGCACAATTAGTGAAAAGAAAACTTTTATTTCTTTCCGTTAGATTATATCCTGTACAAAAAAAACCCCCCAACACATACACTCCAGAGAGAAAAAGTGCAGAAATGAGGCCTTCAAAGAGGCCTTATTTTGAGGACATCAGAATAATCAGTCTCATTAGGAAACAAGCTTTTTTTCTGGCCCTTTTCTTAGAAAGGTTGATTTAGCTTGCTTTAGATTGATTTTTAAATATCGTTTGACATTGATCTGCAAAAGGAGAGAAGTATGCATGAAAAGTATCTGGTTTCTTTACAACATAGTGCCTTTTTAAGAATATAGGCAACGTTAACTGAATATGAAATTCAACCTTCAAGAATGCATGGAAATGTACATGGGCACATGGTACATGTACGTGGGTTTGTGAGAACATAGACAACCTCATAAATATTTTTACACACTAATTATGGGATTCCGTTCAGCGAAGTTAACGAAAAAGGAAATCCACGTACGAAATACATATCCACGTATAAATGCATACATTCCTTTCTGCGAGTGTTTTAATAAAGTACTTATGTAAGAGGACAATCTTTAAAGTCGTTTCAGTGTTACCAAATTCAAAAATATTGTGTTCTTATAAAAAAAAACTCATCAATAACTTGCAATAATTCTTACATTGTTATTAATTTAAAATATTTAATACCTTACACCACCATCTTGCTGATTTGTACTGCTGTACTTTGCAGTCTAACCTCGTATATGTATGTATATAGGGTAATGTAAATGTATGTAAGTCGGTTTTATGCCATAACTGCAAATCACTTGAGCATGTGTTAGAAAATATAGTTTAAAGTTAATTCTTCTATGTATGTGGCATTACACATACTTACATATACATACATATATAGTAGGGTCTTTTGTTTAAGTGTATGTGCGTAAGCTGCTATTTGTTTTAACAGAGTTTTGAAAAAGTTTTGTGGTTCTTTAGCAGCTTTCATAACGGATGTGCTAAAATAAATGTAAGCTTCGTGTTCGTTAGATACAATAAATAAAAAATACTATGTAGATGTACTAATGTACTTGGGATGCCAATCCCTAAGATTTGGCAAATTCCGGGATTTGACAAATCTCGAATCCCGGGATTTTTCGGGATTAATAAATCCCAAAAAGTAGTTTACAAAGTTTACAATGCCATCAACAAAAATTTAAATTTTACAAAAGTATGTCAAAAATATAAAGATGAAAGCATTACAATTAATTTTAGATTGCAAAACTCGAACGCAATATTTAATGTGTCTACGATTTTTGGAATTGGAAATTCCTATACAAAAAGCTTTAATTGATTTAAAAGCTCAGCAGATGCCAGATGAAGAATTTGTTTTACTTAAACAACTAATTGTCATTTTAAATCTGGTTAAAAAAGCGGAGAAGCCGTTTGTCGCAGTAATATGAACTGGTGAAATCTCTCCTTAAATGAAACCAAGAAGATGAATGATTTATTCAAAACCTTTAAAATTTTAAAAAAAATTGAAGAGTGAATTTGATAATGAGATAGAAATGTTTGTTATTAAAAATGATTGCGTTGATTGCTAAACGAATGAAATAATGAATGCAATTTAAATATAAATAAATAAAAGCACCCAACAACACCTAATAATGTCTGTAATGGTATGGAATAAAATATTGAATAAGAAAAAGAATTATTTGTTTCGGACGATGAGAAAGAATAGTTTATGCAATCAGCATACAACAATTTTCTAACAAGTTTGCTCCCAAACGATGTTAACGATGTTTTTTGTCAGCTTCATATATTGGTAACAAAATTGACCGCCTGGCCCACGATGTCGAACGATAACGTTCGCATAGATAAGACTTAAGACAAATAATATATTGTTTTTGTAAATCGAAAATCTCAATGTAAATTTATTGTTTTAAAATTATTAATGGTTTAAATTATAACTATAAGGACCGAAAATTTTTTTTTTCAAAGAATTTTATATTTAACGTAAGTTACTTTTTTGAAATAAATGATTTTTATTATTAATACACCAATTTATTTTAATAATAAACTAAAATTTCAAATATTCCAGGATCCCGAAAAGCCATTTTCCTGCCATTTACGTTTATAAAATCACGAATGCCGGGATTTGGCATCCCTAATAAACACTTACATTACACACATATACATACATATATAGATTTATAAATTCTAACCAAAAATAAAACAAAACGACTTTTCCTTGTTTTTCTATAACTTTCATTACGGATCCTTTTCTTCTTAAACTTCATGCGTACTTTTTAAACTCTTGTCTAAAATAGAATCAAAACTCATATGTATATTTTATGGAGCTCTTTTTTGTCATTGTTGCTGTTGGGAGTTTACTGTTTGTATTAAGACAAACTTTTACTTTACGTTAAGATTTGAAAGTTTTTCCCATGTATCCAAATACATATGAACGTAAAAGGTTTTTTGGTTGTTTGTTTTGTTGCTTTAATAAACTACACATTCTGAAATTTATGTGAATAAATAAATACACAATTGACTTTTTAGTCAAACCGGAAGAAAAACAAGTAATAAAGTATAGTCAGTCAATACAGACCATATAATACCCTGCAACCAGTATATGTGTAAAAACAATATCTAGGCATCATACTAAATTGTCATGGAAGCTAAATACTCAACATAGGGTAAAAAAAATGCAACGGTGGCCTATTAAAGCTGTCGTAAGATGTTTGGTAGAAAATGGGGACTTAGTCCCAGCATAGTTAAATGGATATATACGGCTTTGGTATGTCCAATTCTTACTTACGGATCTCTTGTATGGTGCACTGCAACTAGAAGGAAATATATCGTAGACCAACTATACAAAGTCCAGAGATCAGCCTACATTGTTATAACCGGCGCACTAAGAACTAGTCCTTCAGAGGCACTGAACACTATATTGCACCTAATGCCAATTGACCTTCACATAATGGCCACTTCGGCCTGGAGCGCAGCGAGGCTTCAAGCGTCTGGTTGTTGGAGATCGTGACCCAGTTGCCTTCGATCGTTCTCCAACCATTCCGAATGAGTGTAGTGTTTTCCAGGCGAAAATTTTTGCAATCATGACAGCTTGTAATACACAACATAATATCCGCGGCAATATAGGTATTTTTGTCGACAGTCAGGCGGCACTCCTCGCACTGAATGCCAACACAATTTCATCCTCACTAGTTAGGCAATGTAGGAATTCTCTGTCAAGGCTAGGTCGTCTATCTGACATTACTTTGGTTTGGGTACCTGCGCACAGAGACCACTATGGCAATGAACGAGCAGACGAACTAGCCAGAATGGGATCTGCCTTAGATATTTCCGATGCGGTCTCAGTAGCAATTCCACTGGGGACTATCAAAGGCATTATCTTCAGACATTTTCTTACAAAGGCTGAGTACAGATGGCGTAACTCACTCACTGTAACTCACACTGGACGTTAGGCAAGCACGCTAATCGCCTGGGACTCCCTTTTAACGACCATTGTCGTAGTTGTAAGGATAGGGAAAAAGAGGAAACAATTTTCCACCTTCTCTTCGAATGCCCAGCCCTGAGTGTCAAGAGACATAAATTCATGGGAAACTATACATTGAACAACCTTGGTGATGTAGCCGGGTCAAAACTCAATGACCTACTGAGATATCTCACAGCTACAGCTTGGGTCTAGTCAGCACAACTTTTTGTACACATTTTAGTTACATTATGAAGTTAACGACAGTAAAACGGGGTCCCTTCGACTCTACTTAAGTGCTCGCATGTTGTGAACTACCACGTAAACCAACCAACCAACTATTGACCAACCATCTGAAAATTTAGTGGCCTTTTATCACGATTTAAACACTTTTAAAAGATTTAAGCATGTTAAAGTGGGAGATCTTTTATGAGAGCATCGACGAGCACTGACCATTATAAAATTAGGTGTTATTATGTCTGTATAACTGCAACTTATTTGTGTTGAATTTTATTTTGAAGCATTTTTAAAATATTTATGGTCTTTAATGTGATTTTCGGGAGTGGGCCTTATATAGTAGCTATTGGGACGGATAATTTACACATATGTATATGAAACCTATTTGTGTTGGCTATTATTTGGATACCAATATTTTTAAGACAGTTATGATCTTTAACGTAATTTTCGGCAATGCGGTTAGTATGGGAGCTATGCTCAACTATGGACCGATCTATACAACACTTTGTAGATGTGATTATGCTTCATTTGTGGCGAAATTTTTTTGGATACATTTTTGACCGATAAACCCCTATTTTGGGAGGACATTTGTAAGTGAGCTTTGTCAAATAATTGCAGCTTCGGCACCACGTTGGGCGCCATTTTTGTAGTTGCAATTCTTCACGCCTGATGATCCCTAAGGAATCACTGTAAACATCTTTCAGTGCGTGGTTGCCAGATTGTTGGCGGCGCTGGCATGCTGGCGTAAGTCCGGCTAGGGCTCGCCGTATGGGGGGGTGGTTCTTGCCAACCAATCTAACACTAAGCTGCTACAAAAAAAATCATGCCAGCTAATTAACAAGACAACATGTCATACTCAAAAAAATTAAATAAAAAAAAAGAAGAAGCCCGTAAGTGAACACAAAACAACATTAACTATTGACACTATTGGAAAACTTTTTGCCCAGGGTACTCACCCTGTATTGCTGCACCTCTTTCTTGGGAGTTGGGATTGGCGGGTGTTTTGCCAACCATGTCCCTCCCACTCGAAATCCGGTCAGATTCCACCATGACGATCTGCAAAAGATATTGGTCGGATCGTCCCAAATACTAACGTTTACTTTTCCATCACCCTCCTATCGTTTGACCCTTAATGAGACTACTGCCTCATTCCTTTTAAATAAACAACACGTTAAACTTTTGTTGTGCAATCATTATAAAATATGAATTTTGTTTTATTCGAATAAAAAGTTTCTAGCCTTAATTCACTAATTTATACAAAGTAAAAATTTCAAGTATATTTTATTTAATTTTTGTGTAACGATAATCTATTTGTTTTAATACAAGAATTTAATAATGATCATTTATTTTGCACTGTTCTTTTAATTCTTTGATGTTGATTCCTTAGCTGCTCACAATAAACTGAACCCCATATTTTGCACTTCTTTTAATTCTTTATGTTGATTCCTCCGCTGCTCACAATAAACTGAACCACATATTTTGCACTTCTTTTAATTCTTTGATGTTGATTCCTTCGCTGCTCACAATAAACTGAACCATATATTTTGCACTTCTTTTAATTCTTTAGTGTTGACTCCTTCGCTGCTCACAATAAACTGAACCATCTTCTGCTTCTGGATACCGCTATTTATACACAAGCGTCATCGTCGATCAATTTTCCTTCTTACAATTCAACTAACTCTGTAATAGGTACTCTCGTAATAGGTACTCTCGTAATAGGTCATCAATTTATAAATATTAAAAATTTTTTTTTTTTTTCCAATTACCCTCTAAAGGGTACACACGACATAATGGACAACTTTCAACCAATTACCATCCCAACCGTCCATGAGCTGAAATAATATCATGTTCCAAAAATGTCTTCAGAATTGCGTCCTCTGCACACAAAGTTTGCATAACCAGCCAAACGGATGGATGGACATCGTTAAATTTACTTAGAAACTGAGTCTGAGTCGATTGGTAGAATTTAAGGTGGGTTTGACCATTACAAACATATACATTATACATTCGGTGGTGTCGAATCCTAAAATCTATACTGGTGTAAGGATATTCAATCCACATTAAGTATTGATTATTCAGGCATAGCTCAAATTTTATTACTATTTTATATGTATATGTCTGAAAAGTAAGTTTATGCAGAACATAAATTACTTCAAATGTTTTTAAATTTTATCTAATTTCAACCATTTATAATTGAAATAAATATCAACTATTGTCCGTTTATCATGTGTGAAATTTTACAATTTTTCATTAATAACTACAAGTTAAAGAAATGAATATAAAAACAGTAAAGAGATTGCTATGAATTTTAGAGTGATCTGTGTAAAATGTTGATTCGATATTGATATTTATAAAATGCAAGAGTTAGAGATGTTTCGATCTTCTATGGAAAAAATAACCTAAATGGGATCTAAAAGAAAAATTAAATCACTAAAAAAGAAAACACAATTTTAATTAAAATTTGATGGTTTTTCGAATTTAAAGTAAAATTAACATAAGGTAATATAATTTAAAAGTAAATCAAGTATAAAACATGTAACAGTATTACTAATATTATGATTACTACTCACAGACACGTAAGTATTTTGTTTCCATTTGTAGGCATAAAAGACCTGTGTACACATTCTCAAAGATTCGATATTCATTCCACTATGCCTTCTCTCAGTAGGTGTTCCAGGAAATGTTTCAGACACATTTAAAATTGCATTTAAACAGAAGTTCAACAAGTCATGATTTAAATATCATTAATATACCGTCACTACAGCAACAATTTTGCTTATTTTGTTATACGAGTAAGAAAAATGAATAAAGAAAATGTGTGTAAATTTAGTCTTTTATGAAATTTTGTTGTGTAAAGTACGCATGAAGTTGTGCTTACATACAAATGTAATTAATTAAAAACCCTTCTTAAAAGTCTTGTGCTGAATTCATAACGAATATTTTCCTTAGCAATATTAATAATTTAGCAGATCTTCAATGACACCTTCTATGTGACATTACTTGGCCTTCCAATTACCCTTCTCAAGTACGCCTTCTAACACCAATGACGTACCTTGTTAAATGGAAACGTTTTTACAATGTTGTTATGTTTTAAACAATCTTTTAGTAGATTTAAATAGCAAATTTGAAATATGTCCAAAAAGTTTGCTGTTTAATTAATTTAGTAGCTTTCAATCGGTTTCTGACACGAAATCTCATCATCCAATATGATTAAAATTTTGAGTTGATTAGTCTTAGATGCTAAAGAATGAAATAGATTCCACCCAACAAATCTGATTTTTACGATTTATAATTATAAAATAGTTATAATAATTATTTCATCCTCAATAATACTTTTAAGGGACATTGACTATTTAATAATGCATTTAGCATTTTAACTTCAATTTGAATTATTTCTTCTCTTTTAACAATTTTAATAATAGCAAAATGTAGAAAAATCTACAAAGCCTTTTAAATTCTCATACCTCCACCCACAAGTCAACTATTCTTTCTAAGTTTGTCCGCTTGTAATTTTAGTAGTTTCGGCATTGGGCTTCAAGCATGCTTATTCCTTGAGTCGTATAGCTAAATTGTTGAATTTCAATATGAGAGATTGTATTTGCTTTTGTTATTTTAAGTGAATTATTAATGGATAAAAAGTAAAATTTCCAAAGTATATCCATATTTTCTGGTAATCTTTGCCCAAATTGTCCTATCAGATTTTACACTTTTTTCACTTTTTTCAGAAATTTCAAGTATTAGTCCGTTTAAAATTCTATTTCTCATATATAGTTCAAATTTATATGAAAACTGTGCCAATGTTAATAAAAATTTTCAATTGGCGATGATAATGAATTTAAACTCAAGTTGACAATTTTGTATCAATAGTGAATGTAAATAGTTCTGTTAGTTCTTCTGAAATTGGTTTAATAATTTAACAATCAAACGATACCAGCTTAATGAGAGCATATATATTTAACGTTAAATATTTTTTAAATTAAAATAAAAAATATCCCTTCAAAGACTGTTTAAAAATTAAAAAAAGAGCTATAAAAAAAGTCAGAAGCTAAAACCAAAATGTCTACCTTCAAAAAGGCTAAACTGGCAACACTGTTTTTAGAAGTGAACTTTATATGGCGGCCATGGTTAAATATGAGCCAAAATTCATTAAATTCACATGGAGAGACAAAATATAGTTGTGCATGTTTACCACAACTATTTTAACATTTTTAAACATTTCTTGAAAATATTATGGTCACTGTAATTATTAATATGATTTCTGCCAACCTGATATGGTTAAGTTACCATTCACATGATTAGAGCAATAATATATATGATTATAGCAATTATGTAATTTTTATGGCAATCAGTTTTATGATGAAAAATTATACCATATTATGTGGTTCTCTATCAAAAGCAACAAATTATGATAAATGGATTCATTATAAACTTGATTTCAACATATATATTTTTAGTTACTACAATCATATATATGATTTAAGTAATCATCTGAATTGTAACTTAGCCTTATTATGATTACCGCAATCATATAAATAATTACAGTGACCATAACATTGTTGAAAAACTTGTAAAAATGTTGACATTGTTGTGATAAACATGTACAACTATATATTTTCTCTGTGTGCAGTAGTATGTATTTATGTACGAGTATATACATATGTATATGAATGATCTGTGTAAAGTTTTCGGTCGCTACCGATATATATGTATATTTCAGAAAGATATTTAAATGAGGGATATGAGAAATCGTGAATGGATTTTACCATTTTCATAATACATACATAGTTTGTACTTTTATTACAAAAATAATTTGTGCAAAATTACATGTCTTTATATATAATATACATATTAGCAAAAAATAAGTTAAAACTATAAATTTTTTGAAGCTTATATCATAAACTTTTCTTAATGTTACATACGGAATGACAAACTTATATATAACCTTATTCACCTAATTATAAAACGTATAAAAATAGTGTGAAATAGAAATAAATATTGCTTCATTTACACCATATAGCTGCGAGAAACTTTATTACCGAAGTAATATTTACAAAATAATAATCAGTGTCATTTGTAATCACATGGTTTGCTGCTTTGTTTGTAAACTTTGTGGATTTTCACTGTAAACTTATAACAAACCTTTAAATTATTTATGTAAATTTATACCATAATCATCAAAGATGAGAAATTTAATTACTTTTCGGAAATAATTGTAAGAACATAAAGTTTTTGTAAGTAGCTCAACTTTCTTAAAGTAATACGCTACTTTTGTATCAACAAATATTAAGAAGTAAAAAGTAAAGTCGCTGCATCGTGTATCTGAACAAAAACAGTTTTCTTTTAAAATTCAATTTATTCGAGGTGGTCCTGGTTCACTTTGACAACTGGCGAATTTAAATATATGAAATATTGATATTAACCAATTTAAAGCTAAACAGAAACTACGGAAATATTTGAAAATTTCTTTACATATTTATCATTAGTATGTAATAGAAAAACACACAAAAATAAAAAATAAATAAAAAAAAAATTAGGACATTAAAGCGGTGTACGCAAATTGGGGCAATGGCCACTTATGGGAGAAATCAAGCCACTACAATGGCTTCTGTTGCTTCAGATAGATAGACGAGCAGAGCTTTTTTCGGGCAATTTATTTAAAAAAAAAAACTTGTAAGTATCTTGTTATATACCAAATTTATAACTTAATATGTAACTATGTCCACTTTGCAAAAAAAAATGATAATCAGACAACTTAAACGGGTTGCTTTATGTTAAAATTTAAAAGACTTTTGCCACAAAATGACGGAATGCAATAAAAGTTTTCGATGTTATACATAATAGCAAAAACTATGTCGTATGCCCCCAATAATGAACTGTTTCCAAATTTGCACAGCGCGAGTAAATGGGTTAATAATGCTATTAATATTGTATTAAAAAAGCATAAACCAAACATTTACATTCAGCATAATCCGCAAATTTTACAATAACGAAAGTTCACAAGTATTTAAATGTATTTAATTTTATGCAATTTTGAATATTACATATTTGTATATAAATATATATATAAATATCAAAATAGCCATTACCTGGGAGAAAATTCATTCCAAAATGGACAGAAAATTGCTAATTTTAAATTGGCCCAGTGCTTAAGAATAGTTTCCAGATATGGGAAAAGATATTGTTTTTTAAGTGGTATAAATAAGATTTTAATAGCTCTAAGAACATATATTAGATTACAAAGTCATTTATATATGTTTAGACTTGGCTCTAAATTGAATAATCACTAAATTAAGAGTAGAGCAAGTTTTTATTTTAATTCATTAGAAAAAAATAATACACAATGACACAGTAGGTTCGATTTCAAAGAAATGGAACCACTGCACATAGTTATAGACAAAAAATTAAGATAAAAAATTATATTCTAATATATAGTAAACAACACCAATATAATAAATCAAAATCAATAGTTCAGAAATATACACAATAAAACTTCAAACAGTTTCACCTCACACAAAGCTTTTGAACCAGCAATATTTTATTTTGTATTCATAATTCACCAAAAAAAGGAGGATGATAATTTTGGGATTTTCTGCTAAAAATAGATTTTTTTATATGGAGTTTTTAAATAGTTGTCTAATTGGAAATAAAGCATAATCTGTGATGACTAAAATTTTCAACAAAAATTTATTTTTTATATGGAATTCTACAGAAAGACGTTTTAGTGTAAAATTTTAAATTTTTAATTACATTTTTAAAATAAATATGTACATATACATAGGTAACTATAAATACATAAAACTGTTCTCAATTTCGTAAGTTAAAGAAGTAAACCAGTGTAAGTTTAAGCATGTATCTGAAACGATCAAAAAACCAATATTATTTCATAAAAAGTCCTTATTTTTTTATTTTACATCTTAAAAATTTTGACTTTAAGCCTCCTTTTTTAATAAACTTAAAAATAAGAACAGGCATATTATTTACCAGATGTATTCTTATATTTTTAGATATACATATAAATATATATATATACTATCATATTGCCGGTTTTCAGCATAAATTCGACGGCTTAATATTCCCTAAATATTCTCCATTAAGTTTTGATATGGAAAACATGCGAGCCATTTAAGTACTTTAATAATTTTCAAAGACAATCATACCTTTCTTTGACGACCTTCATGTGTAGGTGCATTGTCTTCTAAAAAAATGTTTTTCATTACTATTTTTAAAAACATTTTCACTAATTTCTCATCTAGTAATTTTGTGTAATCAGAAGAATTGAGTATAGTGATAAATATCGTCATTGTTGCCGTAGGTCTCTCCTATAGCAAGAAGCCATCTTGATCATAAAGATTAAATTTCTTCTTATCAGAAGAATAATAGAGTAATAGACCTGGCACAGACAACAGCTTTCGTCCAGTAATAGTTTGGTACTTTTTTTACAGTCTACTTATGTTTGCTTTGGACACAATTATCTCTTGTTTATAATTCTTCTCGGGATCCCACTATTATATCTATGATGGTATATATAACATTTCATATAAATTGAAATTACCTTCTTCAAAATCACTAAGGTACGAACCATTTTATGTTCAAAATTGCATAATAAGAATAAATAACAGTTATACTTTTATTTTTCTAGTATTTTCTTTATTTATTATAAAATGTAATTATAGTTATGAAACACTAAAACAATATTAATTCACAAATTCTCTCCAAAATTAATGAAAATTGAATTTTGAATAAAAAGAGGTCATTAAGTCTACTCTTAAAACTTTAACTTTACAACAAATAGCAAACATCAAGTGTAATTACAGTGATGCAACACAGTGTATATCATGACTTTAATCATTACATCTTAAAGAAGTAAATTTAAATTTTTAGTTATTTTAATTTTTAGTTATTTTAATTTTTTTAATAGTAATACATTTAAATACTCCGATTCTCAAATGAAATGTTCCTCAACAACAATTTCACAATCAAGTTCAATTGATTTTAAAAAACATTTTACAACCTTTTGAATCTCCAAACTCATTCAGATAAAATGGAGAATTTTTTTATCATCTTAATTTCATATTTTTTAGCATTTAATAAAAAACATTTATCACAATTCTTTTTATTTTAATCATCAAATTCACAGGCCAAGTTTTATGTACAAAAGAAATATTCTTTGACTAATAGTTTTTTGGTGAATACATGGTCTGAAACAAATTATACCAATTTTGTTTAATAGTGTCTGGGAAATTAGTTTTCACCTCGCTTAAATAAATTTGTATTATTACTGTTAATTTTATATTTTTTTTTTGTACATTCTGCTTTGAATTGTTTCTTTATTATCTTTATGGATTTCATGCTAATTTAATAAAAAAAAATAATTATTAACAAATGAAAGGAACATTGTTGTAAAATTTGTAAATTAAAATTAAGCCTTATTTGTTGGCTTAAATATGCAATAACTACACAATGGAAATTATTGAAATATACAAAGAAAAAATTATTGCCCGACAAATTTTAATTAAACTTTTAATTGAGTCTTAATTGATTTTTAATTAAATTTTTAATCATATAAATTAAATTTTTAATTGAAAAACAATTTTCAATTAAATAATATAATATTTTTTTTAATTAAAACTACTTTTAATTAAATTTTCACGAAATATTTTAATTGATACTATAAATTCCTTCATCGGTCCACTTTCAATTAAATGTTTAATTAAATATACGAATATTTTAATTGAAAATCAATTTTAATTTTTTCTGTGTATTATAATACACATAAATAACTTCATATTACTCATACGCACAACACATTAGCAATAAGAGTATATGCCCTGAAAAGTATGCACTAGCTTAATTTACAATGTTTAGTTTAAATGTTGTTTATTGCTCATACGCACAGTGAGTAATTTTGGATACAGCTCTAAAAAGTATGCTATAAATGTATTATAATTTTGGCTAATAAAGTTTATAACAATGAAAATGCTGATTTTTGTTCAATCAGTTAATTGATTTATAAACTTATAAATACAATATACATATAAAAATTATCAGACTTTTATTAATATTAGAATTAGAATACTAACAATAATCCGACAATTTCGGTACTTCATTAACACTGAATCCTACTGCTACTAAATTTTCAGCAGACACATCACTTTGTTATTATTTCTATTTAACTGTTTGTGACAACTTAAATAATTAAAACTCAATCTATGAAATCTTTCAACTAAAAAAATTCACTCATGTTGTTTCTTACATGTGCACTTGAAAAGGACTTGTCTGCAATGTTATAAAAATAAAATTGTATTCTTTAAAACAAGAATTTTGTTTAGCAGGAGAGACCTACCTAAAGGTCGAAAGAAAATAAATTAAACTTAAAACACAGTAACCACTATTACTAACTCTCTTTAAACAACATTAAAACTTTTTGTAATTTAATAATATAATCCGAAACTAACTTCTACCAACCAATTTTTTTAAAAAATATTGCACATTAGGTCTTGATAAACTTCAAACACAAAAAAAATTCAATAGCAACTACGTGTATGTCAAACACTTGGTTACATCGTTCTTAGTTTAAGTCGTTGCAAGAAATTGGAAATAAGTAAAAAAACAAGTAAGAAAGTATAGTCGGTCAATCCCGACCATATAATATCCTACACCCAGTATATGTATAAAAAAGTTTTTCAGAAATGTCCGCTATATGGGAGATAAGACCAATTATGGTGTGTCATGATTTCTGTGAATATATTTATTGTGTATGTTAAACTTTGTCTAGATTTAATACGTTTAAAAGATTTATGGAGGTTAAAGTTGATTACGGGGAGGGTCTTATATGGGAGTTTCGACTAATTACAGACCTACCATTATAAAATTAGGTGTCATAATTTCTGTATATTATTTGCCTCGAATTTTATTTGATTACGAACATTCTTAAGAAATTTGTGATCGTTAAAGTAGTTTTCGAAAGTGTGCCATTTATGGGAGATACGACTAATTAATAGACCGATCACAATAAAACTGTACTGTATTGTTTGTATACATATAAGATATATTCGTGTTAAATATTATTTGGATACCGACATTTCTGAGTGAGTTATGCTCTTTAAAGTGATTTTCGGAAGGGGCCTTTTATGGGCGCTACGAATAATTATAGACCGAACTGCACAAAATTTGTAGATGTGATTTGGCTTCATTTGCCACTCATTTGTGTTGAAATTTGTTTGGTTCCTTGCATAATTCCAACATTTACGATCGGTAAACCCCAACTTCGGGAGGACTCTTGTATGGGGGCCAGGTGAAATAACGGGCCGATTTCCACCAGTTTTAATCCCATCCGTCCTTATGCCGAAAAAATATCATTTACCAAATTTTATCAAAATATCTTCAAAATTGCGAACTGTACTCTGCACACAAGCTTTACATGGACAGCCAGCCAGCCAGACGGACGGGCGGACGGACGGACATCGTTAAATCGACTCAGAAAGTGATTCTGAGTCAATAGGTATACTTTAAGGTGGGTGTTGGACCAATATTTCTGGGCGTTACAAACATATGCACAAATCCATTATACCCTTCCCAATATGGTTGTATAGGGTATAAATACACACAAACACGGAGCAACAACAAACTCTTGTCTTCCATTGTTTGCTAAAGTTAAAGTGGTTGGTTGAAGTTGTTAACTTATACATCCAATTTCAATAGAAAATCATTGTATCTGTGTTTTTTTCACTCATTTAAAGTAAAATGTCAGAAAACATATAGATAAGTAGGGATGGAAAAACCTTTAGGATGTTGACTGCTTAACTAAAGTTGCCACAAGCAAATTGTAGATGGCACTCTGCTACTTTCTTAAAATTGGCCAAAAGCTTAAAGTTAATACACAGTCTACCACATAAGAAGTTTACAATAAGATTTGGTACCTATTATCTCATGTGTGATGATAAATCTACATCGAACCATTAAGGATTATTGAATAACAGTGTAGCTATAATTATGTATATTAAAATAAATATATACATGCATAGTACAACTAAACATAACCATTTGAATTATTTAAATATTTACATAGTTTATTTTATTACTTACTAGCACGTAAGTAATATAGAAATATTCTTTAGTTATGCTGCAATATCCAATTTTGTATTCTTTAAGGTGCTGTTTTCATTTTCAGTACATAGTTCATTCATTTCATTTGTTGTAGCTGCTTAAATTATAACGAAATAATCAATATATTACACACCTGTCTGACCACATAATGAATATGACTGGTGCGACAAAGATTATAAACGAATTCGTACAGATGAGGTATGAAAAATAGTCTATGACTAGTCGTTCAAATATCCACAAAGATGTTTTGTAGATGACAATGGAAATAAAAGCACAGATATACATGTATGTGTTACCCAGACAGAAGATGCTGATATACTCCGAAGCCCGGAAACACCAATAAAAAAGGCTAGCAAAATAAGGCATCCTAAGAGAATAAATCAAAGAAAAGAGATAAAAAGAACCTCAAGTATTATTCAAGTATTCCAAACCTAAAACATTATTCCTCAGCTATAAAATCTGCCTGAGGAGCAAATAGTAAAATAGATAATGGCGATGCAAACAAGTTAAGAAAAAAAGGACACGAAAGCACAAAGCTTTTATTTAGAACAATCTAACGCAGAGATCCTTAACCCTGCGCTGGATGCGTTGCCCTTATACTAAGTGCAAGGTCCACAGGAACCTATTTCTATTTCTATGGAATTTTATATGAAAACGGTATTTTTGTTATGCTTTATTATTATTTACTAATTAGAAATGTATAATGAAGGTAAATGAAATTTTTATTTAATTTTGAATTAATTATTTAACTTTTATTTAACAAAAGTAACAAAAACTAATTAAAATTAAAAGAAAGTTTTAGGAAGTACATAATAAAATAATCCAAAAAAGTAAATAAAATTCAAAGAACACATTTATGATGTGCTCAAACATCAAAACAAGTCAAAAGAAAGTGCATTTATTAATGAATTCTTAAAATTTTAGTACAAAGTCCCAGCGGATCTTTCCACATGTTCCCGTACTAAACACCTTTAAATCTCAATTAGTCTGATCGGCTTAAACTTTTTTTAAATGCTTCTAGATCAAATTTCCTTGTAACATATGCGGAGGTCGGGTATACTTCCCATTTACCATCAAGCAGTAATTTCAATTTGAAAATGAAAAAGGTTACAGGCACCTTCTCATTGTATAATTGCATTAATATTTTCGCAAATAAAGTTTATAACAATGAAAATGCTGATTTTTTGTTCAATCAGCTAAGTGACTAAACTAAACACTAATTGTAATACTAATAACAATCTGACAATTGCGGAACTTTATTAACACTGAATCCTGGTTTACGTGGTTGCCTGCAAGCATTCAAGTGAAGTCTTTCGATTTTGTATTGAAAGCACTGGATTCTACTGCTAGTAAACTTTATGCAGACACATCAAATCAAAAAGCGGGTGGTTGAAAGCCTCAAGAGTGACACAGATTGAATTTTCTCAGTGAAAATGTAAAAATCACCCGAAAACCCGCTTAAACAGAATTGCTGCTAGAGCTAAATAAAGCATAGCATAAAAATCAGCTACAATTTCGAGATGCTGTTAGGGAGATACTAATGGAATCATCGAATTACGAGATGCTAGCCACGAGCAGACAAAAGTTACATCAAAAAAAACCTCAATACTTTGAGAACGTGGTCAATTAAAACAATAAGAGGTCTACGGAGGTACACTGGTAATAACAGTTGGGCTGAGTGTTCATTTGGCTAATATTTCAACATAAGCAGGTAAAATCTATATCTAATCTATGCCTTTATTCTTGAATATGTTCTCTCTCTCTCTCTTTAGAAATTACTATGTGCAATATATGTTCTGCCATTTATTTTCATTCTTCTGTGAGAGTAAACGAAAATACGTTCATACAGATTATGTAAATATAATCGTTGGAATAATATTTTATAAATTGTATATTATTTTATAAACATACATACATATGTACGTATGTATATGTATTTTACTTACGCTTGTATATATGATTATTTTATAGATACGGATTTACTACAGGATATTCATATACGAGTATACGTAGATATTTACTTTTAGTTATTTGTAAAAAATAAAAAAGTTATATATAAAAATATGCATCCTTTAAATGTACTTATTTCTTGGTCTTATGACAAGAAATATAGTAGATTTACTTCTAGTCATAACACTTACCTCCACTCCGCACTAGTCCGATGCAATACATAAAAATAAAAACAAAATATATGAAAAGAAAAACCCCTAGAAAAATTTACGATGAAGCTCAGAAATACTTTTCACACACAAATTCCACAGTATACATTCTTATACGGGTTCGCTCACAGTCATTGTACTAGTGTGGGTGTTCAATTAGATATATGTATGTATGTATGTATGTGAGTATTTGTGTGTGGTTTCAGTTGCGTCTGAATGCTTTAACTAAAGGACATTCTTGGTTTGAAATTATGAGTGGACACAAAAGAAATTTTTTATTGTCACGAAAAAGAAAAATATACAAAACATGGAATATGAAAGAATCTACACCGTATTGTTTTTTTTCATATTTTTCCCCATTTTGATTTTTTTTTTTCAATAGAAGAGAAATAAATAAGCAGACATGAATGGTTATTTAAGATAGAAATAGATAAATTGAAAAATTAATAATGATTCAATGATTTCAAGTTGGTAACAACAACAAAAAATCTAAAATATTATTAAAATTCCTAACTCTTTACTGTAGAGATCTTTAAAAGAATTTTCATTTCAAATTCTTAGAAAGATTGAAGCCAGAATCCTATTATAATTATTTATTATTATACATAGGTATTATTTCTTATAAGGCTAACATATAATTCAGCAACTTCTTTATTGTTTTAATTAAAAATAAATTTTTTTTATAAGTAAGTAATTGACTTACTTAAAAATTAGTGCTATAGAAATATTTATATTTTAAAAATTAATGTTTCTACTAACGGTTTCACTTGCAACTTTTTGATACATTTGTCAATTATTGTGCAGATAAAATATTCATAGTTCAAAAATGTCGCCAAATAATGTTTTTTCTGCTAATATATAAAAATATCTCAGTTTGTTTTCAAATGTAAGCAGTTGAATAAGTCTGCCGGTATACGATCATAATTATACTCTTGGCAACGAACTTCTGTATATTAGATTATTTGTGTCGAATTTCAACTTGACAGCGATTTTATTATAAGAGATTTATGAGCGTTGGAAACAAACAAAATGTCGTTTTAAGATGATACGTGTTTTTGCCAATTTCTGGCTTTTCTATAGCCATTTATATACCATACAGTCATAACCCGCGAAGGCTATGAGAAATCGTAACCGATTCATAACATTTTCAACAGAACTTATCGTTCTTTAATAAAAAATAAAGTGTCATCTGCTGTATCTGCATTATGTTTAAAGAAACCAGCAAAAAATATTTACAAAATATCGAGGTTATATGAAACTTTTGTTTATAACTCGGATCCTACACGACAGATGTTACCCATTTTCAATACCAAACATTTCGGTGAAACAAAAAGTGTTTGGGAAAATTTTCATGGTTCTAAGTCTTTTTTTCAAAGTTATATTATGCCTTCAACAGACGGATGGTAATGGCCAGATTGTCTTCAATTCCAATTAAAGACCCACAATATATATAATTTTTGATTCTACAATGAATATTTCAATGTGTTTCAAACGGAATGACAAACTTAATATCTCCCGATTTTTTTAGTGATGGATATAACAAAAGTGATTCATATTTATGGATTAAAAAATTTATAAAAATTGCATACCTTAACAAGACAATATTGTAATTCAAATTTCAAAATAATCAAAATCTTTATTCACTGAACATAATATACTTTTGTTGGGCAAGCCGGTTTGTAGACTGAATTGAAACCCAATGAAGAAATCGTGAACGTATGTATATGGCCCGTACAGTTTACGCAAATAATGACCAGAATCAAATTGTACGTTTTTGTCCACAAGATGCTACACAAGATTTTTATAAAAAGACCTTACGATGATACAAAGAAGAAAACAAACAACTTAATTAATTCTTACCATCACCTACTGATGATCGTATGGTGAATCTATACTGACAAGCTTTCTTTGTATCTTATTTAGTTTATGGTATATACATCCATTAGTGTACAAAGAAGAGACTAAAATATTGTTACGAATTTGCTTAACATGAACCAAACTTTATTTATTATTACTGTAATGGTCGTTTTAAAAAGTCATTATTTTATAATACATTTCCTTATAATACTTACACGAAAAATTTTTGTTCACACTTATATAAAGAGAAAATCTTAAAAGAATAAATGCATTTAAACTGTTTTTATTTATAAATCAATTTTATGATATATAGTATATATCATTATATGTTATATGACATTTATTAAATTTATAGATTGATTTCTTGAAATGTAGTTTGGCAATTTTCCCACTAGCAATTCGGATAATCGTTTAAATACATAATTCTTAGCAAATGTAAAAATTTGGTATGTGCCCACGATCGTCAGATATTACAACGTTGTCAGAAAAATGTGTAGAAATTGTCTAACAACCGTGTAAACTTTAAATTTTTATCTTCCAACGTTGTAAGAAAAAACATTTTCAGTACATTGGAAGACGAAAATATTGTCACACATCTAACAATCGTGTAAACACACAATTTTGGCATTGTCATTGTTTTAAGACAATTGTCAAACACTTTTCATTGTCATATGTGCAAAGTTTATGCATCTGCTAATGGCAGCATTGTAATAGAATTGATTTCTAAATGCAACACTGTATATACATAAATAAACAAACAAGTGTGTATTAATAAAATTTTTCAAAAAAGTGGATGAAAATTAAAGAATTAAATTAAAGAAAATAAAAAATGTATAGCGACATATTTTTTGATGAATCCTGTTTAATAGAGTGCAGATAAAATGGTTCCAATTGCTCTTTTTTGTTCCATGACAATATTTAAAATGTTTAAATACACACACAGAGCTGCAAAACGAATTTGCCAATGCCACACAACAATCTGACAACCATTTGAACTGACAATTTCGGTTGACAGATATGCTAATTTGCTCTTAAATAATTGTTTCACATTGATTTTCTCTTATCTCAATTTATGTTATTTAACAATATGTATATTTTATTTGATATTATGATATTATTTTCAATTCGTTCAGTAATAAATTGGTTAAGATATTTACACGAATAAATTACAGCTTTTCCCCAAAACTATTGCAAATTTTGTTAAGCATTATGAATCGCTGATTCGAAAGTTATAAGGAAGTTTTCATTCGACATGAATAAGAAAATGGTGGAGGACATTTATTTACCTTTACGAGGGTTACGAGGCATAATCTCTCATTAACAGCAGAGAGAGATTTTTACTAGGATTAATTCAATGAAAACTTTGTAGATATTTTTTTATTTTAGTTGTGACTAGAAAGAGGCCAAAAATTAGTGTAGAAATCTAGTCATTCTGGCCCTAACACCGTTACGATACAAAAAAAATTTATAGGAAAGGACCGAACCTCCCACACCACAGTTGCTAGGACATCAAAGGCTCCCGTAGTCCTATCCTTTAAATGAAAGCATGGCTTGATATATGTTTATGCTTTGTGTTGGCTAATCATAAAATCGGTATGTTGTTTTCTTGAAATCATTATACACGCTCGTTCCTGGACATTATATTTTATCATTCAAATTAAACTGTCTATTTCAGATATTTTAAATTGTTCCAAATGACTAGTGATAGTAACACAAGACCAACTGAGTCTTAAATATACCAACAAAAAAAGTATTACAATTGTACAATGTTTGCCAACCCCGATTCACATACATAACTAACATAATATAAAATTTTTCTCAACTTCTTTATAAGTACAAACTACAAAAATCACTACCAGCTTCTTGCCATTACGAGCAACTTATTCCATCTAATTTTTATTTCTGTTCTTTTTTCTAATTTTATGCTGCAATTCTTTAGATTGTAAGTATATCTTTCTTCTTTATAACTTTTCCCAAGCTGCAATTTGTTGAAATCAATAAAAATTCATTAGTTTTATTGTTAAATTACTGCAATTACTCACATTCAAATCCACCCAAAATAAAATGAATATAACTAAACCATCTACACTATATACGGTATACATACTTGAAGAAAAATAAACATTCAGACAAATTCAATCAACTTCCAAGTCCAAGTAGCTGAATTATACTCAACAAGTAGAAGACGCAAAAATATATTTGTAGTTTAAGTATGAATCATACAGCGGAGAAAAAACTTTGAAAGAAATGATTAATTTTCTGATTCCATGGTAGAGAGAACATCGTCACACTTACTCAATCAAAGTGATTAAAGCTTAAGTTTGTTCTCTTTCTTTAACCCTGCTACTACGTTTAGGGTCTTTTGATGACCCAAATCGTATTTAACATTGCATAACTTGCAAAAAAAAAAACGTGTTTGTTCGTTACACCGCCACACGATCACTATAATGACGATATATGGCATTGATCACAAGCCTTAAAAATATTTTTAGAATCTACAAATTTGAATTTTCTCAATAAAAAAATGTGGGGTCAAAATATGACCCGAACATAACATGTGTATTTTTTTCTAACATATCAGCAGGGTTAACATTCTTTCTGTAGTTGTTATTTCCGTTTTAGTGTATGAGTTATTGCGTAGAAATGTTTGTATAGGTATAAGTGTAAGTTAGAATATTAATGTGTGTGTGTGTTAGCATTGTTTTAGTCATAGGGGTCTTGGTATGTGTGTGTGTGATTTGTATGTAAAGGTCAACTGCAAAAAATTACAGGTCAAGTTTATATGAACACAGTGAATATGTGTGTTTACGAATAATTTTACTTTTTGTATTGCTGCCTTGGCTGTGGATGATTGGAATACTTGCTATTCATATACAGGTATTTGTTAATTATATAAATATAACAAGAAAGTAAAAACAAAATTTACAACCAGGTTTCAATACTAACGAATCTTAAATGCCCTTTACTAAATCAATAAACATTTCGGTTTCATTTAAATTCACAGGATAATGTTCAATCTTATTATGTTTTTCTTATTCATATTTAGCTATTAATTCTTTTCTGAATTTTTTCATAAAAATTCCGCAAATGTCCAACTTCATAATAGAAATTTGTGAAATTTAAAAAACTATGGTCGTAAACATTACGATGAGCAATGTCAAACATTTATTTGTGTAGCACACAATTCAATAAACCCATAATACTCAATTCTAGCAACATATTACAGGTTATAATTACGTTGAATTTTACCCCAGGGCGAATTTAGAAAAACAAGCAAAACAATATAAAAAAAAGATGAATAATGAAGATTGTTCTACAGCTAAAATATACACTTTCCTTAATTGTTTTTAGAGTAGATTATTATTTCGCCTAATTTTGGTTTTTCTTTTTCACATTTTGTGTAGAAGAACGTAAAATAACAAACGCAAACTCTGAGGATATAATGTTTAGCAAGTCTGTTATAAATACAAATTTTGAATATATAAAAATAAGCAAAGTAGAAACAGCAGCTAAAATGAAACAAAAATAATGTTTTTAAATAAAAATTAATTTATTTTTTTGTTATATTTATAAAAATAATTAATTTTATAGGGGTTTGCAGGCATTATTATGATAAAATAGTTAAGTAGGAGGATACAAAAACAAAATTACATTTTTGAACAGTAAATTAAATTTTAAAAAAGTTTAAGAAGAGACAGTGTTTGACGTTTTTCTTAAAAATGTTATTGTTATTTTTATTTACAGTATTTCTATACATTCTTTGTCCAATGTCAATCCATATAATGACAAAGAAAAAATAAATAATCATTCAATAATAAAAAAAAAAAACACGGAACCCATAAAATTCTTATCATCATCTTATTAAAATATTTTATTATTTTGAAACTCTTTCACAAACATCCTTTAACCCAAGAAAATTGTCATTTATTTTCCAACTACTTGTTCTCATTTTATAAAACACGTTCGCAGAAACAAAATCACGAGTAATACAAATAAAATTATAAAAAAATAAAGGGGCTAATAAAATGTATATTAACTTGTTGCTGTGTAATTACTTACAGCTCATTTATGACAACAACTTGAACAATGATGATGTTTCCAGATAATGACAATCAATATAAATGATTTATAATTGTAGAAGAAATAGCAAGTAAGTTAATTTTGGCTTCTAATTAGTGAATGGAAGAATAGAAATGAGAAAATAGTACATAAAGGACATTTTATGAAGGAAAACTCTTAATTAACGCGAACATAAAATAGAATAATGATTCAATTGTTCTTAAAGTCAAATAAAAATTAAGGGAATGAGTGATAAGAATTTACTTTATAAGCAATTGTACTTCTAAAATGTTAATAAATATATTTCATGGAAGGGTCTAACTGACTATGGAGCAGATTTCGGCAAAGCATTTAAATATATTTAAGTTTAACTTTTCGAATGGGTCTCGTTATGATACCTTGTTTACATGGCGTCTGACAGATTTTTCAGTTCATAAAAAAAGCTGTACGAATCTCTAATCAGCCAGAACCGGACTGTAATAGAGAAGGTGCTACATTGTTTCATTTCATTCTGCATCATGACAATTTTCAAAGATGACATTATATACCTCGGATCACTTCCACTCCATTCCATTGTCGATCACACAGTATGTGTAACATATAGAACCATCACCCAATATTTGGTCTAAAGTCCTATCCAAGGGCTGGCTCGATATCGCATGAGAATTATTCCCTTCCTTAAGGATGATGAACACATTGCACTTCACACATGATTAACGAATACAACATCTTATATATCTGTCTTGGCTTGGGAGATTTGTAGGGGTCGGGACCCTCGTTATTCCCATTGCAATAGAATATCTACATTAAGTGAGAATAATCTGAGTAAGAAATTCGTGTCTGCCATTATGTTCTTAATCTGTTAAAATGTTCCCAATTTGCTTGCTTGATTTATAAGACTACTATAATGATTTTGAGTAATTAAGACGAAAACGTATCTTTTATTTTAATGCGCTAGATGGACTATTATTCCGCAGCTCTTAGTTTGTACTTTTCCTATTTAAATGTTTCCATGACATGTTATAATGGTGATTCCCTTTCGTAACTAATCATATCATAGTAAGGCTATTACATAAAATAAAACTTAAGATACAATATAATAATGTATTTTCCTCCCCACAAATTATAGAAATTTATAAATTTTTGAAGCAAATTTTTATTAAATTTTTTTGGTTTTTAAGTTCAAATTAAGAGAATACAAAAGACCCGAAATATAAATACATTTTGGTTGTACGAACAATATTTCGATATGTTACAAACGGAATGAGACACTTAATATACCACCCATCTTTAAAAATACAAGATTCAAAATTTCCATAAAATATATACTTACATACATAAATATATACATATAAACCAGCGACGGACGAAATTGAAATTTCCCAACACACACACACATAATTCCGCTTACGTTACGTTGACACACGTGCACTATAAGCCAGTGGTGCTCACTCTATGCCCTGGGGAGCCGAGTGATTTTCGTCATTTTCACATACACAACACGACTGTTAACAAAACTCACTACAAAGAGCGTAACAAACCATAATTTCATTCAGTTGCATACTACCTTTTTTATTATAAAACAACACCAAAAGACTTTGTACTTAAGATTGTAAAGGAATAAATTCTTAATATTTTCAGAACACTTTGAATATATTTGAATTATTGCATTATATAAAAATATAAATATAAATGAAGCTGAATGCAGGAATAATAATTAGCATTGTTAGTACGAAATTTCTCCTAGTAAACTTAAAGTACACTTACCACCAGTACACACATATTTTAAACTGCCGCTCTTTGTGAACACCACTGCTATAATCTTACTTGTGTGTTTTACTAAAAAAGAGAATTTGGTTCTTGCTTTGTTATGTTCTCAGATCAAACTTAAAACAGTTGCTGGTTAGCTAGAATGATAGAAATTAAGACTACCCCATCCCGAACACAAACTTCTGCACAGGTCGTACAAGTGACATCACACATAAGTAATACTATTGGCATGGTGCAACTATACAAGGTGAGTGCAGTAGCCCAGCTGACTGACTTTGTTTACAATTTACTTATGTCAAAAGTAATACTTTTTCAAGTATTTTTGACAGTAGTACATAATTTTACACAAACAAAATGCCTGTTGTTTCTGTTGTCGATGTGCACTCACCTTGTATAGTTGCACCATGACTATTGGCTAATAATTCAAGCTGTCAAAATTTAAAAAAGTTGTCGTGCAACAGTGGAACAATTTAATTTTTTTTAAATAATTTTTTGCTTTATTTTTTTAGTTTATTAAATTTCCTTTTTCATGTTTTTCAAATTCAGAGAAATTTCGGCAATAAGTGACCTTATTCTAAACTATATATATTTATATTTTTTGTTCCTTCGATTTCTTTTGCTTTGATGACAGGTTTCATATTCTTAAGTATAGTACCTTAACTCTTTCGCCCCTACAATAACTCTTGTTTTACTTTTTACATTTTAATATCTAATGTGTCCCAATAAAAATAACTGTGTTAAATTATAACGATATATTATTTATGTGTATTTTTTTTTTGTAGGAGAGCGTTTTTCGCTGACCGTCGCATAATTTCTTGAATACTGCTTCAGATTTTGTTTTTTTTTTTTTGAAAATCTATTTTGTCACAAACGGTAAGTAAAGAAATATTGTTTTTAATATTATAAAGCGACAATGTGCAAGTTGTAAACTGCTGAAAACTTTTTTTTTTTTTTTTTTTTGTTGGGACATATCCCAATAAGATTCTTAAGTGTGATATACATATAATCCCAATATTGTATATAAATTATATAAATTGTTCAATTTTTCTACAGCTTAGTTATACTGGGACATATTGTCCCACCGTAAAATCTTATTGGGAATATATGTCCCAGGATAACGGTAAGGATTCTAGACACAAACATCTTATATTTTGGCTTTATAGCTGAAATTTTTGTCAAAAATGAAAAAACCACTAGACTTCAAGAAAAAACTCCGGGATGAAAGAATTAAAAAATAAAGTTAAAAATAAAAACGTTGCCCATAGCTTCCTTTGTGCTTCATCTTTGGGGAAACTGTAATAGGTTTTGGTTTTTCACCAGCTAAAAAAAAATATTAACCCTATTTTAAAAACATTGATATTTTAGTACATTTTCTTACTTGAGTTTTGAATGTTATTGTGCTTGCATTTTTCCACTTGCAGTATAGCGTGGCGACTATTTTTAAATGTTTATAATTTTCTCTCTCTTAATAAACAAAGCTCTCTGCTGCTTAACTAACACACATATAAACAACATACATAGTATGTGTTTGTCTACCTCTTATAAGATAATAATGTAAGTACTTCCTACGTAGCGTATGATTAATATTCGTAGTTTATGTAATTTAAATATATCATACGTGATAAATTTTAATTAATTTAAATATCACTAACGTTATTTGAAAATAATGATATTTCAAAAAAACATCCTTAGAAAAGAAATAATTAATCAAAAGCTTTTTAAATAAAAATAATATTAACTGAATTTGGACACAATAATATTAAAATTTTACGACACTAATTAGTTTGTTATTAAAAATATATTTTGTTCGTAGAAAATGACCCATCAACTAAATTTTAACAATAAACAATTTTTTTAAAAGTTACGGTTTTCATATTTTGTTATTGTTTAGGTTTTTTAAGGAAAGCTCCTTCTTGTTCTCAGTTTCCTTTATCGTTTTATTTATTTCCATTTTCCTATTTGTTGTTTTATTTTTAGTATTTCAATTCTTTCCTCTAGTTATATGATGATGATTATTATTATTTTTTATCATTATAATTCGTTGCTATCTATTGTCCTTTTCATTTGTGAGTGTGTATGTGTGTGTAAGGATTGTATGTGTTCATAAGTAAATGTGAATGTTTATGTTTGTGTGCATGTACATGTTTTTCTGTTAAAATTCTTTTTGATCCTGACATAGACTTATTTGTCTTCAGGAAACTCGAGTAAAATTGCTTTTTCCTAACAACAATTTTCACACACACACACACACACACACACACACACACACACACACACACATCTACACATACAAAACGAAAATATACATTACCCAACACTGTTGTATACCGTATATAGTAGTATTGGTACGTAGTGCTTGTATGACAATGAGGAATGAAAAAATAAACGACATTTAAGAACAACAAAAAAATTTTAAATTTTGTTTCCTTGCAAAAAAGCAAGCTCGTTGTCTTAACAGGATTTACAGGATTTAGATTCTCAAAGTGTTTTTTTTTTTGTTCGTATTCCGTTTTTGTTTTAAGTTTTTGTTGTTTCTTTAGTTGTTAAATAAAGCATTTGTGTTTTCTTATACTATATTATTGTTCGGGCGTCATTTTTATTTTATTTATTTCAATTTTCTTCTCTCTCTTATACTTTTTATATACATACATATATATATATATATACGTACGTACAGTATGACAAATCAAAATGCTTTGGAAATAAATCTGACATTACTAACCGGCTGATTTGATTGACAAAAAATCTCACGTAGGCGTAGCAGAGAAATATTAGAGTTTAGAAAATTAATATTGTAGTAAATCTAATCATTAAAAATACCTATATTGAAATTAAGTTGTATTCAAAAAAGGTGTTTTATGCGTCTGATATTTATAATAATTTTTGGTTTTAGATAAACTTCTACAATAATCTATGCGATCATCTGTCGAATTTTTGCAGATAGCATTTTAAGAAAAACTAAAACTAATAACTTCAAATGGTAACATGAAAATAAAATAAATTCGAATGTCACATATGATAATCGTTACTGTAATAATAATAAGATGAAGCCATGCAGTTTCTTAAACAAGAACTGTAAGCCACATTAATTCCAGCAATGCGATCATTTTAGTTACGATGAAACACTGACAATAGAATAATATTCCACTAGTATAGACCAATTAAAACTAATGTAATAAAATTAAAACGAGACTAGAATCTAAATTCATATAATTATTACGCGAAATTCTATTTATTTAAAAGGTGATTTTTTAGCAACTTCTTTTGTGCAAAAGGAGCTGAGATTTTGATGTTGAGGCAACGGTTGACGCATTGGAAGCTTATTTTGAAGAAATTATTCGTGCTATACCAGCCGATATGTTAAAGAGAGTTTATTGAACCATTTCAGACGTAGCCGCGGTCAACATTTGCATGGAAAACATTAAGTTATATATATCGTTCCATCGACATACATTTCTCTAAATTTTATGTCTTGTTTTTTAAATCAAATCCAAAATCTCTTGAAAGATTACTTTTTATAATGCAAATAATAAAATTGAAAAAATGAGGCATTTTTTCAAAATTTAGCTTTTATTTTGAAAAATGTTCAATTTATTCAAAGTATTGACCACTGTTAGCTATGACCATTTCCCATCTTTCTGGCAACATATGAATTCCGAACCAAAGGAACTGCTCATCCTTTGAGACCAAGATCAGGACTATAAGGCAGGGGAGGCAAAACTTAATAGCCACTTCTTTCTAAATAGTTTTTAACAGATATTGTAACATGTGACCGAGCGTTGTTGGATTATTACGCTTTCATGTCTGGCCGTATATTCTTGGCATTTTTCGGCTAATGCTCGAATCAGTTGTATTCGGTACAGGTTCCCTGTGATGGTTTGGCTATGTTTTAATAGCTCATAATAGATATGACCCATTTTGTCCTACCAAATAGAGAGCGCTGCCTTAGCGCCATATATATTTGGCTTTGGTGTTGTTTTGGCTGGTTGGCCGGCCTTCACATACGATCTCTTATGCTTCGGGTTATCGTAATGTATCCATTTTTCATCTTCAGTAAATGAATTTCTTTTATAGCGTTTAACAAGCATTTCTGACATGCAAAATCGTTTTTCAAGGTCCCTATGCTTCAACTCATATGGTGCCCAATTTCGCAACTTTTGGATGAATTCTGCTGCTCGCAAACCTTTTGAAATTTCTACTTGAGTAGCTCCTAATGATTTTGCAAGCTCTTGTTGTGTTTAACAATAATCTTAATGGACCAAATATTGATACATTCTTAAGGCACAACCCTTCTATCGCATGTTGAAGCCGATGAAGCACATTAACCATAAACTTCGGTGAGCAATAGGTGTACTTTGACACATTTCTAAGTGATTTGGAATGTTTTAATTTGTTTAAAAATATATAAAAAATAATAAACTGACTCTATATACATATATGAAATGCACCTTAGAGTTCCCCAGACATGCAAAATTTTTGAAAAACTTTTAAAAACAGAATTGAATTGGGAAGTACCGTACTTGTTATTTTTTCATCACTGTATATAAATCAATATGATGGATTAATGATAAAAGGACCACTTTGATTTACGAGCTCTCTGAATATGGTTGCGTTACGCAAAAAGTTAATTATGGCAAAATTCAACTTTTTCCCCCTAATCATGTAATTAATTGCCAAGTAGTGGCATAATAACAACATAGCCTTAACTGCAGCAGAATTCATTTTTAATGTATATTTAACTTTGAGTTAAAATGTTCAGTTCATTTTTTTACTTTGTGATTAACCACTGTGCAGCGACCAGCATAGGTAGCCTTTGTACAGTAGAAACTAAGATCCTAGTAAAAATTCTTTCATATTGTTCAATCATAAGCAAAGGTCCTGTTAATAACAATATTCAGTACTTTTTTCCGTCTTCTTGCTTATTGCCTTCATTCCATTCGTCGAACAAGTGCTTCCTTTGTGGATATTCTCATTTCATTTTTATTTCTTATTATATTATTATGCTGTTGCCGTATATGTCCTTGTTTTTAGACATTTACTTCATTTTCCTGTGATTAATGTTGTCATTAACTGCAATTATCTATTTATTATTATTTCTTTTTATATTTCTGTCTCTTTCTCTTTAAATCTCTTTTAGCTGACACTTTTTGTTGGTATAGCATCTTAAAGATTTAGTTCATTTTTGACTTGGTTCATTATACCTATATTGTTCTTCTAATTTGTTCTTAAGTTTCTTTACTTGCTTTAGTGAAACGAATGCCTTGAAAAAAAAGCAAAATCAAATAAACAAAGACACTGTCTTGAAATGATAAAAGCGGTTAACCATGGTCAAGTGCTATAAGACAAGTGCGACATTTATATTTTGTGAGATGTAATAAAGAGAACAGTTTTCAAGAATTGCTTGTATATATATATATATTTCTTAATAAATTAAACAAAATTTATGATGCTTGCTTTATTGTTGTATTTGTGTATATATATATATATATATTTGTATGTGCACATTCGTGAATTTTGTTTGAAAAAGTTTTCTTTAGAATTAAGGATTTTGTTTTAGCCTTAGGTACTTTTGGAAACTAAATTAAAAGTACAATGTCATCAATCTGCTTTAATTATTAAATTTCTAAACATTGTTGTTACTTAAGTGGACTTGAGTGTATGAATTATAATTTGACATAAATTTATTTCCTAGCCGTACGTTACAGTTTGTAGTTTTGTAATATTTACATATGTGGCGTATGAGTATTATTTGTATTTATTAAAGTAAAAATAATCAGGGGGCAAATCACCGCATTGGAAATCGAGTACTTTGTCATCGAAATGTAGTTAACGTGGATCACCGCAATCGTTATCGCAAAGTATATACTCGAAGTTGTTCTCGATTGGTAATCTGTTATCGAAAACAAACAAATACTAGCTTTTTGGCATGAAACAAAACAAAAGCAAGATTGGTTTGGCAAACATTGCATCATTTTGGAACACAATTTCTTATGTATTGCATTTGCTAGCACTTTGTGCTAATCCAATTAAAAAATAATTTCCGGTATTATGCTGAAAGCTGACACTAGCCAAAAGAGTCAATGTGGCGGCAAAATGCTATATGGACGGTACGGACGTCGACATATTACCACAAATTCTTTTTATAATGGCAATATCCGAATTTAAAAAAAATATTTGGATCCATTTTAATTAAAGGTTTTCTTTTATTAATGATTTTATACGAATTTATTTATTTTTTCCCCTTTTTTTGTTTTGTTTTTCTTATTGCCATAAGATTACAGCAATGTAAAAAATAGTAGTGATAATAAAAATAACTATCGAATACCGTGATCCAAAAAATTGTAGTCATCGAAAAGATTCTCTACACGAACGTGCACTCGATGTCGAATGCGGTGATTTGCCTCCAGGTCCAGAAAGTTTCAATTTTTGATCACTTTACCCAGCATTGATACTAGTATCTCGCTAATTACTCAAGTAAAGTTTAGACATTTTAAAAATAAGTTTCGCCCAGCATTTCAAGCAGCGTAATGTCAACGTTGAAAAATATATTTCGTCCAGCAGACAACATACTGAGCACAGATCATATAGGTAGTACATTCAGCAGAATTTTAAAGTTTAGACTTTAGTATGATACTAAATATTAATCATCAAAACTGAAAACATTTTGCAGAGAAATTTTTCCAATATGCTTGTATGACAGCTATATGAAATCATGCACTTAGTGAAGATTATTGTGATTTGAAATAAACATTATATTTGTTTCAAATAAAGTTTATTGCACTATTAATTTTTGCAATATGATTCGTTAATTAATACTTTTTTGTTACATAACAGTAATATATGTACATTAGCATGGGCCGATTTCCATGGATGCAAAAAAATCGTAGATGGAAAATGATTCTACAAAGAATTCTAAGCAACTTTACCCTTGAAATCTTCCCAAGGTCGAAATTTAATTTATACCTATGGTTGAGATGCTTTGAGCTCTACGTAGAATCATTTTCCCATACGGTTTTTTATTGAAAATAAAAACGATCCACTTTATTGTACATAGAAATATTGCAAGAAACATTAACTACAAAATATATCTACATACATATATATATTTATGTGTATATGTACATATTTATTTATGTTATATATTACAAGAAAAATATAAACATAAAAACGTTCGTTATATTGTGAATTTAATGGAACTTAAAGTGACTAACGCACGTAAAATAAACATTGTTTTATAAAAAAAATGCTGGCTTTTTACGTGAATTGTGTTAAGTGCGTATGTATACACAATGCAAACATTTAAACACTCACACGCTTGTCAATACTTATGCACAAACTGTGTTACAATGGGATGTTAACTTTAGTTTTAGACTTATTTTTTTTTGTTTATTTATTTTGTTTTCTAGTGTTACATCTCTCTAGTGAAATAGACATAAAAACGACAACAATCGTAACTGCAATTCAAGAAAACAAAAACAAAAACAACAACAAATATTAAATGCAAAACAATAGTTTATGTTCATTTTTATTTTTAATACATACATAAGTAAATGTTTAGACACTCTTGTACACAAATATATGTATGTATATTAGGTTGGCCATTATTTTGTAAATTTCACCTAGATTCCCGATTCATACAGCGCACAATGTTATTGAGTGCAAAATCTATACGGAGATATTTAGTGAACAAAGTGTTTAATATACATTTTACCAATTCAGGCTATTGGCTCGTTTTTGGGCATTGATAACTATTTTATTTAACTCTTAAGAACTAACTATTTGTGGCAAATTCTCTTTCCATTAGTCTTTATCGTTTTTTAATGCAAGTTAATATGTGTTTTCGGAAGTTATAATCATATGGTATGTTTCCGAAAGTATGTATGTATGGGAGTTACAAATTTATAAAATTTGGTATGTCGATTTTCATCTGCATGAAAATTAATTAAAAATTAAAAAAAAGAACCCGAATCTTAATTTCATACAGAATTGAAAAACATTTTTGAAAAATATCGAGGTTGTCTTAAATTTTGGCAATAAAACTTCATCTTTATATTTAGAAACTGGATATTGTTCTATAGCTTTGTATTTCGAAGGGTCTGTTCGTATATCTTCTTTTGTTAGTTAATGTCCTAAATATATTACTTCTGACTTCAAGAATATACATTTAAATACGTTTAGCTTTAAACTGTACCTTGGCAAATGCTCAAAAGTACTTCTAAGGTTGTCATTATGGTGTTTTAGACTATAACCAAATACAATTACATCATCAACGTATAAAAATGCTTTGGAATCTTAACCACTAAGTGCTATCGTTAACATCCTTAGGAAGCTATTTGAAGATATCTTTAAACCAAATGGTAACCGCTTAAATTGATAGTGACCATTACTCATCGAGAACGCAGTCAAGTGTCTTGAATCTTCATCCAAATTTATTTGATGGAAGGAACTAGTCATGTCTAAAGTATAAAAATATTTGGCTCTACCAAGACGATCTAATACATCTTCCAATCATGTTAATGGAAACTTATCATTTACTATTTGTTTGTTCAACTGCCTGAAATCCACTACTAGTATCCAGTTTTTCTTTCCATTCTCATTATTTTTGGGTACAACTAACAGAGGTGAGTTGTATGGACTTATTGAAGGTTCGATAATATCGCCCTCCATTAATTGTTGTACTTGACTATTTATTTCTTTATTATGCGTCTGAGGTAATCTGTAGTGTATCCCCTTCTAAGTGAAAAATATTATGATAATCTTTAAAAATTCGTTATAATTATGTTTTAGCTTTTTCATCACTAATGTCAATTTTTAAGGTATCGAGTAATTGTTTCTCCCTTTTTGTATTTGACTGTGTTATAAAGGTGTAATCTGTTAATGGTTCAATGTCTAATTAAATGTTTCTCAGAATGGCATCATTATCTGTTGTGGTCAGTGTATTTACATAACATATTTCATTTCCTGGATCTATGGTATTGTTTAGAATAATACTATCTTCATTTATATTTATTTGTAAAGGGTGGATTATTTCTGATAATTTTTTTTTATTCGTATGCTATAGTTTATCACATAACTTTTAAAATATCTATTTACTTTATGTGCAATATATAGTACTATTACTATTACAAATAGTTTATTCGTATATTGGTATTATCTGCTTTATATTCTCTGCATTTCCATTATTTACACGTTTTCTTGTATCTATACCTTGCTCTGTGGTTTACCCATTTTCTTTTACAAGGATATTATTAATATTTATTTTCTACTCAAATTAAGTTTTAATTAATATTTTAATTTTATTTTATAAATTTTTTTTTAAACTCAATCTAAAGCCTTCTGTTTCTTCTCAGCAAGAAATTCCCATCAATCGTACTAGTGTAGCTCTTTTTTATCCTTAATTTTTTTCCGCCCCTTTTCTTTTTTAATATTGTTTTCGTTTGCTCCGGTTTGCAGTTTCTTCTTCTGTATTCTTCAATGGATATTGCCTTTGTCCCACAAGATTTTGGTGTTGGGTTGTATATTGGGTAGTTTGCAGAATCTTCCTAAGGCGCGTATTTTTCGTACTTCTGGAATAGATTGTCGATATCCTCCTTTGAAGGACTATCTTCCACTGATTCAGACATGTACAAAATGTATTAATTTATTAAGTTCTACAACGCCAGTGGCAGGATTGCCATATTATGTTTTATTATTTAATTCTTACGTTTTGTATTATTTTTAAGAAAATATAGTTTTTCCAGTTTGTTTTGAATGCTGCGTCTGGTCGCAACAGTTTGAATTCACCTGAGCACTGTTTAAGGTGCTTAGTCAAAATATTGATAATCAAAACAAGTTGTTGTTTGCTAATCTAAATTGATTCTGATTTATTCATGTTTTTTATTTCAGTATTTATACATTTAGTATAATTTGTTACAATTTTTTAGAATGACAAAAATTTGCTTGGTATAAATGTAGGTTAAATTGTTCATAAATCATATTTAAAATTACATTTTAACTTAGTTTCATTTGTAATTATATTATAGTGCATTAACCTGGTTTGTAGTGCATTCTATTGTTATAGATACACTACATATATATTTTGGCTCTCCGTGTTTCAAACGGAATGACATATTTTTGGTTAAAAAACTTCCAAAATAAGATCCACCCTAATATACATACATTTAAGAAACATACAACAAAAATAAAGTTTTAGATTTTAGTGACTTTTTATTATGGGGCACATCTGACCAAAATGATACTTGTACAACAACAAAATATATAAAAGAATAGACTTATATTTATGTACATGTATGTCGTTCCTTTGTCTACTGTCTATTTATATTTCAGCTCATTTAGGCTCTAAAAGTTTTATTTTATTAAGGTAATTTAGCGAACATGTAATGAAAGAAATTTAGCAACTAAAACTATTTCGTTATGCTTCATGTGCTTTTTAGTGCTGCAGTAAGGAATGGGAAAATAGCCCCCAGAAATACATATCTAAAATTGTAAATTGTTTGATGGAGTATCTCTTATTTTTGTGTTTTAAAAAAATATTTTTGTGAATTTTTTTAAGAAAATACCGGTTACTACCAGTTTGAAACAGGAGTAAAATTCAATATATTCCAGGGTGCTTCTACATAAAAACAAATACACGCTTTATTATACTTTTTCCTTTCTACATTATTTTTTAACTTTTAATAAATATTGTATTTATTGAGTCACAACATAAATGTTATGATTTTCTTTTGTGAAGCGTTCGTATATCAGATTGAAAAGGATAATAATCAAGTATGTAGGATTTCTATCTTATGGCTCTGAAGTTTGAAGGTGCACTTACAAATGAAAAATAATTTTGTTCAGCTTCTACAATAATTTTTCTATTACATAATTATTTCTACATTTCAATGTAAAAGGATCGTTCAACGTAATCCTTTTAGGATATACAAGATAAAAATTGGTTAACAAATTTTAAAATTATTAAGAATTTCCAGGCCCATATTTGGATAGACTTTACAACAGCTTCTACAAAAGTCATTGTAAGAAAATCTCAACCTTTGAGAGTGTAATAAAGTGTCTTCTTCATATTCATATTAGCTCAGATTTCGTTTGGCCTCCAATATGTTTTTGTAATGAAATAAAGTTTGTACGGAAGTTGTTTGATATCTTTTAATGTTGAAGTTATAATCCCTCAATAAATATTTCTATTGATTTTTATACCCACCAACAAAAAATTTGTAACACATCGAAATATTGATCGTAGAAACATTCTATATATTCTCGGTCCTTATAAGATTCTAAGACGGTCTAGCCGTGTCTATCCGCCTGTTGTATGCACGATAGAGCTTTGAACAAAAGACTTAGAATAATGAAATGTTTCCCAAACATTCTTTGTTTCACTGAAATGTTTGGTAAATGGGCAACACCGGTCCAACAAGATCCGAGTTCTAGACCAAAATTTCCGAAAACCTCCATATTTTTCAGGTATTTTTGCAATTTTCTTCAAATATAATACAGAAAATATTCAACACAAATATGTTTCTATACTCAAAAGTCACTCGACCCAATTTTATGATGATCGGTCCATAATTAGTCATAGCTTCCATTTAAGGCTCACTGCCGAAATTCACTTTAACAACCAAAAATCTATTACAAATTTTGGTTATACAAATAAAATTCAACACAAATAAAATTCACATATACAGATATCATGATAGGTGTCATGATTTTGTAACGGTCGAAGCCAAATAAAATTTAACACAAAAATACAAGGTGGCGCAAAAGTAAACTTTCAATCAGGCGATCTTGCTGGCCAGTGCAAATCGCCAAAACGGGAGATTAGGCGCCCGGGAAATGCATTCTTCAGCATATCGGTTGTGGCACGTGCAGTGTGTGCCGTTGCACCGTCCTGTTGGAACCACATGTTTTCCAAACCCAATTCATCAAGTTGCACAAAATTTATAGCATTTCTGATAGGAGGATTACTTTTGCGCCACCTTGTATTTGTTTGCACTTCGGTCCATAATATGTCATAGCTACCATTAGTGCCCATTTAGAAAAAAAAACTGTTTTGAATTATAGAAAGAATTATACTCAACAATTTAAATATATTTTTCCGTTTCTTTCAGAACACACAATAAATTAGGTTCCAAAAAGTCCTAGGAAACAGATTTTGGCTTTTTGAAACGTCAATACTGTCAATTCTTTTACTCTGTTGTTATTCTCAGAAGTAGATCTAATATGGGAGCTATGGGTAAATATAGACTAACTGTCACAAAAGCCGATAGTATAATTTTTACATACTTTAACTATTCTGTGCCAAATTTCTGTACCATATGCATGTTTATGTAATTTAATGAGTTTTCGAGAGTAGTCCTCATAAGGGAGCTATGACCTATTATAAGCCGATCATCATTCCGTACGACGATTTGTAGGTACATATGAATTATTTGCATTGAATTTCAAAGTGGTCTTTCTATGCGGTTATGTCAAAATATGGACCGATACAAACCAAATATCGTTTTGAAATTTCTCGTTGCATCAAACTTATTTTTACAGAATCTTATATGGATACGGCTTTTCTATACACGTTTATGTACCATAAAGACGTATTCCGGGAAGACACTTATATGGGGGCTATTAAAAATGGTGGACCGATATATTAAGAAAAAAGTGGTCAAAATTTATTTATTTAAGTAAATTCTATGAAAAAATAAAAAAAAAAAAATTTTGTCTGAAATTTTGAAAATTTTTGAATTTAGATTTTTTTTTATTTTTTGATAATCCATTGAATGCGCCTCTCAAATACCTTTTATATGATACCAAATTTACATACAGTTCCTTTGGAAGAAATGTAAAAAAAAATCAAAAAACCTCTAAAAAGGACCTTTTTTTCCTTTGATCCAGCTCACCAAATATTGATTCCAGGACAAAAAAATGAGAAACGTAGTCTTAAAATGAATCAAATTTTCATATTACTGGGGAACATACGCAACTTTATTTTGGGGCCACCCTAATGTACATACATATGTCCACGATTCATTCTTTGAACAAGAAAAAGACAATGGCAGGATATCACAATGAGCCAACAGGTATGGGTTAGTGAAGAATTCCTTTAAACCAACGTAAACTAAGTAACCATCACATCACCATCGACGTTGTTGTCTTTTAATACAAAACGGAAGAGGATCATAAAATAACCAGGAGTTTAACATCTTTCTTTTTCCTGTTTACAACTTTAAATTGTTGTTTTCCTTAGACCGTATTTATTCCATTCTTCTTCGGTTTTTTTGTTCATCATGTTTATATTTATTTTTTGTTGTTAGTAGCACTGTTCAAAAGGCATATCTTGTTTTCTTTTGTTGATTTAAACCTAGCAACAAATAAAATTAAAAGGAAAACGAAATGATTTTGTTTATTTTTCTCTCGTTTTTCAGACTTTAGTTTTCTAAATCAAAGCAGAAAGACCTTTAAATGACTTTTCTTTGGGGCTTTGTATATTAATATCTGATTGTATGTGTGTATGCATTTATTTGTCCTTAGACTCCTTTAAAGCAGATTGAAAGAAAGCAAGAATTGCGAAAGCAACAGGATGTAGTATCTTTAACATTTTGAGGTAATTTTTAAATGGCAAAAGTATGTATATATTTGTTCAGGTGCAATATTCCTGCTTAATATGTTTATAATGGATTTTAGATGATGCTTTATGTTAGTAAAAAAAAAAACTCTTTGAAAAAATCACAACAATTTTTTAGTATACATATACATACATATGTACATATGTATGTACATACATGTAGTAGCATTTTAAAATACATAAAATTTTCGCATTGAATAAAAGTTATCCAAAAGGATAAACTAAATTTGTTATTAGTTTATTGGAGAATTTGACTGAATGCATAGTAATAGAACTATGTCACAGGTCCGCCATTTAACATTTTTTTTCAAGTTGTGCTTATTTCGTGAATGGTAACGCTTAGCTCAAGTCTGATTTGACAGATAATTCGTTTTATCCTTCCGCTGAACGAATATGCTTGTCTTCGTTTCGCTACGTGGGCCTGAGATCGACTTACAGAAGATGCCGATTTTGCCAAAAAAAACTCATCAAAAAGCTCATTTTGATCTTGGCGGGTATGTAAACAAACAAAATTGTCGCATTTGGGGAACAGAAAACCCGCACGTATACATTAAAAAGCCGATGCACCCAATACGAGTCACTGTTTGGTGCGGATTTTGGTCCAGAGGCATAAGTTGGCCATTTTTCTTCGAAAATGAGCAAGGAGTGGCCGTTGCAGTCAATGGCGTTCGTTATCGGGCCATGTTGAACGAATTTTTGTTCACAAAAATTGAAGAGGATGATATTGGCAACATTTGGTTTCGACAGGACGGCGCAACGTGCCACACAGCCGAAGTTACACTCTATGTTTTGCCCCCCTTTTTTTTAAGATCGCATTATCAGCCGCAGAGCTTATTTCGTTTGGACACCTCGGAGCTGCGATTTAACCCCGTTGGACTATTATTTGTGGCGTGCCGTCATAGATAAGTGTTACACCGACAAGCCGGAGACAAGTGATGCTTTAATGGACAATATTCGTGAAGCCATTGGTGAAATACAGCTGCACACAATTGATAATGTGCTTAAAAATTGGACCGATCGTGTAGGCTACTACATTGTCAGCCGAGGCAGCCATTTAAATGAAATTATTTTCCATTATTAACCGGAAGGATTGGTCTTTCAAATAAAAAAAGAAAATTGAGAAAATATTCAGTAGTTTTTTTTTATAGCATTTTCAAAAAACAAATGTTATTTGGCGGATCCTTTAGTTACTTAAAATATGAAAATTCATTATAAGCGTTGTCCACATAAAATAAATGTTTTATGTAACAAACTTTTGCACCACAAATAGATATCCATTTAATAACATTGAAGAAAATCTAATAGAAGAAACTAAATTTATTTCCTCTTAAAATATTCCTGTTTTTGTTATCATAGCATCTTCACCCGAGCTACATACTCATTCCAAATCGCTAACATTTTTTATCTCAAGAGGTAAAGTAGCTTTACGTTTCAGCTTTCCTTTGACAATAGCCCAATATTGTTCAATTGGTCATAGCTGGAGAAAATTAGGGACTTCATATATTTTTCTATATCGTCGACCTGATTTCTTCGATACCAATTCATTCCAGTTTTGAATAATGTTATGTCATCCACAAGTATACCTCTGTTGTTGTTGTTTGTGCGATTTTAAAGATAGATCTGGATTTAATTTTATTAAAAACAAGTAATCAGATTGGCATACATATAATTCAGGTATCAAAAAAATATCTACTACTAAAACAAAAACTGTAGATAGGGACAAATATTGTTAAACAGTTTAGTACTTTTCTAAAATTACAACTTTCTGAAGCAAATTAATAATTTTTACGTTGGAGTCAATCGTTAAAGACTGTCTGATATTTCATGAGGAGAGCGGAAATATTTTAAAAAGTTTGCTTGATGGTATATTTCTGTTTGAAGTAAAAATCAATAGTACATTTTTTCTTCTAATGGTCTATGAAACGGAAGAACAAAAGTTTATAAATAAATTTTAATTTTATACAATACAGAACTTAGAAATATGAAACCGTTCATCATAAAGCTGAGCCGAATGATGAAATATATTTGTATTGAATTTAATTTGGATACTATAATATTTGAAAGATATTTATGCTTCATTTTATTTATTTGTGACAAAATTTGTTTGGAAACGTCTATAAAACAAACATGAATTAAATTAAATAAAACAAATCGAAATTTGGCAAAAAATTGTCCTTAAGTAGGACTAAAATTCTTTTTTAATCCGAGCAGTCGTTTTGGAAATAATAAGTTTTTTTCAAAAATCACAAAAAAAATATATATTTTTTTTTTATTTTTGCAAAAAAAAAAATGATTTCCAATTAATTGTTAATTCTGTTGCCGACTTTCGAATTTTTTATTTAATTCAATAAGCTTAACAGTTTTCGAGTTACACGAATATTTATTGCGCAACCTCCTCCATTTATTAAATAACGCTATATCTCGAAAACAAGAGCTAACCTAAAAAACGATTAGCACCACTGAATTCAGCGTACTCGGTTTAGCTTTATCCACTAGGTGCCCTGTTTGTCGGTAAAAAAAAAGTGTCAAAATCGAGCACAGTGTTATTAAATCATTTAGAAACATAGAACTAGACTGCATCTTTTACTATATCTATATACAGCTGCGGTATAAATAATAGCAGCACAGCCCAAATTTATACATACATTTTGTATTATTGAAATATAAACAATGAATTCAGAACTATCGTTTTTTTTTAACTGTATAAAATTATTTAAATAAAACTTGAACACAAAAAAAGTAAAACAAACTGTTATCTTAACCATATTAATCAACCTTGAAGATCCATTATTCCCATACCGTCTCAATCATTGTATATCAATAAAAAGGCTATACAAAAGAAACACTATACGTATGTAGTTAAATTATAAGTTTGACATTTTATTAAGTTAACTCCTTTGAAATTTGTCTTCTGTTACCAGCTTAAACCTTTTGGGAAACACACAAAAAAAATATCAAAAACTCTATATAAATTAATTCATATATCCTCATGTAAATGGCATTTTTTTTAGTTAAAAGAAATCTAGACCTTTTTTTAAAGATTGTTTTTTGACTAAAAAAATTTTATTGACATGTTCGTTATTTGTTTCCAAATTTTTTTATTTTTATTTATATATATTTTTTCTTTTTTGTAGAATTTCATGTTTATTTTTTCTTAGTAGTAATTTTGTCCTTTTTTATAAGTCACGTAGTTTACTTAGACCAACAAAAACACTAAAAACTCAACATTTTTGTAGTGAAATGAAGAACAATATTAGTTTGTTACTGTTTAAACAAAAGTGATGAGAGGAAAAACAGTTTTTAATATTGATGCTAATGTCTACATCAAAAATAAACAAACTAAGCTAAAACAGGCTGTCAACATTTATGACTAGTTTTTATTTTAGTCTACGTTTTTTTCGGTTATTTCAACTACTTTGTTTGCTTTTGAGCCCTATGGTGTGTAACTGTAGGCAGTTAGTAAAAGATGTACTCTGTGATATACTCAACAAAAGTCAAATTCAGGGCACTGCCAGGTCAGTATTCTAAATTTGATTATGTCAAAAACATATTCTCATGCAACTAAATGCTTCTCTAGAAGTTATTTATTATATTATGCTCGCTGACATCCGTTTGCTTTTTAGAATCTCTGTGTAATTTTTTTCAACATCGAATTAGAACCCAACTGATATTCGAAGATCACAAACTCGACAAGTTTTTATTTTAAATCGCTCACTAAATTATTAAAATATTTACATAAATTTGCTTTACAAAGAATTGTGAAATAATGTCATTAAAAGTCGACTTTACTAAAACAAATGAAGCTTTTTAATTCTTTCAGTGGATTTTGTTTGTTTAATTTAAATTTTTTTTCAGCTTTTCTTCGTTCTGCAAAATCATCAATTCTGAACTTCGAAAGTGCTGTAGTATCTTCTATGGGGAATTTAAGTTATTTTTACTTTTTGTTGTTGTAGTCAATTATACAATATATTCATGTTTGTTATTGTTGCTGTCGTTAGTGGTAAGGCTAGTAGTAATAGCAGCAAAGGCAACTAAATATTTACTACCACTACTATTACATAGTAATAGCATTACTTTTTATGACTTTTACGCATAATGACTCTGTTTCAACTTTGACATTTGACGCATTGTCATAGACATTGTTAAAAAAAACACAAAAAAGCAAGAAAGAGAGTTTTTGTTAAAAACTATTTATGTACGAATATCTCATACATGGACAGGACATCTTTTGCATTTTCACTTAACATAACATAAACAAGTTTCTTCTCTTATTTTTGTGGTTTAAGCCAACAGAATTTATTTAAATAATAGGAAAAATGTCATAAATGAAATTAAAATAAAAGTTTTACTCAATATGTATGAGTCATAACTAGGGTGTTGGACTTCCCTAACTATTTATTTTCCCGGGAAACGGGAATGAAAAATTGTATTTTATTTTATAAAATTTTAGAATTTTATTAAAGAAAACAGCATATTAAGATGGATACACATTTTAAGATCATTTGGCACTAAAAAAATAAAATTATATTTTATAGAAATAAGCAAGTAAGAAAAGTATATATGTATGTGTAAGTATTATTTATATGTGTAAAAAGTTTTTCGGAAATGGGCGCTATATGGGAGCTATGACCTATTATGGACCGATCATCCAAAAACTCTTGGCATAACTTCTGTGTAAATAAATATTATTTTTTTTGATTTCGATGTCAGGGGGCTATATGGAAGCTTTGACTAATTATAAACCGACCGTTACAGAATTAGGTGTGACGATATCTGTATATATGAAATTTATTTGTGTTAAATTTTATTTGTATGCCAAAATTTGTAAAAGATTTATGGTCGTTAAAGGGAGTTTCAGAAGTAGGCCTTAAATGAAAGCTATGACTAATTATGGACCGATCATCATCGAGTTTAAAACGTATATTGATATTTTTAAATGTGGGACAAGTACTTAATCTTCTTTTTGGCTGGATCACCACTATTTTGCACCTAGTTGCAAACTTTGCTGATTTCTTTCTCTACAAAATCTCGTGACATGCTGCTTTCAAGAAAAGAAATTTCTTAAAAAATATACATACATACATATAGATGATTTTTTTAACGCGGTTTTTATCTTTCATAACTTATATGTCATTTTCAGAAAATGTCGAATTTTGTGCCAAGAAAGCTCATATGCCGGAAGTTTGGCTTTAGTAGTCCCGGTTTACATTATGAAATTTTTGTCGCTGCGATTCTTGTCGTATCTTCTTTAAAATTGTATTTGCGTTTACATTGTAAGATTTTTGTTGCAGAGATTTTTTGTGGATGTGTACAAGTTTTTATATGTATATTTTGTAGCTAGCACATACATACATACATGTATGAAAATAAAAAAACAACGAATGAGGGAACAATGCGTGTCTCACGAGTACATGCATATGTGTACCCCTTTTTATACGACTCATCGCTCTCGCCTATAAAGCAAGAATCGCAGTGACAAAAATTTCATAATGTAAACCGGGACGTACATTAATTAAAAAAAAACTGCCGCTAAAACAGACCGATTGCTCACCGAAGCTTATAGTGAATGAGATCCATCGGCATTACTACATAAAAATGTTTGTCAAACTCAAAAAAGCTTGCAAAATAATTTCCAAACATTTGCGTACGTAAAGATTTATTCAAAATATCCAAACTATGCGGCCAGACATGAAAACGTAATATTTCATCATGACAAAGGCCACAAAAGAAGAGCAGTTCTTTTATTGCGGAATTCATATGTTTCCAGAAAGATGGGAAGAAGTCAGATCTAAAAATACTTTGAATAAATTTATATAATTAAAATATATTAAATAAAATCTAAAAATTTAAAAATCACACATTTTTACGTTGCCCACGTACTACATAAATGAAAATTTAAAAATTTCAGATTAAAAACCAAAAACTTTATTCTTGCCGGTTTGCCTTTGTACTTGTATGTAGTATATTTACAGCAATACTAATTTATTATTAAAATTTAACTTTGTTAAGCATTTAAAAACTTCAAAATTTTTTACCAAAAAAATTTAAAAATTAAATTTTAAATTTTTCGTACGGGAATTCTCTGACCCCAACCCCTAACCCGAAAATTCTACAAAACAAAAACTCAGATGACAGTTTTATGAAATAAAAAATATGAATTTGACCAACGGTTTTTTTTTTTTTGCTTCTTAAACATGGCAAATAAATATATATGTTATGAAAACACAAGAAACTATTAGGGTGAGTGGATAATGTCCAGAACTAGAAAATTATTAAACAGTTTATGTCTTATAATGGGTTGATTCAATAAATTGGTTGCTAATGCAATATTCTATTTCAAAATGCTATTTTTTTGAGGTTTTTTAAAACATTTAATTTCGGAACACTGTACTAATTATTGGTTATTTACATTATGAATGTGTAATATAAGTAAGCGCTAAATAGTTTAGAGGAAAACTGTTAACATAATAACAATAAATAAATAAATAAAGTATTGTTCACATAAAATCCGATAGCATAAATGTTTTAATATACCTCTGTTAATGTTAATGTAGACCTTGTATGAGAGCTATGGTCAATTATGGATTGATCTTTAAAAAATCTAATAGTATAATTTCCATATGTACATATAACTGATCTGTGGAAAACTTCAATTGTGTTTTTCGCAAGCAGTCGTCATATATCATAATAAGCAGATCAGCATACAATTTCATTCGGTGATTTTTATGTATTTGAGGATTATTCATGTTGAATTTCAAATTGATAATGATATCTGAAAGAGATAGTATAGTCGGTCAAGCCCAACCATATAATGGTTGGTTGGTTTACGTGGTAGTTCACTACGTGCGAACACTTAAGTAGAGTCGAAGGGACCCCGTTTTAATAAGACCACACCACTTGTCAGATTTAATGTCGTTTACATCATAATGTAACTAAAATGTGTACAAAAAGTCGTGCTAGACATACTAGACTGATTTTCAAATTGTTTCATTCCCCTAATTCTCTTTTTCGAGGTCCTATCATACCTTCAGATAGATAGACATACGAATGGACTTAGCTAAATCGTCTTAGAACTCTATACCACCCAGAATATGCAGCCATGTTACAGAATTTAAGTGGAATTAATTCTGTATATTGCTTCTATAAAAAAGTACCAATTAAATTTTTTTTTGGATGAAACCACTTTTAATTTGCTATGTGGAATTGTAATTTTATGCATTTTTCATTTTAATTTTTCTATAGATGCAAAATGCGGAATTAAGTCCACTTCCGAACGGATTTAAATTCTGTGACATGGCTAATATTTCGATGTGTTTTAAAGTTTTCAATATTCTTGTGTGGTTTTGGTAAAACAATAATCTATTTTTTTTACAGATACATACTATTTCTTGTTGCACAGAATGTGTAATTATTTTATATTTTTTTAATTTTTTTAGAACGTTACTTACAGTAAAATAGATTTAATTTATTTGTTAAGCATATATTTAAATTTTATTATAAAATATCTACAACACTTAACCTCTCCCTATACAAAACTAACAAGTATAATGTATGTTGTTAAAATACCGAAACGTGTTTCTTGAAATATGTCCCTCTTCTGTGCATATAGATATATGTTAAGTTATTTAATAATTTTAAATGACTATTTTATTTAATTTAAAAACCTACATATGTTTACACAAACACACTTTTACAAAAAATATGTTTAATAGGACAAACCACATAATGTTTTCGGTTACACATGCGTTAGATGTATTAGTCTGAAGTTATGCAAAATTTCATAAAATACCCTATTCATACTTAATACAAATACAGTGTTGGAAAAAATAATAAGTCCATTTTTGTTTTTAGTTTATGTTAAGATTTTAATAATAAAAAAATACATTACCAATAACTATGTATAGGTATAGTGCCACCTCCTCAGCAAAAACTATTTTATAACTTCCTAACAATCTACCTTAATGTCTTACATAATATTAATATTTAGTTAAAATTATATTAATTTATAACACTTCTTCATGTCTACAATTCAAAAATACCGGAAATTTTGAACATATTTCTGGAGATATGGAATTTCATTCTCCATTTTGTGTTTCTATCCAGCTAATTTATCTTTTTGAACTTCCCAAATGTTAGTTTAGTTTTTCTTAAACAAAAACTTAACTATTTTGGATGTGTGTTTGGTTTCATTGTCCTACATAAATTCCCATACGAGCGGTATTTCTTCTCTGATATATTATTTTGCCATATTTCTACCTATTCCACAGAAAAAATATTTCCACCTAACCGAAACATTGGTCCGAAACCAGATGAAAAAAACAAAACAGTGTCAATAATAAACATCTACCAAGCTTTGCAGTTTTTTATTTATTAATGGAGTAAAATTCATTATTTTCTGGCGAAGGAAAGTTTCATCTTTCTTAGCTCAATAAATTTACTTTACTCGGACTACGGGATTTTAATCCAGCTTACTGAAGAATATATAAATATATATAATTTTGCGATGAACATTAATCAGTTTTGAGCTCTTCAGATGACCGAAATGGGTTTCAATTGCTTTTACTGATAAATTAAACACTAATAAAACCGTGTAGTTGTTTTTAGCTTTTTGTTCCTCAATCATGTCTCTTTTATTTTTCTTTAAAATTACTCGAAAAGCCTTTGTTTTGCAACAATTCGTTAGTATTTTCACACATACTATTTCCTTATTTTCGAAGCATTAGAAGGCTAAAAACATTAAAATAAATTGCAGTGCTTTGCAAGATTAATTATTAACAGTTTTGTGAACTAAATGCAATTGAAAACATAAGCGAAAATTAAAAATTGTTTTAGCTATTGATTCGATTACTTTTTTGTTTAAATAAAACTCAATGAGTTCTTACAAAGTTGAAAATATTACCATTATTTTTTCGAACAAATTATTTAAAATTTAGGAAATTAACTTATGACTATTAAAGAAATTCATACAGATTCTTAGCTTATTCGGCATAATATTCATCAAACTACTGTGACAATAAAAATACATTTCTTATTATTTTTGTCCAGAACTGTACACACGCATTAACTAATACACATACATTACACTGTTTACCACAACAGTGTTTGTTTATTTGAATGCGTATGTGTCAACATGCATACACAACATGTGTCTGCGTATTTGTATAGTTTTAGCCTAAAAGGCAGCAAAAAAAAGATGGTGCTCTTAAAAGGTTATAAAAAGCTTTTAAGCCTTTTTTAATACCACAAGTGTCAACAAATATAAGAAATATTTAGAGCAGGAGAAGCACAAGAACAAGTGGCAGAATTAGTAAGTAGTCTTGGGTGTCATACTTGCACACACACACACACACCCACCCACCCACACTAAATTCTCTTAGAAAGAACATGAACACACATACGCACATTTTTAAATAGAAGCACACAAACATAACTACAGAACACCATCATCATTTTTATTACTTCTACACACACAAGCTCTTCTTCCTACCTTATTTACTTGCCCACACTACTTTCTGAATTCTACCTTTATAGTCTTAAAGTGTTCTTGTACTTCTTCTTTGTATTTTTTTATAAGAGTTCTTTTGTGTTGTTAGTGTTTGCCCAAGAGATTAACTGCAAATATTATAATTCCTCTATTTCTTATGTTTAAGTCAACTGCTGCTATTGGTCGTTTTTATGCACTTCTACTTGTACATTAGCTTGGCCCTTATGTTGTTAAGGACTCCACCAAAAAAGTTAAATAGATATTATATTTTTCATTACGTTTGAAACATATCGAAATATTGGTATAATCAGAATCCTAATAAAACTCTTAGACGATCCAGCTATATCTAACCGTCTGTTTATAAGATAGAGCTTCAATTAAATGACTTACGGGAACTTTACCCGAATATTTTTTTAATCTGGTTTATTTGATATTGAAAACCAGAGTTAGGCACACGTTATTTTTATGATAAAACTATGTTTTCTCTTAGCTTCCATACAAATTTCATTTCAGAATGAGCCATATTCTGGTACATAATATGGCACTATACATAAAAAATTTAGCAAAAATAAATTTCATGTACAAACATATTATTAAACTGAATTTGGTTGGAAAGGTCTATATTTGACCATAACTCCCATAACTTCTAAAAATCACTTAAATATTATATTAAATTTAGGTGAAGGGCATTAAGATTCGGCATAGCCGAATTTAGCACTTGTTTTTAACTTGTTTTTAAAAAAGTAAATGTGAAAGATAAAGGTATAAATGAATAAAGATTATTATAAATTTAAGTTTTTATTTTCAATATTTCGCTACGTCTTTGTGTTCTTTGCTTCTTCAGGAAAACAATTTTTAATTTTATAAGCTTCAAAAATGTATATGAAACATTTTAACATAACAAAATATTAAAACAATATAAAATAATTAATTTATAACAAGTAAAAAATATTACTAATTATACAATATTTGTAAGTTGTGTCATTTTTTATGTATGAAAGGTCTGTAAATCTGTGGTACATTTTCAGTATCTGCTTTGTAGTTAATTCTTTAAGTTGAAGGTACATTAATTATCTGTAACATCTCTAACATACAACGACGTTTGTAGTTCTTTTCAGTGTTTAATACCAATACATTTTCAAAGTTTGAATAGTGATTTAATTTACTACAATGAGAAGATGATGCAGTTTTACTGATTTATGTCCATCAATTCCGGTTTTTACAATTTTCTTTATCATTTCCGTCATAAGGTGTTTTATATACAACATTTGACATGTTCCATTTTCCAATTTTATCATTTGTTTTACTAAATAATTTATCTAATGTGTTAGAAGTCTTGTAAGCCATTCTATATTTTTTTAGTATCGAACATTTTTGATGTTCTCAATCGTTCTGATATATCCGGAATATAAGTTATTGATTTGTAAATTTTCGGTTCTATTGTGTTTCTTGTATTGTTTTTATTTTTAATTAATTAATTTTTACTAAATTCTTTCCTCTTTTTATCAATAAGATATCTAAATATGAAAGTTTCGAATCATATTCTTTCTCTATTGTAAACTTAAAGTGTTGAAAATTTTCATATACTTTTTTCTATGACAAATAATTTGATTATTATAAATTATAAAGACAATAATTATTATAAAGATGAAAATATTTTTTATTTAAAAATATCATATTCATATCATATTGATTTTTGTAGTCCTTTATATTTTGAATTAATTTCATTGTCTTAAACAATACCTATAGGCATTATCTCATATAATATTGTCTCGTAGTCTGACCAAATCAAGAGGTCAACTTAGTGTTTAAGAGCTGTCCGCTTGTCTTAGGATTAAACATTAGTTTATGGAGAATACTTTTCTAGAATGACCCAAAACTTGAAACTATAAAATGTGCAATCTGTAACTTTTAACCGATTTTGAGAAAATTGTTTTTCTTAATTTATTTTAGACCATGCACCACTCTAATGTAGTAAATAGTTTTTTTATTTTATTTGTAATTTTGGGTTTGTTAGTCTTTTTCACACATATGTATGTATGTATGTTTATGTATGTTTCCTGCTTGTTGGTTTGTTTTAGTTCTTTGTTTGTTGTACGTATTTAGTCTTTATTTATTTGTATATGTTGTGTGGATTTATATTTTTATGTCGCTCTTTGCTTAATATGCGAATATGTATGTATGTATATATTGTTTTTTGCCTACAACAACAATGACTACTTAACTAAGCTCTGGGATGTGAAAGTGTTTAAATCCACCTTATTGCCTTTTCCACTTATTGCTGTTTGTATTGTAAGCATTTTAGAGTGTGTGGTCGGTCTATTTAGTATGTAGTGGTGATGGTGGTGGTAAAGCATTATTGGCCTTAGGGGCAAATAGGTATTTTACTTACAAACATACAGTGTTGGAAAATTAATAAGAACGTCTTTTCTAATTTTCATTTTCATAATAATGCAAAAATTATTATTCCTAACTGTCTGTAGTTTGATGGTCTTATGCCTTATATACAGATAATCTGAATGAATCTCTTTAATGTTCATAAGCTAATATATTCAACCGACTTTAGTCCACTGCAAAGTATTGCACTTAATTTTCAAAATAAATTATATTTAAGCTTCGAAAAACAAGAAAACGTATGATGAAGTTGTTCCAAAACAAAGGTATTTCAAGCAATTCACAGAGAAGTAAAAGAGGCATGAGTTAGAAAGAAACAGGCAGGGAAAAAGCAACGACACGTTTTTTTCAATGCTTAATAGGTAAAAGCAAAAGAAACCTATTTTGAGCATCATCAAAAAGCTACAAACGCACCCGAATCCGCTTGCTAGAATTCTAGCTCAGAGCCAGACGCAATCGAGGCTTCGTAGAGCTTGGCTGATAAGCTAATAAATAAATGCTCTGTTAGAGAGTAATTAGATTTAATTTTACTTTTAAGATTTGAATACTTATTGTTAGGTTTAAGGAAATAAGGCAGATTCAATAATTAATAAAAAAAAAAAATAAAAAAAAAAATGTTTTGAAATATTCTCCAGGAACCTGTGTTAAAAGGCCGCAGTCCGACTGAACAAACTGAATATTAAAAATAGTTTGTGATGTCCTAAGAAAAATTAAGGAAAAGTGCTTTGATCAGATTTTATTTCTGTTTGTTTGACAAAGCTTTCGTTCGAAGCCCACAAAATATTAAATTTATACTCATAAAAACCACGGAGGAGGTTTTTTAATGTTACTGGCATGTTTGGTTATCTGTGTTTGTGTAATTTATTGGATAGATTGAAAAATGTTCAATGAGGATTACGTAGAAATATTGCAAAATCATATTCTCTCTATGCCAGATAAGGAATACTGCTTCTATGGGAACTCTGCATGAAACCAAGCACATATCCAAACTAGTTAATTTGGGGTTGAAGTAAAACTAAAACAGATTTTAACCCTAGTAAACTCCTTGTAGGAGTCCTACAAATGAAAATAGCGGGAAATAAATATAAAAAACAAAAACAACTTGTCTACGAATAGTATTACAAATGGATGGAGTTCTAATTTAATATTAATATTTTGTAGGATATAAAGGTAGGAAAATATAATGTTTGTTTGCTGAAGAAATGGTAATGAAATATTTATTTATTTTTTCTAAACCCGTACATTCGTTTTATTATGTTGGCTTATTTAGCGCACAATAGTTATGCATATTTATACATATGATGACATTTATTTAAAACTAAGGCTCCTTGCTATGCATTTTATTTCTACAAACTAGTATTTACCTACTGGCTCATATGTAGTTTGTGTGCTGTTGCCAGTGTTTTACATAACTATTTTAATTTAAGAAGATTATCGATCGGTAAAGCTTCTTAAAAATATTAGGGGAACTATAGTAAAGGGAATCATGATTTAATTTTGTTACCAATATATGAAGCTGGCGAAAAACATCGTTTGTGGACAAAACAAATAAGGAAATTATTGTATTCTGATAAACAATCCTTTCTCAGCCTCCGAAACAAATAAGTCTTATTCAGTATTTTATTCCATACCATTACAGACATTATTAGTTGTTGTGGGGGGCTTTTACATATTTCAATTACATTCATTATTTCATTCGTTTCATATTCAATGTTTTTAATTAATTTCTAATAACAAACATTATCAAAATCACTACTCAATTTTGAGTCTTTCAAAAAATTTAAAAGAAGAGATTTCACCAGATCAGTATCTCTTTGAGCATACAAAAAAGTGCAAAATTAGCTGAAATTTATATCACTGCGACAAAGGGCTTTGTTTGTCACTTAAGCCGGATTTAAAATGACAACTATTTGTTTAAGTAAAACAAATTCTTCATGTGTTATCTGTTGAGATTTTTAATCAATTAAAGCTTTTTATATATGTAGGAATTTCCCATTCCAAAACCCGTAGACTCATTAAATAGTGCGTTCGAGTTTGATCCAAAATAAATTTTAATTCTTTCATCTTTAGTTTTTAGACATACTTTTGTAAAATTTTAATTTTTGTTAATTACTTTGTGAAGAAATACTAGTTTTGGTGATTTATTAATCCCGAAAAATTCTGGCACTTTTTTAAACAAATCCCAGGATTTGAAAGATTTGCAATAACGGGATTTCGGGATTAGCATCGGCCCCGGATCCCTATAATTGTCGATGAGCTTTACATGTCGAAACATAAGAAATCTGAATTAAGTTTCAACAATTTTAAAATTTCCTCAAAGACTTCATTTGTGCAATACTCGTTAATTTCTAGGTATTATAAATGCCTACAAAATGTTTTCTAATTTTTCATTGTTCTAAATATACAAAAACTATATACACATACATATGTATAGTTGTATATCATTAAAAAATTATGCAAATCGGCAGACGGGCTTAAGTGTTATGACATTTTGGAAAGGACAAAAGACTGCTCAGACCAATAAGTAATAAAATATTACTCATACGCATTGTTTAACTGAAAAGCTCTGAGACGAAACCAAATCGTTTAGAATTTGATACTCCGAACAATTTAACAAACAATATAAAATAAAATGAAAGAAAACAAGGAAATTAGGAATTTTTTTCTTATTATTTATTAAATTATTTGAACAAAGGATTTCTTACCAGTAGAGGAGAATGAAGTGAACAAGTGAACGGTTGGTTTGTATCTCGGCGAAAATAAGTATTTACGATACTGAAACACACAGCTTTGTGCATTTATATACATTAGGGAAAATTTAAATTCTAAGAAAAATATGAAGAATCGCTAAGTGTTGTTTTGGCGTAAACACATACGTGTTTATCAAATAAATGTGGAGTAGACAATTACAATTTAAACAAATATGTATAGAAATATCATCAACATAAATATGACAAAATGAAACTGGTTTTGTTCAAAGTAATTTCTAATAAAGATTAATTTTCATTATACGTTGATTCCACTCAATGAAGAAATCATTTGGATTTGTCATCTTAGAATTCTTATTTATACTATTTAAAAGGTAATAAATTTATCACTTAAAATGTCTGTAAATTCAAAACGTAAATTCAAGCCTATAATATTTAATATCTTTGGATTTATATTACCTACCGAGTCATTAAATTAATTAAAGCTTAATTTCTTGACTTAAAAATACTGAAACTTATCTACTTACTCATATAGACCTTTTATCAGGATTTTTTAGATTTTTTAAAAGCATTTCAGGTCAAAAAATAATTTTGCGAAATTTATTAATAGGTGGTCCATATAAATAGGTCATGTTACATATCGTTAGAAAGGCCTATCATTTGATATATATATCGTCTTATAAAAAAATATAGTTTTCAAGATATAACTAAATATATTAAAAACTTTGGAGCCCCACCCACTCGAAAATAGGCGTGACCTATTCAGAATTAAAAATTCTATTAGTGATAAAATTTTGATAGTGATTTGAAAAAAGTCACTAAAACTGACTTAAGCCGTGTAAATTTTGGGTCGGTGGCATCATTGGACCATACTTTTTCAAAGACGATAAAGGCTGGAACGTTACTGTAAATAGAGAGCGCTACCGTGCGATGATTACATATTTTTTGTTGCCCAAAATGGAAGGAAAGCTAGTAAAAAATCACTCTTTACAATTAAATGACTTTACGATACAAATATATGTAAATTTTAAGTGAAACTTAACACAAAAATATTCAATTTAATTGAAGAACCTTAAAATTAATTTGAAGTATTGTATAATTTTTAACTTGTACTAGTAAACCGGCGAAAAACATAAGAAAACATATTAATATAAGTTCTCGCAGTATCACATGAATGTTGTATTCGTATACTTGGAGGAAACTGGGTAAACCATTCTTCTCATGGCACAAAAAATATTTATATACAAAGCACAACATTATGAAAACACACATTCGAAAAATGATATGTATACTTGTATACGTAGTTAAAATAATAATAAAAAAAAGTGAATATAATAAAAAAAATAAGTAAGAAAGTATGGTCGGTCAAGCCCTATCATACAATACCCTAAACCCAGTGTATGTGTAAAAACAGTTTTTCACAAATGGGCGCTATATGGTATCTATGACCCATGAAAATTTAGTAGCATGACTTCTGTACATATAATTTTTTTTTTTTGAATTTGATCTCGAAAGAGACACTACCTACCTTAAAAAGCCGAAGGACTATGCTAAATGTGGCATTTCTAATTAATTTGATTAATGACGATGTCCTCTCCGACTTCCTTCTTTGTAGCATATTCCACGACGTTTTACCCGACATAATACCTCTGCACCTTCCTGTTGTTCAAACGAATTATGCTGATGCTGATCCTTTGAGGAGAATATGCAAAAATTTGAATGAATTGTATAGCTTAATCGAGTTTTCTATTAATATAAATGTAATTAAACGCAATATTATCGTGTTTTAAATACTTAATATGTCTTAATCACAATGTTTTCATTAATAATGCCTTTATATAAAATATTGTAATATATAGTAGTCTGTAAGGATTTATATCCATAGATTTAATCAAATAAATAATCTTATATGAAAGCTTCGACTAATAATGGACCAACCATTATAAAATTATTTGTCATGCTTTGATTTGATTTATTTGTGTTGAATTTTATTTGGATACAAAAATTTTTAAGTCGTTAAACTGATCTGAATGGGAGCTATGGTCGATTATGAACTGATTTGCAAAACACTTATAAATGTGATTATGATTAATGTAAAAACCTTTTTCGGGAGTACACTTGGATGGAGGCTTGATAAATTAATGGACCACTTTCAATCAATTTCGATTCCAACCGTCCATGGACTGAAAAATTATCATGTTACAAATTTTATGGAAATGTCTTTAAATTTGCGACCTCTGCACATAAAGTTTAAATGTCCAGCCAGCCATTTGTCCGGACGGATGGACATCGTTAAATCGACACAGGAAGTGATTCCGAGTTGGTTGGTTGGATTGTTGGACTTATATTTATGGGCGTTACAAACATCAGCACAAATCGAAATAAAACAAGTTAGAGTTCTATATGCCGCTGAGACGAATTTTAAATACCAACCACACAAAAATTTATTAAAATACATATAAACAAAATAACGAAAAATATATGAAAATATCAAATTTTTTGAAGGTTTTCTCACATAACATTGGTTTTGCTGATTTTTAATACCAAACTTTCTGATAAAATAATACACATTTTTTGTTATGTTTTTTTTTATATATATTTTGGCCGTGAGAGGATTTATACAGACGGACATAGCGCAATCAACTTAGAATTTCATAAGAATTAAGAAAATCAAGATCCTTCCGATCAATATTTCTCAATGGTACTAACGGAATGACAAATATCATTCGCCACTTTTTGTGGTGGAGGGTGTAACAAAAGGGGAAAAATAAATATTCCCATAGTAAGAAAACAGCAACATTTTCTTTGTTTTACAAAAGACACACGTAAAAACACGCTTTGTCGTTGAAAATGCAAAAAAAAAAAAAAAGAAATTCAAAAAATAAATGTTTTACCAAAATGAACCACAAAACGTTCACATAAAAGTCTCTTTTTCATTTGATATTTTTGCTGTAGTTGTTGTGATATATTGTTGTATTCTATATGTAAATTTATATAAAAATTGCAATATTTTGAACGTTGTTGTTTTTATGTTGAAACTTGCTAGATAAAAAAAACATGTTTGTGTGAGTTTGTATGTACTTGAGAATACAAATATTTTATTTGTGTGTTTTACTTGAGTGCATATGGTTGTTTTATATATATATATATATACATATATATTTACATATATGTATGTATGTATATTTTATAAATATACTCCTATATATGTATAAGCATACATACATATTTTTTCAGGCACAGCTGAATTTACAAAATTATTTTTTTACATGTTTCCAAACACACATTTAAACACACACTCTATACATATTCACACACACCTATGTATATACATGTATGTAAGCAGCTGTGTATATATTTATATGTGTTGGCTTTTTTGTTTCCACTGTACTCGTGGTACGTGTGTTTTTGTATGCGTTTCATTGTTGCCTTTGTCAGTGTTGACACTACAGTGCGTATGAGTAATTGTCATTTGTGTTTGTTTCTTGTGCAGTTTTGTGTGCATTTTCTCACTTTATTTTACTTTATTTTTTAATTTTAATAAAATTAAGTTAAAATAAACTATGTTTTGTGAACGTTTTTTGTGTAAAGTAATATTTTTGCAAAAATAGATTTTATAATTTAATTAATTGCTTATAAAGTGAAAAATAATACTTTTATTATTTTAGACACATTGCTCTATGATTCCAAAAAATGTTCTAAATATGCAAAAGGCTATATATACAGTGTTAGAAAAAATAACAAGAACAGCTTCTTCATTTTAAATGATGCGAAGAATAAAAACTTAAAACCGAATAACTTTGCTGATACTTACTGTCAAACTAATGTGTGATTTTATTGATGAATCTCTATGCTCCCTATGAATATATTTAATGGTAATAATACTATGTTTATCCGGTAATATGAACCACTCGCTACGTCCTGTAAATCACGAAAGTGAACCATAGGTTCGCTCTCAAACTATTGTTTCAATAATTATCTGTTCGTGCGAACATGATATAAGTTGTTAAAGGGCGATTTTTTAGCAACTTTCTTTTTGGCAAGCCTTTTTTGACAGCTCAACTATTTTTTTATAATATGCTACTGTTATCCTTGTTCAGTTTGGTCTATAATTTAAGCATGAACTGATCAGACTTTTCCAAAACCAAGCGTTGTTATTATTGAATTTTATTATCAAAATTCAGTAGGATGAAGATCCTACTTTTTTATTTTTGAAAAATTTCAGTCAGCGATGAGCTTATTTCTAGTTGAATGAATATGTAAACAAGCAAAATTGTCATATTTGGTGTGAAGAGTAAGTCCCAAAAATGTACTGGTTGGTGTGAATTATAGGCCGGCCGGTGGAATCATTGGATCGTACTTTTTTAAAGACGATGAAGACGGGAAAGCAAGCGCTACCGAGCGGTGATTACCATTTTTTTTTTTTTTTTTGTGAACAAAAAGAAAGACTTGGCTGACACGTGGATTCAACAAGACGGTGCCACATGCCAAACAGCGCACGAAAATTGAGAAACTCAATTGACCACCTAGATCGTGTAATTAAACGCCTTTAAACTATTTTTTGTGGGGCTATGTTAAGGCTGATATCTATAGGGACAAGCCTGCAACGGTTGACGCACTGGAAGCTATTATTGAAGAATTTGTTTGTGAGATACCGACATAGCAGCGATCAACATTTACATGAAATCATCTTTAAATATTAAATTATATATATTGTTTTATCGACTCAAATATAGATTTCATACATTTCTCTAAATTTTATGTTTTTGTTTTCAAATCAAATCCGAAAGCTCTCAAAAAATCACTCTTTATAATTTGATGGTCAATATTAATTTGTATAATGGAATAATAGAATCAATTGTTAAAACCAATTTTCAATTGCCTTAGTCCAGAAGGTTTTAATAATAGGCCTTGCAAAGTACAGTACTTTGAAAACAAGGAAACTGTATGAATGAAATTGCAATACTGATGGATTATTCTTAAACAAAGGGTTTGTAAGCAATTGTGGCAGGAAGTAGAAAGCGAAAAACAATGACACGAATTGAGTAGAGTTTAATACGTAAAAGCAAAAGACAATCATCAAACAATGCCATGGAATTCATGCAGGACAATGTTACCAAGCTGACATCTAAACTAGTTATATCTTGGTTTAGGCAAAATAAAGTCCATTGTTAAGCAAATCGTATTAAAACTCTTTCCATTTCAAATAAGCAATTTCTTCAATAGAATTATTGGTTTGGCAAAAAGTTCACGTAATAATTACTCTCGAATTAATCCATTTATAAATTTGAATTTAAATTTTTTTTTTTTTTTTTTTTTAGCCTTTATTTATTTATTGAATCTTCATATAATGAAATGACAATAAGTTTTCGAATCTTAATACTAAAAGAACATAATAAGTCCAGCCAGTGCTAGACAAAAATTTTATGATACTAAAAAAATTTCACATCAACTGATCCAGTCATCTATTTTGCGCTTGAGTTAAAGCAAGGGTATCCCTCCTTCTCAACCGATTATGGCCACTAAAGTTAAGGATGTCTCGTGCAAGTGGGTTTGGGTGGTGTTCAAGTTTGCTGACATACTTTGACGCGTGTTTTGTAAATTCAACTTTTACTGATGGCACGCATAGATCTTTGTGAATTCGAGAATTTTTAACATACCATGGAGCTGCAGTAATTATACGTAGAATTTTATTTTGACCCCTTTGAATTTTTTCAATGTTTGATGCTGAGGCAGTACCCCATAATTGAATTCCATAGCACCAGATTGGCTTTAGAATTGCATTGTACAACAATAGTTTGCAGTCCAACTTTAGTGAAGAATTTCTGCCAATTAGCCAATTAAGTTGCACTGCTTTTAATCTCATCTGTGTAAGTTTCGCTTCAATATGAGACTTCCAAGTTAAACGGCGGTCGAGGTGAATGCCGAGGTATTTGACTTCATTATGTTGAGGAATAATTTGATTATTTATTTTGATGAACGAGCAAGTTTCTTTTCGCAATGTGAAAGTGATATGAATACATTTCTGTTCATTAACCCTGATTTTCCAAAGCTCTAGCCAATTCTCTAGTTTATAAACATAATTCTGCAAATTCTGTGATGCTACTTGGTGGTCCTTATGAACGCTGATAAAGGCTGTATCGTCTGCGAAAGTTGACGTGTGGATTTTGGGGTCTGACGGCATGTCGGAGGCATAAATCAAATATAAAGTAGGACCCAGTATGCTACCCTGTGGCACACCTGTTTCAATTGGCTGAGCGGGGCTTAAAAAATTGCCTTCTTTGATTTTAAATTTGCGACCGTATAAATAGCTTTCCATAAGTTTATGGGTGTTAGCAGGCAGAGTTAATTTTATTTTGTGCATTAAACCGTCATGCCAAACTTTGTCGAACGCTTGGGACACATCAATGAAAAGGGCGGAGCAGTATTTTTTGTCTTCAAACGACCCTCTTATCACATTTACCAATCTGTGTGTTTGTTCGATGGTGCTGTGTTTAGCTCTGAAGCCGAATTGATGATTAGGAATGCATTCAGTGTCGTTCAGAATTGGAATCAACTTAGTCATTAACAATTTTTCGAACAGTTTAGAAATTGTCGGCAGTAGGCTAATTGGCCTATATGACTCTACTTTGGTGTGATCCTTCCCTGACTTAGGAATCATAGTGATCATAGACACCTTCCAATCTGCAGGATAGTATTCTAGGCGTAAAATAGCGTTGAAGATAAAGAGGATAATTCTTCTAGCTACACGAGGTAACTCCACAAGCATTTTATTGCTGATTTTATCCATACCTGGAGCTTTTTTAAGGTTCAGAGTACCAATAGCGCTTTGAATATCATTAAAGCTAAGTCTTAGAGGTACAGGAGGTCTAATAACGAGTGGTGGCAAATCAGTTGCATAATTTGAGTTGTTTATAGTAAACACATTTCTCAAATGGTTAACAAATAAAGTCCCCTTCTCGGAATCGTTTCTAGCCCAGTCACCAGTCGGATTTCGCAAAGGAGGTTTTCCTCTCACTGGTCTTTTTAAACCTCTTGCCGCCCTCCATAACGAGTAGTCAGATTGTGGGGTACTATCAAGACCCTCCAAGTAGCATCTAAGTGAAGCCATTCTTTGGGTTTCTAAGAAATGTCTTAGTATATCTCTGCATACCCGTAGCCTAGCTTTCAGTTCAGGAGACCTGTGAAGTTGCCACTCTCTTCTCATTCTTCTTTTTTCTGATAGGAGATGTTCGAGTTCAGATAAATAAGTTCTGTTTGTCCTATTTCTACATTCAACGTGATAAGTGGAAGCGTGATGCACAGCTCGTCGAAGGTCCTCGGTAAAGTTGCCAATCGACTGATCGATATCGTCGGTAGTTCTCAACACAATATTTTCCGTGCAATGAGAACTTAAATACTTTTTGTATTTTATCCAGCTTACTCGGGTCTTAGTCATGTTTCTAAATGGAGAGCCACACACTTGAGGGAAATGCATTGAAATGATAGTAGGAGAGTGATCTGAGGACAAGTCTAATGAAGGATCCACTTGCATCCATTCTACAGGGATATTTTTCACTACTCCAAAGTCAATAACATCGGGAATCTTCCGTCGGTCCGTCGGCCAGTAGGTGGGATGTCCGCTTGAGAGTACATCTAAGCCCATTTGAGCAATGGTGTTGAAGAGTACGCGACCCTTTGGGGTTACCAGACGTGAACCCCAAAATGTGTGTTTGGCGTTAAAGTCGCCAGCAACTAAAAATCTAGCTCCAAGGGAATTAAAGAAGTTATGGTATTGGTGTTCTTTTATTGAGAATCGAGGCGGAGAATAAATCGATGATAAAACAAATTTGTATTGACAGAATTCAATGCAAATGTTTGTTGCTTGGAGGTAATCCTCACTTATGTTATTCATTAGATAATGTTTTATTCTGTTCTTTATAAGAATTGCCGAACCTCCACAAGCTCTTCCGCGGGGATCTTTAGTATCGTACAACACGTAGCCATTAATTTTGAAGTACCCTGTCGAAGTCAAGTGAGTTTCAGCAATCATCATAACATCAATCTGCTTATCCATCAGGAAGTATTCCAGTTCGTTTTTATGTTGGCGGAGGCCGTTCGCGTTCCAAAAACAAATTTTTAAATAAATCATTTCTTTAAAATGGCTTGCAAGATAGTGGATTGCATTTTCAGCATTTCCTGCATCATGGATATCATGGTGGTCGTAAAAGTGTTCATAGTTTGGACAAGTGTCTGCAATGTTGTCTCTAGATTGTTGATATGTGGCTCAGAATATTGCGATATAGGTTCCTGCTCCAGACCTGGCATATTAGATTTGACCACGTTTGCGTAAGAAACTTGTCTAGAATTAGGAGCGTTTACGTGAGTAGGTGGTCGTACAATTTGAGGAAAATTCTTACTCGACGTGAAATTAGGTTGTTGAGGATGGTCAGGTAATACTGGCGACTTATTGGTCCTTATGCCCTTCAAATAAGTATAAACTGGACAACCTCTATAATTAGCGGTATGATTTCCTCCACAGTTACTGCATTTTTTTATTTTTACGTCCGTTTTGGACTTATTACATTGAGCAGTTGCATGTAAATAATTTTAAACATTTAAGCCTTCCCATTCAGCAACCTTAACTCTTAAGAATTTCAGCTATAGTGTGTTGATTGAGGAATTTAAACAACGCGGTTGTTTAGTTGCTATTGTATGTTTGGCTGTGGGTATATATTCCTTATTTCCTTTATATTTTAAACTGAACATTTTTGTTTATTATATGGTTGCCTGCATTTAATATGAGACTCTGTTTAATGTGTGAATGTAAGCGTGTCAGAGTGTGAGGGATACTAGTAAAACGACATTTGTCGGTGAGTGTTTGAAATAAATGACAACAAAGCAAAACACTTTGCATAAATAAGGCCAAGAAAATATCCTTAAAATACCATTACTACTACTACTATTTCTAGCACCTAACACAACTACTAGTACGCATTAAAACCATTCACACAAGCAGCTGTACACATATACACACGTACATATTCAATATTAAAAATAACATGAAGAAAATGTAGTTCCAAAAACATTCATTCGCATACTCATTCTTTCGCTGACTCTTCTTACTCTCAGCTTAGCTCAAAACAAAAAGTGCAATTTCCACAGACCGCAAAAACAACTAAAAAGACAACCAACCGACCAGCAGTAAAAACAACAATAACAAATGGTGCACAGTGGAAATAAAGGAAAAACAACAAAAGGGGTACATATTTGACGGTACTAGTCAATTTTTTAATATTTTTTCTTCTTTTATTTTCAGCTTCTTATTCTACGCGAAGTTATTTGAATGTTGATTTGCATGAAAGAGTAGAAACTTGAGCACGAAAATTGAAGATGCGCCTATAAACGTAATGACAGGTTTAAAAGAGAATTGAACAATAACTAGTTAGCTAGACTTAGATTAATCTAGATTCCATGGGCAGTCGTTCTTAGAAAAACAGCTGACTTGGGTCCATCATATTGATCCCATTGTGTTATCCCATTGATAGACAACTCGTCGATCACTCGGCATTAGTTGTTTAAATCATTCAGATTCCTTGTCAAAGGGGTTGACGCATTTTGGATTCATTCTTGATAGCTCCCTCAAGCATGATAGATAGGGTGCGCCGAATATACGTTCCCTTTTTGTTGGCCAGACATTGGCAGAAAAGATGGGGTATTGTTTCTTCTTCTCTACAGTAATCATTATACTGTAGACCTAGTCTTCTGGCGTGTGCTCCAAAAGTACAGTGGCCTGTAAATAAGAAGACAATAAGCCTTATTAGGTTGCGATGAAAGCTAATGTCCTACCCACATCAAATACGGGCCAGATGGACATCGCGATAGAACAAGTAATTTCATTCGACCACTTTCCTTGAGCAAGTCTAAACATTTATTTTTGAACAAGTATTTTCAGGCTATTAATAAATGAAGATTTCAATGCTGACCGATGACAGCATTGTACCTTTCCTAGCCAAATCATCAGCAATATAGTTGTTCTGTTCAGAACTATGTCCAGGGACCCATATCTCCGTTATCGTAGAATGTTTCGCTATCTCGTTCAGAGATACGCGGCAGTCTGTGGTTAACTTAGACGTCGAGTAGACACCTGCCAGACTTGAAACGTGTGAAACAGCACTTACTCTGTTGATTGTAAAAATCTAAACTCTAAAATGTAACAACAAACACAAGAATTTCTTGGATTCTACAAAAATGTTAAATTGTATGTGTATTTGGAAAATCAAAAAATCTAAAATTTTGCGTTATTTTTGCATTTTTCAAAAAACTTTCGTTTATTCAGTGTTTTGTATTTTTCTGAAGAGCACCCCGTTTGCCACCTCTTCACTATGACTTTGGATTTTTATGTAGAAGAAGGCCTGCAGATATATTGGTTGTCTCCTATGCAAACCCCTGTCATTAGTTACAATGGATAAGTGTCGAAACCTAGTCGGCGTAATAGAAAAATGTATAAACCCCCAAATTGTACGCAGCTTTTTCCAATTAAACAATATTGGCCAAATATACTGTGGGCGTCAAAATAAAGTCAACATCACATATTATTAAAGGAAAAGCTTGCTTATATTAATAAAAATAATATTATACTACATTTTTATATACATAGTTATTTAAGTAGAATTGAATTTACAAAAAAAAAAGAAACAAAAACAAAATTGTATACAAATTTAATTGAATTGTTGTTAAAACAGATCAATTTTTACACGTCAAAATAAAATAAACATTAGCATCATCTTTACGCAAAAAACCCTGTCATTCCAAAAGTAGTGGCAATTCTTTTAATTTTTATTTTTTGTTTGAAAGTATAACGGTTATCATTTAAAGAGATTAAGTAGTAAAATTAGTTAGTGAAAAATTTAAAATGTAAAGACAAACATCGCCAAATCATAATAGACTTACATAGAAAAGCTAAATTCATGCGTGAAATACGAGAGCGGTCCGGAAACTTCTTAGCATAGAACAGCAAGCGAGGTATAAACAGAAAAAAGTTAAGTGTTTTGAAAACTTTCATCTGTGCTTTGAACACATGTTAAATTTCTTTTCGATCTGGCAACTCCTTCATGTAGAAACGCGCGATTTTTTTACAATGGAAAAATTAGAAATTCGTGGTGTCATTAAATATTTAAATAAAAAAGGTTTGTCGGGACAAGAAATTCATAATGATATGGTGAATGTGTTAGGCGAAAGTGCTCCTTCATATGCAACATTAAAAAATTGGGTTGCTGAATTTAAACGTACAAGCATTGAACCACATAGTGGACGTCCAAAAACAGCAACAACAACAGAATTTGTAACCAAAAAACATTATATGGTATTAAATGATCGACGAATAAAAGTGCGTGAAATAGCTGATATAATGGGCATCTCAAATGATCGAGTCTATTTAATTTTGCATGCTGAACTACAGATGAAAAAGCTTTCTCCAAGATTTGTGCCGCATTTGTTAATAGTCGACCAAAAACGCATAAGAATGAATACTTCTCAAGCTTGTTTGAATCGTTTTAAGAAAAATAAAATGGATCTTAAGCGTCGTTTCAGAACTGCTAATGAGACATGGATCCACCACTATACTGCAGAGACAAAAGAACAATTCAAGCAATGGACTGAAGCTGGAGAAGTGCCCCAAAGAAGGCAAAAACAATTCAAGCTGGTAAGGTTATTGTAACAGTGTTTTGGGACTTGACTATCTGCAAATGGGTAAAACAAGAAATTGCAATATTTTGGATCAATTAAATGTAAAAATTCGAGAAAAACATCCTGGTTTACAACACAAAAAAATAATTTTTCATCAAGACAATGTACCAGCGCACAAGAGTGTTTTAACAATGGCTAAAATAAAAGAATTAAAGTACGAGTTTCCTGACCACCCACCTTATTCTCCTGATATAGCTTCCAGTGACTTTTACTTGTTCCCAAATCTAAAAAAATTCCTAGCTGGCTGGTTGGTTTTACCTCAAATGAAGATGCAATTACAGTTGTAAACCACTATTTTGAAGGCCTTGAGAAAAACTATTTTAATCAAGTTCTCTTTCTGTGCTAGACTAAGAAGTTTCCGTACCGCCCTCGTAGGTAAAATTAATGATAATAAAAAAAAAACTTCTTAACATAAAGCTGTAAACTGGAAAAACTGTAAGCACAAGTAAGATTAGAAGATCTTTACATCAATGACATGCATGGTAGAGTGTCACTTACTACTAAAGCAAACATTTGAATTTCGAAAAAAAAAAAATATAAACGAGCCCCAAATTATTTTCAGAAATATTCTTTTCAGCAATGAAAGTAAGTTTGAGATATTTAGAGTCGAAAACCAACCAAAAATATGGCGAATCAAAAACGAAGTCTTAGTAATAAATATGTTACCAAGACGGTAAAACATGGCGGCGGCTCAGTAATGGTCTGTGGTTGTATGGCGGCATTAGGGGTCGGTAATTCTACCTTTATAGACTCTTCAATGAAAAAAGAAGATTATCGCGACATTAAAAAAAACAATGTAGCCCATAGTGTAAAGAAATTAGGAAATAAAAATAGCGTAGATCTGGATTTTCCAACAGGACAATGATCTTAAGCATACCTCAAAAATTTTTCAAGATTGGTGGCTCAATCATTGTCATTTATAGAAAAATTGTTTTTTTGCGATATGATAGCCAAATTAAAAAAACGTCTGTGAAAAGATCATGTTCATTAAAACATATAACTTGAAATGTTGAAAATTACAACATCATTAACATACTAGCGTAAGTCTTGTGTCAATCTTGTGCAAATGCAATGGTGCAATAGCATTTGCACAAGATTATGAATTGCGCTACTGTTATTTAATAAAATTGAAAAGAAATGCAAAATTAAAAAAGTTGATAAATTTTGAATTCATTTTATAACAATACATATATAACTAAAAATAATTTTGTGTAGGCAAGTCGAAAGTCGTGTATGTTATTTATGTATGTGGGCTGCTAAAAACGATGAGTTCAAATATCTAATTAATGAAAAAACTCATGTATGTTCCAAATAATATTTTTGATTTTTAAACTATTAAATAATAATAAAAATGTGAAAAGGTGAAAGAACAGTAACCTAAAATTACCACTGTACTGCGTTCATAATAGCAAACGCTGACAATAGTGTTGTTGAGAATATTGTTGTTGTTGGTTCTGACTCTGGTTGTGGATGTTGATGATGATGATGGCAACTCGTAAGTTTAACCACAAACATTGACGCTTTAAAAAAGTGTTTGTTAAAATGGAAATTACAATGAAAAATTCACGCACACCAACATAAAAATAACCCAAAACGCATACATATACTCTCAAACAAACATTAAAAGTTCCAACACAAAATGACACGCATAAATGATGAGAAAATGAATGTTGGGAAACCCCTTTAGGGGTTTCTTTAACTTAACAACTGGGTTGAACATAATGTGGTACACATGTTGTGGATCTCAAACGATGCAAAGTGGCTTCCTTTTTTAATGTCGAAATCTTTTAAGGAAAAAATAATATTTGTATAGCAATAATGATTATGAAAATAAAAACGAAACGACTAACATTTTAACTAAAGTTCGAATAACTGGAGAGAAGGTAACACAACCAGCCAAGTGTCTGGTTTTTGTGTGGTAAGCATCGATTCTAGTTTTAAAATTTCGTATGAAGTGAAACTGTCACTTTACTCTGACAGATCTTATATCTAATCGTAATGAACGTATGTAGTCTATTTATTGTTGCTGGGAATCTTTCCATAATATGATGAGAATAGCTTTGTTAATTCGAACTGTCCAGCTACTGATGATCTTATGGTGAATCTATACTGATAATCTTTCAATGAATCTGTTTAATGGTCATAAGTTTTATATGGAAAATATTAATTTACTCGTAAAAAATAATAATAATTTAATTTCAACAGAAAAATAATAGAATCAATAGTTAAAACTATAAATATTGCGTCTTACTGAGCAGTATAATTGTTTTAAAAATCAATTATTTAAAAACTTCGAACACCAGCCAAAAGTAAGTCTAATATTAAAGTACAAGAGGCAGGAAGCGCAAAACAAAGATACGGTTAGATCAGTGTTTAATATGTAAAAGCAATATAAACCCACTTTGGTCATCTGTTACTAGTCGCATAATTGGAAACAGGATTCAAATGCCATAGGCCGAGGATGATAACCTTATTGAGAAAACATAATGTTAAAAATAGGTTGAGTTTTGCTAAGAAAAATCTATACCTGAAATATTCGGGAAATGTGCTTGCGTCAGATAAAACGAAGATACATTTTATTAGGAAAAGAAAAAATTTGACCACTGATATACTCTAAAAATCGTGAGGCACGGTGGAGGCTTTTTAATAATATTTATTGGGTTGTTAGATGGAAAAACTTTCGCTATGAATTACGTATATGAAATGCTACCCTATCTGAGAATAAGTGCCGCTCCTATAGGAATTCATGCAGCATAATGATCAAAAGAACACACTTAAACTATTTAAGTTTCTGTTTAAGCAAAACAAAGTTCATTTTGTGGAATGGCCGTTACAATTGTGGGAAACAATGAAGAAAAAATGCAATTCTATAACTTCCCAAATATGTTCAAAACTTGTGTGATCTATGAATCTTAGATGCGAAGTGGATGGAGCTAATGTAATATTATTGGTTATGTTATTTCTTTTTCAGACTAAAGTGCTTTAATTTGACAAAATATGTTTGTATATACATTTCTTATTATTGATATATTAATAAAAAATAAAAACAAAACAAGTAAGAGTTAATATTCGGCTGTGCCGAAACTTGTATAGCAGGTATATAGCAGTAATATGATCTATGCATTATTGAAATAAATTTGTATAATATTTTGAATCAATAACTATGTTTTTAAGAATTATTTTTATTTTTCGGATCCTTTATTTTATTTCAATTCCGATATTTTCATTTCAATAACGATATATTTTAGAGCTTTTTGGGTTTTCCCAGTTATTGTGGGAAATGGAAATTATATAGGAGCTATTACCAATTATGGACTAACTTTCACAAAATTCAATAGTAAAATCGTTACTTATGGTTAACTGATCTGTGTAAAATTTCGGTCCGATGTCGATATTTATATGATATTATATATATATACGTAGGTTAATGTGTTTTTCGGAAATGGTATTCATATGAGAGCCGATCAACATAAAGTTCATTGCGATGATTTATATATGTAAATTATTTGTGTCAAATTTCAAAAATAATTGGGTTTTAATAGATTTAGGTGATTTCTCGAAGTGGTCTTTATATGGTGGCCTATATATATATATATATATGTATGTATATATACGTCTTAAAACTTTGTTCGCTGATTTGGTACGACGATTTATATGTGTATACGGATTACTTGTGCTGAATTTTGTCTTCTTAGTGGTGTTTATAAGAGTTTTATGCGATTTATTTATTTGTTGACCGATTCTTTCCATTTTCAACAACAATTGTCCTTCTCTAATAAAAATATTGCGAAATTTCATGATATTTCATAATAAAAAAAATATCTGAAAATATGAAGGTTGTCTGAAACTTTGGTCTATTACTCGGAATCTACTGGACCAAAGTTACACATTTTTAATATCAAACATTTTAGTGAAACTTTTCATTGTTCTAAGTCTTTCTTTTTGAAGCTCTATCGTGCTTTCAAAAGACGGACATGGCCAGATCGACTTGGAGTCTTATAACATTATAAGAAAGAATTATAATCTTTAGCAGATTTTATACAAATGTTTTTGTGCAAATTTATAATTAAATTTTCATTTCATGTATAAATTAGTGGCGAAACCACAAAGTAAACTTAAATCAAATTATGCAATTACTCTCAATGCAATTGTTGTCCTGAGGGATTTCTTCTTTAAATGTTGCACATTTCTGTTGCATTTTTTTTATTTCTTCATTATTTTATTTTAAAAGAAAATTCACTTTACTTGTTGTTTTCTTTTACTTCCATAATATTTTATTTAGTTGGTTTTAGTTTTATTTGTTTTGTTTTGTTCAGGGAACTACTGCTTGTTCAACAGAAAATGCATTTTATATTTATTGTAACATTAAATTTCTCCATTTTTAATATAAAGTGCCGAATTGAACAGAGGGATACGAGTAAGAGGAAAAAACTAAAACATTCAACAATGACATTTATGGTTTGTTCACACATATTTTCGGTTCACTAACATTGAGAGTGTGGTACATACATGCGTGTATATACATACATATGTATTTATGTAAGTATTTAAGTTCCTGTATATACATAAATGTAACAATAACAATTCAAAAACAAAAAATAATATTTATAATAGTTTTATTAAAATTCCAATGGATATTCAGCAAAATATATTAAATTTTAGAAAAACCTTAAATATATTAATGTTTAAATGTTAATTGAAATTTTTAATTTTATGGATTTTAAAAGACTCTAAAATTCTTAGTTTATATACCAGCAAAAACTTCAATTCCATTCTTAATTTTAATGACTTCAAGAATTCATTATTACGTTCCTTTATTTGCCACTTGTTGTATTACTAAATATATATGTATTAAAGAATTATTTTCTAAAATTTGATAATTATTAAATCTAAAAAATTTACTTCAAATAAATATGTAGATTTAAAAAAGCTATTGTAGTATTATTTTGCAATAACTTTCCTTAGTATGTATTTAGTTTGTTTATTTATTCTATAATATTTGCTTGTAAACATATATTTTTATCAAAAACTTTTAAGTACCTATAAAAATAAGTTATTAATTTTTTGGTTAAATGTGGCAAAATTATAACGGATTACTTTGGAGCATCTCGAACAAAAATAAGTACTTTTTTTTAGTAAATTTATATGTATAGTACTCTGGTCGACAATTTTTTATCACTTTTAAACTTAATTTGTAAGTGAAGTTTTTGCTGAGGAGAGAATAAAAAAAGTTTAATTTTCCGTCTCTTGACGTTTGAGTACCAAATAGGACCAGTAAAGAAAAATTAATTACATTGCGAAATTAATGAAATTGTCAATTTTCATCTTAAAATCTTAGAAGTCATTACAAAATTTTAAAACATACTTGTAAGTAAAAAAGTCTATGACAATTTTCATTCGCATTTAAATTCATAAATATTTTAAAATTCCAAAAAAAAGTTGAATAACTTTAAATGAAATTGATATCTAATTCAAAATTTTTTTAATGTGCCTGTAATATCAATTATAATACAAGTAGCAAGTGTACACAAAATATTTAACCAGACCAAAAAGTACATTTTATTTCATTAAAATAACTTAATAAAAATATTTCAATATTGTTCAATATTATTTTTATGATTTTAAAGGTTATTCTGTTCTTAATAAAAATATTTCAATATTGTTCAATATTATTTTTATGATTTTAAAGGTTATTCTGTTCTGTACTGATTAAATTAGGCAAAATATATTTGTACGATAAATTGTGCATAATTTTACTGAAAATACAAAGAGCCAAAATTTCCAAAGACTACTGTAATTTTTATAATAAAACAAGTCAGGAAGTCGGTCAATCCCAACCATATAATACCCACCCAGTATATTTGTAAAAACAATTTTTCAGAAATATTAAGTCTTATAAATAGTTTTTGTGTTAAATTGTATCTCGATATAAACCCTTTTAATATATATATATACAAAGATTTTCGAAGTGGATCTTATTGGGAGCTTTGGCTCATTACGGACCGACTGTTTAAATTAGGTGTCATGATATATGAGACTTATTTGTGCTGAATTTTTTTTTTTTTGGATACCAACATTTTTAAGAAAGATATGGTAGCTATGACTAATTATGAACCAATTATCATTATATTGATTTTTGTCTATATAAAACATATACATATGTATTGAATATTATTTGGATACCAACATTTCTAAAAGGGTTTTGCTCTTTAACGTGATATGGGATCTATGGTCAATTATGGTCCGATCTGCACAAAATTTGTAGATGTTTTGGGCTTCATTTACAACTTATTTGTGTCGACATTTTTTTGGATACTTACATAAATCAAACATTTATAACCGGTAAACGTCTATTTCGGGAGCTCGGTGAAATAAAGGACCAATTTAAACAACACAAATTATGATAATGTAGGGTATAGCAAAATCAATCTGTTATCACATCACTTAAAATATTCGATTTATAGCTTTAAAATGTCAATCAATATAAATGACGTATCTTATGGTCGCTATATAGTTGCTATGACACTTATTATGAACTAATCAACAGAGAATTGGGTAGCATGTCTCCTGTGCATATAAACCTTATTGCCACTATGACTAATTGCGAACCGGTATAAAATTCGGTGTCATGAAGATTTTTAGTATACGAAACTTATTTGTGTCAATTTTTTTGGTTTGAGAAGTGTGTCTTATATGGAAGATATGACTCGTTACGAACCGATTATCATAAAATTAGGCCGGTTAATTTTTGTATATATGAAACATATTTATGTTGAATATATGTAAGTATTTATATACAAACATTGTTAAGACATTTATGCTCTTTAAAGTATTTTTCGAAAGCAGTACATATATGGCATCTATGGTTAGTTATTGACAGATCTTTGAAAAATATTTAAATTTTGTTACAAATTTCTGTGAATTCCTATAGAAGTCAGATATTTATAACCGATAAACTCATATTTGCAGATGGAATAGAATAAACTGATTTCCACGAATTATTTCTTGAGCCGAAAAAAGAATGTAGGTACCAAATTTAATCAAAATATAAGCAAAATAACAATAATTCCAAATAATTTTATAATAAGCTAATAAAAGCAAACAAACAAAACAATTGGAATTACGTCTTCAGAAGAACATTTTTACGTATATCAAGTGATAAGTCGCCGAAAAATGCAACATATAATAACTTTGACCCCTAACTACTACAATAAGTAAATATAATTTCAGTTACTTTTACATTTACCACGTGACATTCGCTTGCAAAGTACTCTCTCACTCACAGTTATATTCGTTAGTTTCTTTTATTATTTGATGACTTATTTTGTAAAACACACTTGAGTGTCAAGTTGAATTTCCGGTTTTCACATATTCAAGTCTAGAGACAAGTACTTCCGGAACCCAAAAACATAGAATAAATTAAAATATAAGTAGACACACATACTTACATACAAATAGAAACCGGCTTGTCATGAGTTTGAATAGAAGAACACTTAACAACAAAAAAAGGAAACTTGTTAAAGTGAAGAGTTGCTGGATGTTGTCATGTTGATATTTTATATCCTTATACCTCAGCCCATGAAGTGAAATGTTTTAATTTAATACGACTATAATATAGGGCTTTTTAATATAATAGAAATTTAAAGTATTCTTTAGAAAAAATATTAAAATTTAGAAGTGTATGTTGATTTCAATTAAAAAAGTTTCGTTTGTTAAACTTATAACAATTTCAGAGAACTTATTAAAAACTAATTTTCAAACAATTTCAATACAGACGAACTAGAACACAGTTATTTTTAAGAACATAGTTATATAGACAGCTTAGAATGTTTTCTTTGTTTTGAAATCAATATAAAAGTTTGTACAATATTGAAAACAATTATGAATAATTTAATTCAAAGTTACCAACTAAATAACCAATATGCAAGTAATTTAATACAGTAGAGTAGTGAAGGGGTACGCTTGTAATTAGTGTGCTAGTCTGTCGGTTGAAGAATGTTACGAAAATGTTGAAGAAAATGCTTTTAAATATTTTGTATTAAAATTCCTTTATAAAGAATAATAATTAAAAAGATAAAACATAAGGTATAATAATTCGTATTTCGTTTGGTATCTACATCTAACATTTGTAAAAGTATGATTAATTTTAAATGCATAAATGTAAATATTACTCATACGTCACATATCACAATGGAATTTTGACATGTAATTTGGTTAAACGATTTAATTATACCCTCCACCACCATAAGTGGTGAATAAGGGTATATATAAGTTTGTCATTCCGTGAGAAATACTCATCCGAGACCCAACAAAGTATATATATTCCTCGGTTCTTACGAAATTCTAAGTCGATTGAGGCATGTCCGTCTTTCTATCTATCTGTGTAAAACACTCTCACATCTAAAGGACACAACCGAAATCAACAAAGTTTACAAAAAAACACTTATAGTTCTCCTAAGCAGTTTGGTATTGAAAATCACCAAAATCGGTACAGTAGAACAAGAGTTATGGATAAAAATTTAAGACAACCTCCATAAAAATTGATATTTTTAAACATTTTTCTTCCAATTTTTTTAAATATATTGCAGATATTCCCATGAAATTTTGTATACGTTGTTTTAATGATAAAAGAAGAAAGTGTGAGGAAAATAGTAAGAATAAGTCAATGATTTCTCATAGCCCCCATACAAATATCGTCCCGAAATATTGCTCAATTATACATAAATGTCAATAAAATTGGAATATGAATACAAAATTCAGCTCGAATAAGTTTCATGCAAAACTAAATCGTAAAACGTAATTTGTTTTAGTTCGGTTCATGTTTGACCATAGACCCCATATAAAATCCACTTCCAAAATTCTCTTAAAACTGGTATAAATATTGTTAAAATATCGGTACCGACTCAAAACTTTGTATATATATAATTTACATATACACAAAAATCATTCCACAAAATGTTGTGAATTTCGGTCCATTTTTAACCTCTGAAAATCACTTCAAAACTCATAAATCTCTTATAAATAACGGTACCGATGCAAAATTTTACACGGATCATTAACATACATGCCAAAATCAAACTGCTGGATTTTGATAATATCGGTTCATATTTGACTATATGTATCTCCCTTATAAGGGTCCACTTACAAAATTCGACGTGAAATATCCTCATATGCATAAAAATCACTGTTCCAAATTATAAGAAGATTGGCCCACGATTTTCCATAGCTGCTATATAAGGACCATTTCCGAAAAGTCCACTTCCGAGTATAACAATCAACTACATAACTATTTTAATAAATAAAGGTATTATATATATACAGTGGCTCACAGCTTATTTTATGCCGTGCATCTTTTTGTTTCTAAAACTCCATAAAAAGAAAACTAACAAGAACATAAAAAAAGAATTGGAGTCATTTTCATTGCTAAAATGTACATTTTTATATATTGAAACTAAAAAAACAACAAATTGTAATTTTTTACGTCACAGATTATTTTACGTAGTCAATTTCTACTGTACCTATAGCTCAATGCAGCGTTGTTGGTTTTTCATTTTTCTTTTTCCCTATTTCTATCAATATTTTCTGTTGAATTCTGATTCAGATTTTGTAACGTCAAGTGACAAATTAAAATAGTTCAAATGAGTTCACATACAACGAGAATTGATTTTAAACATTAACTGCCATATTCATTAAAAATAAAGTAGGTTTGAATGTGCTTTTAGACAAAATTTTCATACAAAATTTTCTTAAAGTACATTTGAAGTATACTTTAATTTTTTATGCATAAGGTCATAAATCTTTCACAGTGCAAAAAATCCATAGAAAGGCACAAAATAAAATTTTCAATGAGCATGATGAACGGCACATTTTAAGAAAATCAAGGGCAAATCCAAGGCTATCCGCTTCACAACTGGCCTCTGAAGTTGCAGCTGGGCAAACAATTTTGAGTTAACATAATTTTAATGGCCGAGTTGCACGCAAGAAACCGTTTATAAACCAGAAAAACAGACTGTGCATGATAAATTTTGCCAAACAACATTTTTTTCAGGAATCTGCTTTTCAGAACTTGCCATATTCGCTTATGAATGTAAGTTTAACATATTCGGTTCAGATGGCAGGTCCTATGCTTGGCGGAAACAAAATACTAAAAACACAACAAAGAAAACCCTAACAAAATCGTTTTTAAAAAAAGCACTACTGACGACGTGGTCGAATAGTAGTATTACCCAAAAATCTATGCTAAATCGCCTTAAATCTGTTCTAGATAATAAAGTCTATCACACCTTATATTAAATCGTGTAATTGCCTGTTTTAATTTCAAGTTTTCGAAACCCATACGTGCATGCATTAAATAATCTGTTGGTTTCCTAGTTTTAATATATTAAAATGTACATTTTTGGAATAAATTATTTTTGTTTAACAGTTTAGGGTCAGTTTATAAATGGTTCATTACATTAGAGATATATAAATTTAAATTCTTAAAAGCTAATTCATGTAAAACGTTAAAATTTACACATTTTAGTCTCAGAGACCACATGTAATTGTTAAAAAATTAATACACTCACAACATAACACTACTTCAAAAATAAAGCTGGTCAATCACGAAATTATAACTGAACCCATACTGCTGATATTAGATGTTATTGATATGAACTAGATATGTTTTCAACAGCTCGTGAAACAATTCAATTATTGCATGTACTTAAGAGTCTGAACACTCTTATGACAAATATTTTTAAAGAATTATTCCCACTGAATCTACGCTTCTGTCATTTCCACTATTTTAATAGTCAAACAAAAAGATACGCGTCAACCACATTTTCTAAATAAGAAATTTTTGTATGTATAAGTACAATAATTTTTACATAAACACGAAAAATTATGTTTCTATACCTATGTACATACATATACATATATAGAAAGAAATTCAATAATGGAACTCAAAGCAATAAAGTATGTAAGTGGTGGGATCCTGCAGATGTTGTTTCTTTTTCTGGGATTTTCTCTGCTCCTTGAAAGAAAGACTTTTCAAAAAGCACATCATTTCGTGAATTTCAAAATAATTGAAATATAAAGTATCCACAATCTGATTAAAATGATATTCTACATAAAGTACATAACAGAAACAACAAACAAAGACAAACAAGACAACAAAATGAATTGAAATACTCTACTCATGTATTACACAAGTTTGTTGCACGGTGGTTTAAAAGCTATGTAAACTATTAAAAAACATGTTTTCGACGGCAAACAAATTATTTCAGTTAAGATTCAAAAAACAAAAATAACAAGCCGTCCATCAGGCTAGTTAACCATGTACGAGAGAAAAATATTTCGAGAAATAATTCGAGAAAAACGTCCTGGCTTACAACACACAAAAAATAATAAAATCAACGAATTAAATTACAAATTGCTTGACCACCCACCTTAATCTCCTGATTTAGCTCCCAATGACTTTTACCTGTTCCCAGATCTAAAAAAAATCCTAGCTGGCAAGCGCTTTACCTCAAATGAAGATGCAATTACAGTTGTAAACCACTATTTTGAAGGCATTGCGGAGAACTATATTAATCAAAAGATAGAGTTGGTAGATAAGCGCTGGACTAAGTGTATTGAAGTTTCATGAGATTATGTTGAAAAATAAAATAAAAATGTTTTTGTTTTAAACTATCTATTCTCTTTCTGTTCTAGGCTAACATGTTTTCGAACCTCCCCCGTATACCTTGTTCGAAAAGTACAAATGAAATTTATAAGATATTTCGATAAAATTTAGTATGTAATTTTAATGTAATGTAAAGAATGACTGATATTGATATTGGTGAAAATCAGTCCATTATCTCACCTTACCTTCATACAAATGTCCTCCAGAAATAGAACTTTATGGGTCATAAATGTTTGACTTATAGATCTATTAAAACAAATGTCATCACAAATAATTTGCATATAAAACCAAATTACATCTACTACAATTTTGTGTAAATCGGTCAATTATTTAGCATAGCCCCTATATATGATCCACTACCAATAATCACTTCAACGATCATAAATGTCAAAAAAATATGTCAACCCTTTTTTTTACATTGCCTACTCTAAAACGTCAACTCAACCATCAAGCTCTAAAACGTCAACTCTGAATAAAACAAAATTTTGAATTTAACAGCAGTTAAAATACACACATTTGCACACACACACATATTCATTTTATAAAATAATTTAAAAAATTGGGGATTCCCCTTATAAGTAGAGTAGAAAAGAAGTTACAATTGTATGTATCAGTGTTGCCAGAAAATGAATTTCAAAATATGCTAAAATTTGAAAAACTAAGTGCTAAAATGTTCTACAGAAGAAAAAAAGTGCAAAATTTGTTCAATGTAACTATACAATTTTTATTTCAAATGTTACAAATATAAATTATATTTTTTTTCTAATTTTGTTCGTAACAATTGTTGAATTGTTTTAATAGATTACATTTCATACATTAATTCAAAAATTTCCGTGTTCACTTACTTACCACACCAAAAGAAATTTAGTTGAAATATTAATAAAAGTTATTTTTTATTTCTTCAACAGTATTTTTTGGAGCAAAATAGTAAAAATTTGTTCGAGAAAAAAATTTTTTATCAAGCAAATTATGCTAAAAAGCATTTAGCATAATTTTTAAAAATTTTAATGCATTTTCGAGAAACAAAATGCTAAATCTAGCACTGAAAGTGCTAAAATGGCAACACTGGTATGTATTGTCTTTTTATTTATTATATTCAGTTGTTTTTTTTGTTCTCGTAAGTATCACATTACCCTCATTTTGGTAAAACAACCGAAAGTGCTTAAATTGCAAGAAAATGCAAATATTTTGGACTTATTAGAAAAGGGCGGTAGTTTATCGAAGCAATATGGTGTAACAAAGTCAACAATTAGCAAGATAAAAATGTATTAAAATGTTTTGGAGATAAGGCTCTCTTCAAAGTGTTGGAAAGAAAAAAACAGCAGAAAAAATAACAGATTTTCCTTAAATGCATATGATAGGTATACAAATATGATCTCTACTATGGTTCTAGTCAGTGTGAATGCCTTTTTTGTTTCCTTTTTGAATTTGTTTATGTTTGGTTTTAATTTATAATCAATAAAAACGTTTAAAAGCACATTATCGATATGTTTTTATTAAAAAATTTTACATTCGTAAACGTCAACAATTTGTTAAACGTCAACACCCGCGGTTTTAATTAGTTGACGTTTTCCCGAAAAAAAATGTTTATTACTTCTATTTATTTCTTGTATCTTCATTAAAAACGAACAAATAAAAATAAGCACAAATATGTTTCATGTATGCACAAATCATGCATATCATATCTCCCATATAAAGACCGAAAATCACTGTACAAATTAACACAAAATATGTTGCAAAAATAAACAAAATAAGAACAATACACAATGGAAAATATAAATTTTCGGAAAACAAATATTTTGAACAAAAAATTGCATGTATGCACTTGGCAAATATTTGCCGAAAAATATATTTGAGTTCGTTTATTTATTTGTTCGATATTTAATTAATTGCATGTGGTAAACACTTTTTGCAAATTATTCAACATAAATTAAATTGTAATACAAATTACAATAAATAATGAAGAAACTGTCAATTCAGGACAATATTCTAACAATTACAGAAAGTAGTTATTCTTCGCGAGTAATATCTAAACAGCAAATTAGAGGTCCCAAAAAGCTATTAACGTATGCTTACGCAAGTCTCCTGACAATACAAATGAAAACAGACAAGTTTTTAACACCAAGGGATGCTCAATAGCAATAGACACACGCTTTATACGATGCACTGCAAGAAGAGCCCTTCTCGATATTGGTTATACCTCAGCGGTAAAAAATTAAAACCTGCATTGTAGATAAAAAAAAATGTTAATGTACGGTTAATGTTTGCCAGAGAGCACAGAAATTGGGCAGTAGATGAGTGGAAACGTTAAATCTAGTCAAACAAATTTATATTTAATAATTTTCAATCCGAAGGTAAACAATAGTGCTACCGACGAACAGCCCAGTGAATTGAAAAACACCATATTAATAAAACAATGTAGCAAGGTGGCAGGAACGTCACAAGGGTTTGCTTTACAAGGTGGCACTTTAGACTACTGCAGAGAATCGAAAGAATAATGAGGAAAGAAAACTTTCTGAAAAAGAGCGTCACAGCATGGTGACCTAAAGTACACTTTTAAAATTATGAGTGAAAAGTTTAGCGATCATTATATTCTTTTGATGCAAAGGCCAATAATCCGATTGATAATTTGTGGGCAATCGTCAAGAGACAGTTGGAATAATACCGATTAACTCCAACCCATTTGGACGAGCCTTGTGAGTGAGTATTCCAAATTAATTAATTGAAAAATTGGTAAAGATTATGTAAAAACGCGTAAAAAGTTTTTATGCCTGTATATATTAAAGGTATTATTAATCTCATCATTTAAAACAAAACTATTTTACTATTTATTTATTTATTTTACTGCCTTTGAACACCGGCGTTGCCCGGAGGTTTGTTATCTTTTATTCCGTACCGTTTATCATTTTAAATTTTGATTTTTTCTGCATTTAGCATTGATTTGTGTCCAAAAAAAAATGTTGTTCTACTGAACACTCTCACGCGATCAATAATTTAAAAAGTTGCCAAAAGGTACAATTTGCAAACATACATATCATACATGGTTCAATCAGAAATTTGTGTATCTATTGATCACAATGTGTAAGATTTAATTGCCCCTGAAAATGTTGTGCTAATAAAGAAAAATTAAAAGATGCTCCGATTAACAGATTTTGTATGTATTTATTTCAAGACTATCTACCCTGTTCCTAAATATGAAAAACATTAAATTGGGTCTTCAGAGCTTACCAGCAATCAATTTGTCAATTTGTTCGAAATAAAAATCTGTTAAAAAATATTTAACAATAGCATCCCTAAAAACTGTACTTAAATATTTTTTTAGATTGTTTTCGTATTCAGCGGAATGCTCTAATGTGAATAGAAAAAATATGCTAAATCAGACATTATATCGTTTTGAAGATCGTTTTTATATAAAAGGTACTAACAAAGTACCAAAACTATAAATAAAAGTATTTTTTTCTTAAATTTTACTTAAATTTCCAAACCAATGTACTATAAAACTTTTGAGCCCTCAAATAAATCTATATTTAATAACAATAATACCAATTAATAGGTTTACTATTGAAGAAATGCTTTCCTAATAAATATTTTTCTGATTGCAGAGAATTTATTAATTTTTATAATTAAAAAAATTGTATACAAAAATGTTATGGTTTTTATATAAAATTCCATATTAAAAATGTTAAGTCTGTACAGAAAGTCTGTATTGCTCTCTAAGAGTCGTATTATGAAGAAATTACATCTCAAATACATACTTTAGTGATTGCATAAATCAACAATACAAATTTCGTTGTCTTAAAACAACAGACACGACAGTTTCCCAAAAAAAAAAACGAAATTTTTTCACCGTTTAGTTTGAATTTCCCAAATGTATGTTTTTGATAATTTTTTTTTTTAATGTATCGATACTTAAAATTTCAAAACTGTAGATCATTTATTAAGATTAGACACATTACACATAGTGTTGTTGAACTGTTCGGACGTGTTATTTTTAGTGCGGCTGAATTTTCGGTGAAAAAATCGTAATAGGTAAAAAAGTGTAATAGGTCGAAATAAAACAAAAAGTTAAAAAATAATTCGTAATAGGTAAAGAAAAAAAAAAAAAAATAAAAAACATTAAAAAATAAAAAACATTAAAAAAAATAATAAAAAACATTAAAAATCGCATAAAAACTGTATGAGTGTTCCTCTCAGATGTAATTCTGAGAAAGAGCTTAGCTCGACTAGAAAATCTTTATGGATCTCTGAGGAAGAATCCTTAAAAAAATCTGTGGAGAATCTTCTCACTACAAGAGCCGTAGAACGGCGCCGTTCCTGTTCGCCCAATATAGTGATTTCATCAGATGATAAAACATCAATATCTTCTACATCAAATAGTGCAGTCAAACCTAGAAAACAAGTAGGTATGGATAAATACGTCACAGTTCTTAAGCGACAGAGGAGCCCGACATCTGCTCAAACGTCATCAAATTCAAAAGCTCCCAAGACCGTGAGTATTGACAATCCAAATGATCAAAACAGGTTTGCTCTCCTCCAGACGGATGATCCAGAACTTCCTAAAAAAACGTTTAAGCCCCCACCAATTTATCTGAGAGAGCCCACTTCCAGTAAATTGGTACAAGGAATTGTTTCGGTAATAGGTGAAAATATGTTTAGCGTAACCTCAATTAAACATGGAAATATCAGCGAAACCAAAATTCAAGTGAAAAAGGAAGATGACTTTCGAAAATTGTCCAACCAGTTGGAGAGGGAGAGTAGGGATTTCTATACCTACCAGCTGAAAAGCGCAAAAGGACTCCAAGTCGTTCTAAAGGGTATAGACCCAGATGTTGATCCTGCCGAGATAAAGACTAGTTTAATGGAAAATGGCTTCAAAATTAAGAACATAACGAATATTAGAAACCGTGAAAAGATTCCTCAGCCTATGTTCAGGGTGGAATTGGAACCCGGAGATATAGTCTTAAAGAAAAACGAGTCCCATCCCATCTACAATCTGATTTACCTTCTGCATCGTAGAATCACCGTGGAAGAACCGCATAAGCGTCAGGGACCCGTCCAGTGTCTTAATTGTCAAGAATTTGGTCACACTAAAGCATATTGTAAATTGCCGTCAGTTTGTGTTGCGTGTGGGGAACTACATACAACTGCTCAATGTGATAAGTCGAAAACCGACTCAAAAATCAAAAAATGCAGTAACTGCGGAGGTAATCATACCGCAAATTATAGAGGTTGTCCAGTTTACACTCATTTGAAAGGCATAAGGACCAACAAGACGTCAGTATTACCTGTTCATCCACAACAGCCTAATTTTGCATCGAGTAACAATTTTCCTCAATTGTTACGGCCCACTAGTCATGAAAACGCGCCTAGTTCTAGACAAGTTTCTTACGCTAACGTGGTTAAATCTAATATGCCAGGTTTGGAGCAGGAACCTAAATCTCAATATTACGAGCCTAATATTAACACTCTAGAGACTACTTTGCAGACACTTGTCCAAACTATGAACACTTTTACGACCACTATGACATCCATGATGCAGGAAATGCTGAAAATGCAATCCACTATCTTACAAGCAATTTTAAAGAAATGATTTGTTTAAAAATTTGTTTTTGGAACGCGAACGGCCTCCGCCAACATAAAAACGAACTGGAACACTTCCTGATGGATAAGCAGATTGATGTCATGATGATTGCTGAAACTCACTTGACGTCGACAGGGTACTTCAAAATTAATGGCTACGTGTTGTATGATACTAAAGATCCCCGCGGAAGAGCATGTGGAGGTTCGGCAATTCTTATAAAGAACAGAATAAAACATTATTTAATGAACAACATATGTAAGGATTACCTACAAGCAACAAACATTTGTATTGAATTCTGTCAATACAACTTTATTTTATCATCAATTTATTCGCCGCCTCGATTTTCAATAAAAGAACATCAATACTACAGCTTCTTCAATTCCCTTGGAGCTAGATTTTTGGTTGCTGGTGACTTTAACGCCAAACACACATTTTGGGGTTCACGTCTAGTGACCCCGAAGGGTCGTGAACTCTTCAACACCATTGCCAAAATGGGCTTAGATGTACTCTCAAGCGGGCATCCCACCTACTGGCCGACGGACCGACGGAAGATTCCCGATATTATTGACTTCGGAGTAGTGAAAAATATCCCTGTAGAATCGATACAAGTGGAGCCTTCATTAGACTTGTCTTCAGATCACTCTCCTTCTATTATTTCAATGCGTTTCCTTCAAGGGTATGGCTCTCCATTTCGGGACATGTCTAAATCCAGAGTAAGTTGGATAAAGTATAAAAAGTATTTAAGTTCCCACTGCACGGAAAATGTAGTGTTGAGAACTACCGAGGATATTGATGGGTCGATTGGCAAGTTTACTGAGGACATACGAAGAGCTGTGCATCACGCTTCCACATATGACGTTGAATGCAGAAATAGGACAAACAGAACTTATTTCGCTGAACTCGAACATCTTCTGACAGAAAAAAGAAGAGTTAGAAGAGAGTGGCAAATTCACAGGTCTCCTCAACTGAAAGCTAGGCTACGGGAATGCAGAGATATACTAAGAAATTTCTTAGAAACCCAAAGAATGGCTTCACTTAAATCATACTTGGAGGGAATTGACAGTTCCCCACAATCTGACTATTCGTTATGGAAGGCGGCACGAGGTTTAAAAAGACCAGTTAGAGGAAAGCCTCCTTTGCGAAATCCGATTGGTGACTGGGCTAGAAACGATTCCGAGAAAGGGACTTTATTTGTTAACCATTTGAGAAATGTGTTTACTATAAACAACTCAAATAATGCAACTGAATTGTCACCACTCGTTATTAGACCTCCTGTACCTCTAAGACTTAGCTTTAATGATATTCAAAGCGCTATTGGTACTCTGAACCTTAAAAAAGCTCCAGGTATGGATAAAATCAGCAACAAAATGCTCGTGGAGTTACCTCGTGTAGCTAGAAGAATTATTCTCTTTATCTTCAATGCTATTTTACGCCTAGAATACTATCCTGCAGATTGGAAGGTATCTATGATTACCATGATTCCTAAGCCAGGGAAGGACCTCACCAAAGTAGAGTCATATAGGCCAATTAGCCTACTGCCGACAATTTCAAAACTGTTTGAAAAATTGTTAATGGCTAAGTTGATTCCAATTCTGAACGACACTCAATGTATTCCAAATCATCAATTCGGGTTCAGAGCTAAACACAGTACCATCGAACAAACACACAGATTAGTAAATGTGATAAGACGGTCGTTTGAAGAGAAAAAATACTGTTCCGCGCTTTTCATTGATGTTTCCCAAGCGTTCGACAAAGTCTGGCATGAAGGTTTAATGCACAAAATAAGATTAGCTCTGCCTGCTAACACCCACAAACTTATGAAAAGTTATTTATATGGTCGCAAATTTACAATCAAAGAAGGCGATTTTTTAAGCCCCGCTCAGCCAATTGAAGCAGGAGTACCCCAGGGTAGCATACTGGGCCCTACTTTATATTTGATTTATGCATCCGATATGCCGTCAGACCCCAATATACATACTTCAACTTTTGCTGACGATACAGCCTTTATTAGCGTTCATAAGGACCATCAAATAGCATCACAGAATTTGCAGAATTATATTTATAAACTAGAGAATTGGCTTGAGCTTTGGAAAATCAGGGTTAACGAACAGAAATGTATTCATATAACTTTCACATTGCGAAAAGATACCTGCTCGTCCATCAGAATAAATAACCAAATTATTCCGCAACACAATGAAGTCAAATACCTCGGAATCCACCTCGATCGTCGTTTAACCTGGAAGTCTCATATTGACGCAAAACTTACACAGATGAGATTAAAAGCAGTGCAACTTAATTGGCTAATCGGCAGAAATTCTACATTAAAGTTGGATTGTAAACTTTTGTTGTACAATGCAATTCTAAAGCCAATATGGTGTTATGGAATTCAATTATGGGGTACTGCCTCAGCATCCAACATTGAAAAAATTCAAAGAGGTCAAAATAAAATTCTACGTATAATTACTGCAGCTCCATGGTACGTTAAAAATTCTCGAATTCACAAAGATCTAGGCATTCCTTTGGTGAAAGACGAATTTACAAAATACGCCTCAAAATATGTCAGCAAACTTGAACACCATCCAAACCCACTTGCACGAGCCATCCTTAACTTTAGTGGCCATGTTCGGTTGAGAAGGAGGGATACCCTTGCTTTAACTCAAACGCAAAACAGATGACTGGATCAGTGGATGTAAATTTTTTTGTAGTATCATAATATTTTGTCTAGCACTGGCTGGACTTATTATTTTCTTTTAGTATTAAGATTCGAAAACTTATTGTCATTTCAATATCTGAAGATTCAATAAATAAATATAATGTATTATAAAAAAAAAAAAAAAAAAAAGACACAAAATGTCCCTTTTTTCTCGCCTGGAGGTTGAAAGTACTTTTCTAATACACATTTTTGTGACTATAGAAAGCTGAAGTAAAAATGCTTCAGAACAAAGACAATCATTATTAAGGAGTCAAATTTTAAAAGTTTTCCAGTTTTGTCCCTTCCTGTCAAAATTTAAACAAAATCGGCTTAGTCGTTTGGACTTGATTGTTTAAGATATAAAGGTACAAGTTTTACCGGATTTAAACCCATTTTATTCCAGCCTGGTCTAAGTCTAGAAAGAAGTATATCCTATTGACGCTTCCAAACATAAATATATCTATCTACGTTAAAAATTTTAATTCAATCGGTTTAGTTGTTTGCGATTACCGGTTTTTCAACTTTTTTTCCGACCTAGACCAAGTTTTGAATAAGCCTATTGACCCTTCAAAGCGTAGATCTGTCTACGTTCTAAATTTCAATCAAATCGATTCAGCTAATTTTCTCCCTGTTTACTAGGCCAGGTCCAAGTTTTAAAAAAACCTATTGACGCTTCCAAGTACGGATCTATCTATGTTAAAAGTTTCAAACATTTTTTCAAACCGGTTTAATCAATTTGGCTTAACTGTTCTTTTCGTTTTTATATCGACCTGATTAAATTTTAAAAAATATCTGAGTTCAAAATTTAAATAAAATCGTTCCAACCGTTTAGACGTGATTGCGGAACAAACAAATAAACATTTCTAATCTATATATATATATATATTTGGTATATACTCCTATATACAATACCACTGTGCAGTTTCCAACGTTTACATTTATAGTTTAATTCGCTAACAAAAGGTCACTCAATATTTTTACGAATGTAAAAAATTATTTTTGTAAGTAAGCTGTTGTAGCAACAAAAATTTGTAAATATAATTTTTTTATATTATTTTTAGTTCACCGACTGTAATCCCTAATTGTCGTCCATTTACTTAGCAAATTATTTTCAAATATGACTATTTGTTACAAAGTTATTGAAGATATAAATATTTATAGGTATTTTAACATGTCTTCCATATGGGTCAATTTAAAAAAAACGCAATTTTTGTGTCCCCGCACTTTACACTACTATTTTAGGTAAAAAAAACAAAAACAAAAAAAAAAACAAAAATGTGAGAGTGATCAGCGAGGAATATGTAACAAAAAAACGTAATTCTCAAATTTGTATGTTTGTTTTTTTTTGCTTATTCAGAATGGTGTTTTGTTTCTTCCTCTGACTGCTTCCATACAAAAGGATGTGTCCCCCGTTAGAATTTTTAGTAAACAAAATAAAATAAAATCAAGAAAAAAGTAAATATGCAACATTTAACAGTTTTCGAATTATTGCGTTTCTTTCTTGTGTTTTGATTTGTTATAGTCGTCAAATTTGGCGTTGCAAAGAAAGGTTGTCTCCACAATTTTCATTGAGCGTCACTTTTTTATAAATCAAGTAATATTACTAGTTTTCAATTTCAAGTTTAAATAAAGTAAATAATGTAAGGAAAGTACAAACTTTAAGTATTACAAAAGTGAAAAAGCGAAAAAAAATCTATTAAAAAAAGTGTGCATTTGCGTAATTTTTTTGAACCATGGTGTTAAGGGCGTGTTAAAATTTCTTGAGCGTCACGCTAATTTTTTTAAAAGTGTAATATATATTCAATGTAAAAAATTTAAGTTGACAAGCATTGTTTACATGGTTTCAACTAATTTTTTTTTATAATTTGTGAAGTTGAGAAATAAATTGCCTACTAAAAAAAACCAAAATAGGCAAATATTTCATGACCATCACTTTTGAAATATATTGCTTCATAGCTTAAAATGCTTAATTTTGATTTAATTTTGAAGAGCACGGAGATATCTGAAGATAATAAAGCTCGATAAAGCGCGTAATGACGAATATAAAAGAAAGAAGAAAGAAAGGTATAATCGTGGTATATTTGAGTTTAATTTTAATTGTTACTGACTGGTTCTGTTTTTGCGACAAACTTAATTCGAAATTGGGGAATTAATGATTAATGGTTAATGAGAATGAAAAAAAAACAAAGCCGCTTGTCATTTCATGAAGTTTATACAGATTCAGAATAAGGATTCGAATGAAAATTTATAAATTAAATTAAGTTAAGTTATTCTTTTGTGTCAAATATTTACATATGTGTATAAGTTTCTTCAAGAATTACTTCCTATTTTCCATTTTTATTAAAGAGATCGAAGAATATGTACATGTTTAGTTTTTTATGAAAATTTTTGTTTTTTTTTTATTTACTTTTTGTAAAAGAATAAAATTTGTTTCGTTAAACTTTAGATTTGCATTATTTCTTGTTCACGTGCAACAAAATCTCTTGAGCGTCACACTTAGTTTTTTCCTTAAAACGCTTATAATTGAAGTTTTTTTAAATACATTGTTACAAGCCTATTACTTTGCAAGTAACCTCTAAGTTCAAGTCTTTTTTAACAAAAATTTTCATATTTTCATCTTAAAATTTTAAAATAACTACTCACTTTAAAAAAAAATGAAAAATCAAGTTGAATTGTGATTTTTTGTTTATAATCGAAAAGCTGATTTTCGCAAGAGTCAATCTTGAGAAACAAAAGAACGTCGTAGTAAGCTTGAATTTCAAATATTTTTGCATTTTTAGCGATTTTTTATACATATTTGGTTTGTGACGCTCAAGATAGAAATCATAGAATACCTAAAAAAATCCAAAAATATTGATTTTATTGAGAGCCTAAAAGTACCACCGGATTCTTTATCAATTTCTACATAAATTGGCCACTCTTACAGGCGAATTAAAAAAAACTTAAAAAATAAGCAGAACAAAACTCGTTGTGTACGTTTTTTTTTTTTTTTTTTTTTAAATTGACCCATATAAAAATATATATTTTTGCTATGTTAAAACGTTTGTAAAAATAACTTAAAATTTTTTATTTTTGCATCGACTATATTTATGTGTGCGTCGCATAGCATTTTTGTACACAGTGTTCTTTTCATAACATTATATTGGGGGAAACTGTGGGTAGACCATTGAAGTCAATAATGTTTGTATAGAAATTGTTTGCGTTTAAAAATAATAAAACCACGAATAAATTGATTGGTGAGTAAATGACCGGTAGTTTTTTCTTTTTCTTGTCTCATGCTCATTGTTTATTTTTATTTTTAATAAAAAAGGCAAACATCTGTTACAAATAAGCATAACACCAGGCATAATAATGACAACAGCAACAAAAGCAAAAACAAGCCTCAAATATATTTCACAACTTAATTTTGCACTTACCTACCCACAACATTCCTCTAGCCGTTTGGTTGTGTTCTTATGCGAACTTTGTAATTTTCTAATTAAATTCGGTAGTTGATGGCGGAGAGGGCAGAGAAAGTTGTAAAACGTTCAAACTTTTGGTTGAATAACTGCAATTGGTTTTCAAACATCAATGAACTTAAATTGTTATACCGCATTGAAAATGTAAAATAATGCAAAAGAATATATTACGGCTACTCACATTCATAGCTGCCAGATAAATTAGAGGTAATATCGTCAAATTATGGGGAACAAATTGACATTATCATCAAAATGGTTTACTGAAATCATCATAAAAACGTCTAAATAAAAAACACTGTTTTTTTTAACAAAACATTTTTTATAATAGGTAAAACATGGCAAAGTTTTTAAATCTACATATCTTATTACAAAAATAATTTAGAGTGCAACCACCTAAATATTTTTTTTTAAGAGCAGTAACACTCAGGCAATTAGTATGTCTATATATAATTGCGTTACTTTCTTTGGAAAGGGGATAGTTGAAGAAGTATAGGTGGTGAAAGATGAAAGCTTTTTATATCACAACTCTGCAATTTAGCATTATGTTTGCTAGTGCAGAATTGCAGCGCCTCTGGTGGTGAGTAGGCGCATTAACGTTAAAGCTTGATTTTATAGCCTTTATTATACTTCAGTGGCGTTTGAACGTTATACCACCGAAGAAAGGCTAACCAATTAAGCTACAGCACCCTACAAACCTAAATATAATAAGAAATACAAAACTACACTGGTTATAGGACTAGAATATCCTTATTTAGTGTTTTTTAATACTAATAGCTTAGCATTTTATATATTGTTTAAAATACAATTTCACGAACAACATAAATTTTTTAGAAATTTTATCAAATTTTAATCATTTAAAATTTAAGTAATTACCAATTCTCATCATAATTTACAGAGTGTTTTTGATTTTCATAACATATTCTTTTGCAGATGATAGCAACTTTTGCCATTCATACTCATTTAACCATACCCCAAACCCTTTGGAGATTGGGGAAATGAGACGGAATATGAATGATACGCTGAGCCGAGATCTTAGGGCAATCTCGGAATAGGGTTGTGCGAACAAAGTCAATTTTAACGCACGTAAGACTTTTTATGGGCGGTGTAAATATTAGGCATAAGAATCCAGTGACATCACGCTGGACTAAACACATTTTTCAAGTGTCAAAAGAAACGCCAATGCATTTGGTTTTTTAAAACGGTGTAAAAAATTCTTCACTCCATCTGATCTTCTCACTATTTACACCCCCTATTTTCGGCCGAAAATGGAATACAACTCTCATGTATGGGCCGGTGCATCGAAGTATATTTTGGAGTTACTCGACCGCGTACAGGAGAAGGCGAAGATGCTTATCGGTGACAGTAGTATATCCAACTCTATTGATTCATTGGAGCATCGTCGCAATGTGGGTTGTGTTTCACTGTTCTATCGATACTATAATGGATGTGTTCTGCTGAAATCAGAGAACTTGTTCCTGAAACACGTAGTTTTTAACGTAATACACGTTCTGCAGTCAGGGCTCACCCATTTGTGATCGCTTCAAGTCAAATGTTCACAAACACTACTCCCTCTGTCCTCCCTCCTATAACCTATTTTCCTAGTTCCAACACAATGCATTGCATAAGTAAGTAATTGAATTTGATCTCAGTAACTTTATTTACAATTACAAATTACGCGACGATGTTCTTAAATTACGGAAAAGAGAATTGTATACATATGAAGATATCCCACGTTAACTTTCAATATAATAATAGTACATTTAAAATACATATTAGTGGATATGGTTAAACTCGGTATCATTATTTATATGGTGAATATGGTCAAATATGGACCGAATTTCACAAATTTCTGTAATATGATTTTTGTGTATATGTAAATGATATATACAAAGTTTTGAATCGGTATCGATATTTATAAGATATATAGAATTTCATTAGAATCAAGAATATATATACTTTGTTGGTCTCAGATGAATATTTCTCAGTGTTACACAAGGAATGACAAACTTATACATATATACCCTCATTCACCACTTATAGCGGTGGAGGGTATAACAACATTTTTGTGACAACAGAGATCAGATTTGAATAGACAATAAAAACACATATTCATAGATTGTGATAGATAGTATATGTACCATGCTTTTATATAATTTTAAATATGTACGTACATTTGTAGCATGGAGAGAAATCATAAAATTTTAAATCCTAATTTATTAATGTAAATGTTGCAAATAATTTATTTAATTTTTAGACACATTTTGTATTAAAAATATAAAAATTTACTTTTTAAATTGTTAAAATATATATACATACACACTTTTACATTTAAATTATTTTACAAATATACATACATACATATGTATATTGCAGTTAAACATTTTTATTGATTCAGATACAAGTTTGAAATCATAGCAGTTACAGTTGTTTAGCTTTAAATAATCTTTCGTATGCAATATTGCTTCTAAAGAAGACTTTTACAAGGAATTTCTTACTTTAGTTTTATTTATGTTTAATTATCTAAATACTCTTTCCACATTTGCTGAAGAATGTGGCAAGACTAGGATTTTTGAAATAAATTTAGTCAATATAGGAAACAGAAGAGAAAAATCTTTTGTTTGCATATCTGATATTTTTTTCCAAAAATCCAAAAGTTGTATGTTTTATTTTAATATTTTAAATTCTTTTAAGACAACCTTTTTCTTCACTAATAACTTCAATTATTAAAAATCGTCCAAATTAGGGCATAAATCGTCCCATCGTCATGATGTCATTTTTAGCACCTCAAAACGTTAAAATGACGATAAATCGTCAAATCTGGCAGCGCGGCAACCATATTATGGTTAAGTTGTGATTCACAATATCATAGCAATCATATATATAATTATAATAATTATGTAATGTTTGTAGTGATCAGTTTTATAATGAAAGATTTTATCATATTATGTTGTTCTCAATCATAATCAAAGAGCAACATATTATGATAACTGAATTCATCATAAACATGATTGCCACATATACGTACATAGTTACTACATCGTATATACGATTGTAGTAATCATCTGAATTGTAATTTAACTATATTATGATTACCACAATCATAAGAATATTTACACTGACCATAATATTGTGAAACAATTTGTAAAAATGTTAGCATTGTTGTGGTAAACAGATACAACTATATTTTTTCTCTGCTTGTATATACAAATATTTAAATTGACTACTTATTATATATATACTGGGATTATATATAATTTCGGTTATATTGGCGTTAATGTAATAAGTAAACACTTTTATTAATACGTATAGCAAACTTCAACAACATTTTTGACTTTCCTCATATAATTAATGAAATTGTTAAACTCACTTCAAAAGCTGTCAAATAGGCCTACAGTCTGTGATTATCCCAATTTTACTTCTAACAAGTGTTTGGATGTACACCAAATATTCCACCCAAAACTAACTTACGGAAACCATATGCTTTATAAATAAGTTGATTGCTTCTGATTGGTCTTATGGCCGTTCAAATGTTTTTCCCTTGAATACAGAGAAAATGTTTTTTTTTCAGTTTTATTTGTTTGGATTTTAAAAGGCAACAAAATATTCATTAAACTGTATATCAGCTGGATTAAATAAATGGTTGTCATCAATTTAACAAGTATTTATAGCAAAATATTTTTAAATAAAAACAAATAAAAGTGCTCATTCGGATGTGAAGAAACTTATATACCCTCCTCCAAAGTATAATTTAAGATAAAGTGTTTTGCTGAAAAAAAAAATCGGGTTTAATTTTTATCCTTTATCGGTCTTAAAGTCTATGGCTTAGTTCACGTCATTGGAAATATACGTTTTTGAAGTAACTTGCATTTGACATCCATATTATTTATCTATTAACATAACTATTTTAACTTAATATTTAAATATTTATGTAGGTATTGACCATGTTTGTAAGTTTATTTGGCGCTTCAGAAAGTTCATTTCAACAAACAGACTGTTACAGCTATACCGATTCCGATGTCTATAACTATCCAGAATATATACTATATACATAAGTATGTATCTTAATGAAAAATGTGGAAATTTTAAACGGAACGACATACTTATATGTACTCTATACATACATATCCTTATCACTCATGGTGAAGTATATAAAAACATGTACATATTTATCAAAAATAATTGTGCTAATATTTTGGAAATTAAGACGTTTTACAAGTCTGCAAAGTTTTCTTTTAATGAAATATTAAAATAATAAACGTCAAACTTTTTTACATAAAATAATTTTTTATAGATTAAAGATTTTTATAGACTTTACAACCCATCACAAAATTAAAATATTAAAAGCAACTTTAAAGATAACAAGCCAAAGTTTATATTCGGCTGTGACGAATCTTATATACACACCACTAATACACCAGTAGTGTGATTTATTTATACTTGAAAGTAATTTGTGTTACAGTTGGTATCGATAACGATATTTATACGAGTTATTTTATTTTTCGAAACCCTCACATGGGACCAATCACCTATTATGGGGCAATCGTCATAAAATATTGTTCCGAAATTTGTATGTATTTGAGGTTTATTGTGGTTAAATTTAATTTCAATAACGATATTTACCAGAATTTTAACGGTATTCTCGGCAGTAGATCTTATATAGGAGATATGGCCAATTACGGATTAACCTTCACATAATACATGAGTTTAGTTTTTGCATATACATATATAACTGATCTGTGTAAAATTTCGTTTCGATATCGATATTTATAGGTATTTACATAGGTTATTGAGTTTTTCGAAAGTAGTCCTGGGATCTATGATATATTATGACCTGATCACCACTAAATTTTTTATTACGATTTATATATTTATGTGGGTTATTTTTGGGGAATATAAATTTAATGGTGATGTTTATGCGCATTTAAGTGATTTTCGGAAGTCTGCTTTATATCGAAACTATGTAAGACGATTTTAATATATATATATATATATATATGGATTATTTTTGTCTAATGTCAACTTGATAGCAATGTATAGATTTATGCACATTAAGTTATTTTCGAAAGTGGACTTTATATGGGGGCTATGTTTAATTATGAACCAATGCAAACAAAATATCGTTGTGAGATTTTCCTTGGCATGAAACTTATTTTTGCTGAAATTTGTTTGGATACTGCTTTTGTTTAACCATTTATATAACATAGAGACAAATTCCGGGAAGAAATTTGTATAAGGACTATGAGAAATCGTTAACCGATCCTTACTACTTTAAACAGAACTTGTAGATAATAAAATTTCATTATATTATCTGCATTATATTTAAAAAAATTACAAAAAAAAATATCTCAAAAATAACGAAGTTGTTTAAAACTGTGGTCTATAACTCGGATCCTACTAGACTAATGTTACCCATTTTTAATACCAAATATTTCGGTAGAACAAAGAATTTTCTGTAAAAATTTCAACAGACGAACGGACTTGGCTAGATCGTCTTAGAATCTTATAAGGACCCAGAATATGTATATATATATTTTTTTTCTACGACCATTATTTCAATGTGTTACAAAGGAAATGACAAATTTATCTTATTAGTGGTGGGTATAAAAACATCATGTTTTTTTATTATATATTTTTCTTGTACATCATTAACTTAATATATTTGGCCCAGCTCCATTAAGGCAAGTAAAATTTTACATTAGAAGCTAAATTATTACATAAATATTGTTTACGACCCGTTTTAATTGAATTGAATTAAATTTATCACTATTATATTAAAAAAAACTTTTATTACTATTTTATCTTCATGAAATGTGGCTTATTAATTTTAGGCGCAACATCAAAAAATCAATTTTCAAATAATTGGACTTATTAAGTAATTGCATTAATTCCTTCAAATCATTTAACCACGTACAACCAGTAAAAAACTTAGAAGAAGTAGGGTAATGGGATAAACTATCAATTGTTAGAGAGAAAACAAAAGCCATGATTAAAACAGGACAAACCACACACAAACCTGCTTCCAAGTGCGAACTAACTGGAAATCAGTTTAAAACAGTAATTGGAACTCAGAGCTACGGTTGTTCATCTGTAAACAACACGACTGTTAACGAAGTTAGTAAAAATTATTAAATAAGGAACAAAACTTACAATCAATAACTCGTCGGGTTACAAGAGATAAAGAAAGTCATTAAAACCATATTCCAAGTTCTTTTTATGCAGACCACTTATTTTTTAAATGTTGTATTTGTTTATCAAGAACGCTAGCTTAAAACAGGCCCAATGTTGTAATTTCACTATTTCTTAAACACAAATATTCTTAATAATGTCCTTTAAAGTCATACTCGTTCTTTTAGTTACATGTAATATGGCTGTTAACCAATAATAATAGATAATTTTTAAGAGACAGTTAGAAATGTCAACAATACCAAGTTAAAATAAAATATAAACCGCGTCATAAGGCAAACAACACATATTTAGAATTGTCTACAAACCACAAAAAGCTGCAAGTAGAAAAGGCTAAGCAAACAGGCAACAATAACAATAGATTATAATAACAATAATATGAAGCAACAATAAAACGAATGAATGAACGAATGGATGGATGGATGGATGGATGGGATGGGATGGAATGGACGATAGAATGAGCGAATAAACCAGAATTCCTAAAAAATAAAACCATTGAAAACAAAAGCTGCAAAACACACAAGTTATACACAATAAATACTCCAAGTACGAGTATTGTACTTGAATTTATGCTGGAAACTGAGAAGCGAAAATGCTCTCTAACAACAATAGCTACAAAGTGGATCAGGACAGAAAGAAGGCAATGTCATTAAAAAAGGATTTCAACAATGAATGAATATAATTTGAAAGCTATAACAATAACCGCAAAAAAACAGAATAGAATAGAAATATAGGGTTTTCTAATAGCTACTTGACAACTCTGAATTTAAATTGTGAACGCACTATTTCACTGATCATCTAATTGTTGCTTTCTTTTTTTTCAGTAAACTTAACATTTTCGTTATGGTAAAGTACACGAAGGAACAACGTTTGGAAATTATAAAAATGTACTACCGAAATTCGGAGTCGGTGACCGCAACTTTAAGAGCGTTAACTCCAATTTTCGGTCGTAATTATCGCCCTAGTAGACAAGCAATAACAAGTTTAGTGCAAAAATTTGAGTCTACATATTCATTGTGTGATGCTGTCGTGCCAGTGAGACAACGGCCTGGTCGAAGTTCCGAAAATATCGCTGCCGTTCAGGCGTCCGTAGCAAACGATTCAAATCAGTCGATTCCGCGGCGTTCTCAAGAACTGGGCATCCCCAAGACCACTTTATGGCGAATTTTGCGTAAGGATCTGGGTTTACACCCATACAAGATTAAGCTGACTCAAGAATTGAAGCCGATGGACCATTTGAGTCGACGTACGTTCTCCGATTGGGCTCTGGAGAAGATGCACCAAGATGATGAATTTCATCGCAAAATCATCTTCAGTGACGAAGCTCATTTTTGGCTCAATGGGTTCGTCAATAAGCAAAATATGCGTTATTGGTCTGCTGAAAATCCACATGTGCTTCACGAATCACCACTTCATCCACAAAAAATTACTGTTTGGTGCGCTTTGCATGCCGGCGGCGTCATTGGGCCATATTTTTTCGTCGACAATAACGATCGTCACGTTACTGTGAATGGCGATCGTTATCGCGCAATGATTAGCGATTATTTTTGGCCCGAATTGGAACACATGGACTTGGATGACATGTGGTTTCAACAAGACGGTGCCACAAGCCACACAGCACACGTTACAATCGATTTACTGAAGAGTAAGTTTGAGTTGTCAAGTCCTTATTGGAAAACCCATTAGAAAAGAAAATAAATCATAATTCATGTATGATTAAAATAAACTTAAAATTTATATCGATGTATAATTTATGAGCAATTAAGTAAATACTCCTATTTAAAAGGCATATGTTATTTTATTTTTAAGTATGTACCATTATGTTTTTCTTCCATTGAGCAAAATACTTTTTTTTAATTGCCGCACAGTGGCTCAGAATCGTTTTTCATCGGCCAAAAATCTGTAACTTATGAACCGATGGAGATGTTTTAGTATTTCTTTTTGTGAAGAGAAAACATCTTAAATTTTTCCTCAGTTTTAATTTCATTACAATCGGTTCAGTAGTTGATGAGAAATTTAAGGTCAAAGTTGAACTTAAATTTTTTATAGCATTTAGTATGAAAATGCGGGATTTTTGTTTTGTTGAATTTGATTTTATTATAAAAAAAACGGCACAAGCAGATAAAAAACGGCATTTTATTAATAACCAGCATAATTTTGTGAACAGGTATCCAATTTATCAATTCTGCAATAGGTTCTATTAGAACCGGTTCCAAAGAACCGAGTTTTTATTTGTTATTTTCTTTTTTATTTAAATAGCAATAAGGACAAACAATTTTTATTTTTACTTAAATAACAATTAAATTAAAAGTACGTATACAATTAAATAGATCTTCATTTGTAATTTGTTATGGTAATGTGCTCTCTATAAAATCTGTAATCTTTATTTCTGTTTTTTTCTGAGCTTCCACTGATAGATCTCCAAGTGGTACTAAATGATGCTTAAATATATCCTACCCATGATAAAGAATTTTGTGAACTGTTACAGACATTTTTCGCCAATGATATTTGGTATTACATATATATTCGTGCAGTTTCCTTGGCATAATCATCAAATTTTCTAGCATCAATTTGTTCATTGCACGCAAGTACTTCGATAATTGTTTTAAACCTTGAAATCAGGGTTGTCATAGAAACCAATATTGTCAAAATTGGTTTTAATACCGACAAGAAAAAATGCTTTGGTGCACTTCTACACGTTCAATAAATATCGTGATACTAGAAATATCTCAATATTGGTTTCTATGACACCCCTGAATAAGATTTTTATCAACATCTATTACAGTTGATTTGTCAGGATCAGAAAAGAATCTTCTTTCTGTAATCTAAACGTTCGTAATGCCTGGTCCTTGTTTTGGCTGATCTATAATTAACCCACATTTGAGAAATTCATCCGGAACATGTTTTGTGAGTTGTTTTTGTGATAGCAATTGATATTGCTTTGATATCTGTAAGTTTCCGCCTTTTTCGGCTACTATAGTTTTAATATTGTTAAGAAATTGTATTTCAATTTAAATTTAACGGCCGGTATTAACATACAGCATGTTTATCAACTTACAACATCTTTAACAATACGTATTTGTAGAAGTTTAATTTATAAACATTAAGCTATGTGTCCACGATCGTCAGATATTAAAACGTTGTCAGAAAAATGTGCAGAAACTTAAAAATAAACTTAAAAAAAAAACATAAAATTTTTTGTCTTCCAACGTTGTAAGAAAAAGTAATATTGTCACACATCTAACAATCGTGTAAACCCACAATTTTGGCATTGTCATTGTTTTAAGACAATTGTCAAACACTTTTCATTGTCATATGTGCAAAGTTTAGCATCTGCCAATGGCAGCATTGTCATAGAAATTATTTCTAAATGCAACTCTATATATATATATACATACATATGTACAATATTTAAACAAACAAGTGTTTATAAATAAAATGTTTGAAAAAAATTGAAGAAAATTAAAGAATTAAAATAAAGTGTGCATTAATAAAATTTTTCAAAAAAGTGGAAGAAAATTAAACAATTAAATTAAAGAAAATAAAAAATGGATAGCGACATATTTTTGATGAATCCTGTTTAATAGAGTGCAGATAAAATTGCTCTTTTTTGTTCCATGACAATATTTAAAAAATTTAAACACACATACAGAGCTGCAAAACGAATTTGACAATGCCAAACAACAATCTGACAACCGTGTGAACTGACAATTTCGGTTGACAGCTAAATCCATTGTGTGACAATTGTGTGCAAATGAAATTGTTAGTTTTCTTACAGTCGTGTAAACTGACAATTTACATTTTGCTAAAAAATTTTCAATGTCAGTACATTGCTAGCACATTGGTAGATATGACAACGTTGTAATATCTGACGATCGTGGACACATAGCTTTATTGAGAACACCCTGTTATAAACATAGCTAAGTAATATGGCAACATTAAGTTTTACGGCTTTGGCTGAATATTCTAGACACGAACATTATAGACTTGCAGTCATGAACATTCTAGTATCTTAGCTCCGAACCATCTAGAATTTATACTTGGTGTATAAATAGACTAACAGGGCCACTCAAGTTAGTGAGTTTATTGTGAGTCATCGTTAAGTAAACATCAAATTGTTCTCAAACAGTAATTTAAGTGTGTTCTTAAACCGTAATATAAGTGTGTAAAAAGACAGTGTTAATTTTTAATTGTTGTTGTGTACATTTAAATAAATAAAGATTCGTTATATTTTCTTCGAACTACTTGACGCTTTTATTTTGCAATTAATAAGAATCCGGTTTATTTAAAGGAAATAAACCACCGTTTTTAAAAGGTAAAAAGTAACAATCAATGACAACATAAAGTTTTGGCCGATGAAATTAAATTCTGAGCCACCGTGCGCCGTGGAATCTTTGCAAGATTTATAACAGCGTATGAGTAATATTTATTAATATTAACAAGTATACTCCAGAACAACAATTGTGCTTTAAAAATCGATTTTTGGTGAGAGTGGTCCAAAAGGACCACTATTAAAGGATGTAGAGCCTATTGCATAATTTCATTTAAAAAACGATTTTTGATGAAAAATACAACAGATTATCTTTCTTTGATGAATCCTGATTCCGTTTGTAACACATAGATCTTCGAAAAAAGACACAGAACAATGAAATTTTTACCAAACATTCTCTGATCCATCGAAATGCTTGGAATTGAAAATGGGCAAAATCGGTCTAGTAGTTTCCGAGTTATAGATCAAAGTTTCAGACTACCTCGATATTTTTCAAATATTTATTGCTATTTTATTCAAATATAATGCAAAGAATGAAATATTGCACACTTATATATATTATAGAAGGACAAGTCCTGTTGAAAATGGTAGGAATCGGTCCACGATTTATCAGAAAAGCCATATCCATACAAAATTCTGCAGTAATAAGTTCCGTACAAAATAAAATCTCAAGACGATATTTTGTTTGCATCGATCCATATTTTGACAGCCCCATACAAAGACCACTTCCGAAAATCACTTAAATGCGCATTAATCCATTATAAACCACTATCAAGTTGGAATTCAACACAAATAGTTTATACATATACATATATAAATCGTCACTCTCAATATGATGATGATCGGTCCATATTTGACCGTAGTACCCATATAAAGGTCACTTCGAAAAATCATTAAATACGCAAAAATCTATTATAAAAAGAATTATTATTTTGAAATTTAACACAAATAATTCTCGTACACATATAAATCGTCCAACAGAATTTCATGATGATTGGCCCGTAATAGGACATAGTTCCCTTATGAGGACTAATCCCGAAAACTCATTAACCTGCATAAACATCCATCTCGAACCGAAATTTTACACAGATTGAGCAAAGCTCCCGTACAAGCTCCACTTCCGAGAATAACCACAGAGTATAAAGAGATGACAATTTTGACGTTTCAAAAAATCCAAAATCAGTTTACTAGGGCTTTTTGGTACTAAATTGTTGTCTTGTTTAAATAAATCTCTTTATGTTACACGATGCAAAAATATAAACAAAGTGTAAATTATTGATTATAACCGGAATATGCATAAAATTCTTATAAATGTCGTTATTGATATGAAATTAAACTAAAACAAACCTAAAACAATTAGAAATTACGGTACAATATTTTATGAAGTTCGCCCTATAATTGGTGCTTTGATGGTGGGTATACATATAAGATTCGGCACAGGTGAATATAAACTCTTACTTATTCAATTTACAACAGTATTACAGGATCTAATTTCAATTTAAAAATCGATTTTTGGTGGGAAATATAATAAGTGATCACAGATAATCTTGCTTTTTCAATTTAAACTAAGTATTAAAGGATCTAGAGCCTATTCTGGAATTCCATATAAAAATGTAAATGTAATATTCCTAAACGTTTTTCATTTGGTTGTGTATATTTCCAATTAACTAACTCATATGTTTATACATATGATATTGCATAATATTGGCATATCTGCTGATAACCAAAGAATATTTGGGAACAATTTTACTCCCCGCATGTTTTATTACATTCCCTAAAAACATAACTAAGTTCAAAGCTTTAGAGCACAGTGAAACAAAAATTTGTGTGGAAATTTATTGAAAACAAAAATACTTTTTAAGTTTCTCCTAAAAATGGAAAATAAAAATCACATACATATCTGGCATAGCTTTAAAACATTTTTCAATGTTTACTTTTTATATTTATATCATTTTCTAATTAATTTTAAAGATAATTTCATGATGTAACTATACACAGTGAGTGTAAAATAATGTGCTACTGTCAAAAAAACTTGAAAAGTATTACTTTTGACATACATAAGTAAGTTGTAAACAAAGTCAGTCAGCTGTGCTACTGCACTCACCTTGTAAAATTACACCATGGATAATTTCTAAACTTCGTAAAAATTACGAAGACAATTAAAAATTATTGTAAAAAATAAATTTCAATTGTAATTGGAGTTTTATAGAAGAATGTAACTGAGAATACATACATAAAAAATAATAATTAACTAAAAAATTGAATAAGGAATATATGCACAAACATTTCTAAATAATTAGTTGACATTTGGGTTAAATCTTTTAGTTTGCTCGCAAAAATAAGAAAAGCAATGCATTGCATTGATTTGATTTCATTGATTTGTTTAATTAAACAATGAAGCAAAGTTGTGAAAAATACAACAAAATACACAGTATTTGAGAAAAGTTCTCAACTTATTTTGTTGCGTAAATAAAATTTCACTAATTGTATACAGACTTCAGCATCTTCAGCACTGTCGTGACCGGCTTCTAAAATAAAGCATACAAATACAAAACATATTTTAAAAAATTTGTAATTTTGAAAGCTAAGCTAAGTCTTTCTTACCATTTTCTTGTATAATTCTTTTTAGATTTTCTATACATAAAGTTTTAAGAGCACGTTTTTTGGGTGGGCCCATTTTATGTGGAAACAGTACAGAGGTATCAACAACAACATCGTGTATTAATTTCAATGCCTTCAAATCACTGTCCAAACTATGGCCAACTAGTATAGTTTTGGAGTGAAACATAGACATTAGGATCGCTTGAACATCTCGCAATGTACGAGTTTCATTTGACAGCATTTCTTCGGTTATGCCAGAGTAACTGGAAGAAGAATGAAATACAATAAATAATATTGTTAATGTAAATAATAATTAAATTTTTGTTATTACTTTGTTCAACAAATACTTTTTAGAAAAAATCCCTAGATTTTTTGATTAACTTTTTAAGCATTTCATCAATAAATACTTATATTGAATTACTCAAAATACACATTTAAAAAGATTTCTTATTAACTTACACAGTATTATAATCAATAATTTTGTTGTCTGGCTTAACCAAAGCATCATAAACCGTCCTAGAATTAATATCAACAACAGTGACACGTGTCAATTCTATACCATAGGTGGTATAACACATTTCACAATCTAAAGCATAAATATCCTTTTTTGTTGGTACATATTCTGTGCCATCAGGCAGTTCGGCCTTATCGATGGTGGTCACATAGCCAGTAAGATTATCCATATCTACAAAGTCAGTGACATGATAATTGGCATAACTGCAACCCGGTGTGCCAGCTGGTTGTTGACAGCAACGATGATGATTGTCAGCAAAACCTAAAAGGAGTAAAAAAGCAAAATAAAAAAAACGACAAGAAAATATTATATTTCTCTCATAATAAAGGCTTTTATTGTAACAAACCTCTTCTGTAACCTGTACCCTTGGGGTGATAATTGCACTCGTCGACACACACCTCATCGTACATTTGCAGATTGAATACTTTGCCACAACGGCCGCAATAGCGTTCGGTGTCATTTGGTCTACGCATTGGTTTTGTACATTGTATTTTTGCTGTGCCTGGTTTTTTACCTGGCCTAGGATAACCATTTACTACTAGTTGCTCTTCGGTTAGACGTAAATCATAGACCATGTCATAAGCTTTATCGCTGGATAACTTATCGAATGGCTCACGGCCTGCTGATGCTTCATTTTTGCTATAAATACAAAAATACTTTAGTAGTAGCACATACATTTTTATATTAAGATGCCCACAAAAGAAAAATTAACGTTCAGTATGTTTTAAGAATTTTGGTTTCACGTTAAATTATTAGCGGCTAAACTAACATTAAGGTCCCTTAAATGTTATGGTAAAGGAACAATATAGAATTTCAGTATTATATAAAATGTTTCTGATCATGTCCAGCAGGAATTTTTATGAATTTTTCAAAAATATATATGTATATTAATGTTTAATTATTTTTTTTTTTTTTGTATATTTTTTTAATAAGCATTTTTTGTTAGAAAAAAACATTTTTTAAAAAAATTACGTTTGGCATTATAAGCACGTAAAGCTTTTTAAAGTTATTTAATAGATTATGTAAAGCAACCAAACTGGGGCAAAATTACCGCATTCGTGATCGAATGAGCTATCGTATCGAAAAATGATTTCGATATCGAAATTATAATAAAATGTACTAATTTCTTGCTCGATATCGAATGCCATAATCTCATCAATTTTACTCGATATCGAATGCGGTAATTTGGCCCCTGGAGTTGGGTTGCCAATAGGCAATGCAACTGACATGCAGTTTATTACTTTCGTTTTTAATCTTTTTTCGAATTTTTAAGTAGAAAACAAACATTTATATGTTAAAAATATAAATAATTTAACACCAAATTATTAGCATTAAAAATTTATCACTTAAAATAAAATCAAAGCAACCACAAATTCTTGGTTGCCATGTCCGGCAACTGAAGTTAACTGCTGACAGTTGTCAGTTTCCATGTGTAATATGTTTTTGGAAACTTTTAACTTTATTAGTGTATTTTCAATAGAAAATTATGTGTACAACAGTTTAATTATGTGTATTCTGTTAAACACAAAATTACAATATAATTTTATTTGCTCTTATAAAACCCATCTAGATTAAATAAACATTTGCTGAAAATACTGGTTTACATTCCTCAAATATTTGATCAATGTAAAAGTACCGATACAATAATAAAATTCATCGACATCGTAAAATATCTTAACCAACTATATATTCGATGAAAGTTCAACTTACTCGATTGTGTAAATCGTTTACAATTCTTAATCGATTATGAGCAAGCACTTTTTTTATTGAATAACATTATTGTTAAAATGTATTAAAAACTTACATTTTCTTTTGTACACTCCACGATGTATTATTTGCTAATTTACCCGCCAATACAACTTCATGTGATATTATTTTATTAGCATTTGATATTTTATTTCCAGAATCTACAACAAATAGAAAAAAGCAAATTCACTTAATGTTGTAGAATTCGCAAAGTAAAAAGACGACCGTGATTACTAAAAAAATACGATTTCATATAAGTGACTTTTAAGAAGCGAAATTGAAAACTTTCCATAAACACAACAACAACACGTATTATGTATGATGTTGTTGTATTTGTATGAAAGTAAATAATTTTGCAAGGGCAACATATGGTGAAATATTGTTTTAATAACCACTTTAAATTAACATTTTGAGATGCCTCCTTATATGCATTATAACAATTACCAGTTGCTTCTTTTCGTAATTTATTTATAGCTAACATAGCACTACTTTTATAAATAACTGGAGTATTGCATTTCTTAAAAACAGTCAATTCCTCTGTTTGAGCCTGTGTTAGGAAACGAAATATTATGTAAGCATTAAGTAAATATATACAGTCATTTGAGTAAATACCCTTTCCCAAGCATCAGCTATATTTGGATACATAGCCAGACAATGTTTAACCATCATATCATAATACTGCATTCGTATGTTATATGAAATTTTTGTAGAATTTGCCTCCAATACGGGTGGTTTAGGTTCTTTGGTTACCTCAGTTGCAGTAGCTTTTGCTGTGATTTTATGAGCTACTCGAGACCCAGCCCTACTGGTTTGTGCTGGAGTAAAAGCAGGTTTTTTTTCTGCTCTTAATTCTTCGACTTTCTTTTTAGCTCGTTCAAGAGCAATCATGTTTGCAACGGGAGCAATCATTGAGCGACCTTTACATGAAGTGTAGAGTTAATTTATTAATAAATAATATTTTTACTAAGTTTGTTGTATTAACCTATTGGTTTTGAGGGTGGCGTTAAGTACGTTTTTGGTACGAGCGGTGTAAGCGTTTTTTCTTTTACTTTTCGCAAGGCTTCATTTGCTTCGCGAACTTTTTCCTCGGCTTCTCTTAATGCCGCTGCGGCAGCAACAGCCTCATCTTCTTGTTTACGTTTAATAATTTCTTTTCGGTCAAAAATTGCCTACGAACAAGAAAAAATCATTTAATTAAATTAAATTTAGTTTTCTACAAATAGCAAAAGTGCGTTAAAGAGTAAAAAAATATATGTATGTGGTAGGAATAATGATAACTTAGAAATTATTGGCTAATAAACCAAAATTTATGGTTTATATTAATAAATATACCTGCATAGCATTTTTTCGATGATCCGGTTTGTGTACGACAACCGGCATATGATTTTTATGCTTGTCAGCATTTTCATATGCTACTCTTTTTCTGCTCGGAGCATTTAGCAGATCTTCTTCATCCAAAGCTTTACGTTTTAATGCCTCCTTTGCTTTTTCTGCATCAATTTTAGCCTTTTCACTAGCCACTGCGCCCTGATGTAGAGAAGCAAATTCTTGTTCTAATTGATCATAAATCATTTCACATTCCTTCATAATATCCTCCTCTGTGGTAGCAAATATTGCTGCATCCTCAGTTACCAAATCCGTAATTTCAGTATTTAAAGTTGAAGAAGATAAAGATTCTTTTGAAGATTTCCTATCACTAGATGATGATACCGAATAATGTTTACTTGAAGAAGACGAAGAGGACAGTTTAGAAGATGAAGATTTAGTTCGCGAGGATGAGGAGTTAGATGAAGAAGATTGATGTTTTTTATCTGTCGAAGATGAAGAACAGGACTCTTTGGATTTTGAGTCTTTACTATATTTATCCCTTGATGATTTGTGGGATGATGAAGACGATAAAGATTTATGTTTAGAAGATGATGATTTTTGTTCTTGTTTATCATTTTTTTCTTTTTCGCGGTGTTTAGAGTCTTTTCGTTTATCATCCAACTTTTTTATTTTTGAAGTTTCCGTCGCATCTTTGGACCTAGATGTCGATTTGTGATGTTTGTGTCTACTATGAGAATGAGATGATGCTGATGAATCTCTTCGTTTATGTTTATCTCTTTCCGTGCTATCACTGTTACTGTTTATTATTTTTGTTTCCTCCTCTTTATCTTTAGAATCTTCGTTACAGTTTTTTTCTTTTTTTATTTCTTTGACGCCTGGATCCTGCGATTCATCGTCATTTGAAAATTTTGCCACCTCCTCCGAATCATCATTATCGATTATTCCAGTTAATTCATTTAATTCATCATTGCAATCATCGAGATCTAAATTAACGCTTTCTTGGCTGTTCTCATCAAGATGCTGTGAAGTGGGAGCTGGAATATACACGGGCACAGAATCAAGAGATTTACGTTTTTTTGACGGCGAAGCGTTAATAGCTGGTTTTTCTGGTTGATATTCTAATTTTTTTGTTTTCTTCTTTACGGCTGTTGGTAACGGCAATTCTGGCAGAGGCAATGCCAACAGTTTTGGCGTAGCCTTATATTCAGGTGCAGGCTGCACGTTTGCTGTTGCCATTGAGATTTTCTTATCTTCAACTTCTGCAAATAAAAATTACTATTCCTAAGAATTGTGCTTTATTATAAATCTTATAATTCTATTCCTACCTTTTCGAACATGCCTAAAGTGACAGTAGGGTCGATGACATGTTGTTGCCGCAGTGACCCCCGATTCAATGTCATTACGTGTACTCGCAGCGGCAGTCCCATCGTAGTAGGGACATACGTAACTTTTAAATAAACCCGTAGAGGGTAACATGACCCTCGTAAGAGTATTAAAAAAATATATTGTTTAATTGAAAAATGTTAAAAGATTTCTTTAAGAATATAACATAAAAAACAAAGAATTCACACAAGCATTAGACTGTGTGAAAAAATAATGTAACTCAACACAGTTGCTAAATATAGTATGATTAAGTTTTATGTCTTTACCTATTTGTATACTTATTTTATATTTTTTCATCTGTGATATTTAAAACATAATTAATAAATTATGTTATCATTTCAAAGATGTTGTTAAATATTTTTAATGGTTTTAATGTGTTAAGGAAGTTTTGTTTACAGTACGTTATAAGCAACAATGAGTATACAGCTGCTTTAAGAATTTCCCCTTTTTATGAAATTCTGTAAATAGTGCTGCCAACTTTTGATAAATTTTGAAAAATATATAATAAGATCTCAATCCCGAAAATTGAGAAAATTCCCAAACTATATAAAATTATATAAAAAAAACTATTTAAAATTAAAAGGTAATTTTAGAAATTAATATATTTACAAAAACGTTAATTTACAAAACATTTTTAAGTGTTCTTTAATATTGAACAAATAATTCAGCCTCTGTCATCGGGCAGCATTCTCACGGTTTCCTAGTACTAAATGACAAAATATTGAATGAGCTGTGTTTCAAGATTCACAAATTAATAGATAATAAAATAATTTGGTAGCATTAAAGAAACCTTGGGTTTCTAATAAATCTTCAATAACGGATGATATATGTACATAGGTATTTCTCCAAGTTTTTCTGTAGAAGTTCTTCACAAAAACTTTTATGTGAAGCCGGTTTTCAATAAATAAATTTTATCACAACTATAATGACAATTGTGATATTAAAAGAACACCAGCTTTTTCATACGAATGTATGTACATACATATATAGAAATCAGTTTGCACTTTTATTCGCAAAAAAATAGTTTTTAAAACTATTGTGACTTTACCATGCCTGGCATATTTTTCATTCATCTAATCAATGACTACACTAGGTTAATAAACTACTTTTAATACAAGTTTAAAGTGTTTGCAAATTATTTAATGATAATTAGATTTAACATATCTAATAATACAATTGCTAAAGGTAAACAATGCACCTATAAAATTTTAAAATATTTATGTATGTATTTAACTGTTAATGTCACACAACAACAAAAGAAATAACAAATGCAGAGTACGTGAGTTCAAAGTCCACATTTTGGATGTTTTATTAAAAACACAAAATCTTTTGTTTACTTTAAACTCAGCAAAATAAATTGCATTTTTGCGATAATTTTAAAATTGTTTTTATCAGATAAATGCACCATACTTAACAAATTCTGATCGTGTCCAAGTAATTTTATTTACTATTTTATTATTTGTTTTGATATTTTTTGTTACTGTATTTGTTCTTTTACATATGTATGTAGGTACATATATAAAAATTTTATAATTAAGTGAAGAGGTAAATTCGTTGTAATGTTTACATATTTTATTTCCCAGTGGGAAAAAATGCTGTAAAAGGCCTTATTTTGCAATCACAAGGACTTCCAGGCGCATTGCAAAATCGTTTAAATTTTACACTGCATGTCATTGGTAATAAGGTTAGATGCCTGATAAAAGGTTTACTTGAAAGGTCAAGTAGAAGGTCTGCCAAGCAATGCCTAATAGAAGGCATAATTAAAGGTCTGCTAAATGAATCATTCCATTAAGGAAACAAATATTCTTTCTCAATTCATTTAAAAAATCACATGTATTTTCGTATATAAAGTACTACTTCTCGTGTACTTTACACCATAAACTGTCATAAAAGACTAAATTTATAGGTATTCATAGACACTCTTTTTATTCATTTTTATTACTCTTATAACAAAGTGAACAAAATCATGCTTGTTATTATAGTGCGATATACAGGAATAATTGCAAAATCATTCATGTTTAATATTTAAATCGTGATTTGCTGACCTTTTGAAATGCAATTTTGAATGTTTATGAAACACCTTCTAGATCTAGAACACCTTATGAGAGAAGGAATAGTGGAATGAGTATCGAGTTTTTTAGAATGTGTAAGGCCTACAAAATGAAAGCACTTCAAATTTTTCCCGCTGGGATCCTACATCTACATTTATATGTACATACATACATATGTACATATTTATTTTTTTGCATTCGTTTACCAGTTCCATTTAAATTCAGTCTTCATTCTATTTTTAATACGTTCAGTTGTGTTTTCGAAAGAAAACCAAACAAGAGTTAAGTCTTTAAGTAAATTTTTGCAATCTATTGAAGTGTTCAAAGTTCAATTTACAAAGTCTATAATATTTGTTAGTAAAAATAAAACTTCAAACAATTTTAAAAATGTAACGAATTTTAATTTTTTAATTAAGATAAGTTAAGAAAAATTATATTTGGGCGATTCTATTCTGACGGGTGCAACATTTAGATGCTTTAAACGTATTTTACTAATAGAAAGAAACACATTTTCAATTAAGTTATTTCTTGAAGGGGTATATACTATTGTTATCTATTTACAAGAATTTATATAAAACGACCAAATAGCCACGAGAGGGATTTAAAACTTTTTAAACTTTTATATTATTCTTTTTTATTTTGAAAGATGAGATATCCGACGATGATTATCAAATCAAACATCCTAGAGAAATATAATCCAATAATAAGAAAATTGCTCTTTAAGCCATGGCGAGTGCAACATGAATGAATTTTCTGTTCGCGCCAAATCTATGAATCTTAATGCTTCGAAGTACACAACAAATTTATATTTAAGCTTACGTCTAAAAAAATTATATTATAAAATATAGACATTTTACTTTAAATTTGCATCAAAAAAAGTATCACATATGTAGTGTGATTTGAAAATTGATGTTTAAAGTTATCTAGAATAAAATCGCCCATCTATAAAGCATAAAAATCTTATGATGATAAAATGATAAATATGTATGTATGTATGTATGTACATACCACTTGCAATGAGCTTTGAACTTACATACTTACATGCGTAAGTAATAAAAATTGTGTAATAAAAGATTATAGGTAGTATCCTGAAATTTTTTATTTTGAATTATTTTATTACTCGGTAATATAATTAAACAGTATTTGTAAAAAAAAATGGAAACTCATCAAGATCGTAACACTGGCTTGGATTTTAACAATTTTTTACAGAAGTTAATGGGAAACTCTATACCTAAAAATGCAAAAATTTTGGCAGCTCTTTTTTGGTTTACGAGTTATTCACCTGTAAATATCAATTATACCAGATAATATATCTGGTCAATATGGGTACTGGTAGGGTTCGGAAAGGCCTTTCGACGTAATCCATTAACCCATTGTAAGTCTGCAACTGAATTTATGTTTTTTCATATTGAGTTTTTTTACGAAAGTGATGGTATTCTATCATTCACAATCTTTAGTTAGTTAATGACAAAGGCTTAACTAAAGATTCTTTATTCGCAATGCTTAGTTTGCCATAAGAATAACAAGTAATAGTTAGTATTTTAGTTTACCAATGGTTAACTATTGACCGAAAATTCGGCCATTAGTCCTACATACTCAGGACTTAAATTATTACATTTTTAGGTATAGAAATTAATAGAATATCGTCTATAAAAAAACATTTAAAATTCAAGCCAGTGTTACGATCTTGATTTTAGCCAAAATATGTGTACCTATGTTTTAAAGACAGCGTTTTTATGCGAAAAGTTTTCTGCTATCTCAGAATTTCGACACATCAATGTCCATGGAATCGAATGTATCATTAATTTAAGAATGAATCGAATGAATAGCACTTTACTTAACTCTTGAGGTAGTAGTGTTTTACAATTACAAATGGAAAACTTATACTGCCACTCATGGTATAAAAATAAAGCCTAACAATTTTGTTAATTTACATTCCATTAATTAATGCAAAAACCAGACGGTTATTATCACGGAGATATGCATGTACATGCATGCATTTTGCTTTTATTTAATTGAAATAAATTATACGCACACGTATATGATTAATTATAGACCAAACAAAGTACAAGAATAGGAATAATATTGTTTTGTTATCAATACCAATATATGGCAAGCGTCTACTTCGAACCAATGTCCGATAATTTTTTTCTAATATTTTGATTTCTTCATTTTTGTACAGTCATTATAGTAATAACCTATTATGGATCGGGCGTCGATTTATTTTATGGACGAAAGTCAACAAAACACTTATGATTTTGATGAAGAATTGCCACCACTACCTTTGCCTGATTTACATGACACTATGCAAAGATATTACGAAAGTGTTAAACCTTTTGGTACTGAAGAAGAATTGGCGGCCACCCGTACAGCTATAGAGCTATTTGAAGAAGGTATTGGAACTGAATTGCAACAAAAGTTGAAACAGAGAGCCGCCAGAATGAAAAATTGGTTAGATGAATGGTGGGATGCTTATGCTTATCACATGATAAGATTGCCACTAAATCCTTATATTGTAATGGCTATGCCAATAAAATTGGAAGTAATTGGCCGATCCGAAACTCCAGACATGGCCTTAAAGGTGGACGGACTACCAAACTATATAATTCATATTTACAATTTGTAATAAAATTATTTTTTTTTGTGTTGTTATTGGTAGAATTTAGCTCGTTTTGCTTATCATACTATTGAATTTTGGAATCTTTTGCACAAGGCCGCCATTAAACCTTTATCTTCAAATGCCGGAAAAATTAAATATTCTTCTGCCTTGTATAAACGTTTCTATTCTACTAGCCGCATTCCAGGCTTAGAAATTGATCACATTGAATCGCATTTTAAAACTGGTAAATTGAGAATTATTTTATTCATTATCATATTGTATAAGAAATTTTGTTTTTTACTCTTTTGCAGTTAAAGATGGAAAAACTCCTTCTCACTGTTTGATTTCTGGTAAAGGTCGCATTTTTATGTTTGATTGCTTACATCCCAGTTATGGTTCCTTAATTACACCTCAAGAAATTTTAGTGTTACTCCAAAGAGTACGCAGTATTATAGACTACGAACCATTGGGTGATTGTGTACCAGTTTTAACGCATGATGACCGAACTAGTTGGGCAGAGGTAAGGCAATTCAACTACGTTGTGTGTTTGTTTATTATTATTTCATATCATAATTCGTTTAGACATTTTCATTCATATTGCTAATAAGTTTGATAACACACATAATTTGATAACATTTGTTTATATGTATTTGCCCCACTGATAGTATACAATATCGCTCACTAAGTTCAATACCATCACAACTCATAAACGTAATTCCTCTGTTCTTTAAATCGAATGCCAGTAACATTATCGATTCTAAAACGTATCACTTGATTAACGGTCGAATTCGAAACAAAATGATACCTTTTCAATGAACTAAAAAATTCGAAAATAATGAATAAATAAATCTTAGTTTAAAGCACATTTTAGTTTATTTCTTAAATGCCTTGCCCTAAACTTATTCTCAAATGCATCTTGTATGTTAATTTTTAACATAATTTTTATACCCTACACCACCTTAGTGGGGAGGGTACAGTGGATTTGTGCTGATGTTTGTAAATCCAATAAATATAAGTCCTATATCCAGCTTAAATTATAATGATTTTTATTTATTTATTTAATTAAAATTCAAATACAAATATTAGTAACAGCTGAGGATGATGAAGTAAAATAATTACTTAAGGACAATACTTATGTACATATGTATACTATCAAATACAATCATAGTAATATTCATTTGAATTTAAGTAGTACGCCAGTCTGCTCTTTATTTCCTCAGTTGTATCAGAAAAATCAATTAAATCATAGAATATTTAATTCTTCGAATAGGATAGAGTTGAGTGTACGATCTTAGTTGTCTGTTTGGGACATTGAAGGAAACTTCAGAAAGAAGATATTCGGAATCAAAAGTACCATTAATTATATTCAATAAAAAGGTTACGTTTGCAATTATTCTTCAATGTTGGGAGCTTTATGAGTGCCAGTCGACTTCAGTATGGCGGAAGGTTTATTTCTGAATTCCAACGTATGTAGATGTCAACGGATTTTAATTTTGAGCTCCCAATAAGATATTCATGGATGGAAAAGGAATATTTCGAAAAGGACATTTTGTTTAGGTTTAATTATATCTGGTTAGTTATACACCAGTTCTCAAATTCGTTTAAATCGGATTGAATATCAGTTGTATGAACTTTTTCCGTCAAAGATTAAAATATCTTCACATCATCTGCATACATTAGGATATTACTATATTCAATGGAATTGGGAAGATCATTAATAAATAGTAGGAATAAAGGTCCGAGATGGCGTCCCTGCGGAATTCCAGATATGACGTCTATGCTTTTAGATTTTGAATTATTGAAAACCAATACTGTCCGGTTTCAATATTAATTAATCATGGTTAACTTTGTCAACAGCTTTGCTGAAATCTGTATATATCACGTCCGTTTGTTGATGTTTACTAAAACCAGAATTTATATATGATGTTAGTTGCATAAGATTTGTTGACGTTGAGCATCCACGGTAGAAACCATGTTGACTTGTTGAGATTATAGATGACATTTGTTGAGACAAAATATCCGTTACATTCCTTTCAAATAATTTTGGGATAGCACTTAGCTTCGCTATAGCTCTATAATTCGTTATATCATTACGGTTGCCGGATGAGGAATTATAAAGAATTATTTCCATAACTCTGGGAAACTACCAAACTTTAGAGAATAGTTAAATATAATAGTGAGAGGTTCTGCTAAAACTTTTGGGCAATTTCTTTAAATTCTTTAGACTCTTAAGGACCATAGGGATATCTAAAGAGGAGATTCTAATACAAGAAAATTGTGGAATCTCGTAAGGATGTTGTGTATTATTAAACGTTTTGGTTGAAAATTTTGATGCAAAAAAATCGGAGAAAATATTGGCAATGTCAATGTCATTGGAGAACACAGTGACATTCATTTTCATAGCAGTCGGATATGACGATATTTTGCGTTTGGAATTAATGAAATTATAGAATAACTTAGGGTTCTTTTTTATGCTCATTTTCATTTTATTGATGTACTTGTTATAGCATCTCTTATTTTCCAAGTTGTAATGACTTCTAGCAACAAAATAATTCTTTTGATCATTCAAATTTGTACTTCTTTTGAATTTTCTAAAAAGACGGTTTTTATGATTCTTCATCCAAGCAAGTGTTACAGTATTCCAAGGAGGTCTATCCTTTCTAGATTGTTTAAGGAATGGAACTGTCTTCAATATACTTATTTGTTTCAAGTTTGAAATAAAATTTTCGAATGACTTGATCAAAGTTGCTCCCATCATCATTAATTGATAGAATTTTTACCCAATCAGTAATGGATAATAGTTCATTTAACATTTGGAAATTTGTGCGTTTAAAGCATAGTGTCTGGACAACACTAGCGACTCTAAATGTACCCGAAATTAGATTGGATATTTGGAGTGTTGGGTAATGGCGATCTTCAGGTAAACATATGGGATTTGTTCTTACTATATTACATTGTGAAGAACTGTTTACTAATACCAGATCCAGTATTTTATTATTTGTGTTGGATATACCATTTATTTGAAAAATATTTAATTCGAGTAGTGACTTTAGGAAATCATTAGTCCAATCAATTGAAGTGACTGGTACTAAGAAGTCAGTATCATCCAGTGTTACCCAGGAGGCTGATGGAATATTAAAATCACCGACTATAACTAAGCGATCTGTCTGCCGGAGTTTATTTGTAATGGATTTAATTACAATTGCGTGCTTTTCATAAATTTGGAAATCAGAGTTGAATGGTATATATGAGCAAGAAACATATAGCGAATTTATTACAATTTTTATTACCACTACTACTAGCTCAATTTATCACATATAATTTCTTCTGCTGGAAATCTACTTGATACTGCAATTAGGACACCACCTCCCAATTTACCACATCTATTTCTTCTAAATATTTGATATTTATCGCACATTATTTCGGAGTTGTATGTATTTTTATTAAACCAAGTTTCAGTAAATACAACTACCTGGGAATCAAAGTCGTAACTATTTCGGAATAAATCAGGAAGTTTCGTGTTTATTCCATTAACATTCTGGTAGATAATATTAAGATCTAAGTTCGGAGTTAGATTTTTGACCTTAGTATGTCAGAAGCGGAAAGACGAGCAACAGTTTCATCATGATAGATAAACTCGCGAACCAGAGCATTTCTAGGCCAAAACTTTGGATTGACAATTTGTTCAAATATTTCAATCGTTGTATCATAATAGAAGCGGGTAGCAAAGATCTTCTTTTTAGCCTTTTACTTTTAAAAAGTTTCCTCCTTGTCTTTTATACAGCCGAACAGAGAGGTAACAAAATTCCCATGTTCCTATAATAAAGATTTCCTTTTTTCCTAATTCAAAAATTCTAATTCTTGGTGTTTTATTTCTTTATTTTTCATTCCCATTATATTCCTATCGGTGCTTCCTTTATGCTCAATACTGAGAAAAAAAAATAATATTAATTATAATATTAATTATTTTCTTTAACTGGTACTGAGATTACCTTTGTCCACTTTCCCACCAGCATTCTACTCCTCACCACAACATTTCGTCTTTCCGGAAATTATCGACTGAGAATCTCTTCTTGAATCGATTTAACGATGTCCTTCCGTCCGTCTTCTGGCTATCCATGTAAAGCTGTGCGCAGAGTACAGGTCGCAATTTGAAGATATTTTCATAAAATTTGGTAAATTATATTTTTTTTTGGAGGACGGTTGGTATTGGAATTCTTTGAAATCGGTCTATTACTTCATCTAGCCCCCATACAATTGTTCTCCCGAAATATAAGTTTATCGGTCATAAATGTATGATTTATGCACATATCCAAACAAATAAGTTGCACATGAAGCCTAATCACATTTACAAATTTTGTGTAGTTTAATCCATAATTGACTATAACTCCCATATAAGAACCACTACCGAAAATCACATAACTCTCTTAAAAATGTTGGTATCAAAATAATATTTAACAGAAATATTTTTTATACGTACATACAAATGTACATATGTATATGTATACACAAATCATTCGGCCCAATTGTATGATGATCGGTGCATTATTAGTCATAGCTCCCATACAAAGCTGAATTCCGAAAATCACTTTCGATTAACTCATTTGTATTTTATTTAAGCTTAAATAAAAGTCCAAAGTTGAAGGGTAAAAATGTTTATTTGCTTCTCAGAATCGTACACGTTTAACAGAACTATCACCAAACAACAAGGACGCTTTGAAATTGATAGAAAGTTCCAGTGTGGTGTTAGTGCTTGATGAAAATGAGCCACGTGACTATGCCGAAATTTCACAAGTAGCCGTTAATGGCGATTGCCATTCAAAATGGGGTGATCGTAGTAGCACCTTAATCTGTTACAAAAATGGAAAATTTGCTTGTGTGGGAGAGGTAAAAATATATACAATTAAAACAAAATATAAATTAAACAAAAATAAATGTATAATTTTTAAGGAGTTTCCTTCAGGCTAATTTGGTCAAATGTTTGTTTCCAAACGTAAATAAACGTTCTAAATAATAGCTTTAATGTTTTTTATCGTTGGATATTAATTTTTATTATTAATTAGTTACTAAAATACTAAAAACATTAAAGCTATTATTTAGAACGAGACCCCTGAAGAAGTTAGAATAAAACTAACGAAACGTTGGGTAAATAAAATAAAAAATAAAAATCGAACAAGTTTGTTATTTACGTTTGGAAACAAACATTTGACCAAATTAGCCTGAAGGAAACTCCTTAAAAATTATAATAATTATAAATATTGGTCACAAAAACAAATTAATTAAAAAATAAATGTATTTTATGTTGTTTTAGCATTCCTGTTATGATGGCACAATTAGTGTTAGCTACATTTTATTTATACAGCTAAGTTTAATTGAAGAACCCGAACCGAATTGGTCAGAGTGTGGTTATAAGCCTTTGGTGCCAATAACAGAACTTAAATTTGATTTAAATGACGCTTTAATATCGGAAATCCAACGTGTAAAACAAGTCTGTGATGATAGGGTTGGTTAAAAATTAACAAATTTTTAACGATCCATTTAGGTTTTTATATTTATTTGTCGTTTTTTAGCGCACTGATGTTTTAATAACCCATGAACTATTCGAAGATTATGGTAAAGATTATATCAAAGCATGTAAACTACATCCAGATTCATTTGTACAAGTCATTATGCAATTAGCATACACGGAAATGCACGAAGAGTAAGTTTTAAAACCTATTTGTTTTTATTAATATTTCATTTAATGCAATTTCAGAATTGCCCCGATTTATGAAACTGCCTTGATGCGTCATTATTACAATGGTCGCACTGAAACCTTGAGATCTTGCACCAGTGAAGTATATAAATTTATACAAATCGCTCGTAATATAAAATCCACAAAAGCTGAAATTGCTGATGCATTCCGCAAAGCCGTCAATCATCATAACCATATGATGAATGAGGCCCGTAAAGGCCATGGAATTGATCGTCACCTTTTTGGTTTATGGTGCACGGCCTATGAAAATAAAATTGATATACCTGATTTCTTTTCAGATCCATTGTATTTGAAATCGGGTGGGGGTGGTAATTTTGTCTTATCAACCAGTACTTTAGGTTATTCTGTTAATGTGGGCTTTGTTGCCCCTATGGTTTTGGATGGTTATGGCGTTTTTTACAGCATTACGGGAGAACAGTAAGTTAAACTTTCATTTTATGATACATATTTCATTTAATATTTTGGTTTATTTCTTTTTTCATTTAGCATTTTTATACAAACTTCAGCTTTCCGCGATAGCCAGAAAACTAGTGCTCTCAAATTTAATCAATACTTTATAAATACATTCCGCAAAATTCGGTCTATTTTAGATGATGTGACACAATCAAAGCTGTAATCCAGCATTTAATGTTAAGACTAATTCTGGCGTTTTCTTTTCTGGCAAAAATGTTACACTTTTTTCCTTTTTTATATGGGAAATGGGTAAAAAGTGTAACATATATGTAACATTTTTGCCAGAAAAGAAAACGCCATAAATGTACTACATATTTTGTATGTATAAGTATTTTAAGTTCAAAATTTGTGCCATGCAATAATTAAATTTTTATTTACATAAGACCATTTATATTTTTAAAATTTTGTTTTACTATATAAGGTAATTTACTCTATTCTTAATTTATACATTATGTATCTAAATAAATATGTATGAAATAAGATTGAAATAAATTAAATAAAAAAATAATGTACAGTGACTCACAGCTTATTTTATGCAGTGCATTTTTTTGTTTTCAAAGCTCCAAAAAAGTAAAAATCTTCCTGTAATGCTTGGTTTTCACTATGTCATTTTTGTTGTCAATTGTATGAAAACGGCTTGTCATATGGTGTCATCTATGTTTGCAATCATGATTGCAATCTCATTAGACGCCATAGACAACCCGTTTTCATACAATTGCCAACAATTTGGACAATTTGACAACAAAAATGGCATAGTGAAAACCAAGCATTAGAAGTTAAACATAATAAAAAACAAAAAAAAATATCTTTTTTCACGTCACAGAAAATTGTACAAATTTGTATACTTTTTACATTGTATTTCGAATGTTGAAGTTAACCTGGGTAAACAATGTTGCTTAGAAACTGTTCGTCGTGTCTTGCGCCAACATGATTTTAATTGCCATGTTTCACACAAGAAACCGTTTATAAACCCTCGAAACAAACTGTGCGGGCTAAATTTCGCCAAAGAACATGTTTGAAAAAATCTGCATTTTGGAATTTGGTTATCTTCGCCGATGAATCTAAGTTTAATATATTCGGTTCAGATGGCATGTCGTATGTTTGGCGGAAACCAAATACAGAACTTAGCAAAGAAAACCTAAAGGCAATAGTGAAGCATGTCATGTTTGAGGCCTGTATTGTCAGCTGCTGGTACTGAGAATTACAAAACACGATACCAGCGTACTGGTGCATAAACAAAAAGAGATTAAAATTGTATGATTGCACCTACATGCTAATATCGTGTATTGTAAAATTTGATCATTTGCTTTTAAAGTTACATTTTTACCATTACAAGTTTGAAATTATAATTAATACACAAAAGCACGTATAAAGCCTTTTTCTAAAATTGTTCATTTTATTTATTTTTCAATTATTTAAAACATTCATTCATAATTAAATTTTAATATTCAGGCATGTGATGGAAATCGAAAACGAATCAGTTTCGGAAATACATTTTAATGCATTTATAATGTAATTTTGAAAAAATTTGTTTTAAGATTCTCTTTATATTTTATGTGATAAAAGTTTTTCAATACAGAAATATTACGAAAAATTGACTTCTAAAACTAATTCGTTTTCGATTTCCATCACATGCCTGATTATTTAATTCAAAATTCATTTCGATTTATATTAATAACTTCATTTTTGTTTTATTTCAAAATACAGCATATAGAAATGTTATTTAATTTTTATACATAGACGTAATTCAGAATTTTTCGTTTTTTTCCAAAAACGTGCTAACAATTTTAATATATTTTTTTATCTGCTTAATAAGATGGTAGCGTTGTTGCATATGTATAGTAAGTTTTTTTTAAGAAAATTAAACAATATAATAACTATAAATTAAAAAAGCATGAAGAGAATAGTAATTAATTTCTAAGATATAATTAGTTTTAAATAGGGCGCTTTTAAAAATGACACCAGCAAAATTGGCCTCAAAAAAATTAAAAAGGCTCAAATTTTGGTCACATTTCATTGTGAAATTTAGTCTTAAGTTTTTTATGAAAAATTATTCCAATGTTAAAATAAAAGATGACCCCAAAAATAAAAATTCCACATGAAATTTTTCCTATTAAAATTCAATGTTAAATAAATAAAAGGGAACAAATTTCATGTGGAATTTTTTATTTACGATATGGGTGAATATGTAAATGAAAACCTCAAAATTTTGCATGTGACTTTTAAGGTAATTTTCAATTTTTCTATTTTACAATATTTACAAATGACATTTAGCCCAAAGTACAAAAACAAAATTTCTTGGAGTCTTTTCATTCTACGATTTTGGGGTCATTTTTTATTTCTTCTAAAATTCAAAATTACCCCAAAGAAAAAGTGCATTATAACCCCAACAAAAATGAAAAAAGGCCCAAAAATTTCTTGTTTTTGTACTCATTATAATTTTTTGGGGTTAGTTAAAAAATTTTTTTTTGCCATATTTCCTTGGTTCATTTTTTACAGCGCAAATAGAAGTTGATAAAAATAAAAGTAAAAATAAATAAAAAAAAGTAAACAAGTTAGTTCAAAATATCATAAAATAATAATAAAAAGGAACAGTTTTTTTTCCTAAAAGAGGAAGTTCACATATTTTCTTTAAAAAAAGCATACAATTTACAATTGAAAAGCAGCAGACTTTTGTTTTAGACACAGCAATTATTTTAAAAGAAATTAATATGAAATGATATTTAAAAGTTTGACTCATGAATTGCAAGAGTTAGTTTTTTAAAGGTATATTAATATTTAAAAAATTTTAAATTTATATACTTGACATTTTTAAATTTGAAATAACGTTCTTATTATGCACTTCTCTTAGTTAAAATATATATTAAATATTAATTTAAAAATATGTGGATCAATAATAATTTCATGTCAGAAAATTATTAATTAAAAATGTTGATCTGGATTGTATCACAAATGACTGTATTGAATTATACACACTTGCTTATCTAAAGAGTTTTGATAATTTTAACATTGAACCATATTTGTTCAATGTTAAAATTATGATTTTATAAGCATCAAATAAAAAGAAAAATAACTTAAATATTTGCAAGCAGCATATTTGTAATAAAATATCATTTCAATTTAAAATTTTTATAAAAATATATATAGCTTGTGTTGAGAGGAGTAATAGTTTTAATGATTTTGTTAGAAATTAGTTAATTTTTTGTGTTTTTTTTAATAAAATTTACGTTTGTTAATTAATAAATTTATATTATTATTATTGTTGCTGCTATGATAATTATTATTATGTTGTGGTTGTTGTTGTTGGGTTAGAAAGTTATGATGAGAATGTGGATGATGTTGTTGATGATGATATTGTGTATTATAATAATAACGTTTCTTTTGTTCTCATTCTTGTGCTGATATTTGATTATTATTACTGCTTTCAGTGGTGGTGGTAGTAGTTGTTGTATTATTAGTTGCAGACGATGATGCAGAAATAGGAGCTGTTGAATTATCATTAGTGGCTTTTTCGATTGCCTGCGTATTATTATCCTGGGAGGGAGTGTTGGCGATATTTGAATTGTCTGCAGCTGTAGTAGTTGGATCAGTAGATGATGCGGGCGTTTTTGAAGATGCACTCCCTGTAGTTGTTGCTGTTGTCGTTGTTGTAACCGGCGGTGGCTGGAAAGCTGGCCTCTGGACAAACATATTGTCTATAATGTGATCGATATTTTCAGCTGAACCAATGGGAGGTTGATTTGAGTCTGACTGATTTGTTGACGATTTAGAATCGTTATCGGCTTTTGAGTCTTGTTGTGATTTCTGTTGCTTATTTTTTTCGGAAGGTGGCAGTATGGGTATAGCATTGGTAGGTCTTCTTTGGGGAAGAGAAACGGGTCGTGATGATGTCTGTGTAGGAGGTGGCACAAAGTATGTAGTTCCTCCTACGGTATTATAGTTTTGGTAACCAGCTGCAGTTGCTGAACCAGCTTGAGGTTGCGCTACAACGCCCACTTGAGCAGATGGGCCATAAGCTGTAGCCGTGGCTACGGTCTGTTGTGGTGCATTGTTAGGATTGTTATAAACTAAACTGGCTGCTGCCGGAGTTTGTTGTTGAGCCAAATAATTGGGATTTGCTTGTTGGGCTGCGTATGTTGCAGCAGCTTGGGTTGCTTGAGCTGTAACAGCTGCAGTGGCAACAGCCGTATAAGCATCCGGAGACGCCACGTAGTAGGCAGCCGGTGTTGGTGTTGCACCTGGATATGGTTGTTGTGGCTGTGCTTGAGGTCCTTGAGCTGCATAATTGGGTTGTTTAGTTACTGTAGGTTGTTGAGTAACTTGCAAGGCTTGCATTTGAGCCTGTAAGTTTTCCTGATGATACATTTGCATGAGATTCGCTTGTAACATGGCTTGATCAGCTGGCATCATCATTGATGGATTTTGTTGCTGCTGCATATGTATTTGTTGTTGTAGTTGTTGTTGTTGGTGATCGGCTATATGCTGAGCATCATGCTGAGAACGTCTCAGACTGGAATATCTCTTAGGTGGTCCCCTCTGCTCTATTGGTTGTTGACTTATGTTTTGATTTGGAGGCTGTTGCTGTTGTGATGGTTGCGGTCCTGCCATCATTATATTTGCCGCCTGCTGGTGCATTAATTGATGCTGCTGTTGATGGTGCTGCTGCTGTTGGTTTTGGGTAGCCAAGGCGTGCATTTGCACACTGCCCACATGACTGGGATCATTACGATTTTGCACCTGCTGCAAACGTTGCGACAAGTTCGATGTTGGTTGCTGTGTTGTCTTGTTTTGTATTTGAGGATTTTGCCTGTTCATTCCATGATTTTCCACAGACGTCGGTTGGGATTGCTGTTGAATTTGTTGTTGTGCTATAGTTGTATGTTGTGCAGCTTGCAAAGGTTGATAACCTTGTTCTAGATGTTTCTTTTTATTGTTGTTATATCCATCGTACTGCTGTGACTGCTGCAGATTTTGATGGCCCATTGATTGACTGTGGTCTGTGGAATTTCCGGCTGCATTAGCTGCATTTCTGGCCATATTTTGTGTCTGTTGCTGTTGGTTTAGCTGGGGTTGTCTTTGAGCGTCTAAACGACTAGAGAGATTACTGGAATTCATACTTGATGATCCCGCTGTAGTATTCTGAAAATTTTGTCTGTTTTTCTGTTTAAACTCCATAGCAGCTTGACGTCCTACCGAAGCTTGGTTCTGTCCCTGTCCTCGATTATTATACGATTTTTGACGGTTATATTGCTTATAGCCGCCTTCGTTATTCCTGTCTCCCCTCTCGTGACGTGGTTCTCCTCGGTGATCATGTTCATCGACATGATGGTTACGCGATGATGGTCCCGTTGTATCAGTCCTTTCAGCTCTTCCCTCTCCGATTTTACCTTCACGTTTTCTTCTTTCCATGCGATTTTCCTTCTCCTCCCTTGTACGTTTGGGGCGCCTAGGTTTAGCAGAATTTTCATTCAATGCTGGAAAATCTGAAGGTTTTGGTGGTTTACGTTCTTTGTTATTGGTCTTCAAATAAGCACTTTCGTCTTCCCAATTTCGATTGTATTTACTGGGGCCACGTCCATAACGACGCCTTCTTCGGGCCTTTGGAGGGGCATCTTCACTACGTATATCATAGCCATATGCATCTACCAGTTCAGTTCTCGACTTAGGTGCCTGCTCCAAAGAGTCATAACGATCATGTGACCAACGATCTACCCCTGAAGCTGGTTGCCACTTTTTCATAGTTTTAGAAGCTGTTGAAATTGTAGGTGTAGTAGAGGTCTTTGAACCAGATACACCCCCAGTACCACCAGTGACAACCACTGGACTTTCACCAGCCTCTTGTCCCTCCCCAACAATTACATCTCCCTCCACTTCGGCCGTACGATCATCGTGTTCATAGAAAGTTCCTCTTTTTGGAATATATTGAGGATTACTACGATCTTCATCAACTTTCTTTTGAGCCTCAGCATCAATTTTTTCTTGACCCTGTAAGTCGATATCGACAACTTCATCGTCGTCCACATCATCATTTGTCTCGGTATCATCATCACTTTCATCGTCTTCCGTTAAACTGTTATCCATATCATCATCGTAATCCTCATTACCTTCCAAATCACTGGCCGTATCATATTCGGAATCATGAGGATGCGAATTGCTTGATTTCTCTTGTGTAGGGGATGTCCCCAAATCATTCGAAGTTTGATTACCTTCAACGGTAACACCACTTCCCGCACCTCCTTCCCCCGTACCAATTGACATATCAGACGTTCCCTGTGTTGACAGTATATCAGTTGGTGTTACCGCCACTGTGGTCGTTGTTGTTGTTTCAACTGCAGTCACTGCTGATACATTTTCTACATCGGCCATTACTTTTTTTTAATTTTGCTACTTCTGCAGGCTGCTCTTGTTTCGATTTTTCTACTGTCTTCGTCGTAGTGCTTCTTCTTCTTAATAAAGAATTTTCATTTCATTTTTTATTAATAATTTTTATATAACCATCATTATTAATTCTTAAATTATTTTCATATTTACCTTTATTCAAGTTTCTTTGATAAATTAATATTTTCTCTTAATGATTAATTTATTTAAATTGCTTTTTTGTATGGTTTTTTTTTCGGTGAAAATTTTTAGGTGTTTTCTTCCAACAACGCAATCACCAAAATCACAGAAAAATAGAAAGTAAGAAAGTTAAAGAAGTGGCAAATCGCCATGAAGAAAACAATTGTTTATCGCCGTGAACAAAACAAACTGAACGAAACTTTATCAAACCGTAACAGCTGTTTTATCAAAACAAACTTTTTTTTTGTGTGGTGAAAAATTGTTTGTTGTTGTTCATGCATCATCTTGTAGATTTATTATTGTAAATGTGGTTTTATAAATCACATAGAACAAACCTTGTGCTTTTTTAAAAACAATAATGTTATGCAAATAAATTAATAAATATGTAATGAAAACCATAACTATTGTTTTAAAATTAAAATAAAATTTAAAAATGAATTTTGTGCATTAGAAGAATTGTGTGCATTATAATGTATAAGCAATGAGTAAATAAAAAATTCCAGTGCAATAATCCTCCTATAACACTTCAACTTCATCTTGTGCATCATATCTGAATGAAGGAATTATTTGCTTTTAACCGCAGCAATCGGTGAAGTCCAATTTTACCCAGGAAAATTTGGAATGTAAAAGATATTACCTACTAAAATTAGGACTTAAAAGTAAAATGTGGGAACAATTTTAAGTTAGTAATTTCTCTATAAATCCTGAACAGGATCTTATGCAGCGTGTTGGAATGCGAAAACTATTGCATGGCTTGTAAATGTAGCAATCGGGTGACGTACCTAACAAACTGAAATGTTTCCAGTAGAAAAATTACTAAAGTGCACTTTTTTAACATTTAACCTACAGCATTAAAGTTTGTTAGATCATACCCCCTATGTTCCATTTTTCCAGTTTTCCGATATGATGCACAAGCTCCCGTTTGGAATTTATAGGGTAATTTCTAATGTGCTGTTTTTTTACATTTTACCTAAAGTATGAAAGTTTTTTAGGACATACTCCCTATGTTCCATTTTTTTGTGGAAAAATCTATACGGAGTTTGATTTCTACACTTAATAGCTACTAATTCCTGTTTTCCGATATGATGCACAAGCTCCCGTTTAGAATTTATAGGGTAATTTCTAATGTGCTCTTTTTTTACATGTTACCTAAAGTATGAAAGTTTGTTAGGGCATACCCCCTATGTTCCATTTTTTTGTGGAAAAATCTATACGGATTTTGATTTCTACACTTAATAGCTACTAATTCCTGTTTTCCGATATGATGCACAAGCTCCCGTTTAGAATTTATAGGGTAATTTCTAATGTGCTCTTTTTTTACATGTTACCTAAAGTATGAAAGTTTGTTAGGGCATACCCCCTATGTTCCATTTTTTTGTGGAAAAATCTATACGGATTTTGATTTCTACACTTAATAGCTACTAATTCCTGTTTTCCGATATGATGCACAAGCTCCCGTTTAGAATTTATAGGGTAATTTCTAATGTGCTCTTTTTTTACATGTTACCTAAAGTATGAAAGTTTTTTAGGGTATACCCCCTATGTTCCATTTTTTTGTGGAAAAATCTATACGGATTTTGTTTTCTACACTTAATAGCTACTAATTCCTGTTTTCCGATATGATGCACAAGCTCCCGTTTAGAATTTATAGGGTAATTTCTAATGTGCTCTTTTTTTACATGTTACCTAAAGTATGAAAGTTTTTTAGGGTATACCCTCTATGTTCCATATTTTTGTGGAAAAATCTATACGGAGTTTGATTTCTACACTTAATAGCTACTAATTCCTGTTTTCCGATATGATGCACAAGTTCCTGTTTAGAAATTATAGGGAATTTTCTAATGTGCTCTTTTTTTACATGTTACCTAAAGTATGAAAGTTTGTTAGGGCATACCCCCTATGTTCCATTTTTTTGTGGAAAAATCTATACGGATTTTGATTTCTACACTTAATAGCTACTAATTCCTGTTTTCCGATATGATGCACAAGCTCCCGTTTAGAATTTATAGGGTAATTTCTAATGTGCTCTTTTTTTACATGTTACCTATAGTATGAAAGTTTGTTAGGGCATACTCCCTATGTTCCATTTTTTTGTGGAAAAATCTGTGCGTGACCCGATTGCTGTATTTACTAGCTAAGAGTTTTTGCATTCCAGTATGATGCACAAGATTTTGTTCAGGATTATAAAGAAATTACAACGAATTAATTTTTTATCTATTTCACTTTTAAGATCTAATTTTAGTACGTAATATCGTCTATATTCTAGATTTTTCTGACAAAAATTGGACTTATTCCGATTGCTATGGTTAAAAAGGAATAATTTCTGCATTCCGATATGATGCACAATATGAAGTTCTGGAATTATAGGGGGATTACTGATCTCTAATTTTTTATACAATTATTGCTTATAATGCACAAAAATTCTATTAATCACAAAATTTAATACATAATCCACAAAATTCTAATAATCCACAAAATTCACTAATTAAGTTTATTTTGATTAAATGTGTTTTATTATTTATTTCTAAAAAAATTATGGTTTTCATCATTCACTTATTTGCATTAGCATATTATTGTTTATAAAACACAATGTATTTTAGGTTATGTTTGTGGTTTGTTAGTTGGCAAATTAGAAACGAATGGAATGGACTCTTTATCAAACCGCATTTACACTAACAAATCTACACGATGCTACTTAAACAACAACAAACAATTTTCACCACTCAAGAAAAAAATGTTTGTTTTGATTAATCAGCTGTTACGGTTTGATAAATATTTCGTTCAGTTTGATTTGTTCACGCGCGTCAATTGTTTTACTGTTTGGTTTAATTTGTTTTCTTTTTTCGAAATCAACCGCAGATGTATATGTATAATAATTAATGTAAAAATAAGAAAATGTTTAGGAATGAAATATTAGACATTAAGCTATTACTTTTACACACACAGTTTAAAACTTTTCACACGTGATTGGTTTGATTGATTGAAAAAATAATTTTATTGTCCTCGAAATTGGCACAATAAAAATTGTTGTAAATTGGCATTTTGCGGCAATAATGTGATTTTACCTTTAGTTGTTTACGAATTTTAATAGCGTATAATCAGGACTATAGAAATTTCACTTTAAAAAAAAATTATCAAAGCAAAATTAAAAAACAATTGTAATTTTTTATTGCACCTTTTACAATCCAGCGATCTAGAAATTTTGAAAACTAATATCTATAGTTTTTAACCAGGCTTTTGATAAATTAAACTCTAAATGAACATTCTATACTAAAGTTAATTTTTAGTATAAACGTTTTTAACATGTTTCGGATTACGAATTTTAAAAACTGATATAAATAGCTTGTAAAGCTATCAAAATCTAAGAATGATACTTATATAAAACTTTCGTTGGCTTTAATGTGGAAAAAATAAAAAAATGTTCAATAAATTCTTAATGCAAATTTAAGATGTTTTAATAATCCATCTCAAAATGATCTCTTTCTGTCGTCAATCGTTTTAGCTATATATATTCTGAAAAATATTTTCTAACACTACCGTTATATATAAAATGTTTGAGGTTGTACCACATATTTTAGCATAACTTCCGAACGATTTGGTTATGTAAAACACCACTATTTGGTAAAACACCAAATAGTTAAATCTGAAATTCAGAAAGAAAAAGTTTATGTCAAATTTAAAACTTGTAGAATTTTATAAAATAAAATTGAAATTGACCAATTTTATTCATTGATTATAAAACTAATTCTTATATTCAAAATAATAATCAAAATAAGACGATCATATTTCACTAAACTCGGTGCTTACAAGAATACATAAATAGACACAAACCTGATTTTTTCATTTGACAACGAATTTGAAGTATGTCGTTAAAGAAAAGCTAATTAAAATAATAGTAATCATGGTGCAACTATACAAGGTGAGTGCAGTAGCCCAGCTGACTGACTTTGTTTACAATTTACTTATACCAAAAGTAATACTTTTTCAAGTATTTTTGACAGTAGTACATTATTTTACACAAACAAAATGCCTGTTGTTTCTGTTTTGTGTTGTATTTGTTGTCGATTTGCACTCACCTTGTATATTTACACCATGATAATAATCATAATACCGATTTTTTTTGATCTGGCATCCATGAGTTTATAGAAATTCTTTATTTTGTTGTTTAGTCCATTGATTAACATTCTGCAGTGAATGACATTAGCATTTTTTCATTTCACACACCACGCGAGAAATATTTTTTTTTTTATAAAAAATACAGTTTATGTGTAATAGTCTTTAAAAATGTCGAAAACTAAAGCCAAAAATCAAAATAAAGTACAAAAACACGAAGAAAACAATCAGCAATCTGATACAGAATTTTCATCCGATTGGGATGTTGAAAAGTATCGCCGGGAATATGAAAGTGAAGAGCACTGGCAGTTGAGAAAGCGGTTTATGGACGTGCACAAAGATAAATTTCCTGAAGATAAATTGGTGTGTTTAGCTCAAGTATTTACCAACATGGAATTTATGGGGTGCAAATATCCCTCGGAAACAATGCACATGGTAGCTGAACTCTCAAAAGAAGTAGCCAAAGAATTTAGAGCAAATAGAGCGAATCGTTTGAAGAGGACATTTGTTACAGCGTCTGATGCCGCCGAGGCCAGGGCCAAAGGTAGACGAAATTAATCATGCAATATTAATTTTCCAATTTAATTTTAAGTTTAAATATGTGAGTAATGGAAGGCTTATAAAAACAGGTGGCTTATTAAGTGATGTACTTTTTCTTTTCATATATACATATACCTATCTTCTCCCAGGACGTAAATCGGCGCAGCTAACAAATAATGTACATCCATCTAGTTCATTTCAAGATAATAGGAAAAGAAAGGGCTTTGGCAATGAAGTTGTAGGAGGCGATGAGACGTTTCCTAAAAGGTCATCAACAGGAGTTGATCTGTTTTCTGGTTTGAAATATGGCAAATTTGTGTTGTATCTACATGGAGATCGTAATTGTTTGAGATTATCAGCACAACGCAGCAATATGCAATACGTAGAGAAAGAAATAGTTGTTAATAATGGACGAAAACAGCTTGAAATAAGGCTTAACGAACATATGTTGGCAACTGCTTGTGAAGATAATCTTAAGGCTTCTAAAGCAGAGGCTTTTCGAAAAGCTTTATCAACCTTGCAAGAACACTGCTACACAATTAAGGTAGGTTTGCAGTGAATTTAAATGATTTCGTAAATTTTATAAACAATTGCAATAAAATAATTTAATTTTTTTAAAATTTGACAGCAAAATCCTTCTCGAGATACCATTAAAATTGAAAAAACCGACAATAAAGTTGTATGTGGAGTAATTAAAAGCAAGCAAGAAGAAGAACAAAAAATCGATGCCACAAATAAGGGCTACAAAATGATGAAAATGATGGGCTGGTCTGGAGGTGGCCTGGGATCACAGAAACAAGGGCGTGAAGATCCTGTTGGATATTTGCTAAAAAATAATCGTGCTGGTTTAGGCAATGATGCTTGCAAGCTAGATAGGAAATATTTTATGCAAATGTTGAAAAATTACGTAGATTCGGATGATGTACGAGAATTACAGTTTGAACCCACATTTACCAAAGACGAAAGAGCCATGTTACATGAGTAAGTTTTTTTTTCAACTTTGGAGAAAATTAATTTCATATATTTCTTTTGCAGAATTGCCAATAAATTTAATTTAAAATCTACCAGTAATGGTCATGATGAACAACGTCGTCTGATAATTTGTAAGAAAAGTATTAGCGATATTCAGATATTGCAGGAAATATTAATAAACAAAAATTCTCGTTTTATTGATCGCTTCTTTGTACAAGTGCCGCAGTCAAAAAGTCAACTATTTCCTGACTATACTACCGCATTGACGCTGTAATCTAAATAATTTTTTTAGTATTAAGATCATGTGCTGTACATTTAATATATGCCACTGCGTTAATTTATAGTTGTAAAAGAAAAAATCAAATGAAAAATATGTAAGTGTAAAAACTTATTAATAAAAATCCAATGTATTTTTATATACATATTGTCAATAAATATGAATTAATTATTATTAGTGTTATTTGATAAAAAAAAAAATCAAAATTTTATGCTTAATTAACACAATCATACAGAGCCATCAGAAATTATTTTCTTTCGGTTTGAATTACAAGAGTTACTCTACCATTTCTTTAATAATATCGCATTTAGAATTCATTATTTTTGAATTAAATGTTTTATTGTTTTTTTTAAGCATTTCTAAACAATGCTGTTGTACTACAAAACCATTTTAAAATTTTTATTCAACTTAACTATTTTGAGGTTATAGAAGTGGAAATGTGTCCTAATGCTTGTGTCATCTAATTATTTTTTTACTGCTCCCAAACGACTAGGATCCTGACTGGGATAATGTACTTGTCCACTACCACCAGCACTGGGAGGCGGTGGTATAGAGTCTAGGGTATTTCCTGCAGCAGCGGCTGCAGCTGCTTGAGTAGATGTAGAAGCCACAGGCATAGAATATGGTGCCGCATATGCTTGGGAATACATTTGATATGATGAGGCGGGTATAAGACTTGGCGGTATTTGATGCAATTTCATACCAGGTGGCAGAACCGTTACTTGCTCCTGTTGTAAATTGAAGAAATCATTTGGATTTTGAGTTGCTGCTGGAGCTATGGCATTGACATCAAAACGTCGATCTGTTTTTGCAGCCCCTTGTTTGGCCTGGGAGTGAGCCCATTTTATGGTTGATTTTTTGCCCTGTAACACTAATTTATTGAAGCTTTTTTCAGCGGCCAATTCAGCAGCTGAACGTTTAGTGTATTGTATAAAGGCACACTGCTGGCGTGGTACCAAAGCTATAGAGCGTATTTCACCAAATTGATAAAAATGATCTCTGAGCTCAGGTTCGGTTATTTCTTCCGGTAAATTTCCAACATATAGTGTAGTAATGTTTCGATCTTCTGGTGGCTCTAGAGTGGGTAGCGAAGCTGCCCTCTTCATAATTTTCTCGGCCACTGGATCATTACGACCGTAGTAACGATCTTTAATGTTTTGTTCGCATAGGGGATCATCTGGTTCGTTGGGTTTGTCATGACGATATGGACACTCTTCGCCTCTTTTACATTCACCCTTTACCCAGAACGAACAAATATGAGGCCTATTACGTTTATAGTACGGTGCTGTACGCGCCAATTTCGACAACATTTCACTCGCTGCCAATGATTTACCAACAGCTCCTGCTGCTTCGGTGCCATCTCCATCTTGCAATTCTCTATCTACATTTTGTATATAATATTCTTTGTTAACGTCACTCTGTGGCAGATTATCGGCTATCTTCAAGGCTGCATCTCGCACTTGTATGGGCAAACCATATTCCAAATCAAGCAAACATGTCTGACATACATTTTTTAACCGTGCACAAGTCTGGCAAATTTCTGTCTTCTTAAAGCGCATTCTAGCACCGGGACACCAACGAAAGATCGTAAATGGCCTGGTGCATATTTTACACTCTTTACCAAATCGCTCCTTAATCATACGCACGTACGGATTGTCACCCAAACATGTTTGACAAAGTATGGGAAACTCTGCGTCCTCCCAGTTTTGCCGATTGTAAGTATTTGTAGTCTTTGACATAGACATGTTGGTAATGGAATTTGTATTATTTTAATAATTAAAAATTTAATTTTCTATTTCTATATTACACAAAACTATGCCAACAAAGTGTACTAGGAAAAAAAGAATAGCGTGACGAAGAAATGTAAAATGAAGAATTGTCAGTTTAACGTAACGCATGATATGACGTAAAGTTTAAGCAATGCCATATCAAAAAAAAAAACGGAATTCATCATAAATTAAATTAAACACTATAATTTTCTACTTTATTTTTTTTTTGTTAAATTTAACAGAAATCATTTAAAGTATATTTATATCTTATATATGTACATATATGTATATCCTCTTTGCATACAAAAATTTCCTATAGAAAATTTTCGATAATTTTTAAAAGTGCTGCTTCTTGTATAACATTTTTTTTCATTAAAAATTTATTTGAAAAATTTATTCAATAAAAATATTTTTATAGAATATTTTAAGTATATAAATAAATAAACTATAGAACATTTTGTATATAAAAGTTTTTACTATAGACAATTTAACATATAACAGTATTTCCTGCTTCAGCGCTTTGAAGTCTTATCTCAATATTGTATTTTGTTAAATTTAATTTTCCATCAATGGAGTATTGTTTTCAATTTTTCATTGCCTTTTTTACATATTTATAAGTCTGGCAATATCAGTGTATAAATTTTATCAACAGCTGTTGCACGTAAACAAATCGCTGTCAATAAACAAAACGTTTACAAGCATTATTTTAATTACTTTCTAAATAAAATTCGTTTATTGTTAGGAAACATGTCGCTATCATCCTCTTCAGCTCCTCCCATCAAGCGCTATCGTCGTGAAGATGATGATAAATCATCAGGAGCCGAAGACGATGATAAATACGTTCCATATGTGACTGTCAAGGAACGCAAAAAGCAGCAACTCGTTAAAATGGGACGTATTGTGCAGTTGACATCAGAAGCAACACAACCAAAATCTTCTAGTGAAAATGAAAATGATGAAGATTCTCAAAATGCTACAGATCCTGAATTGTGGGGACGCAAATACAATATCAGCTTGTTGGATCAACATACAGAATTGAAAAAAATTGCAGAGGCAAAAAAAATCAGTGATGTTGAAAAACAACTAAAGGAAGAAGAAAAGATTCTCGAAAGCGTTCAACAACAAAAGGCTCTTATGGCCGTCTCTGAATTGGCCAAAGGTATACAATATGAAGATCCTATTAAGACAAGTTGGAAACCTCCGCGACACATACTGGGTATGTCGGAATACAATCGTAACGCTATACGTAAACGTTTACGTATATTAGTGGAAGGAGATAATGTGGCTCCGCCAATACGCAGTTTCAAAGAAATGAAATTTCATAAAGGGATTTTAAATGGTCTAGCCGCCAAGGGTATTAAGCGACCGACACCTATCCAAATTCAAGGTATACCCACGGTATTATCAGGCAGAGATTTAATTGGCATTGCGTTTACCGGTTCTGGTAAGACTTTGGTTTTTGTTTTGCCTTTAATTATGTTTGCCATAGAACAGGAATATCGTTTACCTTTCATAAGAAATGAAGGTCCGTATGGTCTGATTATTTGTCCATCTCGGGAGTTGGCTAAACAAACTCATGACATTGTGATGGTAAGTTTTTTATAAACTTTTTTTTTTTTTTTTAACAATTTTGCTTAAAAAATTATTTATAGTTTTTGAACTATATTTTCCTAAATGTGTGCATTTATTTGTTCCAGTTGTAAACTATAGTTGCGTTGTTTATTATACATATGTATGTGCACATATCAGCATTTTTTGGAATTCGAGGGTTTAAAGTTTGTTGAGTGTCTAATATAAACAAAAATAGACATAAATTCAGCTAAGAAATTTTTAAAAATAAGCTCAATTTGTAATTAAAATTTAAAAAACGTTTTTACTGCGCTTTTTTGTCAAAATATCTTACACATCCATATTAATATTAATAGATTCATAAACTTTCTGGGACTTCGGAAAACACATTTCAACCAACTAACAAAATTTTAACGATTTCCTCTATTTTCTTTTTCTTAGCACTATAGTAGACACATAAATCAATGTGGTTTACCAGAAATACGTTCATGTCTAGCAATTGGAGGCGTTCCAGTTTCAGAAGCCTTAGATGTCATTGCCAAAGGTGTTCACATAATGGTTGCTACACCGGGTCGTTTAATGGACATGTTGGAGAAGAAAATAGTTACACTTGATATATGTCGTTATCTCTGTATGGACGAAGCTGATCGTATGATTGACATGGGTTTTGAAGAAGACGTGCGTACTATATTTTCATTTTTCAAAGGACAAAGACAAACATTGCTCTTCTCAGCTACTATGCCTAAGAAAATTCAAAATTTTGCCCGATCAGCTTTGGTAAAACCGGTAACCATAAATGTGGGTCGAGCGGGTGCAGCATCGATGAATGTGACACAAGAGGTGGAGTATGTCAAACAAGAAGCTAAAGTTGTATATCTATTGGAGTGTTTACAAAAGACAGCACCGCCCGTTTTAATATTTGCTGAAAAGAAACAAGATGTTGACTGCATACACGAATATCTATTACTTAAGGGTGTGGAAGCTGTTGCTATACATGGTGGCAAAGATCAAGAGGAACGATCGAGAGCCGTTGAAGCTTACAGAGAGGGTAAAAAAGATGTCTTAGTTGCCACCGACGTGGCCTCTAAAGGCTTGGATTTTACCAATATACAACATGTTATAAATTACGACATGCCAGAAGATATTGAAAATTATGTACATCGTATTGGTCGTACTGGTCGTTCAAATACCAAAGGTTTAGCTACTACATTTGTTAATAAAACTACAGATCAATCGGTATTATTGGATCTGAAACATTTGTTGATTGAAGCTAAACAGAAAGTACCAGACTTTTTATTGGAACTATGTCCGGAATCAGAGCAATATTTAGATTTGGGAGATTCACATGGTTGTAGTTATTGTGGTGGTCTTGGTCATCGTATTACCGAATGTCCCAAATTGGAAGCAATTCAAAGCAAACAGGCATCGAATATTGGACGCAGAGATTATTTGTCAAATACGGCAGCAGATTATTAAGAATGAGTTGTTCTGTATATTTTAGATTAAGGATTAACAGAAACAATATGTGTACGTATACATATGTATGTTTTAAAGCTTAAGAAAATACTTTAATTTTATTACAATCCTTGTACATTGAGTTTTTTTAATTGTAAAGTTAATTGTAAAGTGCATAAACTGCGTTGCATAACTATAAATACATTTTCTCAATTTAGAAAGTTAAAAAATTAAACGAACAAAAAAAAAACAAATATTTAACAAAAAAATCATTATTTTTTATTTTCCTTTTAAATGCTTAAAGAAATTAATTAGTTTTTCATAACTATAAATACACTGAAATTGGAATAACGTCAAATGCCAATATTCGACTCAAAAATTCGATCAGGTTTATTCCCATTCATATATAGATCTCCAAGTATCTATAACAGCTTCGTTAATGTGATATGTGCTTTTAATATTCCCCAAAGGTTTTCAAGTACACTAATAATTTTTGAAGAAAACCATACCTTTGTTTGACGACTTACATTTCTTTGTCTTTATGACGAATAAATTGTCTTTCATTACTATTTTCTAAAAATGGCACCAATTTTTCATATAGTAATTTTGTGTAATCAGTAGAATTCATTTTGGTGCTTGAAAACGCAAAATTAAGCATACTGTCTTTACAAAAAGCTCCCCAAACCATCAAAAAACCGCCTCCGAATTTTTTTTGAGAAATATCGTGATTCCTTTCGTCGGTCTCTCTAAATATCTAAACCATTTGTTCGCATCGGAAAAAATCACATTAAACAAATATATTGTTACATTTTTACCTTTTAAACACGGTGGTTTATTTGCTTTAAATAAACCGGATTGTTTTTAATTGCAAAATAAAAGCATCAAGTAGTTTGAAAAAAATATAACGAATCTTTATTTATTTAACACAAAAACAATTAAAACTGAACACTGTCTTTTTACACACTTATATTACGGTTTAAGAACACGCTTAAATTACTGTTTGAGAACACTTTGATGACTCACAATAAACTCACTAACTAGAGTGGTCCAGTCAGTCTATTTATACACCAATTATAATTTCTATATGGTTCGGAGCTAAGATACTAGAATGTTCATGACTTCAAGTCTAGAATGTTCGTGTCTAGAATATTCAAAGCCGTTCAAACTTAATGTTGATTACTTAGCTATGTTTATAACAGGGTGTTCTCAATAATGTTTATAAATTAAAATTCTACAAATGCAAATGTTGTTAACAAGTTGTAAGTTGATAAACATGTTGTTAGCCGTTAAATTTAAATACAAATACAATTTCGTAACAATTTTAACAAAGATTATCGGTTTACCTGTTTTCAGTTAGTTTTTAAGTTTCATTTAGCGAATTCGAGTCTAGCAGTATAAACCTTAAGGGTTTTTTGTGTATTTCGATTCGAAAGCAAATGTTTTCGAAATACAATGTAAAAAGTATACAAATTCGAACGATTTTCTTTTAGAAAGCAGCAACAAAATAACCCACTTAACACAAACAACAGCTTTTGACGAGTAATAGTCGGGGACTTTTTTTAGTGGAATACTTATGGTTGATTTGGATACATTTACCTCACATTGATTAATAATCTGACCAAGAATCTTCATAGTGTTGCAGGCCAAGTTTATAATTCTGCGATTGTCCGGTTTAGGAAGTTTTTTTCGGGCCGCCACTTTTATTTTTGCCATAGTAGTCCGGATTATTTGCAAAATTTGTTACTACAACATATGACAAGTTATATAAACTGAAATTTGACCTTTTTCAAAACCACTAAGGTACGAACCGCGCGGCATTTTATAGCAAATTGTTGAAAATTTCATAATCAGCCCAATCATGAATAAAAATTCCGCCGGAGTTTTTTCCGTTTTTTTCATTTTTCCTATTCAAATTCAATGTTGAAAAAATAAAAAGGGAAAAAACTCTGGCGGATTGTTTTATTCATGATTGGGCTGAATATGAATAAATAACAGTATATCTTTTGTTTATAATAAAATGTAATTAATTTCTCTCTTAAATTAATCCAAAACTTGGATAAAATGAAATCATTAACCATACTCTGAAAAAATATTACACGTTTTAAAAAACTATTTGTAACTGACTTTCTTTTTTCCAATTTTTTTATCTTTCGTAAAAGAACTTTTTCATGTAGTTTTTATTGAAATTGTATATGTATACTATTTCC